>OX621188.1:5354589-6554589 GCA_951640565.1 Petrophora chlorosata
AGGTGGCAGCTGCAGCTTCTTGCTGTATGAATAGATGTAGAGGCGTGATGCCCAGTAGAGCCTCTAGGGGGTGGGAGTAGTTTTCATGCATCCTGTTATGGCTATGCATGCAAGTCTTTGAAATTTTTGTAGTTTGCTTATAGTGGTGCTTTTAGTGTTTCTGGGCCACCACACTAGAGAACCAAATGTTAGGGAAGGTCTTATCTCTGTGTTGTACAGCCATAGGGTTATCTTTGGGCTAAGACCCCATGTCTTGCCTACCATTCTTCTACAGTGCCAGAATGAGATGCTTGCCTTGTTTATCTTGTTCTCTAAGTGTTTTGCCCAATTTAGTTTGCTGTCTAGTGTCACTCCTAGGTACTTCACTTCTTCCGACAGTGTCAACTGTGTTGTTGGTAAAGTGTATCTTCCTAGGTTTATTTTGTTAGTAAACATTATAAGTTCTGTTTGACTGTTAGGTTTTGTTCTTTGCATCGTTGTTCTACTATCCTGAGCGCATTCGCGCTGCGGATAGTAGAACGCGCTGCGCGCGCTGATGTCACAGGATATGCTTTGCGTCGGCGTATCCCACTGTGTAGAACCTTTGGCCATTGACTTTTGAGATAAGGTTGTTGACTACCAGCCTCCATAGTAGCGGTGACAGGACACCACCTTGGAGGCAGCCCCGAGACACCACTTATCTGGTTTTGCTGTTCCTCCTGTCCTCTGTCCTCTATTTGAACTGCTCTCTGAATAAGCATATTGATGATCCATTCAGTCAATGTTGGGTCTACTTTTTGTCTATTTAATGCTGTTATTATGCTATGAAAGTTCGTTTTGTTTTTTTTTAAAGGCTCCGTCGGTGTCTATGAACGCGCCTAGACATAGCATTTTGTTGTTAATATCATGTTCAATTATGTTAAATCGAAATCTGTTTAATCATATTGTCATCACAGACGCACTTATGAACGTCAATTATTACAATGACTCTACCACCGTATCGGAAAAAGAACCACTACTCACAAGATACGGCAAGAAACTGAGGGGCATATTTTTTTAGAACTTTTGTTACAATATTTTATGTTTGTTTTTGACAATATTATTTTTCTTACGTGCCAGTTGGCCACTTGGCAGAAGCGGAATGTTCCATGCATCTTTGTCTTCTATGTAATTACTAACTTTATAGTATGCTTTTTTTATTAGAATATTTTTCACCCTAAATTAGAATCTACTTTCTGTGAGCTCCGTTATACATTTTGGAATTTTCTGCGCCATTTGTTTGTTGTGATGTTGGTGTTTTGTGGGCTCTCGCTCAGTGCAACTGTGGGAGAAGTACCTACTGCATCTCGCCGAAGATAACCCGCCTCATCCGCTTGTATGCTCTGAAGATGTTGTCATTACTATCGGTAACGATTCACTAGACCGCGTGTACCGCGTAGAATTTTTGAACTCTTTGAGTGCATCAGGGCTTCCAGCGCTTATGCTTCTTAGAAATTCAATCCAAGATCAAGTATGTAACGGAACTCAGCTTAAGGTAGTATCGCTACAGAAGAACCTCATTGAGGCAGAGATACTGACAGGCCGTGGCGCAGGTTAATCGGTTTTCATATCACGCACCCCCTTATCCCGACAAGTTTCCGTTCCAATAAAAGCGCGTGCCCTTCTCTGTGAGCTTCTGCTTTGCAATGACGGTCAACAAGTCGCAGGACCAGACGCTCCAGACCGCCGGTGTTGATCTGAGGACAGGATTTTTCTCACATGACTTCTCACAGGCGACGTGATCGGAGAGACTATACGTGCTTGCTCCCGACAATCACAGGGAAGTTTTGTAAATAACGTGTATTGTAGGTACATAATCTTTAAAAAAGTCTTTCGATTAGCGTTAAACTATGGTTCATGCGAACGAAGTAGGGATTTTGTAAACAACATGTGTTGTACATAATCTACAAAAAAGTCTCTACATCAGCGTTAAACTATAGCCCACGCGAACGAAGTCGCGGGCAACAGCTAGCAATTATATCGGTACTGGAGTGGACGATATCGATAGATGTCTAATGTAGTTAGCCATTCAAATAAAGCTATAAAAATTGTATTTGAGTTGGAAGTGACTAGGTTTTACAGTCATGCTCACTCAAATGTCTTTGCTTGCGGCGGCTCTGTGTGTCGGGTCACTCCCTTCCCTCCAATATGGTTGAGGGGGGTGATGGCTGGTCCACAAGTCATACTCGTGAACGGGTGCTGCTTGCGGGGACTGGTCTGTTCTAGTCACTCCTACTGCTACTGTCATACCTACTTATATTTTATTTACACTTTTCTGTTACTGATACTATGACTATGGGACATCTCACTCGCATTTCTTGTTTTACATTCTGTTAATTCTAATTTATACGTAATTGTGCTGAAAAAAGACATCCCCGCAGAGTTTCTTGGTGCTATCTTCTCTAGCGGGCGTATTTCCGAAGCACTGGTAGAGTCAGTTTTCGCATTTCTTTTCAGCACTCAGACTTCAATTTGAGTATAGGAAAGAAATGGGTAAACATACTTACCTTTTTTTCAAAGTCATGTTAACATAAGTTACAATTTTTAACATTTTTTATTTGTATCATGTGTTTATGACCTTTAAAAGTGCACTTTTGTGCCTATTTAATAAATGATATTTGACTTTGATTTGACTTTTGACTTTGATAACGTGATAGGAAGGGGATGGTAACGCTATAGAAGGGGAACAATAACACGATAGGAGGTTCGCTAGGGAGGACGATAAAGGGTTAGGATCGGAATAGGATCGGGAGCAGAACGGGAAGGTAATGGAATAAAAGTGGAACTGTAACAGGATAGGAGCGGGATGGTAACGGGATAGGATCGGGACGATAACAGGATAGGAGTGGAAAAGTAACGGAACAGTAGCGGTTCGGTACGGTAACGAGATAGGAGCTGGACGGGAACTATAATTTTATGGTGGGACGAAAAATGGTCGGAAGCAGGATTAATACTTCACTACGCGTACGAAGTCGCGGGCATCAGCTAGTCCTACTAATATTCTAAACGCGAAAGTTTGTAAGAATGGATGTATGGATGTACCTTTGTTACTCTTTCACTCAAAAACTGCTGAATGGATTTTGATGAAATTTTTACAATAATATAGCTTACACGTCAGAATAACACATAGGCTACTTTTTATCCCGGGAAACCGCGGGTGAAACCGCAGGGCGCAGCTAGTAACCCTAAAAACGGCTAGGACTCACGTAGTTTGTCGAATTAGTCGACCTAGGTTTATTCTATTCTATTTACACGTCTCGTGCAAAGGATATCTCAATATAAGTATAGAGCTCGCCAATACAAACAAATTGAATGCCAGAAACATAGAACAAACAAATTGTTATGACAAATACAGACGTTATATAGTGTTCTTTTGTCCCTCGCACATCGCGTACTTTAGCTCAAGGGCCGGCCGGAGCGGCGACGGCGGCGGCGGCGGCGGGGCGGCGCGGCGCGGCGCTGCGTGCCGCGTGCCGTGGCCCGTTTGCCACGGCCCATTAGTGACATAGGGTAGAGGGCGGTTGGGCGACCGCCCAGGGAGCCAGACATCTAACGTACCTACCTGGGACTATGTGCCAATAGATGTCGTTCATACCAAAGCCAGCAGGCGAAAGTGTGCCGGATGCAACGCGCGCCCCCTCGTGAAAATACTCACTGAGAACGAATAACTTTCGGGTAGTTCACCGACAAAATACATTTGAAAATAACTACTAATTTCGGGTGTTTTCTGGTAGTCCCAGGATTTTGTCCCTTTAATGGGACCACCAGGAAGAACTATTTCTCGTTGTCCCATTGCACTCTATGGTATTTAAATATTCCGTCCTGTATAATATAGTAAGGTCGAATAATGAAAAAAAAAACAATCTTTGTTCAATTTAAATTGCATATAATATACACTCTGGTGCAATGAAATCGCACACAGCAACGTTTTTTGCAAAATTTCATTTATTTCCCCCTAAATAAAAAAAAATATCTTTTTTTTAATATGAAATTAAAGGTTATTTCAAGACCTATCTAATGATACCATATCAGCGGTGATGAGTTTACCGTACTCTCGAAAAGAAATGACAACAAAATACCCCAAAATTGCTCGCTTAGCTCACCGCAGTTTGCGAGACCAATTGCATGTATAAATAGGCATGTTTTGAGTGAAAAGTCGTCACTTGCACTTCAACGCTCAACCTGAAAGGACGTCTAGTGACTACAGCTGCATTCATCAGAAGAAAATGGATACTACTCCAGAAAAAGCCGCTCAAGTCGTTGCTTTAATTGAAGCAGGCCAGAACCAGAGTGCTGTAGCTCGACAACTGAATATCAGCCGATATTCCGTTCGTCGTGTGTACCAGCGCTATCGGGAGACTGGTGGCTATGGGCGACGACGAGGATCTGGCCGAGCCAGAGCTACAACACAGCGCGACAACCGATTTCTTGTAACGACGGCATTGAGAAATCGTCGTCTGACTGCCGTTGAACTTGCACAGCATCTCCAGGAGGTGCGTGAAGTGAAAGTTAGTCGGTGGACGGTCAGAAGAAGACTTGCTGAAGGTGGCTTGACTGCGCATAGGCCAGCAAATGGCCCAAAACTGACGCCAGCTCACCGCCAGGCTCGTCTTCGATTTGCACAAGAACATGTGCATTGGACTGTCGACCAATGGAGAGCAGTCCTGTTCTCAGATGAGTACAGGATGTGTCTTCATGGCAATGATGGACGAGGAAGGGTCTACAGAAGGCCTACAGAGAGATTTTCCCAGTGTTGCATCACGGAACGTGTCTCATATGGCGGTGGTTCGTGTATGTTCTGGGGAGGTATCTCTCTCGAAGCCAAAACTGAGCTTGTCTTCATTGCTGGGGCCAATAGAGGACGACAAGCAAGAGGACTAACATCTCAGCGGTATATAGAGGAAGTTCTCCAGGAACATGTCGTACCATTTACTGGTTTCATTGGAGGGAACTTCCTCTTTATGCATGATAATGCTAGACCCCATACCGCTGTTGTTGTACGACAGTACTTACAAGAGGTCGGTATTCCGGTGATGGAGTGACCAGCTCGCAGCCCGTATCTTAATCCAATCGAGCACATGTGGGACGAATTAAAAAGAAGAGTTAGAAGCAGAAATGTTGCTCCAGTCAATATACTGGAGCTACAAAATGCCATCAAGGAGGAATGGGATGCTATCCCACAAGACTTTATCAAACATTTGGTAGAGTCTATGGAAAACCGGTCTCAAGCCGTTATTCGGGCCAGAGGGGGTAACACTTCGTATTAATAAATGTTTTTTTTTTAGTAAAATTTGTGTTTTTTTTAATTAATCCTCAATTTTCGAACTGCAAACAACTTCTAATAAAGATGAATTTGATGTTGTTCTTTTTTTTTGGCAAAATAGTGAACTTGTCACCGCTTATATGGTATCATTAGATAGGTCTTGATACAACCTTTAATTTCATATTAAAAAAAAACTATTTTCCTTCATTAAAAAAAAAATAAATGAAATTTTGCAAAAAACGCCGCCATGTGCGATTTCATTGCACCAGAGTGTATTACCCGTTATCGCTTAGCATTTATTCCTGCCTTCCTTTAATAGTTGATATACACATTGTTTGTTTATAGTATACACATGTCCATGAGTCTTCGCTTAAGGGAAGCTTTCCTTAAGATTTGATTTATTTATATAAAATTTCGCCCAGGTCACTGTAGTGCTAATACCAGCACTGCCATGGGGTAAACGCTGATCGGCCTATTTGAAAATCTGTTTAGCATTAAAATATAAATGAATTTTTAGTACTCATTTGAATAATATTCTAATCGTAGACGTGTGCCTCACCTTGGCATACGAACCATCCTACATCCTGCTCATGGTAACAGTCGTGCGGTAGCTAAACATTACTTCAATTTATGAAGTAGTTAGATTAGTTTTAGTAAGTAGAATGTAGAGTTGTTTTCAGTAATAAAGGCATTCGCCCGTTAAAAAGAATTAAAATTATTAATGATTACAAGAAATATGGTTTATTTAAATCATCACAATTAATCCGTAATAGATATTTTCACATGTACGTACGTAGGATGCATAATTTATATGCAAATAACGATTTTTAATTAATATTTAGAAACAAGTCAAAAGGATTCTTCCTGAACGCTCAAAAGCTTTATACAAAAACGTATTTTAGTAATTATTTCCGCATACCACTTGAGCCTTGAACGTTTTTCCGCGGACCGCGAGCTAACGAGTATAATCCGGCTAACAAGCTGGCAGCGGCAGCGGCAGCGGCACCGCAGGCCGGCCGGCTTACATGCCGCCACACCAGCCCCACGCCACAACAGAATCATTTTATTGATACTGGGCCTAAATTACCCTATATGCGCATCGTTAGTAGGTAGGCACATAAGATATCAATTAAAACGCACTCTTATTCTACTAAACTATATATTCCCGGTGGTAGGTTTTTCGTAGGTATGCGAGAGGCCGCCTGGGTGGGTACCACCGCTTTGCCAGTTATTCTGCCGCCAAGCAGTAGTACGCTAGCATTACTGTGTTTTGGTTTGAAGGGCATTGTAGCTACCAAAATTACTGGGCATTATAATTGTCTCAGGGTGACGAGCGCAGTGCAGTGCCGCGCAGGATTTTGCAAAACAAAGTTGTGGGTAGTGCTGTGCTGTTACTGTTATGGGCAGGCGTATTGCTTACCATCAGGCGAATGACCAGCTCATTTCGTCACTCAGTTACATAAAAGAAAATATAGGTATTTATATAATATTATTGTCGTGTTCGTTACACCACCACTAAAGCGTACACAGTCATATGCAGGCACATTTAATTCGGCATTTTGTAAAATTACAAAACGTACACAAATAATATTTATCTACACATACCGCTTATACCTACCGCCCTAATCTGCTTATTAATGACCGCATACCCCATGCGGTATGCTACTTCACTCCACGAGCTTTTATTCTTGTTCATCGAAATTTTAAACGCAAGTTTTGATAGTGTTGCCCACAGCTACATGCCAAGCGTATACCTAACTACCTATCAGTAGCCGAATGTTGAAAATGAATGTTGAAAGTTCGACTAGTCTAAAATTGGTTTCGTTTCGTTTCATAGACATGCTTACCTATCTATCTTGTTCAAAGTCATGCTAACTTAAGTTAAAAAAATTAACATATTTTTTATTTGATTTGTATTTGTTTATGACGCCTAAAAGTGCAATTTTGTGTCTATTTAACAAATTATTTTTGACAGGTTCAAGAATGTTTATTCCAATTACCCCGATGTTGCATACCACAAATTTTTATTTCCCTTTTTGCTATGAGATTCTAGTAGGGCTACCAGGAGTAGTACCAATCATTTATTATTCTGGAGGTCTACTAAAGTAACAATTTCAACCGTTGTGTTATCCTTCAAAATAATGAGAACTCCGAAACTTAGTTTTGTTTAATAGATCTGAGATATTGAGCCCGTGTCAAAGACCCCATCGCCCCCAGAGGTGCCACGCAATTAGTTGTAGCTCGTGCTCTGTTGCAGGTAGAGCCGCTGCGCCGCCGGTCGCTTAACGCCGGCCGCGCGCGTCATGACTCGCTACCGACACTCCAGGTATTTAAAACTCACTATCAATCACTTTTATGTGTCAGAATTATGTACGAGCTATTTTTATACAATACTACAATTAAAATATATATAATCATCAAAAATCCATATGTGATAGTTCAGAACAGCAGTCAACCTCTGTATCCAAATTTTACCTTATATCCCCATCCCGGTCTGGAATAGTAGAAGCTCATTCGTAGCGTTTACCGCCCTGTTTCACTCGTAGTCGATTTCCAAAAGTTGGTCGCACTCATGTTGTTTTCTTTTCACACGTTTCTACGCGCGATGCCTGCTGCCATTTAGTTTTTCGTGTTGCAAAATGCTATATATTGTAACGCGTAGCGGCACTCACTAATAAATAATTATTCTGTGCCGACGCCGCGCGCCATAACGAGATATCTAATTCGGTACAAGCCCAGTTTGCCATCGACATTAGCTCAGATAGGGTTTCAGCTTATAGTAGACAGAAGCCTATATTTTTTCCTAAATTGTGTTATAACTTCATTATTGCTAGACCGATTTCGGTGAAACAAAACCTATGTGAAAAGCCAGACTCCACAAAGCATATTTTAACGGCATTTAAATTCTTGCCCTAGTTTCTAATTTTATCGCGGACAGACAGACAGCCAAATGTTTATAAACCTGTGTTTTGGGTTTTGGTGCTCCCACAGAAATATCAATGATGAAGTACTGTTACGTGCTATTACTCAGATTTCTATGGTTGTGCCCATATACTTTTAAAGACATTGATTTTTAATAATATCTTCAAAAGTCATACAGTAATCGCATCGTTAAAGTTTTATTGTAAGCATAGAAGATTGATTATAAATTATAGTCAATAGTGATGCATAATTGTTAAAAATATTATAGAATCATTGAATTAACAAAATATTGAATTTAAAGCAAGTAAATCATGGAGCATCTTTGTGATCAATCCTTAATGTTTTATTGCAGAGAGTAACGTAGGACAAAACAATTATGTACCCTACATTAAATAAAATACGTCCCGCAGGTAGCAGTTCAGCCTCAACCGAAACTTGAAAATTAAGTTTGCCGGAGAGGAAGCGGTCGCGCCGAGGGCATCGCTAAGTTTTGCAATTATGTTTGTTCAATAACCAATTAAATAATGTTATCGGGAGAACTCTACGGAAGTTAGCATAGGAGCGATAAACATACCTATCGATTTCTCAATCCTATGCCGATGCGAAGCGACGTGACCAGCGTTGCGAGAAATGTACGAAACTTGTACTTTTTGAATCATGTTCATACCTTAGCACCATCTTTCACGTTTATTTTCATTACGCACCCATATATGTAATAGCGCAGTATACTTTCAAGAGCATAAATAAAATATTTGTCTTATATTATTTTATTTATTGAGCAAAAATAAATTATACTCAATTTACGCGTGTATACTCAATCTACCGATATTTTCGGCTCTCGCGCAAAAGTTAAATTTATTTCTATTATTATTAAAAAAAACAGTAACACTGTGTGCGAAAACTGATTAACAGATTTTAAAACGATTTCAGGGTTTGGTAGCATAATACACAACTTAGATTATAGGGTGCTTCATCGAAATCGGTTGAGTGACTACGAAGATAAAACTTAAGCTATTCGTAGTACGCGCTCTTATATACTGCGAGACCATCATAACATAAACATTAGAAATAAGGATAGCTGAACCTGGGTTAAGACTGAAGAACTCTTGAACTTGAACGCTCGCGGGATAGGAGAGGGACGCTCACCGGGATAGAGAGGACAGTATCGAGATAAGAGTAGGTCGGTGTCGCGACTAGAGCGGGATGGTAATGGGATAGGAGCGGGACGGTAGCGGGATAGGATGGGCACGAAATCGAGAAAGGAACGGGACGGGAGCAAGTGTGAGATTAGGGTGGGATGAAAAATTGTCGGGAGCAGGATAGATTACTTCACTACGCGTACGAAGTCGTGAGCAACATCTAATAAAAATAAATAAAAATAAATAAGCCTTTTATTCAGACATTACTTAAACTAACAAACAGTAATTACCTAATCATCATAACTTAGCTTAATTTAAATTACATTATTATTAATTGAATTTTAATTTTAATTGATTTTTTTTTTAATTATAATAAGTGCATGCATTATATTTATACAGGGTTCGGCACTCGAAGTGTTACTAATACAAAATGCTGTAATTTTGTTAATTATGAGCATATTTATTTTAAAACTTCTGTATCGAAAAGAAAGCATATAAAATAAATAAAAAAGCAATTATTGTTCAATATGACCACCTTTAGCGCGGTTAACAGCATCGAGTCTGACCGAGAAGGCTTCACACGCTGCACGAATGTGGTCTGCTGGTATTTTGTTCCATTCTCGGCGGAGAGCAATCTTTAAGGCGTCGACCGTCTTATATTTTTTTGTTGACACTTTGGCTTCTAGAATTGACCATATGGAAAAATCCATTGGGTTTAAGTCCGGGGAATATGGTGGCCATAGTTGCGAAGAAATGAAGCTCGGAAGATTTTCTTGTAAAAAAATTTGGGTTTCACGTGCTTTGTGGGATGGTGCCGAGTCTTGTTGAAAGGTCCAATGATTTCTACCAAATTGTTTACGTGCCCAAGGTAACAAAGCATCGTTTAAAATGTTTTTACGGTAGATCTGCTGGTTTATCTTTACACCCTGGTCAATGAAAACGAGAGGTGAGCGTCCCGTGGCTGTTACCGCAGCCTAAACCATCACAGATGCTGGTGCTTGCTTTCGCAAGGCAATTCGTTGGTCTAAATTGTCATTTGATTTACACTTTAACCATACGCGATCATTTTTAACCGACTTCAAAAAGGAGGAGGTTTACAATTCGACGGTATGTTTTTTTTTTTTGTGTGTTTGTTACGCGATTACTCCGCCAATTATGAATGGATTTCGATGATTCTTTTTTTGATTGGTAGGTCATACTTCAGAGGTGGGCCCATATAAATTTTATCGAAATTCATTCAGCACTTTTTGAAAAAAATAGCAAAAACAAAAAAAATATACGTTTAATCTTCAAGTCGGTTCTTGTTTTTGTTGTAACCGACTTTCTAAAGGTGGAGGTTTGTATTCGACTGCTTCACCTACTTCACCCAGGGTTGACTTCCGGCGAGGGAACTCCTCAACGGTGAATAGTACAGACACAAAATTTTTTAAATGGATTTAACCATAATAGCCTGTTCTAAATTCCACCATGACATGGCTGATACACCCAGGAATGACTGCCGGCGAGGGAACTCCTCAACAGAGAATAGGAAAGTCATGAATTTTTTTTGTACATAAATTTAATTGTGATAGCCCGTTTTAAACTTCGTCATGATGTGGCTGCTAGATCATAAATGCTTGTCTTTAAAAACTTTTTAAATTAATTTAATTAAATCTTGTTTTTCACTAAAAAGGGTAAAATAAATTATTTTTCAAAAAACACTAAACCGACTTCAAAACCACAAATAGGCATTCAAAAGTGAAAAATAAATTAATATAATTATCATAAGCGCTACCCACTCATATATTTGAAGACTGAGCAGCCGCTCAACTGCCGTCTCCCCGATGGTTCACCGAACATCATCCCGAAACACGACTAGGACTTAAACATTCTTTATTATTCTGATATATTTATTTCCAACCCCTTGTTCCTTCAGTGCCTGCCATATTCGTGTTCAAGAGAGTCGAAAGCTTTATTGTAATCTACAAAGGCACAGTAGAGTGGTAAGTTGTACTCCTTGTACTTTTCTAGAACTTGTTTGACAACGTTTATGTGATCCATGACAGAGAACCCAATAGACAGGGAATCCCGCTTGCTCAATAGGTTGGTTTTCGTCTAATATTGTTGTCAGTCTTTTTAATAGAACTTTTATTTATTTATTTATTTATTTATTTATTTATTTATTTATTTACAGTTGCCCACTACACTTACAGTTGTGACCAAAGCGTGTAGTGGGCCATTTTGTAAATATCTTGTATATGTTGGACATGAGACTAATAGGTCTATAGTTGTTTATATTGTGTACATCTCCCTTTTTATATAACTATATGATATTAGATTCGGTCCACTGTGTTGGTATGTATTCTGTGGTCAGAACTTCGTTGAAAATTTTTGTTAGGATTTTTGCTGCGTTAACTTTGTTGTACTGTATTACTTCGTTTGATATATTGTCTAGTCCAGGTGATTTTACTAGTTTTTGTGAATCTATTGCTCTTTCTACTTCTCTTACTAGTATCTCTGGTGTATCTTCAGTTTCATGTTGTTGTAAGTCTACGTTAGATCCTTCTCTTTGCTTCTTGTATAAAGATTTGTAGAATTTTGTAGCAATGCTAAGTATGTCAAGCCTTTTTGTTTTGTTACATCCAAATTTGTCCTTTAGTTTAGGTATCCTATCCACTCTTTCTTGTTCTTCAAGGTTTTTTGGGCTTTCTTGATACTTCCTGTTTTCACAATATTTTCTTCTATTACTTTTTTCTGATTATGCTGTCTCTGTTTTCTCATATTTGTTCGTATTGTTTTACTTAATTTTGCTATTTCCTCACGTGTTTCTTTAGTTTTATTGTCCATGCTTAATAAGTTCTTCCTTTGGTCAAGTAGTTTGCTGATCTCTTCAGTCACATGTGGCTTTTTGGGTATTATTATTATTATTCCTTTTGTTCTATGATTCAATGTTTGTTCTATTTTGTCATACTTTTCTTGGGTTGTAAGCGATGTTGTTTCTTCTTCATATTCATGTAGTAACTTTTGTAGTTCTACCCCTATAGTTTCTAGGTCGAGTCTACCCATCTTATGTGAGACGTGGTAGGTTATCTCGATTTTTTTCTGCTCTCCAGGATTAAAGTTGGCCCTTACCATTCTATGATCTGAGTTGAAGTTGAAGTTGTTTATAACATTTATGTCATTGAAGGCTTTAGAGTTGTTAGTTAAGATGAAGTCTATTTAATTCCTTGCTTCTCCATTAGGTGATATCCATGTCCATTTGCGATCCTTTCTTTTCTGGAACATACTGTTTAAAATCATAATCTTGTTTTCGAAGGCAAAGCTGACTAGCATCTCACCATTCCTGCTTCGCTTTCCACTTGAGTATGGCCCGATAATAGATTCCTCAAATTCTTGCTGTTCTCCTATCTGGGCATTGAATCTCCCATTACTATCACATTTTTAGATAAGCTTAAGTTTTGGATAAGCTGGTGTAGAGTTCTTCTACTTCCTTCGCTTTCTCGTTATCTGTAGGTTCTGTGGGTGAGTAAACTTGAATAATGGTCCATTTTTGGTTTGGTTGCTGCATTGTTACGTATAAGACAGCAATTCGTTCAGATATACCAATGAATTCTTCTATTACGTCATTATGGATATCTCTGATAATGAATCCTACTCCAGGCTTGCCGGGGACATTCCCTTTGTGGTAGAACAAAAATTTGCCGTGGTCGTCAATACTCTCACCTTCTCTTTTAACTTCGCTCAGGCCTAAGATATCCCACTGTATGTTGTCGAGTGCTATTTCTAATTCCAAGAGACTTTCCTCTAATTTTAGGATTCAATGTTGCTATGTTAAGGTGGTTTTGTTTCTTTCCCTTTCGTTTTGGAGATTGAAGGGTTATGGTCGATCTCCCCACGGTGACCAGCCGGCTTGGGGATTATGTGTGCGTATTTAAAGTTTGTTGTCAGGTGGTTACCGGTGTCTAGTAGTTCTTATTTCTTGTGATAAGTATTTTTCTCCGAGTTCGAGTAACATTTTGCACGCATGTAAGAGAATGCGTTTACTTTTGGTATTTTGGGTCTGACTGTCTCTCTACTCGTGCTTCTTTGTGGCTTGCTAGGGGGGATGTAGAGGTTGATCTTTTCCTTTTATCGCTGTCTCTCTTGTTGCTGTCTTTTATATTTTTACGTCTGCGTTCTTCGAGGGTTTCTTTGGTTAGGTCTTGAGTTATGTATGAGTTGGGGCCCATCTTCTTGTTTCTTAAAATTTCTATTTTTTTTTCTCAGTGTTGTAGTGGTTAGAAGAATCGGTTTGATCTTCCCGTTGTCTTGTTTCTTCCCCAATCGTTGCAACTTGTCTACTTCTCCTATTTCTAGGTTTACTTCTAGGTCATGTATTGTTGTGACTGCCAAGTCTAGTAGGTCATCTGATGTCTCGGTTTTACTTTCTGGAAGACCATGAATCAATATATTATTTTTCCGAGCATTAAGTTCCATGTTGCATACTCTTCTGTTCAGCACTTCTATTTCACTTTTTAGTCTAAAATTTTTTTCCATAATGGGTTTCATCTTTCTGTCTAGGTTTGTCATTACATTTGCGGTTATAGTCTCGGTCAATGTATTTGTTTGCTTCTCCATTTCTTCCTTTAGTTTAATGAATAAATCTGACATCTCCGGCGATAGTTCCATCGACATTTTAAATAACCTCAAATTTTCTCGAGTGCTAATGTTGGCCACCAACTGTCTTTGGTTTGACGAGACTGTCTTCGCGTAAACGCACCCTTAATTGTCTTTTTCAGGTTGGCAGTAGTGTGTCTATGGTGTGTGATGACTAATGAGCTCACTGTTGTTGACAGCTAACCTCCAATGATTCTTGCTTACGATCTTCTTATTTCTCTTGATTTGCAGATTGAATTGTAGCTTATTTTCTTCTCCGGCACTTAAACTATGTGTATGTTGTAAAAAATTTCCGAGATATACACTTTTTGCGAGGTTTTTTGTATTTTTGCTCGGGAGCACTTGACATACGTGCTCACTTTACGACACCGAAACCGGAAAAATCGAGCATCATCTAGTACAATATAAATATCAAAATGTTCTACTATAAAATAGTTCTTAATCGTACATAGTTCTAAATCATAAAAGATAAAGATAATCACCAGCGTTCGTACTAGGAAACACCTGTGCTACGATGCTAGTTAGATGTTTCCCTCTTTAAATAATATCATTACTTAAATTGTCAACAATTACATTGTCATCACAGAGAATGTTATTAGCCTTTCAAATTTAAAATTGAAAGCGATCGGGATCGGCCTTCGAGTTCGGGTGGGTTGTATCAAAGCATCGATATCCGTAACTGACGGATGTTATAATTTGACGGTTACGTACGATGATTATCGTTCGTTAAAGTTGATCAGTTTTGTTTCTTCCAGATGTCACCAGATGTTGAAACAACGCATTTTTTGTAGAACCATTCGTTAGTGCCATATTTAACACGTATACGCGTCTGTAAATATAGTGTTAAACAACTGGCCATTAGAAGATAGGTCACAGATCCGTCGTGCTTGGCCCCAAATGAAAAATGGCTTGACGAGTTGTACACATATAATTGAACAAAATTATGCCAAGTTAATTTCGACATTAAGAGTTTGTACAATGACAAATCGCTTAGCTTGATCTCATATTAAATCAACAATACTGCAGCATTCGCTTTGTAATAAATATATGTTAAATTAGAGGATTATTGCTAACACGTTTCCTTTGCAAAAACACGATTCCATAAAATTTTCTCGATAGAAAAAATCGTAAAGTATCCTCCAAACCGTACAATAAACCTAAATTGTTCAATAAATACTTGAAATTAGAACATGAAACTTTGCATAAAAACTGAATTAAATATTATCAAGCACTTTAAAGATTCAATTGTTAAAAATTTGTATTATTTACACTGTACAAAAACATTATCTAAAATATCGCGCGTCGGAGCCATTCTCACTCAGACCGCCCCCTACCGCCCGGAATTCGTATCAGTCTCGCTCCGGCTTTCAAGCGGGGAAAGAGTGTCTCTTGCGCTCAAAAATTACGCACCACAAATGACGCTACAGAAAGTTTTCTGACGCAAAAATGCGAGATAAGTGCAACAAAAAAAATAATAATGACGTAAAAAAAAAACGTCAGACTCATGATTACCATAATGAAGTAAGTACCTACATATCTTCACAGCATACTTGGTCATTACGCATTACGAGCTTTATCTAAACTGTGTCTAAAATATACGTATTTAGTTTTATGAAACTAATACCTGCCTACCTAGTTTAGAAAATAGGTACCTATATTTTTGTTCGAATAAATATACAAATACCTAGTAGGTACCTACTACCTAGTAGTACCTACTCCTAATTTATGTACGAGTAAGTATAGTCCCGCCCGCCGTCGTTTCAATACACCAATTTTGACGTTTGTCAGTCATCCTACCTAAGGACTGATCAATCAGTATTTTGGGTTTTGAAAAGGGGAAGTCGTTCAAAGGGGCTAACGGTATTTTCGGTTACCCTTCCTAGCACACTGGTGTTGGGTAATCATATTTGAGTATTAATACAAGAAAGTGACCCTAGTATTTAAACCTATTTAAATAGGTTCTTTCCACTTTCTAAAAGTTGAATTTATTAGCGTTTCTATAAATCTGGTGTACATGGATGATGGCGCCACACACACACACACAAGTATCATTATTTCCTATTCTAAGACCAAAGTATATTCTTAACAAATTTCATCAAAATCTTTTCAGTCGTTATATACATAAATAACTTTATATGAATTGTATAATACTTTTAAATAATTCATTATAAAAAGACAAAATTGCCGTTTATACTGAGCTCGATCTATAATATGAAATAAAATGAATTGAAAAATAGTCAGTCAAAAGTACAAACCCGTCAATTTTACCGTAACATAATACAGCTACTACTGTGGCGCGGTACTAGCGGTATGTAGTCCTCGCGACGTCGCTACGGCCGGCGCGGACGGCGCGGCGCGGCGCCGTAGCGAAGGCGGCCTCGCGTCACGATCTTGCGAGCGAGCGAGATAGACGCGCTAGCCGTGTGGGGGGAAAAATTAGAATTTTAGCTGAGGTTGTATACGCCCTTAAAAGCAAATTTATATTTCGTATAATTCAATAACAATTAATTTTTAGAAAAGAAAACAAAATCCGACTTCAATGTATCTTCGAAGTCCAAGGTCAAATATCGATGAAATTTATATGGGACCACTTCGTAGCTATACTGAACCCATATAAATAATTTTCCAAATAGGTTCATAAATGACGGAGTTCTGAGCTAACAAACATAAAAAAATACAATCGAATAGAGACCCTTCTCCTAATAGATTCTCTAAAAGAAGGTAAATACAATAAATGATAACAGGAAATAAGCACAGCTATAGAATTCGTCCGACGCCGGCGGCCGGCGTCCGGGTCCGGTGTCGGTGTTGGGTGTCTCCTTAGATTAGCTTTAGCTACCTCATACCGCACTGTGCGCCGCGCTGGCTGTGTCCGCACCACACCTGTCAACTACAGACACTAGTAATGGAAATTATTGCTATTTTTCATTCATTTAGTTAGCATATGAAATATTGTGCGTTAGCATGATAAGTGCTATTGCGATGCTAATTGCTAACATGAAATTTCGCAGTTGTGAATTCACAATTTCGTGCGAAATTTCATTATTGAATGACGTGTATTAAGAAATTATTGAAAAATACAAGTTAACTATTGGTCATAGAACCTTTGGGCCTCTAATGAAAGGGTACGATGAGTTATAAACATCATCATAGAAAATAACATCACATAAAATTGATCTAAAATTTGCCTTAAAAATTGCGTAGACAAGGCGCACGGGGGAACGGGACATTCCGTCGACGGGACACAGAACAGACTCCCACCGAAGTTTGCATTCGTGCGGTTTGAAGAGGTGTGCTAAGCAATGAATTTCAGCATTCATCAAATTTCGCAACTACAATTAATTTGATTATTGATAATAAACATTTACCAGCTTATTTATGCTGCGAATGCTAATTAATCCAGCATTAACAGATACCGGTTTTCGAGATACATATAATTATGTTTATTGCTGTAGATTCCAATTATATAAGGATATACATATAAAGATAATTTGAACTTCTTATGTTATTGTTAGAAAGGACGAGCTTTTTTTTATTTTCATTTGTAGCCCTTGTGTTGCGTTGCGGCACGCGCATTATTTCTTAACTAGCTTTTGCCCGCGACTTAGTTTGCGTGGGCCACTCAAAATTAGCTAACAGTTACGGAAGCAAAAATTGAGAATTCGCTTTTCCTGCATGACTTCGTATGTTTATGAAAAATATCTCAGAATTGCGATGTGACTGCGCAATTAAACATATACCAGATTTTAAGTTTTAAGATGTAGGCTATCAAACATTGAAAACAGCATTAAGACCTAGATAACAAACACACAAACAAACATACCAAAATTCTAAAAGTCATGGATTCGTGACCCTCTAAATAGTTGATATCAGTTGGTTTTTCAAAAATATACATGGTTGTTTTTCATACTGATTCTGTTTAAACATAAATGTCCTAAAATCGTCCTTGTCACAGTTAATGTCCCATATTTTAATTAAAATCAGCCACACTGATGTAGAACAGTCCTTGTTTTCTCTTATTTCGAGACAGAAACGATGGGGTCACGATGAGACAGTTTTGCTTCTATCGATGATTACCGGGGTCAGGTGTCTGTCTGTTCTCTTTTCTTTCTAGCCAAATGGCAAATTCAGTCAAGGGGTATTTTCATTGATAACTAATTGTAATTTCTTTGTCGTTTTATTTATTGTTTCAAAGTTTTGTGTTTCTAATAACATTAAAAACGTACAAAAGCTGTCATCACAGACTTCCAGTTACACTCAGCTAGAAAGCCTCATTATAAAATTAAAATGTTTTATAAGTATTGTAGTTCATAAACTTCATAAACAAATTTAATATTTTTATTTAATTTAATATCATTGACACAGGCTCATTTTCCGATTAAATGAAAAATAGTGAAATTGCACCAATCTTCAAATCAGGTAGTAAAACTGATCCCTCGAATTATATTCGTAGACCAGTCTCTGTGCTTTCGTTTCCGTAAATTCAAATTACGCGTAAGAATGTTCTAATGAGAAAAGCATACTGTACTGTTCGTAATTACATAGAAGACAAAGATGTTTGGAACATTCCACTTCTGCAAAGTAGCCAACTGGTACATAAGAAACATAACATTGTAGAAACCCAAAAAATTTAACAAAATTTCTAAAAAAAATGCCCCTCAGTTTTTTGCCGTATCTTCTGAGTAGTGGTTCTTTTTCCGTTACGGTGGTAGAGTTATTGTGATAATTTGACGTTCATAAGTGCGTCTGTGATGCCAAAATGATTAACAATATTTTGACTAGAAATATTCTCCATACAAACGTAACTCCCTACACCCCGGTTAGGGGCAGCAGCTTTAGTTACGCAGTGCAGGTTTACCTTTTTATCAAAATTGGCCTCTCGACTTTTTTGAGAATTTTTCGCTATTCCTTATAGTTTCGGATTTGGCCGTCCACGCCCTCTTGTTCAAGTACAAATTTCAAGTTCAAAATTAAATACCTCGGGACGGTATATACAGGCATATACCGTCCACTCGTCGTCAATATCAGTATGTTATTAAGCTTTCTTATAGAAAAATATACGTGAATTAATCAGACATTTTGTTCGTCGAGCGTCTAGAAGCCAAGAGCGACAGGTATACCTACGTGACAAGTGATACATTTGTAACGTAACGGAGGTCCCCCGGCTAGCTCTACCTATGACCTCCGCACGTACAGTACCCTTCCTAGGAGAGAGAGAGGAACTGGGAAGCTGTAATAATAAAGTAAATTGATTTAATGATACATTTAATACACACAAAACATCATTAGTCCGGGTAAGGGAAAGTTTTTCGGCCTGTCGATAGAGGGAAAATGAGAACGTATAATCTTACTACTCCCAATCCAGGGGATGGTTGCAACCTTTTATTCCAGGGTAACGTTGATTGATGCTCTGGCGTTAGGTGGTACAGGTGGACTACCACAGGTTTATGTGGCGGTCTGCAGCGACCAGTAAGCTCTTTCCTTAGGCGGTTGACAGCGGCGAGTGGGCCTTTTATAAGGCCACTTACTCGTGAGGCTTCCTCAACAGCGTCACCCCAGATCAATCGATCCAACCTTCATCAACGATGAGAACCTTTCTCTCCCGAAGCTTACGTTCAAGTCCTCGTTTTTCATATTTTTCCGTTCTCTGTCAGTTATTAATTTGAATTATGTTTTCTTTTCTTCGATGCAATAAAAGTAGGTCCATATAAAAATATAACAAACAGGTTCGATGAGCCATGAATAATGAATAAAGATGATATGTAACCCTACTCATTTTTCAACTCCTTATAAATATAACATAGTTAATGTTACACACATTACGAGTGCAAATGTGTCGGTGCATTCTGCGAGGTTGCATAATATTCCGTTACGTTACGAGACGCGCGGCACGTGTAAATCCCATAATTATCAACAGTGAGCCGATGATACCGCAGTCTGCAATCCACTGCTTGCTCAACTTCAATTTTGTGATTACACTCCGTGTTGAAGCGACAATGGATGAACATCCACTGAAGATTGGCCCGGGGTGCTTGCATGTGTGTAGTGGCGAGGACGAGGCCAGGTTCAAGGGCGCGTGACGAGTGACGTCATCGAGATGCACTTTTATCGTGTTCGCGCGCGCTCTACTATTATTATGCAGATAGATTTCGTTAATGAGAAATGGCATGCGTAGGTTACATCGGCTTAACTTATGTTTCAACAACAACGCATTTTTTGGTTCCCACGACCATATCCCATGTTTTCGTAGATATCAGGAACTTGCTACCTCTCTGCTGCAATACAAAACTCCCTTATTATGAGTTTGTGCTAAGAGGTAGTTTCTCTAACCCCAAAATTTGCATCAAGATCCTAGGAAGAATCTTGATGCAACTTGGCATAATTATTATGTATACCGGGTCTGGCAACATTTTGGGACCTTTAGGTTAGGTACTTACTTAGCTTTTCCCTAGCAGTGTGGAAGATTTGATCTGAGGAAACATCGGGTGCATTTTCAAGAATATAAAATATGCATATTTGGTAGGACGTCTATAACGAGCAGAGGGATGTAAAAGGCTGTGGTACAGGTAGACAGAAAAAGCACATTTGTCAATGTTAAAAAAACAATATGGCTTGATCGACTTGTATTTCCCAGAAATGTTTCTCTCAAAGTAAATGGCAGTAAAACCGCTGACAAGCAGAATTACGAGAAAGTTACAGTCACAATGTGTTGTTTTCTTGAATGGCAGAAGAACCGGTGACAACCAGAACTTGGATGGCTGCTTGTGACATTTTTATCAAAGCGTACTTCCGGTTTGGGACGTCTGCATTTTTTTTTCACTTGTTTGAATAACTTTTGTAGAGTACAATTTTCTAATACGTCGATAAACAATTTCTATAGAACGGTAAACTAAGGCCGATTTGTACTAGAGTATGTTAACTAACTAGGTGATTAATAAAGAGTTTATCTATCTATCTAACTGAACCGCGTTTTTCCGGACACTTTGTGGTGTGTGCATGACTATACTACGTTTGATTGATATTATTTTGAATATAACTATGACTTTATTAAGATATATCTTATGCATCGATCTCGTCGCGAAAGGCTCAATTATACTGGTCTCCTGACCCTCGCAGGGGTTGCTACGCACTGCGTCCCTACCCGCAGGCCCGCCGGCCCGCCGCACCGCCGCCGATAATAGAGCAAACCCCGTTTTAACCTGGTTTTGACGTTTGTTATTTAACAGGTTTTATTTGTTCAGGTTTTCATTATAATTACGTACACATCTTTGTTATAAGAACCAAATAAACAATTTAGAAATAATACTTGAACAGAACACACGAAACCTCTTCCTCCCTCAATATTTTCTCTAAATAGGAAACTCGGTAAAAACCTTTTCTAAACTGCTATGTTTTTGTATGTTTTAGTTTATACTTCCGCGTAATGTCATTTAGTAATTACTAGTCATATTTACTTAGGTTTACCTATAAAATTCATAGCGATTGTTAACTATAACCATAATCTAAACTATAACCATAGGTAATAAAACTAAATATAAATAATGAGTATTATGAGTAGTAATAATACTACAGCGATTATTTGAATTTAAGATATTTAGCACCAAAAAAGAAAAACTTTATACCAAAAATAGATCTGCTGAATAAAAGTAGATTTACTGTAATATAAGAAAACGCTCTTACATTGACACCTTTGATATTTTTTTGTTATTTGTTTTTTATGTAGCTGCACAAGTGTGCAGATAATGTGTGAGTACGAAGTAGTACCTATTATAGTACAAGCAAACCTATGTGTTGCGCTGTATCTGCGCAAGCTATAATACCCATATGATGAACAAGTCTGAATGGGTAATAATGTTATTGGTTACTGTTTTAAATTTTAGCATTTGCATAAAATAAATATATAATTGAAACAGAATAGTTGCACCTCCAAAACGTTCAAAACTCACATATCAAGTAGGTACTTCATTCTAGTTTGCTTCATTCAGCTCCTGACAAGATTTATTATGGGTAATTGTCTAGCTAATTTGGAAGAGTTACTAAGATATTCAGCAACATGAAATAACGATCTGTAAGCAGTGCTGCAACAAATATTAGTTTTAGTACTTCGAAAAATTATTTACAAAACTGAATCGCAATGAAAATATGTAGTGTAATCCCACTGAATATTATGTAGGTTGTTGTTAGAATAATATACATGTAATATGTATGGGGGTTGATTGCAAATGAATTAAAATTAAAATATATATATAATATATATTTTAATTTTAATTCATTATATATATAATAATAGCAAAAAATAATAATTTTAACGTTGTAAAATTTTTGTAATAGCTACCGGGTCCAATATACATATATATACGGGAAGATAGACAAAAGGTAAAATTAGTATGAATTTGAAACGCTGTATAGACTATGAAAATAAATGAAATGCACACAAGTAAAATTTTATTTAAATTAAAAAATATCATGATAGAATTATCATTTTAGCGTTTTTAGTAACTCTTAGAAAACAACTTGCAAACTTTACATGAAAAGAGCTATAATTATTTCAACTCTTGAAAATTCATTTATGCAATTGAAACTAGATGGCGCTAGGGGTCGCTAGAACACGCAAACGATTTTTTTTATGGAGGGCACGATAAACGGTGAACATAAATAAAACGCTTTATTTGAATTTGTTTAGTTTGACTATATAGCAGTGCTACCCAGATCTGAGTCATTGTTTTGACATCAGCTGAAATTAAGTCTCATATGGCCAGTAATCTCGCTGGCTACAATCCCCTTCAAACCGAAACACAGTAATGCTTGCGCACTACTGCTTGGAGGCAATAACTGGCAAAACGGTGGTACCTACCTAGACGGCCTCCCCCACACAGGACACCTATCACGAGTATTTACTTAAATGGAAAATATGGTTGGTATATATATATACCTCTGAATCGGTGTAGCAAATTCTGGTTTTCTCTATTCATGAAAGTTACGCCACCGTCCTTTATTCAAACATAGTCGGTCACCTCCAAAATGACCAAATTTTTTTTGTGCCTGTATCCGTCTGTGTACCTTTTGAAAACCCTCACCAGACCACATTTCTGGCGTTTTTTAGGTTTCGCCAAGAGGATGATTTTGTCAAAACTTTAATGTATGACGAAGTGGCAAGTACATCGTCCATGCCAGTAACAATGAATGCTACTAATAAGGTTGCTGAAACACACTGTCTGTCTGCGGCGCTACCTCATTTGCGTTCCTCAGAACAGTCGGAGGTGTTAAACTCCCTACTTTCCACGCAGCCTGCAGAGCAAGGCGCCTTCTGGATGACGACCGAAATTAGCAAAAGCAGTCGTAAGTGATGGCTCACGACGTATGCGCCATTTGTATGTTTTAATTTTGGCGTTTTGTGGACTCTCGAGCCCAGTGCTACTGTGGGAGAAGTATTTATCCCATCTTGCTGAAGATATCCAGCCTATATTTTGAGGGACATTGAACAGGACGTTGATGTGTAGAACGACGGCGAGGATGGTGGCAATTTACTACCGTACCCCGTAGAATTTTTGACCTCTTTGAGTGCATCCGGGCTTCCAACGTACTCTATTAGATTAAAAATTTGGAATTCAAAATTATGCTTTTTGGAAATTAGACCCTGCCGAAGTTATTAACTTCGGGGAGGTTAGTTGTCTAACGGAAATTGGCTGAAGATAGTGTCACTAGTGAAGCACTGAACCTCACTGAGGTATACTGATAGCCAGTGGCGATGGTAAGTCAGTTTCCATATATTAGTATTCATCTCTCTCATCTCGGACCACTTTCCGTTCCAATTCAAACGCGTGCAGTTTTGTGTGAGCGTCAGCTTTGCAATGACGATCAACAAGTCGCAAGACCAGACGCTCCAGGCTACGGCCGTTGATCTGAGGACAGGTTATCTCTCACAGAGACAGCTGTACGAAGCCTTCTCACGGGCGACGTGATCCCAAAGTCTTTACGTTTACTCCCTGTACAGGATGTTTTTGTGTTGTACACAATCTACAAAAAACGTCTCTACATCAGCGTTAATCTATAGTCCAAGCGAACGAAATCGCGGCAACAGCTAGTTGTTGATATAGCAGAAAAAGTTAGCAATATTAACTAAATCATTTGTAACAGCTAGTACGAATCGTTGGAAGTTCTTTTTGCTAAATCTTATTATACAAAGTAGCTAAGTGGTTTTAGTTGTAATAAACAACGCTTTGTTAAGAGTCCTAAGATATTATGGAGCAGCAAAGTAAACAGCAGCTAATCGAATTTAGCAACTATATCGAAATATTTTTTTTAATTAGGATCACTTATGTGAAAACTCATCCGTGAAAATAACGAGGCAAAGTTAAAACGTTCTTACACTTTATTTAGAGGTAGTTACGAAAAAAAAAACACGTGTTTTAAAATTTATGTTAAAGTTTATTTGTTGTTGTTGAGTGAATCGAACTACGGAATAATGTATACAGTGAAAAAACCATACAAACTTTGGAACTTCCGTGCACCCTTCCTCGGGATAGTTTTGAAAAAATAATAATAAACGTGTTTGATTATTTTTGTTATCGTTTATTTGTACCGAGTTTTGAGCGAATTGAACCACGGAATAAAAAATTTCCATACAAACTTTACCACCCTCTTTCACCCCCCCACTATCTATATTCCAAATTTCATCAAAATCGGTTCAGTAGCTACGGTGATACGTGGTAACAACATCACACATACAAATTTTCGCATTTATAATATTATATTAGGAAGGATTAGGATTATTCTATCCACCAAATGCTGTTAAAGGTTATTTATGTTGTCATACTTATTCTTAAATATATGATTGTCAAAATACAAAATAATATTAAATGAAATATTTTACAAAGCATACGTCGCCGTAAAAATCGTTTTGAAGGTAATCCGATACTTCACGTAGCGTGCTACGGAATGGTTTCGGGGGCTACGATGCTACGGCGTAGAATTTTGGCGGTACGCAGTTCTGCTAGTAGTGCTAGGGCTAGGCCATGGAACTGGCGATGCTGCTTGCCGGCGAAAGGCGCGGGGGCGGGGCCTTGGCTGGGCGGGCCGCGGGCTGGCGCTTCCCATTGTCGCCGCCGCTGCACCCTCGATCTTTCACCAAAGTTGGATAGTACTCTGCTTTTTATTAGTATACAAATTCTAACATTTGAATACTGTGTTGCGTTGAGATATTTTAAAGCTGATGAAATTAACGAAAGTCCTTTATAATAAAGCGCATTATCCGGCCATAAGTATCAAAAGGAGAGTTCAGACTTCCGACCCAGAAGACCAGGGGTTAAGTCCTGCAAACTCCTTTCTAAACTTTATTGAGATGCAAGTAGAGCGTATATTGTTTGCAACGGAATTCAATATAGCACTGCGTCCAGCCGACGCGCACATCGGTCAGACATCGCTGTGTCGTTGCCTACCAACAAGCAGCTGGTGTAATATTATAAAGCCTTAAGGCTCGTTTCGTCTCGTTCGATCAAATTCGCATTCGATCAAGTGACTGAAAAACCGTCAAAATTCCAAAGGGTCAAATGCACATAATTTTCTAATCGCGAACGATCAAAATAGGGATTGGTCGAAATCGCGAATGGTCAAATGCACGTAACTTTCTAATCGCAAACGGTCAAATATTTACTTTAAGCATAGATCGTAGTTATAGGTATATTATTTTATATATTTTATTGCATTTTGAGGTCACGATCCGTGTACCCCCGCTATAACCTATTACGCCAATCAAAATTAAAATTGAACGATATTATAACCATACTTTATTCATAAAGTACTAGGAGATAAGAAATAGTGAATAAGTAAAGCGTGATTTGATGTAAACCCAATTTGTGCTGAATTATATGGTGTAGAGGGCACGTTAATCCTACGTTGTAGGTTATTAGGTGTATGTTTGTGAACATGAAGTACCAGGATAACAGAGATATTGAAGAGGCTAAGGTTATTATATTACGTATGAATTGGTATGTAGTATGTAGGCACCTACTTCGTATAATAAATTTTGAAAGCCTCTGTGGTGTAGTGGTTGGGCAAGCAACACTTCAGACATGCGCTGGAAAAAATTGTAATTACGCTATGACAAAGTTCTAAGTAGATAAAGAAACCGATAAGTTGGGATTCCATAAAAAAACATGGGTGGTATCTATCGCTTTTATACCTTGGGTGAAGAGTAGCTGCAGCGGCGCCGGCGGTGGGCGGTAGCAAGGTGATGACGCTCCGCGTCGCGAGGGGTGGCGGCGGCGGCGCGGCGCGGTGGTGGCGGCGCACTCGGAGCCATTCGTCGGCCGTCAGTGCCGCGCGCTAGCGGTTTGCGACGACTGGACAGTTTTCCGCGGTCCGTCACTCGCGGTCGCTTCGCGGCGCGCGCCGCGTCCCACGATGAACCGCGACTTGTTCTCCAACGGCGCCTTCATGCACCTCACTGAGCTGCAGCCGGCGCCCGGCCTGCACCACGAGCTCGACCTCGCGCAGTGAGTACCGCCGCCGTCACCGCTCACCGCTCAATTCCGATAATTACAAAACATAAACGATTTTGGAAACCTTGCTATTATTTCGTGTCGAAAGTTTGCAGAAACCTGCCGATACATGATTCCGGTGCAAGTCAAGCTACAAGTTACTTGTGGCCATTGTTTTAGAGGCAGCCGGCAGATTTATTTGTTAAATTTTGACTTTTTATGTGAGCTCAACTAAGCGGATCCTAGAGTTAGTTAGTTATGATTTTTTGTTTGAACGCCGCGCGCCGCCGCCGCCGTCGACCTTCACCCTCAAAATACAAATTATTATTAAATACTATCGAGGAGATTTCCGAGTTGTTGTGTAACTGTGTCAATATTTATATTGATGTTACACGTTACATTCGAATGAAGTGCCACTGGAGAATTATGATACGGATAAATACGTACCTAACGTATTTATCCGTTTCATAATTCTCACACCGCAACGCATCGTTTGCAAATTATAATATATTTAATCAATTTTATAACCATAAAATAAATAAATTATTAATTTGTAGTATAGTATACCTGAGAGATATTCTCATGCGTGTTTTTTTAATGTATGACAAAGACATGTCAATGTAAACTGAAACTAAATTTAATGAGTCAATGAGTCTGTGTTGATTTTAAAGTATCTCTATACCTATTTAAAAAATAACAATCAAAGTGGCGTTAAACATAATACTTAATAAAGGTTAAAAAATATTTTTTGCAGGCCATGCAACATCTTTATAAAACCTTTTTTAAATACAAATAATTTATTTTTACTAACATATGAGAGTTTGGGCACTATTTGAATAATTAAATCGTTGTGAAGTTACACGCTTACACGTTTGTTGCTACATAATTTATTATTAAAAACTTAAAAATCAGGTACCTAATACAATTCAAAGGCGTTGGCAACACATTTTGGACTAGAGACTTGCATTATTTTAACATAATAATCGATCTGCACTACCAAATATGCAACAACTATAAAATAGGTTAGAAATTAAACGGAATCGTAACAACTATAAATTATTTTTCAAAAAAAACTAAACCGACTTCAAAACCACAAATGGCACTCAAAAGTAAAAAATAAATTAATATAATTATCATAAGCGCTACCCACTCATATATTTGAAGTCGGTGCCAGCCAAGTCTAATAGGTAGTAGATAAATACTATGTATATAGTAAGTACTACTTGTAGGTAGTATTTATCTACACTCCACATTTGAAGTATTACCTACCAATCAAAAAAAGAATCATCGAAATCAATGCATAATTGGCGGAGTTATCGCGTAACAAACACACACAAAAAAAAAAAAAAAAAAAAAAAAAAAAAAAACATACCGTCGAATTGTAAACCTCCTCCTTTTTGAAGTCGGTTAAAAATATAACATAATCACGATAACTAAAGAGGGTAGTTGGGTCAATATGATGAGAAGAAACGAGCGGGCGCGGGCGGTGGCGCTCAGTCGTGTGGTAGTGCGCCAGCGTGATTCGCAGCTAAGAAACTAGTGATGGGGTACGCGTTATCGACAAAATGTATGAGTTTGAACCCGCTGATTGCGAGACGATTATTGATGTTTCGCTTTGCATATCGCCGGTGCTACTGTCTTTAATAGGTTTTATTTAAGCCTAAGTTTTAGTTCAAGAAATAAATTAGGCCAGCTTCGGTCTCACAGTTGATAATAATGACCGACGTTAAATCTTAAAAGATCATTGTTTAGTCTAGGTGCAGCTTTTGGAAGTCTTCGACGATCATTGTTAATGAAAAACATCTCAAACACAATGACTACCAGCTAGCTCAAAAAGTCAATTATTCTTAAGTTTTTTTTATATTTAAGCTTGTTTTTTTTGTATTTAGTTTGTGTCTCCGATTAGTCAGTAGTCAATTTGCATAAATGACGTATACGAGGAAACTTTTTGCTGAGACTATAAACAACGCTCCACCTTGATTATAAATAATTCTATAAATTAAAAAAAGTTGCGTCTATCGCGCAAATATCTCACTAAGCGATGTTTAGAGATCCGATGACTGTTATTATGTTCACTAAACTAGTTGGGTGCTAGCACTGGAATTACAAACTTACTTAGTTATTAATTGCAGACCGTCATTAACTAGATACCTGTACTAGGTATAGATTGACCGACCGCGGCTTCGGACTCGAATGTCGGAATACAGTCAAATTTACCTTGAAATTATACATTATGTATTTAATGTGCTGCACGATCACGCATTATGTATTTAATGTGCTGCACGATCACGCATTATTTATTTAATGTGCTGCACGATCACGCATTATGTATTTAATGTGCTGCATGATCACGCATTATGTATTTAATGTGCTGCACGATCACGCATTATGTATTTAATGTGCTGCACGATCACGCATTATGTATTTAATGTGCTGCACGATCACGCATTATGTATTTATTGTGCTGCACGATCACACATTATGTATTTAATGTGCTGCACGATCACACGTTATGTATTTAATGTGCTGCACGATCACACAAAGACGTCTAAGCCCTTTAAACACGACAGCGAAATATGATTAAAAAAATAATCTCGTATACTATCACATACACACACAGCCTCACACAGATACCAACATACCCACTCGCACACTTATTACTTTATTAAAAACCAAGACAACCACATCCCGTCTCCTTAGTTATGACTAGCTCAAACATTTTTTATGTATAAATTGTTAAGTGAAACATCATAAAAATTGTAAATCGTTAATTGGCTTTAAGCATTATGTTACAACACGTCTCATTGTAAAATAGATTAAGAGCTGTGGATTTTGTAATAATAAATAAATAAAAAAAAAATCTTATATAATGCAAAAAGTATATTTTACTAGAAACATAAGATCTCTCAAGTTTTTTTCTATTTTTGACAAATATCTAAACATGGATACAAAAATATATATAAAACAAAACATTCGTAACGTTAAAATACTTAAACATAGTACAAATATCAAACAAATCTGCTTAAATATTAATATGAATTTTTAATGCACAGATAAACGAAACGTTTCTATTTTCTATAGTCGCTGTAACATCAAGCGCAAAATACAAAACCGGATTGTGTGTAAACATGGTGTTAGAGACTTTAACTGTAAACCTAATAAAACTATTGTAAATGCAAGCCGCAATCACAAATACATGCATAGATACATTCGAGACTCGTTACAAAACAATACAAACAATTTTGTACCATGCTTGATTACGTGCTGCACTAGACATCTTAGATAACATTATATTACTTTTGAAATCTATGTTTATAAGATTTGCTGAAAATGTATACAGCAAAATGTACCTGTTGCTGTAACACGAGTATATCACCAAAACTAGCCTGGCGCGATGGCGCGAGGGAACGCGGTTGACGACTCAAACTTACAATTGTTAACCTATTGAAATTGCGTAATAGCTCGCTATTACTTATTCTGTGGTAATAGGAGCAGAGTCTAGACAGTCACGTTTATTTTAGGGACCACATAATTAGATAATCATGTTATTTTGTCGAAAACTATACTTAAGTTAATAGTTAAAACGGTCTTGGGTACCTTACAACTGATGTCTAGTTACGTTTTTTTGGCGTTTACTAATATGGAATCACTAAACAGTCGCTAAGCCTCTTAGCGAGATGTTACTAAACACTGTTTAAGTAATTGATTAGGCTGTTATCTATACTATTATAAAAATGGAAAAAAGCCAATTCTGTACATTGAAGATATTTTTGCAAAACCAACTGGAATGGACTATTTAGAGGGTACTGAACACGAATCTATAGTTTTTAGAATTAAATTAAATTTTTGTCTGATTGTTTGTCTGTTTGTGTGTTTGTTACCTATAGACTCGAAAACTACCGAACGGATTTTAATGCGGTTTTCAGTGTTTGATAGCATACATCTTAACTTAAAATATAGGCTATTGACATTTTAAAAAATCTGTATGGGGGGGATTAAATGGGGGGTGAAGTTAGTATGGAAAAAAAGTTATTAGATTGTCCTAGAATCTTGAAACACAAAATTTATACTTATAATTAAAAATTAACGAATACGAGTCCGAGATTTTTTTGCAGTTAAGCTTCTTTAAGCGATGAGGATGGAAATAGGTAAAATTAGTCTGAATTTGAAGCTGTATAGACTATGAAAATGAATGAAATACATACATGTAAAATTTTATTTACATAAAGAAATACCATGGCAGAAACTTAATTTAAGCGTTTTTAGTAAGTCTTAGAAAACAGCTCGGAAACTTTACATGAAAATAGCTATTTTTAACTCTTGAAAATTTGTTTACACGATAGAAACTCGATGGGGTTTCGGATAAAACATCATCATCATCATAACATCGGTAATGTTAATTTTTTTTTTTAATTACTTTAGACCAACGTTACCTGATATGGTCGGTATATCAGAACTTCGATCGACGATCGGCACCTACCGTCCTACAATTAAACTAAGACGTTCACCTCGGAAATTATCAAAATTTATTTCGACCCGGAGACCATCGTCCACATCGACCACGTCATGGAGGCTCTTGAAAACCCTCGCCAAACCACATTTCTGGCGTTTTTCAGGTTTTGATGAGGGGATGATTTTGCCAAAACTTTAACATATGACGATTTGAAATTGTTTGACAACAAACAAACTGATCTATTTAACAGACGACGACGTGGTCATCCAGTGGAGAGGGCACTGGCTGTCTATAAAAAGCATCCTTTAGGCAGGAACTACACCCTACACCGTTCATACCAGTAACAAGGAATGCTACTATTTACGGTTGCTAATACACACTGTCTGTCTGCGGCGCTACCTCATTTGCGTTCCTCAGAACAGTCAATGGTGTTGAACACCCTACGCTCCTGTTGTTTGCTGTGATGTTGGTGTTTTGTGGGTTCTCACCCAGTGCAACTGTGGGAGAAGTACCTACTGCATCTCGCCGAAGATAACCCGCCTCATCCGCCTGTATGCTCTGAAGAACATTGAACAGGACGTAAACGTCGAGATCAGACGAGAGAGTCATAAATCGTTGTCTTACTGTGCTACAAGATGTTGTCATTACTATCGGTGATGATTCACTAGACCGCGTGTACCCTGAATTTTTGAACTCTTTAAGTGCATCAGGGCTTCCAGCGCTTATGCTTCTTTTAAATTTGACCCCTCAGAAGTTTTGAAATGGAACTCGGCTGAAGGTAGTATCGTTACAGAAGTGCCTCATTGAGGCAGAGATACTGACAGGCCGTGGCGCTGGTTAATTAGTTTTCATATTATGCACCCCATTACCCGAACAACTTTCCGTTCCAATTCAAGGCGTGCACTTCTCTGTGAGCTTCTGCTTTGCAATGACGGTCAACAAATCGCAGGAACAGACGCTCCAGACCGCCAGTGCTGATCTGAGGACAGGATGTTTCTCTTTTTTTACGCCTAATAGATCTATGTTTGGCAACTATCTCGCCTGATGTGAAGCGATGATGTGGCCTAAGATAGAGCACATAGATCTAAAGAGAGGCGGCAGTTGAGCGGCTGCTCAGATCCGTCTCCCCGATGGTTCACCGAACGTCATCCCGAAACTCGACTAGGTCGCTTGACGGCATGGCTTTGTTCGGTGGGTGGTATTACAACCACGGCCAAAGTCTACAACTCCAAAGCGCGTAAGCAGGTTTCATCACGATGTTTTCCTTCACCGATTAAGAGTCAGCGTGCAAAATCTGCACTTAACTATAAGTCATCGGTGCAGGGCCGAGTCGGGATTCGAACCCAGGTGCGTCGGATGGAAGGCGCACGAGTTCCCGCTGAGCCACACTCGCTCTAAAAAACTTCTCACACGGACAGCTGTACGGCGCCTTCTCACAGGTTACGTGATCCGAGAGATTTTACGTGCTTGGTCCCGATAATGATAAGGAAGTTTTGTAAATAACATGTACATATTATTATTATTATTTTATGATGCATTAGCATCTTGTTGAGCTGATGCGTGCATATCGTTGCACTTGTGATTTATTTTTAAATGTTTGTCAAGTCTGTTTTTAAAACTGTTCACTGATGGCGCACTGATCACTGACATAACTAACAAAAAAATCTACATCAGCGTTAAACTATAGTCCACGCGAACGAAGTCGCGGGCAACAGCTAGTTAGGAATAAGAACCAAAAAAAAAAAATAGCATCGGTCGAAGCGGATTCGTAGTAAGGAGCGGGGTCGGACCTTGAGACATTCGATGTGGTTAGTAATTACTACTAATTACCCAACAAAATGGTATCTCATTAAAATTTAATTCATAGTACCTATCTACTGTTCCAATCTACACATTACTATTATTATTGACATGTTTAAGAATGTACAAACAGCGACGTTTGTATACAACACTGAATAGAGGTAACAATACACAGAGCTTACACGGCCGTCTCTTCCGCTAATGGTTGATTCAATAAATCGTCGAGTCTCCAGTCTCCTTAATTGGATCTACCGAGCAATACCTACACGCCACATACTTTCTTCGTTGTACGTATATATTGTTTATCGGGAAGTTCATTGAATTTAGCTTTCATGACTGGATTCTTCTTAATAATTAATTATCTACACCTTACCTTTATCTTATATAGATACTTATATACGTTTGCAATATCTTCATAATATACCATAATTCCTTTCGGTCTCTCCGAGTTGTTACAAAAACTACCAATAGTCTTGACAAGATTCACTTACATTCGGGCAAAACTAAAGTCTTTCTTGGTGTTTTATAATATTTCAATAAAAAAATATTAATTAATTTAATTATCGGTGTTCGGCGCACTCTTTTCAGAAACAGCTTGTCCTTCGACAAAGGCCTCCTCTAAAGATTTCCATATTTCTCTGTCTCTTGCCTGCCGAATCCACTCTGGACCGGCCACTCATTTGATATCATCTTCCCAACGTTTCGTTTGTCGTCCTTTCCTCCTTTTTCTATCCCTTGGGTACCACTCTGTTATTATTTTGGTTCATTTATTTTTTTCCTCCCTTAACATTATGTCCTGTCCATCGCCATTTTTGAGTTTTACATACTGTTTTTGTCTTTTTCCATTTGTACTTCTGTCTATACTGTTTTGACATATATTTACTGTTATGTTAATGTTTGGCAACCATAGGTCAAGCACGGCAGAATACACATGTTGTAAACTGTTTTTTTTCTATAGTTGGCATAAATATCTTTGTTCTTCATAACTTCACTAAGACCAAAACCTCTTCCAAGTGTTCGCTATTCTTCTGTCGATTTATTTCTGCATAGTTTCCTTTACTCATATTAATTGGCCTAAGTAAATGTACTCTTCTACAATATTCTATTTGTTCTATATTTACTATTATATTCTATGCCTGGTAGGAATTAGTCATTATTTTTGTTTAAGTCGTGTTCATCGACAGCCCTGCTTTCGCGCTTTGATCAGATAATTGTTGTAGGCGTTGTAGCATTGAGGTCGTGTCATTCCTCAATGCGTTGTAGCATTTTCTCGAGTCTCTATGGATACTCAGAAAACAAGATTAGACCAACAACTAAATTTGAATCAAGATAACCAAACAACAGAAACAAATTTATGTCTTATCTAGTGTACCAATGTATATATATACTAGCAGTGCCCCGCGGCTTCGCCCGCGTAGAGATTGATGTGTCGCGAGACTCGCGAGTTAGAAAAGTAGTCGGCTGCTCGGCTGCGCTGTTATGATTATTTCCGAATCTATCATGATTCTGTATTTGCGAACTCGCTTCAATTGTTAAGCACGTATTCGACGATTTGTTCTCGTATTTCCCGTGCCAAACATGAGTTGCCGTATAAAATATACGAAATTGCCTAGACAGGCATCACCGATTATTATGGAAACGACGACGGTGTATTGCATTATTACCTACGTCATTTACGCCTAAACTCTCTATTTTTTTCGAACCTTAGAAAACAATTTTCCATATAAAGTTTAGAACTCTATTGCAAACCAACTAGTAGTAATTTTGTAAAAAAAATATATATAATTATTTATTTACTTTATAGTTTATTTAAACCGAGTTTTTAGTGACTCGCACCAGGAAATAAATTTTTCCATAAAAACTTTAGAACTCATTTGCACCCCTTACAGAGGTAGTTTAAAAAAAAAAGATTTTTACTATTTATTTTGTAGTTTATTTGTACCGAGATTTGAGTGAATGAAAACATCATACACACAAACTTTCGCATAATATTATTAGGATTAGGATTAAAACCGAGTTAGGTCTCTCGTATGCGGCCGGCCGTTTGGGTAGGAACCACAGCTTTGCCAGTTATTCTGCCGCCAAGCAGTAGTGCGCAAGCATTACTGTGTTCCGGTTTGAAAGGCATTGTGGCCAGCAAAATCACTGGGCATATAAGACTTAATATATGATGTCCCGGGGTGCAGCGCTACGCAGTGATTTTAATGGTATTAAGTTTGTTTGTTGTGGTCAGGCGTTGACGACAGGTGGAGTAAGACTGAATAATGGTCAAAACAGGGCAAGCGTAGCGTTGGGCGTCCGGAAGCAAGATGGGTCGTCGATATTGTAAAAATCGCGGGCCGAACCTGGACACGAATGGTGCAGAGTCGAGGCAAATGGCATGATATGAGAGAGGCCTATACCCATCAGTGGGATGTAAAGGGCTGTGGATGATGATGATCATGATGATGGTCAGGCTTTGTGTTTGCCATCACGCAAACGGCGATTTTTTTTTTATATATTGTAAAATACATTATGTATTATATTTTATATTACATTATGTATTGTATTACATATATTATATTATATATTTGAATCGAGTTTTGAGTGAATCGAACTAAAATAAAATAAAATACATACAAACTTTAGAACTCGTTTGCACACCTCCTAAAGGTAGGTAAATAAAAATATGTGTTTTATAATTTATTTTAAAGTTTATTTGTACCAAGTTTTGATTGAATCGAACTAAAATAAATAAAATATCATACACACATTACCACAGCTTTGCCAATTATTCTGTCGCCAAGCAATAGTGCGCAAGAGTTATTATGTTCAAGTTTGAAGGACATTGTAGCCAGTTAAATCACTGGGCATATGAGACTTAATATCTGATGTCTCTACGCTACGTAGTGCTTTTAATGGTATTCAGGTTCTGGGTGGCACTGCAATAATTGTTGTGGTCAAGCGTTGTGCTTGCCATCTGGCGAACGGCGAAAAATGTTTTTTGTATATTATATATTACATTATGTATTATATTATATATTATAGTACATTATACATTCTATATTATATCATACTATATTAGGATTTAAACCTAGTTTTGAGTGAATTGAACCAAGCAATAAAAGTTTCCGTACAAAGTTTAGAACTTTATTGCACACCCCCTAGGGATAGTACTGAAAAAATAAAAAAATACGTGTTTCATACGTTAGTTTAAAGTTTATTTGTACCGAGTTTTGAATGAATAAAACTAAAATATAAAAAAAAAACCATACAAACTTTAAAACGCCCTTACACTTTTTTATGGGAAGTTTCGATAAAATAAAAAGCACGTGTTTTAAAATTTATGTTGAAGTTTATTTGTTCTGAGTTGTGAGTGAATCGAACCTCGAAATAATGTATACACTGAAAAAAACCATACAATCTTTAGAACTTCCGTGCACCCTCCTATGGGTAGTTTTGAAAAAATAAAAAATACGTGTTTGATTATTTATGTTAAAGTTTATTTGTACCGAGTTTCGAGCGAATTGAACCAAGGAATAAAAATTGTCCATACAAACTTTACCACACTTTTTCACCCTCTTGGGTGTTGATTTTTTAAATTTACATAGCCTACGTTTTAATTCAGTATTTAAGCTATCAATATTCAAAATTTCATCAAAATCGGTTCAGTAGTTACGGTGATACGTGGTAACAAACATCACACACACAAACTTTCGCATTTATAATATTATTATATTAAGATATGAAGTCGTAGTATAACGTAGGCTCCATAGTAAGATGCTATACTATGCTATATGTTCCCCTTGAACTGTGCTCTGTCCCAAGTGTCAGAGAGAAGCAGCAAGTGGAATTACTCATTTCGCCCCAATGCACAATGGAAGGGTTATTTAAATAATCTCTTTCCACCTTCTTACATACATTGAATTAATTTAGCCTGTCATTCGATGTAATCGATTGCGTCTTAGTACACATTTACATATACGTATTACGTGCACACACGCTCACACCTCTCCCTCCCCCACTCACACATACTCACGGGGTACACCACACATGACACATACCCTCTCACTCATACACAAACGATTTTTCCCTTGGTCCTGGAATCACGCGCGAACGACTGGACCAATTTCGCTAATTATTTTATTGTTGTGTTGTTATTTCTCAGAACAATGTTGTTATAAAATAAAAATGTAAGGAAGTTGCCTTATTATTTTTTTATTAGGTTTACTACCAACTCGAACTCAATGAGGACAACGTCAACTAGTATTATATTTATTTTTTATAAAACAATATGTCTCAACTAGGAAAGAAGACTAATAATACCTCTATACCTATAGAACAATTACATACAATTTTCGGAATGACGAACGATACATCTGAAAAAAATAAAAATAAATTAGTTGTGCAAATATTTCGCAACCAAATTTTTCATCATTGTAAACTAGATGAATGTTCGTATATTATATATCAATTCTACAGAGGTGACATGAGGAGACATGTAACTTTTTCTCGCGAAAAGTTAAAATTTGATAAAAAAATTTACTACTTTACAATACACAGTAGATTTAAATGGAATATTACCAAATACAAATATTGTTAAAAATAATACTCACCCTCAGTTTCAAACTCCATGATAAACAAATAGCAGAAAACTTTTTAAAAATCTACTATATATTATTTGGTAAGACGCACAAATGCAACTGAAAACACTAAAAAAATGCACATCTTATATACTTGCCCTTATCACGCATATTTGGAGGGTGACAGTGGAAAACATTACCTGGAATTCTCATTACCTGGGTTTTTGCTAATTATTGTGATAAGAATATTCCGGGAATTAAAGGGTTGTTTTTGACAAATTGTTTTCTTTATCATGTTTTGAAATTATTAAAAGAAGATCGAGCGAGAAGACGAGCCTCATCAAGATTCGTTAGAAATGTTAAGTAAATACCAAAATTACTATTACATAGTATCACAGAGTACTTTATAATAATTATATAGGTACAGTGATTTTATTTCGGTAGATTTATGCATCTTATTAAGTAATCTTATAGTAGTAGGTAAATAGTTCTAAAACAATCAAAGCGAACTTAACCTATAAATAAATACTAGACTTGGTAGGTACTTTATTACATAGAATTAGTTTATGTTGAATCTTACTGTGAGTTTTATTTTATTTGTAGTAGAAAATGTAGTTTATTTAACAACACACGGAATATACTCGGTATTGATGGTCAAATCTAATGCTTTCGAGTGATATGTTGCACTCGATAAGTTGTCGTGGAAATTAATCGGACGTTCGAAAACTTTGCTTCGATATCTGCATTGTGAATAACGTTCTCGGTCGATAAATACGCGTTTATCGTACGGTTACGATTGGTTATCGACTACGACTTAAGTTTAAAATGAACGCGTAGAGTAGTAGAGATGTATGAACATCTATTACCTAAGGCTGTGTACTTACCGAAAAGCATATCACACTTCGTTTAGATTTTGACTCGTGAAGAAATCCATTGATTATAAATACACCCAACGATCACATACCTACATAGATCCTGGCCCCTAACTAGGATTGCCTGTATCTAGGAAACCAGGAAGTATGAGGACCATGGTCCCACGACACCCAGACACGAAACAAATGCTTGCGCTTTTTTTTCTTTTTTGCACAAACATTTTTCCCGTCGTGGGAATCGAACCCGTAACCTCAGTGGTGTATGAGATTTGAGCCAACCTGCCCAACCACTACACCAAAGAGGCTGTCAAATTGATTGACAATTATTGTACGAATAATTTTTTTAAGTTATATTTTTATTTGCTTTTGTTATGTTATTGGTGTAATAAAGTGTTATCAATCAATCAATCAATTATTGCGAAATGATATAGGTACGATACGATTTTATATGTATAGAAAACAATTGAACATCCAATATGGGTAAGTAATACTTTTGGAGGACTTTTCGAGACGCTCTTTTGTGAAACAGGCAGGTATCCCTCGCAAATAGTAAGTTCGAGAACTGTTCGAAAGATCAAGATGACCAAGAAATGGAAGAGGCAGTAATTGGTTCGTTTTATTGGTATAAGTAGGTATTTACACTTAGTCAATGTGCAGTGCACCAATACGTCAATCAATGTTAATTTACTAAAGTTTGCGGTTCGCAGCACTCGACGCAACGCGACGCGATGCGACGCGACGCGACGTACTGATCATATGATTCACATCATTCACATGGCCTCTAGCTAGCTATACCTACGTTAAATAGTTAATTATTATAAAACATCTAGATTGTTTTACACGGGTCTCTCCTCTCTTTTAATTTGTAGTTTTTCCGTCAGAAAGCTAGGTTATGTTGCCGCGGGGCGAAACTGCTTATTTACGGTCTTCCATTCTATGTGTCTTATTAAATGTATTGCCATATATTTTAACATACCATAAAATTAATCAGTCATGGTCAGAAATATTACACTCCATTATATTACTATCTATATTTATTCTAATTCGCGAGTGTGACACAATACAATGATACTTTATTGAACACCAAAACAAGAAACAACACTTTACACTTACATATGATAGTGGCAGAACAATGGGCGGCCTTATCGCTATGTGCAATTTCTTACAGGTGATCACATGTGTGGAATGTTCAGAGGCTGAGGTGCGATAAGGCAATATTAGTACAATAGCACGTTTGATGCCATTTGCGATATTGCCAAATCCATTGATATATATAATGGCCAAATCAGGTTAGAACCTGTTTTGGCACTATAGATAGTGGAGCTAGGTTTACAATCTATTGTACTGCTCGAAATGTATAATCCGGTTTATAAGACTTGTTGCTTTGTTACTAACTCCTGTTGCCATGCCTAGCTTGTCTTAAATACAATTATCAAACTGATCAATATAATCGGCAATGTAGGTATAATCTGGTATTCCTATCTGGGATGCTGAGGCATTCTATGACTAAGTATAATGACTATATTTGTTTTATTTTTACACTCAACATCAATTCTTAGATCAAAGTGTGAATCAGATTAACAATTAGGTACACAAGGAAGTCATTACATAATTGATCAAAGTACTTAACATAACTGTAAGTGTCCTTCGATTAGCATGAAAGAGTTGCATAGCAGTGCCGTGTCTATCGATCGTTCGCTTGGGTGATTGGTCGACTTGTCCCACTACTCGGACCATTGTATTGGGACGAGACTGCCAACGTAAAAAATATATTATTTTGTATTGGGCGATTCGCTCCTTTGTCTTATTTTTCATTCTGACGCTAATTTAGTACAGTTTTCAACAAAACTCCTATGGTCTTTCTTATTAAAATGATAAAACATAATATCAATTTTACTTGTGGTAGATCTCTCGTATGCGGGAGGCCGTCTGGGTAGGTACCACGGCTTTGCCAGTTATTCTGACGCCAAGCAGTAGTGCGTAAGCATTACTGTGTTACGGTTTGAAGGGCATTGTAGCCAGCGAAATTATCTAATGGGTTGGGGTGATGAGCGCAATGCAGGGCTACGCAGTGCTTTTTTTGGTATTAAAAGTTCTTGGTGTTACTGCATTTGTTTTGGGCAGGCGTACATACATTGCAAGTTAAATAAAAGCATGTAAAACAACGTAGCTATGCAAAACTATTAGATCTCAAAACACATCATTTTAATTTTTCGTTATTGATCATAAACAATTTACAATTATGATATATAATTTGTATCATAATGTGTGTATAAGCCCAATGGGTTCAAATTCTGCACGTCACGGCGAACTATGTTAGTTCCACGAGTTTTGAAATTTCGTAGTTTTTCATTCATGAAAAGTTCTCGTAAAGTTACTTCCGCGAAATGTAAAAAACACAACGTGATAGCCATATAACAGCTGTTATGTGACAAGGTCAAGGTCATTGATCTCATCTTATGTGGGTGGTTATGTGGGCCTTATGAGATTCACATCACTGCCATCCGTGTCTTAACCCAATCTGCTCAACCAGTACTCCGCATACACACGTGGTACTACGAAATCAGAAATAATATTGAATCAAAAAAAATATTTTTGTTGAAATCTTTTTTCCAAGACAAGCTTTTAACAAATATCGTAATTGGAACCGCGAGCAAATTAAAATGAGCTCAAACACTAGTAGTTTACGATTATGCATCAAGGAGTTCCACTGCCCACCTTCCGTTTCCATCATCAGCAGCTGGCTGTCACCATAATAATGCGCTGTCATCGGACTTTGACAAGTATGCAAAATTTAAAATCTGTAAGATAAGAGGAAGTGATTCTGATTGAACTTGCAAGATTTGACCTAAAAATTGGAAGATAAATAAAAGCTTGTAATAATTAACTATTTAGGCAATTAATTACGTCCGCAATAAAAGTTGTTACTTCTGTTTGTAGTTAGTCTTTATTAAGTATGGATGACGTAGGCAAATCATGACGTATGAACGCTGTGTGGACGCTGACAGACGCGTGATTGACAAAATGCCATCACACGTTCATTTAAAAGTCAACAAAATTAAAATATCCAGGAGTGCGTTTAGTACAGCCAACTTGGACAAAACTTACACTAGATAAATATCAAATAGCCCATTTAAAGTGTCCAAGATGTGAAAATAAACGAAACGAAGGACATACTTTTTATCCCGAAAATACGAACAGTTCCCCAGGAAACAGCTACAAACCGAATTTTACGCGGACGAAGTACTTACGGGTTGTTTAGTCATTATGTAATGAACAAATTAACATTTCCTCCATCAATCCATTCATCATTCTCCAATTTCTTTGAAGTAATACATTTTTTTTATAGACAACTCAGACAAGACAGCTCTAAAATATCAAACTTGTTTTTGATATGGACGCATATTGTAACATCAAAAAAGTTTGCATATCAACTCCGGAGGTTGCATGCTTTAACAGAAGTCGGGGGTACAAGCTAATACGAAATAAATAATAAGAGTATACTGATCCCGAAAGTAGCAGGTACAATAAATTTATCAAGCCTAGAGAGATATTACATCAAGTGCTGTATCAAAAATAGTTAACAAGGCAAAAAGCACGGTCAAAGCTGAAGTATAAATGATGTAGTACGGTGTACAGTCAGATGATGAATTGTAGCAAAAACCGTATTTTTTTTGTCTGGTTACGCTGTACCTGTCTATTGAATTTAAAATAAAGCTATGACGCTGTTTCAGGACCCCCGTATAAATTTTGTCCAACCAAAATTTATACGACTGACTTGCCTAAACGCACCCCAGATATTCATCATTCAAGTTCATGCATCGAGATCTAATGTCATAACGACATTAGACCTATTTATCTTTGCATTAAACTGTAGGTTATCCGTCAATCATAGCGGTGACTGTGGCAAAACTAACAGCAAAACCTATCGTCGTCAACATTTATTTGTGAATACATACAATGATTTATTTACAATGATACATATTTAAGTGATGATTATACAGTTATAAAATCGAATCAACGATAGGCCGTATTCCTAGCTACTGCCTACCGAGGAGAACGGTAAAAGAGACGTAGTTAGGTACCTAATCTTTCATAACTTTTCTTCTTCATAATTGTTCTTCTTTCATAATTGTTGATTCTGTAAAAACTTTCATGTTTGTCTTGCTTCACTTAAGATCCTAAGTGGACTTTTAACTTTTAATTTGTGGCATAGCGTGGTAGAAGCGTATGTTTGTACCTAGCAGCTGGAGACGCAATAATAGAAAACAACACTGACTCAAGTTAGGGTTGTTACAAATTTCTGAGATAAAAATAATTTTACTTTTGTATGGGGATTTCAAATATGCTATATCCAACCTTAGTACACGTCAAGTTAATCGCATGCTCGGTCAGAATAGCCCAACTACGGGTCTATATACATATTATGGTAAACGTCGTATATATTTTAATAACGTACATTAAAAATCGCTCTTTCAAATGTGCTATATTGTAATGTGTAGATTGTGGTTCACTTACAAAATTTTCTTCAAACTCCTAAAGTTCCACGTACCTATTCTTAAACTTTTTTTTTACAATATGCAATAATCCTAATCAAAGCTAAGTTCTGGAAGTACAGTAAAAATGTTGGTTTCTGATCTATATTTCTTTGATGGCGAGCCAATCTAGCACAAAAGAGTTTTTGGTTGGGATAGAGTTAGTTTATCTTACTAAATTATAATAAACAGTTAAAATGAATGTCAATTGGTCGCGCTCGCGACTCACGACCGGTCACAGCGGAACTTTTTGTGCGAAAGGAGTTAAGATGGATTTAACTCTCAAACAAGTTGTTGGCTAAACAAATGTAGGCCATAAGTCTTGGTTTTACATCCTATTTGAATTTATGATCGAGTCCGATGACTTGGTCCGGATGCACGGAACCAAACAGAACACTGCTGAAACTCAATCCCGTATAAACTAAAATTCAAGTGAGTGTTCGAAGCCAGCCACGTTACAATGCGCATTACATATTCTAATAATTCTTCGTAAATAGATAATACGAAAAGCATTATATGTCTACGAGTATGTAAAGTGACGTCGATAGAAATGACTGTATTGATTGTCTATACTTCGCATCTTCGCATCACGAGTGGAACACATTGCGCAGCTTTGAAAATACATGCCAATGATCCGCGATATTCGTAAGGTAGCAAAGATGTAAAAGGTAATAATAAAAAAGTTAAAAGTGTTTCTATTTTTCATCATTAGATATGCAATATCACGAAATTAGGAAGCGCTCAGATATGAGAAACAATTGTGTGGTACTTACTTTCATTCCACCCCTGCACTGTCACATTCACCTGATAAATCTCCCCGTTATAAATAGGAGTGCGTACTAGAAACAGGTCAAGCTGTATCTTCGTTATTAGACATACGATTTTAATAACACATAAATCAACATAAACCTTATAATAATATATTTCTGACTATTCTAGTTCCTAAACCTCAGTTAATGTCAAGGAGTATTTTAATCCTTACAAGGAACCGGATCGATTAACATCATAAAAAGTAAACTCGCTAACTGACCATTTTCTTGCTGACTGTATTTTTTTCAAAGTCTGTGAATACAGTTATAAATAACTCCAAAAAATATGGATAGTCCTAAAACAGTGTTTCCCAACGGTTCAAGTAGCTATACCCTTCACGTTCTATCTCAAATGTCCACCCTTTATACTAATTACAGTTATTCAGTGTGTGTTTACAGTATAAACAAATCCGAAACCATAAGAGATAACAGCGAAACTGTTTTAGGAACCGTTAGGTCTTTTTTTGTGAAAACAACTTTGGCATAGTTACACCATCGGTCTCCAAAGCGTGCTCAATAACATTTACATTGTTTCTGGGGCCGTCAAAAATTATTTAAAAATGGTACTGGTGTGAAAATGCCGTTTAATAAAAACAACATCAGCCCATCACGTGCCTACTGCTGGGACACTGGCCTTCTCATCGACCTTATTCCTCACAAAGTAACCCATAATAAAAGAGCGCGGACATGTTCGCCAACTTTCATAATTAGAGTACCGATACCGTAACAGGTGGTACTTTTGGCACTCTTCAAACCTTTTTTCAAACGGTTTCTCATGGCAACTTTGTTTTTTGAGTAGGATTTTATTATCCACGATTAAGACAATGACTGATTATTATTTGTGGACGCGTGATAGACGAGCGAAAAAAATCAATCAGTCTCTAAAAAGCTTTGGTTGATATCTCTGTAATTAATAAATGATATTTATGTAAATATTGATTCATGCTGATGTTTTACCTTAACAAAATCTCACTCTTTTTAAGATTTCTACGTTTATTGTGCAGTATTAACTTTAATTTAACGGTTTTGGCTGTGCTTTTTAGTTTATTTTACGATGTGGTGATTACTTTTTGGTGTTAGGAAAACAATGAAGTGCAAACAGATACAATAATTGACTAGAGAGATATTGCAACAATGAGCAGACATAAAGCAAGCTGTAGTTCTCAATAAAAAGAACTAAGACACAACTGCAATAAGAGACCAAGAAAGAAAACAAAAATCAACAACACTGCACAATGTTAAACCAAAACTCATCAAAAGTTAAAACACACTCCATCAAATAATTAAACCAGCAGATACAGAAACATAACCATTGACATATAAAGAAATGCTACAGGATACCTAGCGAGGAAATCTAGTGAATAAAGTGTAGATAAACTTGTTAGTTAAGCGAATAAAAAAACACAGAAAAGTATTTAAATATTATAAATCGTACAATACATACACGTACATTTATATATATTTTTTATATATAATATTTAACAGGATCGATCAGTTCGCGATCTCGACTGATAAATATGTGTATTTACGTGAGTGAAATCGTCTTTAATAGTTTTAAATAAGGATAATAGTACCTAATGTAAGTATGCAAACATTCATAAAAGGTGGTGCTTATAATTAAGAGCGTATATGTATGCCTAGTGCGTCCGCTCAAGTTTAGGTATTTATAGATGTGCGGCGAGTGCAACGATACGATCCTCCGCACCCGAAGATGCCCTAAACAAAGAAAACTAACTATTACTTACGTAAAGAAGCGACACTCCCTCCCCGCGAAAAAGAGTGTGACATATTATGTCAACATTTGGTGCCAGTCATTATATCGCTTACCTTACTTGTGTAACACCTCATACAACTTATTCTATTTTGCCAAGTTTTGCAGGCATACGTAATATGAATCTGGTTTTGTAATTTTTTACATTATCAATTATAATCATAAGTGTTTGAGAAAATTAAAACGTTTTCCATACATTTTCAGCTGATACTTGATATCGTTCTACCAGTGAGACATTATATGACAATCTGTGATGATATGATACCCATTTTGAACAAAATGTAATTTGAAAGTGTATTTCTACATAATAAGAGACAAAATATTTAATCCAACATACGAAAGGCCCGGGTCGCGTGACAAGCCTCATACCAATGGTGCAAAGAAGAAAATGTATGGTAAACGTTTTATTTTTATTTTCTCAATAACTTATCTCTATAAAATTTCAATTCTTAAAAATTGTTTAGGCAGACGTTATAATTACATATTATTTGTCATTTTGCCTATGTATACTAATAAATTTATTGTTATTTCTAATTGCATGCCCTAAGAAGAGTAGATAGTAGAATATGGAGCACTGTACCAAATATTTTCTCACCTACAGCATTTAATTGTACCCATATTTGCAATGAATAAATGATTATGATTTTGGAAAATGGTCAGAAGCAGGATGGATTACTTAAAAAAATCATTTGTAAAGCTTCAATCTTTCATAACTTTGGGCGGAAAATCATTTGTGAAGATTCAATAATTTCACAACTTAGGTCGGAAAATCATTGATAACTTGTTAGGTTTCTAACTTTCATATCATTGGGCGGAATATTTGCTAGGCTTCAAAAATGTCTCAACCCTGGGTGAATTTATTATTTGTATAGCGACAAAAAGTTTCAAAACAAAGTTTACAATTGGGTAGAAAGAAAACATTTCTAAGGCTTCGAAAAGGTTCACAACGTTGGGCAGGAAAATAGTGTAGGGCATGAACAACATTAGTAGGTATTAGTAAATTTCGAAATTTCGCGGTTCGAACATTTCGAACACATAGTTATATTATTAAGAATGAAACATGAGAAACATTGCGTACCTTGAGTTATTTTCCCATTATTTTAACTTTAAATCTTGAATCTTTTAATGATGGTAGTACCAGTTCCGCAGGAGTTCGCAAGATGCAAGGCAACCCGCCCCCTCGCTTAGATATTTGTAGGGTTTCAAAAAGGTTAGCAATGGGCGGAAAACTTTCACGTGACTCACTGAAACGTATTTCGAAAGCATGAGTTTTTTCTTTGCATGATACTAGGTGATGGTCGGATTCTTTGTTTATGAAGCTATGGCAATTTTAGTTTAGTTTCAAAATATCTCTATTACTCATAATAATTAGAATTGTACAAATACTAGTGTAGGTTTAACCTAGTAGTACAAAGCAAGACAAGGAAATTATTATTTTGCAAACATTTCGCTTATTAAAACTTAAAAAACATGGGTGTTCAACTATTTAAACATGACTAATACAATAATTACAATTATAAATTATGTAAGCTTTAGTACAGCGCATTACATTTTAAATCTTAAATAAAATTAGGAGGTAAATGCCAAACGATGCACAGCATACGATTTGCCCAAACTAGAGAGACTAAAGTCCCCAAATCACAATGTTAAAACAGAGAGGTTTTTAATTTATTATTATTTTATTATTTTATTTTTTTATTACACACTTCGACAAACCCTACCACTGATAATGCATTCAGAACCAGTTTTTGCGCCGCGGTCCCCTCAATAACAATTGGGCGAAGTTAACGTGTCGAATTCAGGTAGCGGCCCGCTCAGTCAGTGCGACCCTAAATGTTGGCGTTTGTACACGTGTTTCTCTGTTTTGTGCGATATCAAGTGCTTTTAAGTGATGGATTCTTCAACTAGAGATAATTATCTATATATAAATTTATTTTCAGTTCACTAAAATATATTTGGAGACTTAGTTATATTGTGTTAAAATATGCCTTCCAAAAAACAACAAAAAACACATCAAAGAAAAATTCACACAGTCTTAAACTTAGTAGTCACGATGAGTCAAGCCATAGTAAAGGTCTAAAAATATTCTCTTATGGTTTAAGATTATTAAAAACATGATTTGGTTGTGCGACTTTTTGCGATTCTAAATATTTCTTATTTATTTCGTTATAGGTGCCCGAATTCTACGAAAATCGCTATTTGAGTGTTGGCGTTCTACCCCGCCCAAAGGCAGATTAGACCAAGTTTTGATGTTTGTCAAGTCAAGATTTGTTGATTTCAACCTCCCACAAGATCAGGAGAAGCCCCTAAAGGCCTTCTTGAAAAAGGAATGTGAGAAGATACGTCTTAAATGGCTTCGCAAACAGGGACGATTGGACTTATTTTTAAATGCCAACGAAGAATGGTTAAATGAAGAATTGGTGCTTGGAATGTTCCATGAACAGTCCCCAAAACCAAGTTCCAGTATTGGCATAAAGAGAGCTTTGAATATAGTTCGACGAAAACGAAAAAGCGTAAAATTCAACATTTGTTGCAAGAATATGACGTTGAACAGCTATCTTTTGCAGCCCAATTGAGTGTGCGAGCCAGTGGGAAACGTGACGTTGCTAGTTTAATTCAGGAAGTTTCTACAGCTTCACCGAGACGAGCTACTGGATATAAAAAAGCTAGGAAAAGAATACTTGCAAAAAAAGAACAACGGCCTTATACCCCGGAAGAAGCTTTGGCTTTGTTTATTGCTAATAATTTCACTGTGCAGACATATAAAAATATACAACAGGAGTCAAATGAAAGAGGATTCCATCTTTACCCATGCTACGATCAAGTAGCAAAAGTCAAAGAACAGAGTTACCCTCCTGTGCAAAAATTCACTCTGACAGACACACACGCTGAGGTTGAGCTGCAAGCTCTTTTGAATCATACCGCAACAAGAATATGTGAAAATATTCTCGGTGAAGTTTTGAGACCTGACGTAAACGGCTCGAACTCATTGAGGAATGACACTACCTCAATGCTCGAACTACACAATGATTTACGAGTGGGGATGTGACGGCTCCTCAGGCCACAGCTTATACAAGCAGCCATTTGAAAATTTGAACGATACAGATGAGTATATGTTTGTGGTATCGTTGGTGCCACTAAGACTTGTGAGAAATAATGATGATGCCAGTGAGACCATCATATGGGAAAATCCACGCCCATCTTCACCACGATTCTGTAGAATTATGAAGTCTTTATATATAAAAAAAAAACAGAGACCTTGATAAAACAAGAATGTAAAGCTGTCGAAGAACAAATTCGGGATTTGGTGCTTACTATTGCACATATAGATGGAGTTAGTGTCTCTATAAAAAAATAATTAATTTTGTCGATGATAGACGGCAAATTATGTAACGTGCTCTCCGAAAATAAGTCTACTCAAACATGTTTCATCTGCAAAGCTACATCCAAAGAGATGAATTCCACAATAATTGCAAGGGAGCCATGCTTACATCCGTACAATAGAGTGCCTACTAAATATCACGTACCGAATGGATATAGGTCAGTGGCAAGTCAGGGGAGAGGTAAATAAAGAATTTTTTTAAAAGAAGAAGGAAGAAGTCAAGGCGAAATTTAAAGAAATCGATCTCATTATAGACAAAGTTAAGCCGGGTTTTGGAACGAGCAACGACGGGAACACCGCTAGAACGTTTTTTCATGAGTACAAAGAAACTGCTCGTATCACCAGCCTCGATGAAAATCTGCTCTCCCGTCTCCGTACCGTTCTTGCAGCCATAGCGTCTGGCTATGAAATTGACCCGAATAAATTCAGCATTTACTACTCAGAAACGCGAGACTTATATCTCTCTCTTAATTAAGTATTTACTTGTGTCATCTGATCCCTATATTTCATTGTTGAGAAAATAACCAAAAAAAGTAACTCAAAACATTATAGTGATTTAAAATCGTTATTAAAATAATAATAAATGTCATGTAATTGTATATTATAAAATGTATTTTATTTGCTACCACATCATCAAATAATGTGTAAATTATCACTTTAGGTCATTTCCAATTCTTTAAGTCGGATATCGACTTTATTCCCTCTAGTTTGGGCAAATCGTATACTGTGCGACGGTAGATAAATAAATAAATGTGCGAACACAAAGCGTGCGGCAGTAGGCAGTAAGCAACAAGAATGTATTATCACCATGTATGTGAGTATCACCAATACAAGCGCGCGCAGTCTACTGATTTCCGCGCGCCATTCCGCTTCTTCATATCTCTATTAATTTATTTTTGTTTTTAGGATTGTTATAGAGATAAAAAATTTTCGACAATTTATAAATAAATGTACTTTTGCTATTTTTAGTGTAATTTGTCAAGATTAGTATATAAAGGGGTGTTATAAGATAGCTTTATAGCTTTATTTTGAATAATTTGAAGATTGTTAATGTTTGTGGAGAAAGTACTGCTCCATTCAGGACATGCGTATGTGATACAGGGCCGGACCAGGGTGCGGTAGATATTTAATTTTGTAGTACTACTGAGACATGAATGCCTATTTAGCAGTGGGCTTAATGCATTAAGCGCTTTGGTCCCTTTCAGGCTTAATTTAGAAGTGTTCTCTGAACAATTGAGCTTATTATCCAGAATGACACCTAGATATTTCACCGAGCGACTCCATGGAATTTTGACCATTTATCTTTAATGTACGTACGGGAAGCGAACGCTGCCTGGTAAATAATATAGTTTCAGTTTTGGAAGCATTCATTTTTAGTTTCCTTTTTTGGAAAAAAGATAAAAGGAGGTCAATAGATAATTGTAGGCGATCGATAATCAAATCGATATCTTTCGATGACGTGTATGAAGCAATGCCATCCGCAAAGCAAGCTAGGTTTTTCCGAGTTTGTATTGCGATGTCATTTATAAAAATTAAAAAGAGATGCGGCCCCAGGCTGGATCCTTGGGGTACTCCTGCTGGCACAGGTTTAGATAAGGAGGAACAGCTTTTCTGGTTTTCAGTTTTTTAATTATTTTTTTTTACTTCAACAGTGCGAATAGGAGTTATTGCGGAAGATGTGTCTGAAGGATAATTATTCAGTGCTGTCAACGAGTGGTCACTGAATGGTTGCTCGCTGCTAGTCCAGGCATTTGTTAGTAACATGTTATTGAGGAATGTGTCTGCGATAGCATTACACTGTTCCTGCTGGTTTGTGGTTAATTATCCGTCCATTGTTTTGAGAGCAGGGATGGGAGAAGAAAAAGTAGACTTCAAAGTTTTCACGACTCTCCACAGGTCAGCACTAGGATTATCGACTCTTTAACTTCTCAGTCCATTTTTTATCTTGGTGGGCTTTTAACGAGATGTTGGTCTTAGATTGAAGTTGATTAATTTCTTTATTAAGCTGTTTGCGAACTATAGTATCAGATTTGATCGCGGAGTATCGACGTAATCGGTTTTTCCGCTGAATCAATCTTTTAATACGACGTGGTAGTGCTGTGTGACAGGGCTTAAAAGTTGACTCAGGAACACTTGAGTCTCTAACATTTATTACAGTGCTTTGGAAATGTGAGATAGTCGAATCAATTTCATCTGTAGTTTGATATATGTGGGAAGAAAGATAAGTATTATTATTTAATAATTCACGATATTTGGTCAAATCCGCTTTGGCGTAGTTAAATTTAGTAATAGATTTACGAGTAATAACTGTATTAAAGTTGACAAAAACAAAAGGTGATTTGATGACAAAGCGGGTATTGTGACTATGTCACTAATTGTATGAAAGTTTTTTGTGAGAAGTAGATCGGGAGTGAACGGTTTGAGTTCAGCATGGTAGTGAACGAGAGTTGAGTCTAGAAGACAATGGATAACAAACACATTGCTTAGCATGTGTTCGTACAGGCGCTTGCCGTGTAGGTTAGGAGGCCCAGCAGACCAATATGGATGCTTAATGTTAATGTCACCCATGACTATTACACGATTTCCCGTGGACATAAGAAAGTCAAAATCGCTGTTAAGGGAGGCATGTTAGGGGACTGGTAGACAGAGAATATCATGACGCTACTACCAGCTATGTTAAGGGATACAAGCCGGGTTGATGATAGTAGGGAAGAGTACAAGGCTATGAACTAAATCAGACCTTACTAATATAGCTACACCTTGACCAGTACCATTGCAACGTTTGTCCTTGCGATAGCAAGTATAGCCCGAGATAGCTAAATTTGAGCGATCAGTTAAACGCGTTTCTCAGAGCCCGATAATATCTATGTTAAGTTCACTTACCACGAGGTCTGTAAGTTCTTGTTGCTTACTGCGAATGCCATCAGCGTTCCAAAAAAGTACACGAAGGCCGTTATAACTAAACATAATGACCTAAGTGGGTTAAAATTAGAATTACTTTATCCATAAAAGTTTTGCACTTGATAAATTCTTGTTTGAAAGACTTGATGGTACTAAGTATTTCCAACATTTTAGCAGTTGCTAGATCGTGTGTGTCCAAGTTTTCAGCAAGTGAAGCTTCTTTGAAATATGGGTTTAATTTACTCTGGGTAGGTACTCACTCAAAACTTTGAGGTTTGTTTAGTTGCCATTCGGGCTTTAGATTAGGTCGAGGAAAATCTTCCTTTTGGAGCCTGGAAGTTTTTACGTAGTCTTTATCAATGGTGGTGACTTGAGCCCAAGTCTTCTTATTTGCTGCAGACATAGGCATGGAAGTAACTTCCACTCTGGATGTGATCGCCTTACGTACTATATCGCGTTTTGATTGGATACTTTCAAGATACTTCAATCTTTCTGTACACTGAGCAAAATTGGGTGGGTGATTTTGCTGGCAATTACAACAGCGAGCAGGTCCTCTCTATATTTTTTCTGGCATTCCCAAGTAGGTAGGGGTAAGTAGGGGTGGTCTAGAGCACACTTAACGCATCTTGCCGGTCGGTTACAGTTTCTTAAAGCGTGTCCAAAGCCTTGGCACCTAAAACATTTGGTACCTGCTTTGTTGCTCGGCTTGTATCTCTGGATTTCTACACAGTTTAAAAGGTATTTGATTTGTTTGAATTTACCCATGTCTGTGCCGGTTGGCAGTTGAACAAGTAGAGGAGGGCATTCAGTGGGGTACAATGTCTTTAGTTCTGAAATGGTTGCTCCAGCAAAGCCGATTGAAGCTAGTTCGGCTGGTAGATTAGATTGTAGAAATTTGGGCAGCCCTTTTAAGACAGCTTTCGGTAACTTCTCGTCTTTTCGTGGAAATGTATGAAATGCAACGTTCTCTTTAAGAAGACCTTTAACTTGTTGGCGGCCTTTGCTCGAGTAACATTGAACTTTCACTCTGTTGCGCCCTTTGTATTAAAGGTGAAATCCTTTTTCGTACTTTTCTATTACACCTTTAATGCTCTGGTGGCTCCAGTCACCCAGATGCTCAATCAGGATTGGTGGAATTTGGTTGATCACCTTCTTTTTTATAGCTTTTTTAAAAGACTCCGTAGATACGTCTTTAACCGGTAATCCGCTAAAGCGATTTGTTATTTCAGTTTCCTTGGCCACTGGTCAGTCACTGCCGACGCTTCTTCCCGGGGTCTTTTGCTAACCAGATTAGGGATAGACGACGATCTACTCAGGAACTGATCCATGTTGTTATCGATGGCTTGTCGAGAGCGCCTTGGTACATCACTAGTTGTATAGAAGCGGTACGGAAAAATACGGAGTGGTAGCTCGGTACGTGCGGTTGCGGGAGCAACCGAACGCAGAATGAATATGGCAATTAAACTTGGTGTAAAGACTACGCAAAAAAAAAGTGTTACACCTTTTTTGGGAAATCCTCCCCTAAGGAGGTTAAACAGGGGTAAATGTAATATTTTATAATATATCATTTCCTCATAATCATAAATAATAATACCATCAGCTTATTCAGGCAGCGTCACCAAAATGGTGGCAGCGCCAGCGCTGAATTGCTAAGCCAATTCGTAACACAACATAACTTCTAACATTATGTTCACGCATCGTTTGCAAAGATTAAAAAAGTTATGATTTTTATCAAGACCAAGATCAAAATACTTACCATCACCTTATGCCCCGGACAAAATTTCACAGATAGGTGTATTTGGCGACATAAAAATCTCGGTTGCGCCAGTGGAAGCTGTCGTGCTCAGCAGGTACACCCGTATTAAATACGGAATGTGAAGAGAGCCCGGTTATTTAAGAGGGAACGGCACGCTGAAATTTTCATACAAAAAGAGAAAACGTTTTTCTAACCCTAAATATTAACCAAATACGATGAAATTTGGACATGTAAGAGATGTTACCATTATTGAGGTTTGTAGGTTTTGATTTTTCGATAATTCCTATAGAATTTGAATAAATGGACCCAAAAAACTCGATATTTACTCGAATTTTTTTTTTAAAGTTTGGAATCTGTTAACTTTAAAAATAGACATAAACTAAGAAAAAGGAAACCCTACACCCCTACAAACCTAGTTTATTCTCCGTTTAAGAAATTGAGACCAATATTATCAAATTTGGTTGAGATTTAGTGTAGTAGAAACGTTTTCTCCCTAAACGCTAATTTTAACAAAAATCTGAAATTGATACGAATTTAGTTAAATTATTATCATTATTATTATTTAGTTAATTTATTTAATTTAATTTACGCATTTTCTGCGAGACCGTAAACTATTATTCAAATACCTAGTGCTCACTGGCCGCGGCTGTGCCATATCCTCTTAACTATTGAACTTCGGCTATGTTGGCTGTACCACGTGGAGCCGCTGGGGTTTCTAATTGTTGTTTTGTTAAATTAATTAGTGTTTTGTGTGCGTCAGCAGGCGCGGGCGCGATCGATCGTGGCCCGGAGAAGCCGCACTGGTGCCGCGAGGGCATCAGGCTTGACGACAAATATTAGGTCCTTACATATGAAATTAGCGTTTTGTCGTACTGACCACTTTGATCTGAAATATCTCCTCTTTGGTTAAGAATTCCAAATTCAAATTTATAAATTCATTTAGCTTGTACACTTGAGTTTTTAAAACAGTCATTCATTTGTTTTTTCCTCATTATTATTGTCTTTGGCGTCGCTTATTACCACACAATGGAAAACATGAAATATCGGTATATTTACGAGTACGAGTTCTACCGTGGCACCAGTGCTGCAGAAACAGCTCGATGGATTATGGATGTGCACGGCGCTGGTGTCGCAAAAGAAAGCACGGTACATTTTTGGTTTCATCGTTTTCGTTCTGGAAATTTCGACCTTCAGAACCAACCCCGTGGACGGCCGGAGACGAAAGTGGAAAATTGTGGCTATTGTGGAAGCTGCACCACTGCTGCTTCACGACAACGCAAGACCACATACTGCACAACAAACAACCACTAAGTTAGATGAGCTACAATTGGAATGTCTGCGACATCCACCGAACTCCCCAGACCTTGCTTTAACAGATTACCATTTTTCCGGAATTTGGACAACTTCTTAAAAGGAAATAAATTCAACTCCGATGCGGCAGTCCAAAACGCCTTCAAAGAGTTTATTGATTCTCGCCCCCATGTTTTTTTAGTAAAGTGATCAATGAACTACCTATAAGATGGAAAAAGTGCATAGATAACAACGGTGCATACTCTGATTAATTAAATATATTTTACAAAAAAAAAAATACTTATATTCCTCCCGTACAAAACGCCAATTTCATATGTAAAGACCTAATAAATAGGCCTGGACTTCAACTCATCATTGAAAAGTTGGTTTCCATTTCCACAAACTATTTATTCACAAGCACCACTATGGCTGTACTCATGGAGTGGTTAAATCATCATTGGCTATACTTAATATTATGGCAGTCCGTTGGCAAAACATTTTATACCACACCCACTCGGAAAGTGTCTTATTACTCGTTCATAAACGGGTTACAAAGTTCGTAATTTCTCCCTTAAAAATGTGCGGCGGGAAAAGTTATATGGAATTTCATTACTGCCCTCCGAAGCAGGGCAGGAATGTTGTATGAAAATCCATTACTGCCCGGCTAGCTTTCTTTTGTTTTTTAGCAGCGAACATAAAAAAAAAACACAAACGTCAAACCTCAAAAGGTCTTGTATGAAAAGATCAAAAAGGTTTTATATCAAATAATTAGAGAAAAGAGGCGGTTTTTTTTGTTTTCTATTTTTAATGAAATGAGGATGGCAACCTTATTCTGCAATACGAAAAAAAAGCGCGGCAATTTATTTCGTTGCGTTAAATTTTGTTTTAACTAAATTGATAATTTAACAGTACCTAGCTTTTAATTTTCTAAATAATTTTCCAAAATGTCATCTGATAGTGAAAGCGACGATTTTGTAATGATGACGCCACCAGAAATAAAAAAATACAGCCCAAGAAGTCATAAATAACTTACTTCCTGAGAAGTCTCGAGCCAAATACGACAAAATTTATAATGATTTTCCTCGTAGGTGTAGTATAAAGCACTATGTATCACTCGGGAGAAAGTTCTATTTCTGTTCTCGAGTTTCCTTTAAGCCCTCCGCTGCGCGTCGGGCTTAAACATACATTCAAACAGAAATAGATCGTTTTCTCCCCTCGATGTACAATGTACTATATTTAGAATGTGGATACATGTCCTTCCTTTGAAATTTTTTTTCATCACTTTTTTGGAAAGATTTTATTTTCTTTTTCACGAAATCTTTTGGTTTAGTCGGTATTGACGGACTCCTGTACTTGATGAGGCAGTAGTTCCGGTTAGGGTCTAGGAAATGGTGCGCAGGACTAACATTTTTGATACAGATAACTCCTTTTTATGGTAATCTGAGATTGAGCACTAGCAACTTTATTTAAGGTCACTTTGACCTCAGGTCATCGACCGTTGAGCTATGAGGTCAAAACCAATCATCATTATAAAGCAGACTTCTGGACTTACAAGAAATAATCACAACGCCAAGTCACAGTACAGGAACATTCAGAACCGGGTGAGATGTAGGAGTTTTAGAGTTGGCGGAGTGCACATGACCTTGATTTAGACTTGACCTCATTGATTTTTGACCTTGACGTCATTGACCTCGCGAAGGAGGTTTTGAATGAAGCGAGCCTAAGAGGCGAGTGGAGCGAAGAGGGGAGATGGCGAGCAAAGCGAGCCGGCAACAACCGCAGCGAAGCGATGCGAGTCGAGTAGGTAAACTGAAAGTCGATGACAATGATAATAATAATAATCATAATAATTTATTGATAATGGTACTGATATTTATGATAATATTATTGACCTCGAGGTAAGAGGTGAAAGTCAATGGCCTCATAATGAAAATCAATAGCCTCGAGATTTTTTGACCGAAGATGGAAAGTGACAACGCGGTCGACGATGGATCATGCTTGCCTAGAAGATAACAATTCCTTGAGGTAAAAGTCACTGATCTAGAGATCAAATTCAATGACATCGAGGTTAAGGTCAATGACTTGATCAAAATTTTCTATCATAAATTTCATTGCGCACCCGTTTTGTTTACTCTGATAGTATCATAGTTCCAGATAAGCTGCGGCGCATTCTTCTAAGGGCGGATCTCGGGTCCGCCCATTGCGCGCCGCCCGCCCACCGCCCAAACCCATGCTCCGTGGAAACCACAAAGATTACGACAAAATCGTCTTGCATAACCCACCCCACTAGCCACTCGTCCCGCGCCTCACGCTCACGCCTCGCGGCGCGGCGGGCGAGGCGTTCGCACCCCAGCCAGCAGCCTCATACCGTCTTTAACCTTCGCAACCAGGGCACAAATTTATATTCTGCTTCTAATAGATGTTTTAAGCGAGGCTTTCTGAGGCAACATTTTTTAGCGATTATGATATTTTCGGCTCAAATGGCATGGGATATCTTTTAAAAAGATAGTAACACTGTCTGGACTGTTAGAGTCAGTTTTCGCATTTCTTTTCAGCACCCATATTTTATTTTATTTGTATCATGTGTTTATGACCTTTGAAAGTGCACTTTTGTGCCTATTTAATAAATGATATTTGACTTTGACTTTGACTACACTACATGTTGAAATAACTGGCCAAGTGCGAGTCGGACTCCACTACCAGTATCTATAAAAACGGCAAAAATAATAATCATGTTTGTTGTATGGGAGCCCCCTTGAATATTTATTTTTTCCTTTTTTTTAGTGTTTGTTGTGACAGATAGACAGAGAGACAAACAGACGGACAGCGGAGTCTTAGTAATAGCAAAGAAAACTAAATATTACTACGTAAAGTTTCTAAATTTGGTAAATCTATCTTTGTTTGCGGTGACTTTAATATTTATATTCTAGTTGATTGTACTGATAAAACTAATCTCATCTCTTTGTTTAAATCGTTTAATTTGAATTATCTGTTCTGTGAGCCAACTAGAGTGACTGACACTTCATCTACTTGTATAGACAACATTTTTTCAGACAAGAAAACCAAGAAGACATCTATTATGATCGGAGTCAGGTCAGACCACAAGGGCCTTGCAATTAAAATTGAAATCGAAAAAATAAACAAAAAGCTATAATTGAACATAGACCATTAACTAAAGGAAGATTAGGAAAACTTAAACACAATATAGAATCAAAATTAAATGTTACTGAATTTACAAATAAAAATCCTAATGATATTTATAACTTACTATTTTCTGTAATTAGCAAAGAATTCAATATAATTTGTCCCAAGAGAAAAAACTACAAGTAAACGGAAAAGTACAATTTAGTGACGGCAACTAAAGGTATACGGAAAAGTAGAGACATTATGTTTGATTTATATTACAAAAAAATCTTTGACATCGAGTAAAGATTTCCATGACTATGTTAGACGTTATTCAAAAATATTTAAGGCTGTTTGCAATCGCGCTAAATCATTGTTTTTAAGTCGTAAAATACGAAAATCGAATAATAAAATTAAAGCCGTTTGGAAGACCATAATCACGGAGACTGGTCGTATCAAGGCGAGGGATTCTGAATGTAAGTTAATAGTTGATAATCAACAAGTCTCTAGTCCAAAATGTGTATGTGATCAATCAGTATTTTGGGTTTTGAAAAGGGAAAGTCGTTCAAAGGGGCCAACGGTATTTTCGGTTACCCTTCCTAGCACACTGGTGTTGGGTAATAATATTTGAGTATTAATACAAGAAAGTGACCCTAGTATTTAAACACAGGTAAATAGGTTCTTTCCACTTTCTAGAAGTTGAATTTTTTAGGGTTCCTATAAATCTGGTGTACAGGGATGATGGCGCCACACATGACAATCGCCGATACTATTAATCTGTTTGAAGATCATCATGCCTTCAGCGTATAAAAGGAATAGGGGATCGGACAGTAATCGAGAAAAAATCTAAAATGTAGTTAGAAAGAATGTTCGTCGAACCAGGAAGATCATTCAATCAATATGTTTGTGAAATAATAATGATTTATATTTTTAAATCAATAAATAATTCTGACATTTTTGACGTGACAACGTCTTATAATTCGATAGAGCCGGCTGCACGCACGAAAAAACATGACTCATGCGGCGTTACCTCGCTCTGAGGCGTTCCATGTAAGGCTTGAAGTGCAAGCGAGAGCGCGGAACGTCTCTCTCCTACTTGAGTGAGCGATGCGTCTGCGTGGACAGCTGCTATACTATAGTACATTTACATGTTTTGATCGAGTATCAAGTGCAGTGAAAAGTGAATGTGGTGTCAATTGTTTATAGCAACGATAATTACAGCGATAAAGGTAATGATTCTTTCGATATTAATTACATATTCATTTCTTAAGACGTTGTCACGTTCAACTATCGTCGGTAAACCGACTTTACAGACAACCAATTTTTTTAATCTGTTCTTCATCTCAAACGAAACAACAATCACAGCGCATGACGTCATTTGTAGGTAAATGCCGTGAGTCAAGCTTGTGTTTATTTTACGTTTTTGCTTTTCATAAAATATATTTTTGTTAATTTTTTCGTTCCATTTCTACAATATAGTCCCCAAACTTCACAAAACGTATTAGAATCTCTTTGCAAGTTTTATTTCGAAGACTTTGTCGTTTTCTACCTACATATGATATCTCAAGTTTTGAGGTGACCTTTTGCGCGGCAATATTTGAAACATAATTTTTATGCATAGTTTTAGGTACTTTTAGATCGTTATTTAATTAAAATAGTATTTTTCATAGCTATATATATTTATTGTAGTTAATTTAAAACACTTTCTGAAAAATTGTTCGATCCCCTATTGCGAATGTTGGAAACAGGATGTTATATCGTTGACGAAAAGGTTATATAGCAACGGACCTAATAAAGAGCCTTAGGGGACTCCAAAAGAAATGAAATTCCATGCAGAAGAATAGCCATTAAGTACGACAACTTGAGGTCGGTTCTCAATATAAGATGAAAACCACCTGAAGAGATTTCCATGGATTCCGGCTAAGAAAAGCTTCTGTAAGAGTATAATGTGGTCGATGACTGAACTGACTACACAAATCCAAAGTCGTTCCGGCCAATAAGTCTGAGCTCGTTTATTCTCAAAACGATTGAGAGATTATGCGACAAACACATTAGATGTGGACCACTGGCAGCAAACCCAATCCACAACAATCAACATGCCTATCAATCAGGCAAATCGGCAGAGACTGCTTTGCATCAGGTGGTTTACAAAATAGAATCGGCACTAAAAAACAAGCAGTCCTGCCTAGCTACCTTCATCGACATCGAAGGGGCTTTCGACAAGACGACGTTTTATAGTATCGAAGAAGGACTGAAAACCAAGGGTGTGGACCCAATACTTAACAAACTGGTTACAGCCATGCTGTCAAATAGAGCAGCTAAAATTGAATCCTCGAGCACAACGCGCTGTCTCGTTACAAGAGGTTGCCCGCAAGGAGGTGTCTTATCACCGCTACTCTGGGTAGTAGTGGCAAACGAACTTGTTGAATCACTGAACAAGGACGGTATAGTTACCGCGGCATACGCAGACGACCTGGCCATCATGGTAAATGGACTCTTTGAGGCGACTCTCTGCGAAAAGATGCAGAAGGCGCTTCGAGAAGTCGAGAGGTGGTGCGAACGCCACAGTTTATCCGTAAACCCACACAAAACAGAAATGGTGCTGTTTACACGCAAGAAGAAAACAATAAGTCTGAAACTTCCGACACTATTCGGAACTACACACAGCCTTAGTAACGAAGTAAAATATCTAGGCATTTGGCTAGACAGCAAACTACTTTGGGGGAAACATCTCGATCATATCACCACAAAAGCAACAAATATCCTATGGCAGTGCACGAGAGCTGTCGGCAAAGACTGGGGACTCAAACCAAAACTTTGCCGCTGGCTATACACTGTAATAGTGAGACAAGTGCTCACCTAAGGATGTGTAGTGTGGTGGCCGCGAACTAATCTAGCGACCACAATTACAAAACTGCAGCATATACAACGACTGGCTTGCTCGTTAATCAGCGGGTGTAAGAAAACGACACCGTCAGCTGCCCTGGACATCATCCTTGGCCTGACGCCGCTGCATCTGCACATACAGCAAGAAGCAATGGTAGCAGCACTAAGGATTAAATCTACAAACCATTGGAAGGGTAATGGGCCCACAATAAACCATTGCAAAATATTTGACAAAGTAATACACATCATACCAGAGGCCAGTAAAGGAACTGATAAGATAGCTAGCACGCACCTCGACAGCAAGAGGTACGAGTTAATCACAGATGACAGAGCCGTGGAAGAACCAAAACCTTCCTACAATATCTACACTGACGGTGCTAAGAACAAAACGGGGGTGGGTTGCGGTTACTATTCACCGGAACTGAATCCAAGGCCCTTAACAAAACTACAACGGTTCGGCAGGCAGAAGCCATAGGCCTACTCCTAGCGGCAAGGGCAGTCACAAAGCAAGTAAAACAACCCTATCTTGAAAAAAGACCAGGAAGATGAACTCCTCATCTTCATCACGGACAGTGCGGCGATCATATATGCACTCAGAAGACCCGTCACCAGATCTAGGGTCGTAGCAGAGTGCCATAAAGCTCTACAAGAACTGACTGAAAAATATAAAATCAAAGTTAAATGGACTAAGGGCCACAGCTCCTGTCCAGGCAACATCACTGCGGACACCCTCGCTAAAGAGGGAGCAAGAAAACAGGTAAGTGACGAAGCAGGGGTTCTCTGTAAACCATCAGCGATGGAAGTACGAGAACTGCTACGTCATCATACGGAAATCCAACACCAAAATCTGTGGGACAAGAGAACGGACTGCAAACACACCAGAGCCGTCTTCCCGACTCTCAATAGAAACATAACCAACAATCTTATAAAGCTGCAGCGGAAGGATCTCCGCCTCATGGTAGGCCTAATCACAGGTCACTGCAACTTAAATTATCACCTATACAAAACCGGACCCACTGACAGCCCCCTATGCAGAGGCTGCATGCTGGAAAATGAAACAGTTGAATACGTGTTGCTGCACTATGCGGCCACGGATGACATTCGAACAAAAGCAACAAAGCCAATAGACGGTATGGCAGACACCGGACACACATCATCATCCCTACAAACAACCTTAACACTGGATCAGCTATGCCAGCGCCCCAAAGCCGCACTCCGTTACTTCAAGGAGTTGGGATGGCTTGGAATGCACAATACACCCCATGCGGGACGTCAGTGCAGGACTCATCGCCCCCTCATCGAAAGAATAAGAATGTGGTCGATCCGATCGAAGGCATTACTGTAGTCTGTAAAAACAGAGTCTACCTGCCCACCCGAATCCATGCACGAGGTTGTAAAGTCAATAAATGTTAAAAGATTAGAAGTCATTAAGCGTTTTTTTTAGAAAACCGTGTTGTTCGTGTTGAATGAAGGAGAACGAGAGATTATTGTAGACCTGGGTATAAATAATCCTTTCAAATATTTTGGCAAAAATGCACAATTTGAAGATTAGTCTATAGTTTTTAACATCACTCCTGTTGCCACTCTTATGAATGGGACTTATAAAGGCAGACTTCCAGATTTTATGCACAACACCTTCTTTCAAAGAGCGCGAAAATAATACTGTAAGAGGTTTTGTTAAAGTATCTGAGTATTTGGTGATAAATTTGGGGTTATATCATCTGGTCCTGCTCCTTTAGATAAGTCTAATGTCTTAAGTAATTTGCAAACGCGCTCAGGAACGATTTCTATGTCACTTATAGTGTTTATATAACTATAACTAGAGGTTGTTGCTTGGTTTATGGCTGGGGAAGTGTTGTTGGAAGTAGGAGATAGGAATGTAGACTGCAAATAGGCCGCAAAGAGGTGGCACACATCTTCACCTGAATCTGGTGATTCTCCTTGATACGAGAGAGAAGAAGGAAGAGTACTTGAACTGTTTTTGTTAGATTTAACTAATGACCAAAACAGTTTAGGGTTCTTTACTATGGAGTCTTCTCAGTTCTTGAGATAAGTTCTATAACAGTCTGCATCCATTAGTTTAGCTTTTTTACGGAGTAAAGAATAGGATATATACTTAAAATAAAACTGTAACGAAGAGCCTACTGTACGATATTTATGAAAATAAATTTTTTATGAGTATTTGGGTGCAACAGAACCTAAAAATACAGTTTTTAAAATGTTTGTCTGACTGTGTCTGTCTGTCGGCCGGTAAACTCAGAATGTAATGCACGAATTGAAATTAAGTTTTTTAAAATATGTTCTATGGAGTCCGGCGCTACACATAGACTACGTTTCATCAAAATCGGTCAAGAAATATTGAAATTACGACGAAATTTATGAAAAAATATAGATGTCATCTACAAGTTGAATCCCGGAATATACCGGACCCTTAGTGCACAAGGCTCAGCTTTAGCATTACATATTATGGTTAATTTTAAACACTTTCTGAAAAGTTGTCCGATCCCCCATTATGTATTTTTAACTGTAATAGAACAAGTTAAAAGCACTCACACGTATATTATATCTCATTAGGTACTTATGGCACTATAAAATGCAGAAATGAGTATTGATATGATAAAGCTGGTACTCATCTTAAGCCTAACCATTGACTTGTGAACTCGTTTGACTATCTGCAATATCTTAATGCAGGCTTAAGTTGCACTATGAAAATAACAACTTAAACATTTATTTATTGATTAAACTAGAAGCGCCACATCTGGAATAAAGTTGCAGTATCCTTCCCCTATTGCATGTAAACAATGCATTGAATGCCGTGTGTCTGGCCAATGGCTGCGCGACGGCGGCGGCGCGGCGCGGCGACGTAGGTGCGGCTGACGCCTGTCACCGGCACCCGACAGGCCGCGGGGAGGTGGGATGAATTAGAGTCGCTGCGCTGCTGCAGCGATGCAAGGTCGAGGTGCTTGTGCTTCCGCGTGCGCTCACCATCTGATAGCTCACTGCTTTCGCCAGGCCGCACGCGCTTGTCGGTGACGTTTACCTCTGTACATATTCCTTTATTAAAGTGGGTAGAGCCCATCTATCTCAGTCTTTATATACAAGTCTTTATATCTTTATATTATAAATAAATGTAACTGTAATGTTGTAACTACCGTTATTTTGAGCAAATATTTTATAATTTGCATGTTTCCACAACTGCCTCATTTCACGTCGGTTAGGATTCGGGAAGTTCTGTAGAGCTGATCCTCACTAGCACAGCCTAAGCAATCCGGCACATCATACAACTACAACTTCATATCAACATCCTATCCTTTTTTGTCGACAAACATAACAAATCACGAAACTACGATAGTCACAAGAAACAATTATTATTTTAGTGTGTTTTAGTTTTATTTCTTAGCTAGCCGATATGCAGGCATAACTACTGACTCTAGTTTCAGTATAGGTTCTCTTAAGTATAGGTACGTCAGTGTGAGTCAGCAATAATGTTTGCAACGCTCTTATCGTACGATTGGTGAACTGCACCACTTACTCACTGGCTAATAAATACTGAGAAGGAAAACGTTTCCGTAAACCTTAGAGTATACAGGGCGTCCCAAGACTATGGGACTTGAAGGGAAAGCACCTTAAATATCATAGATAGGATATATTACTGAAAGAAGATATTCTAAAAATTATTTGCTTCGCTTGGGAATCGAACCGATTTAAATGTGAAAAAGAATCACCCGTATTTTTATGATGCCAATCGAAAGAATGAAAAAAAAGTAATAATTCTTCTTAAGTAACATAGTATCTTAAAAGAAAGGAACAACTTGAAATTAATTATTTTAATCAAATTCAAAACATACATGAAACTGCACAATAACACGCGTGTAAGTGAATGAAAACTAAACAGATAAATATCCGAAAAACAAACGCTCTCACAAATTGTTCCATGTTTAAATTTAAGAACATTTTTAAATTTGCCTTCTGTATAAGGATGCATTCAAACAAACGCTCTCACAAGTTGTTCCATTCTTTTTTTCTTTTTAGCCTTCTGTCTAGCTTACAGAGGATGCATACTAAGTTTTATCATTTTATCTGCACGTCCACCTATAATAAGGAAAACTGTGCCGGTAAGTCGTTTATTAAGTGGGTACTTATTTGCGAATAATCGATGCTATCTATGGAATGATAATATCGCTCGGACGTCGTCGTCGGTAATAAACAATTTTCTTGAAATTTGAATCAAACATTTAACGTTATTCCTTTCTTTTAGGATACTATGTTACTTAAGAAAAAATAATATTTATTGTTTATTCTTTCGATTGGCATCATAAAAATACGGTGATGTTTTTTTCACATTTATTCGGTTTGATTCCCAGGCGAAGCAAATAATTTTTAGAATATCTTTGAATGCAGTATTATTAACTTTTAAAAATAACATAAAGTCTTCTTTCAGTAAAATATCCTATCTACGATATTTAAGGTACTTTCCCTTCATGTCCCATAGCCTTGGGACGCCCTGTATAACTAGGTATAGAGCGCGCGTATCGTACTTGTCGCCCAATGCGCAGCGTAGGCAAGTGAACTATAGCTAGCTATTTTGATAGATATGTGGCAAATAGTGATGGGTAATAATTGTGCGCCGTGACGGTACCTATTGTTGTGTATGTACGTTATGTCTTGTGTACCTATAAGTATAATTTAGTAAGTGAACATTATTTATTTTAATGTATGAATGTATAAGATGCATGTGTATTACCTACCTATGTAAAATATGTATGGGATATGAAATAAGAAAGTCAGAAATAAAATTTCAGGAATTATTTTTTTATATCTCTTTATATCTATTTATTTACATTATTATTACATTAACATATACCGGATCAGTCCAGCCGTTCTCAAGTGATGCGTTTACCGAAGAACAGCATTTAATTTTTATTTATATAGAACATCATTATCGAATAGGTCGAACGCGTCACATCACTATTTGAGTCGTGGGGTTGCGGGGCGGTGCGCGCGGTACATGTCCCCCGCGTCACACGTCTTGTTCACCCCCGCGAAACGTTTTGAACTTTTAACTTAAAAGTATTAAAAACTGGCTTACTGGTAAAATGTGATGTTAGAATTCTGTTTAGTGTATTTCCGAGTATCGTTTTTACAAGGTTTTATTGCACATTTTTTAAGATATATCTGCTAATATCTCGCAACGGGCGCTCACACTGCTAGTACTCATAAGGCTACTAGCGCTTGTGGACAGGACGTTGCTATGTTCTCACCCGTGCATAATGTTCCCACTTAGGAACACGCGCTCTATAGTTATGTATACTCTAAGCCGTAAACAGTAGGTAGTTTCAAATAATATGGAATTTGAATCGCCTTTTTTTCATGAAAAACCTCGTTTTATTTTGTTGTTAGTACTTATTGTGTAGTAGGTACATATTTACAATTGTTTTGTTTATTTAGTACAAGGAGCTTTAATACATGAATAAGTATCCCTTGATAGTATAACCTACACTTGCAGTCGGACCGCTCGCGCTCGTAACACTCTCCTCTATTCGTTCCCCCTCCTCCCACTGCCCACCTCTGTCCGTGCACCTCCCGCCACAATCATTACCTACCTACATATATATGTACTTAATACTTACCTATACAATCGTTCATAAAATTATGCAACAAACTATGCTATCGTACATAAGAAATAGTTGACGACTTTCCGTTATGTTTATTATTGTGTGTCCACGAGTTCAAGTTCGTTGACTTCGTCAGCTCTATCTTGACGTGAAGCCTTTCGCCCAAAGTACCAGCTCTAGATTCATTACCAATATCAAACATTTCAGGACTGTAAGTACGTAATAACAAAGTTAACTATAATAACAATAGGTAATAATAAATTCATTTATTTCAGGCAATAATACAGTTAACAAATTAAAAGTACCAGAGGCCCATAAAATATATACCTTACAGACTAGCATATATACTACACTCGAGAGCAATGAATCCGGGTCACTTAAAGAATGTTAAAAATCTCGGAAACTAAAAATGATAGGTTAATGCAATAAATTGTATTTAATAGACAATGTAATACTCCTTAAATGAAAGTAAAAAAAATATGAGTCACCATACATTTTATTAACACAAAATTACATAAAGAAAAAAACTGCTGATCTCTCCTTAAAACAAAAATAGGAAACATGAAATTTTTGAACTTTATTACGATTTTCTTGAATTTTAATACTTCGTATTGCCTCCTCGTGCTTCCATTACTGCGTTTACGCGGTTTGGCATGCTGTACACCAAGTTTCTTATACGATTTTGGGGAATATTCTCCCATTCCTCTGTGAGAGCAATTTTGAGCTCACGAAGCGTGATTGGGGGAGGGTTTCGTTGTTTTACGCATCTGCCTAGCTCGTCCCAAGCATGCTCGATCGGGTTGATATCCGGGCTGCGCGCTGGCCACTCCATACGAGTAATGTTCATCTCTTGAAGGTAGTCATTCACAATCCTACCTGTATGAGGTCGGGCATTGTCATGCATAAATATAGCATCCTCACCTAAATTGACCATAAATGGACCAACGTGATCATTGAGGATTTCTTCCACATATCTTACGCTAGTTAAAGAGCCGTTTTCTATGATCACCAGCTCTGTGCGACTTTCAGAAGAAATTCCGGCCCACACAAGTACAGACCCACCACCGTAGGCTACTTTTTCTTCGATGCATGCTTGCTTGAATCTTTCCCCTGGTCTTCGATACACTCTGTGTCTTCCATCGTGCTTGTAGAGCATAAATTTTGATTCGTCGGAGAACATAACTAGAAGAAAAAGTAGCCTACGGTGGTGGGTCTGTACTTGTGTGGGCCGGAATTTCTTCTGAAAGTCGCACAGAGCTGGTGATCATAGAAAACGGCTCTTTAACTAGCGTAAGATATGTGGAAGAAATCCTCAATGATCACGTTGGTCCATTTATGGTCAATTTAGGTGAGGATGCTATATTTATGCATGACAATGCCCGACCTCATACAGGTAGGATTGTGAATGACTACCTTCAAGAGATGAACATTACTCGTATGGAGTGGCCAGCGCGCAGCCCGGATATCAACCCGATCGAGCATGCTTGGGACGAGCTAGGCAGATGCGTAAAACAACGAAACCCTCCCCCAATCACGCTTCGTGAGCTCAAAATTGCTCTCACAGAGGAATGGGAGAATATTCCCCAAAATCGTATAAGGAACTTGGTGTACAGCATGCCAAACCGCGTAAACGCAGTAATGGAAGCACGAGGAGGCCATACGAAGTATTAAAATTCAAGAAAATCGTAATAAAGTTCAAAAATTTCATGTTTCCTATTTTTGTTTTAAGGAGAGATCAGCAGTTTTTTTCTTTATGTAATTTTGTGTTAATAAAATGTATGGTGACTCATATTTTTTTTACTTTCATTTAAGGAGTATTACATTGTCTATTAAATACAATTTATTGCATTAACCTATCATTTTTAGTTTCCGAGATTTTTAACATTCTTTAAGTGACCCGGATTCATTGCTCTCGAGTGTATAAACACTAAAGCTACGATTAGGGAATTAACTTCGCACTAAGTTAACTTTATAGGGCATACAATACTTGTTATGTAACGGAATCAGGCGTGACGTTGCGGAAATTCATCTTACAATGCTTAATTGTACCTACCTACTAGCTAGGTACTACTACGTACCTAGATGTGGTTTTTGTTGTAGAAGGTACAACAGTCAAAGCTCTCAAAATAACAAGTATAGGTACATTTTACCATAGAAAATCCGACTTAAGTAGTAAGATTAATAGATTTATGAATGATAAAAGGGCACGATGAGTGTTAACAAGCTAATATCGAATGGGTATGGGTCAGATAACGATGAGAAATTGAGGACATAGTTGGACCTATCCGTAGTACCTACGCGCTCTTATATCCTACCTATCTTATATACCTTCTGGGGAGATCTTGCCGAAATGGTCGTGGAAAAAAGATGACGCTTGGCTTTTAGTTTTGTGTGTGTGCGGACAACGAAGTCGCGAGGAAAAGCTAGTGACTAATAAATCTTATAATGAAAAACATCCACAGGTAACAATTACGATTGAGCTGGGAGGGAAGTCGCGTGATGGCAACAGCACGTACTACTGATTACAACACGACATACGTATAGCAAGTCACCCACACAGCGAGGTTCTATTAGCGACGCCAACTGCGATTGGCTATGCAATTGTGGGTGCACGCACACAGGCGCACGATGCACTACCTACCTAGTAGGCAATGTCAAGGCTGCGCCGCCGGCGCCGCCGGCTCATACAGTGCTGCCAACTTTGACTTATCGCTGCATCTTGCCTTGCTATAGTCGCTACGTCGCCGTCGCGCGTCGCTAGCGTACCTCTACAAACGTCTCTATGATACACTGAAGCTGTACCTAATACATAGGTATAGCACTTCCTAAAGAATATATACCGAGGCGGAGCTTCAAATATAATTAGGTATAATTATCTACCTAGACACGAACATTAACCAACGTTCTGTATTTTCATTTACCGGGCGGTATGTCACAATAAATTATATAATGAGTAATTAATAATAGCACATAATAATTAATCATACAAGTATAGCACTAATAGCTGAGTATAACTCTAGGTAAGCTCAAAATATGTAAAGTATACTTGTGTTATAAATATTGAGCAAAACTTCCTCACTGCAAAGGATAAGGTACCTACCCTGAAGATCCCCAAATGTTGCGAGTTCAGTACCAATGCTAACCATGCTGTGACATGTTCGGACATACTGAAAAATATTATTATTCTAATTACTTCCGGTTTCAGACTAAGACCTTGTATACAGTGTACGGAAAGAAACATTCCGTTCACTGCTTGTATAGGAATACACAAACTTTGACCGTCCGCCAACTCTACGTCCATAAAGCTATACTATACCGAAAAAATGATAAACATATTTCGGATAATCCCAATTCACTGGCAAAACATCGTAGAACCAAGATTAAAGTCCCCACTATTAAATCAGCTTAGGGAGCGTTAAATTGACCCGCACTAATGTAACGCGTCGTAACGTTTTTATGTACGAGCGCCGCAAAGTGTACTCTAACACGCGTTTTGAACGACACGACACTGTGAAACGATAGACGTATACCGATGGTACAGACTAAATATTTCTATTGAGCTTTTACCGGCAAAGACGACGCATTCCCTTATACCTGTGAAATAATATTAAATATTTATCTCACAAAAATGTTACTTTTGTATCATTTTGCAGGGCGACTTCGGCCACCCCGTCATCGTACGAGATTACGGCGGGCGCGTCGAGTGGGGCGAGCGGGGCCGGCGAGGCCGGCGGCGGCAGCGGCTTGCCGCCCGGCCTGCACCCCTCGTCGCTGCACCACCAGCATCATGAAGCGTCGCGCAAGCGCCGCATCTCACACTTGTAAGTATAATGCGTTGGCGCGGATGCTTACATCCACTGTATTACCCTAGCATAACAACAAACTACTAACTAGTAGGCTACGAGCATAAACCATTTAATTGTGCCGCTGGGCATAGTTCTCTGCTATTTATTCATGTATGATTTTCCTGTAGCATTGCACTTGCGAGTTGATATCGGTTTTCATATATTATTTTATTTTATTTTATTTATTTAGTTATTAGATGATCTAGAGCTTATACATGAATGTGAGTTACAATCTTATGTTATCATAATGCGAGTATATAGGCCAATGACAGATCTTCCTAATTATTACAATTTTGAATTTTGTGCTCTCTAGCAGAGAATTCAAATGTGTGTGAGGGTGTGTATGCCTTGGTCGTTCAGAGAAGCCTGCGCCGAAATCGGAGAGCTGCTGGCCTTTCTGAATGACATCGGGTGGCTGGACTAGCTGCCGCCACCCCATCACGCAAAAAGGGCCGACTAACGGCCTAATTGCGGAAAACTGCCCGCCCAACAAGTAACAAGTAACAAGTAAGAGGGTGTGTATGAGAGAGAGAGTGTGTGTATATGTGGCTGTGTATGAGGGTATGTGTGTGTATGTAAATCTATACTAATTATTATAAAAATGGAACTGAGGCAATTCTGTACATTGAAAATATTTTTGCAAAACCAACTGTGATAGACTATTTAGAGGGTACTGAACATGAATCTATGGTTTTTAGAGTTTTTGTTTTGTTTGTTATCTAAAACTACTGTACGGATATTAATGCGGTTTTCAATGTTTGAAAGCTTACATCTTAACTTAAAAACTGGTATATGTTTCATTGCGGTGTGACATCACAATGCTGAGACATCTTCACATAAGCGTGCGATCACATGCAGAAAAAGTCAATTCCCACATTTTAAGCTTCTTTCTATAGACTTGAAAACTACCGAACGGATTTTAATGCGGTTTTCAGTTTTTGATAGCCTACATCTCGACTTATGGTGATTGTTTCATAGCGCTATGACATCGCAATGCTGAGATTTCCTTACATAAGCGTACAAAGTCATGCAGGTAAAGCGAATTGTCACATTTTTCGCATCCGTAACTGTTAGCTAATTTCAGTCATATTATTTATTGGACTCACATAATTTGTTGTGGTCATGATTATATATCGCACCTTCGGTGCTACAAAGTCACAACAGCTCAGTTTTGAATTTTACAGGAGAGGACTTTGAAGATTTTTTTCGCATTTATTGCCTTATTACTGGATGTCTAATTGTAGTAGGTTTTAACTCAATTTTGCAGTTTTGGCTATTTGTGACTTTGTTGCACCGAAGGTGCGATATGTTGCCCTATTTTTGTTTGTATGGCACTGAATAATGTGACGAGTAAGTCGTTCGCCTGATGGTAGGCGCCACATCTGCCCATAACAATTGAAGTGCCATCCAGAACTTTTAATACCATAAAAGTACTGCGTAGCACTGCATTGCGCTCTTCACCCCGAGACATCAGATATTAAGGCTCATATGCCCAGTAATGTTGCTGGCTCTTCAACGCTCTACAAACTCCCATGGCCCCATAGTTTCAACCCCAAACGGAAGAAATATGTATCCCTCGCCGAGTGATGCATATTTCCTCCGCTTGAGGCTCTCTGTTGCTTCTGCCGCCGCTCCTGCCACCCTTGAAGTACCGTTGAGGTGGGACGGCGCTAGTGTATCGGCACAAGTGGCGTCCCACACCAGCGGACTTCCACGGCTCCAAGGAATTAACGTCATGCCGTCGGGCCTCTTGCCATCGTCACGTGAAATACCATTCGGCTCTAAAACAGCCGGCACGTGAACAGTAGCAAGTGCCCGACGAATGACGTCATTAGGGCGGCATGGCGTGAGAGTTGACCTGCACTGCGGCGGCAAGAAAGACCGTGGTGGCCCAATTTGTCTAGTTCGCCGCCGCAGTGACAGTTGTGCGGTTCTGTCATCGAGGTGCCCAGACGCAAACCTATTGCAATCGAAAACTCGTATTGTCCAAAAATGTTCCCACATTGGACGAATAGATCGCGTTTGATGTTTCGCCACTATCTCGCCTGATGTGAAGCGATGATGTGGCCTAAGATGAAGCAAATAGATCTAGAGAGAGATGGTAGTTGAGCGGCTGCACAGACCCGTCTCCACGATACTATATCCGAAACACGACTAGGTCGCTTGACGGCATGGCTTTATTCGGTGGGTAGGTATTACAACCACGGCCAGAGCCTACCACTCCAAAGCGCGTAAGCGGGTTTAATCACGATATTTTCCTTCACCGTTTTTAGAGCGAGCGTGTAAAATCTGCACATAACTATAAGTCATTGGTGCAGAGCCGAGTCGGGAATCGAATTCAGGTGCGTCGGATCGAAAGGCGCACGAGTTCCCACTAAGCCACACTCACTCTAAGCAAGGAGCAAGGAGCAACGCTGTCTCTGACTAAAATTCGTTTAGCGTTTCTGGCCTAATCAATGCCCAGCATCGGCACATTGCCAATATATTGGGTGATAATTTTGGAAAATAGTCGGCCGGTGCTGTGAACAGAGGACAGAAACGCTGGCAGAGCAACACTTGAAATTTTGCGGATGCCAATACCCCCAAACCGAATAGGAAGGGAGGCTTGGCACCACGATAAATCCGAAAGAGAAAAATTTAAAATTTGGGTTAAAATGTGTTTGACTGAATCATCCAAACTTGTCAAAAGATCAATATGGTTCCAGAAACAACCAACATCGAAGAACATAGGTAAATTTTAGAACAAAAAGGCAAAACCGAATAATGTGGAAAGCAACATGTGATTGAATTTTCAGAAGACGATCAGTAGTTTCAACAAATTTTTGGCGTTGTTCGTCGACGAAACCAGAAAATGAATTTTCTAATACCGGAGCACCTAGAAGACGAAGCGACTCTTTGTTTAGGATTTTAAGATTTGGGGCCAAAATATAAAATTTACTTTTTTTATAATATTAGTGAAATTTATATTTATATGTATATTAAAAAAAAACGAACATAGCCACGCGCGAGTCAAAAACTTAACAACTAAATAAGGAGTCCATCGCGATTGACCCCGCTTCAAAAAGTGCCCATCAAACTGGCGGCATTTCCCCGCTGGATCGCTAGCGAGATGCGTTGGGCTAAAAAATGTCCCGACCGCGGGTCCCGACCTCTCTCCTTTAGCCGACGCCCTAACTCGGCCACGAACTTCTTGGCATCAGACCCCCACGAGCCCGCAGTTTCGACGGCAAACGGGGCGAACTCGTACGTCAATTCCAGGCCTGCGTATTTGCGGCGTTTTGCCTTTGCTGCCGTCTCAGCTCCCACACCGGCTACTTGCTGAGAAGCGGACAGATGGCACGTGGCGAAGGTGCTCACGCAAGTAGCATCCCACACCAAGCAGCGTCCTCTCTGTCAGGGAATCAGCGTAAGGCCGTCAGGGCGTTTGCCGTCGGAACAAGCTAATATATTAACTTTACCTTCTTTATATATTTATGAAAATATAATGCATGTTCGCAAAAACTTCCAAAAATTCAAAGTAAATAGTGACCATCATAACATTAACACTAGAAATAAGGATAGGATTGTTGTACCTAGGTATAGACTGACTAAAACGAATAAGTCCTTTATGGGCAACTGCGTACGTTTTTATAATAAAATTCCAAAGTGTATAACGGAGCTCACAGAAAGTAAATTCAAATTACGCGTTAAGAATGTTCTAATGAGAAAAGCATACTACACTGTTCGTAATTATATAGAAGACAAAGATGCTTGGAACATTCCACTTCTGCAAAGTAACCAACTGGTACATAAGAAACATAACATTGTAAAATCCCAAAAAATTGTAACAAAATCTCCAAAAAAAAATGCCCCTCAGTTTCTTGCCGTATCTTCTGAGTAGTGGTTCTTTTTCCGATACGGTGGTAGAGTCATTGTGATAATTTGACGTTCATAAGTGCGTCTGTGATGCCGAAATGATTAAAGAGATTTTGTTTTTTTTTTTGATTGAACGAGACAGACCAGGAGGCTCTAATATGCAGGGAACTTCTGCATCGACCAGGGCTCGCCTAAGAATTTTGTTCAGAGCATGATGTCGGGGCCTCCGTCCCGCGCACGTGACGCAACTCAAACCATGGTGGCCGTACGCGTTGACCCACGCACCACAAACACACGCATGAGGTTCGCACAAGGCGCACCCAAGCCGCAGACCTACGGCCACACGAAGAGAGTCGTCGTCGAGGAGCGTGCCCATCTGAGGAGACGGCAAGGCATGCATCCAAGCCCCGGCCTCCGGCCTAGCGGCTGCATTCAAGCGAGCTGAATGCATGCCCACGCTTGTCGTCCCGCAACTGACAAAAGATTTTTTTTGCGACGATGTCATCCCAACCTCTCTGCGTCGTTGGCTTTTCGGGAGGGTTAGCTCCTGAGCTGAGAGAAGACCAGACGCTGAGGACCTCATCGGCGAAAGGGATGCGGACCATGTCACCATTGCTAGACATAATGTGAGCAACAAGCTCCGCAACACCTGACGAAGAGGACAAGAAAGCGGCGGGGCCAATCTCCTGCAGCCGGCGCACTCCCAAACCCCCATGACGCTCCGGTAAGCTTGCTTGGCACCATTGGGATTCGTTGAGGGAGACATTTAGGGTCTCTTCCAATAACCCCTTTAACGTTTCGTCGAAGTTAAGCACTTCGTCGGGGTACTTCCACGTTGGAGCCGTCCTCACAACGTAGGTTATTTTGGGCATAGCAAAGCAGCACCTGAGGAGTGTCAGCGAAACATGCGCAGGTAAGTTCTTAAAATGACCACCCAGAGAAGAAAGAATCTGAGTTTTAGAGTGCATTCTCTCTGGTATACCTTCAGCAAAAATGGGGGCACCTAACAGGCTCAGCGTATGCCGAACCACGATCCTAAGTCCTGGGATCAGTGACGAGAACCTAGGCCCCGATTCCGCAGCCACCGAGCTGCAGGCGAAGAATTCACACTTCCCGGAGTTAACCTCTAACCCCAACTCTTTAAGGGCTGGGAACAGGGCCCTGACGTCTCTCTCCACTGTCTCTGGGTTTCCGTCGATAGTGCCATCGTCTTAATACCATATATTGAGTGGGGGTTCAAGGGAGGTGATGGCTTTGTGTATGGCTAAACTAAAGATCAGAGGGCCTAAAGGGTCCCCTTGCTGGGCCCCAACTTGTGATAGTATACATTCGTTATTGAATGTTAGATTGCTTGGGGCCGAGTAACATTGATTGAGGAATGGGAAGATCGACGGGGTTAAAGCCCGAACTTCTTCCAACATTGTCTCCCTGTCAATGCTATTGAATGCATTCCGGATGTCTAATTTAAGGAGAATGTCATCCCTATCCTTCCGCATGACAAACGCCCGGGTAGCATGAATTGCCACTTCGCACCTCAGGGGTGTGCCGAAACCGACCTGGTGAGGCTGAAGGTGTGCCGCCATACTCGCCTTGACTGCTCGGCAACAAAGCTTGGCCACCAGGCGCCGTAAGGTGTTGCCTACAGCAATTGGTCGGATACCGTCGTCCTTTTTTTGGAGTGCACACATTGACCCCCCGTACAGGAAAGGACATACTAGTGGATTTAATTTACCCTCCAGCAAAAAGTTGCAGTGTTTCCACAGAGACGACAGTACTCTCGGGCCATTATCCCCCGCTGAGGGAGATACGAGCTCCTTTAAGTGTTCCGGACGCAACCCGTCGAGGCCGGGTGCTGAGCCACGGGGAAAAGAATTCAGGGCCTCCGCCACCTCATCCACTTTAACGGCGAGGCAAGGTGTTTGCGAGTCGGGAGCTGGAAGAAGATTTGGCTGCGGTGGACGGGATGGTGCGGGATGTTTGTCCTTGATCTCCTTCAAAAACCTTTGACTGAACAGCCTGATAAAGCGAGTTACAAGTTTTTGGCGAACCATCGTCAGACGGATAAGTGAAATCGTCCTTCAATATATTTTGTTTCACTTTAGCCGTAAGGGATTTGTTGTCACCCTGATCGGGTATTCTAAGGGCTGTATATGCGAAGGAAAGTAAAGATAGCCAGTCTTGAATGCTGTTCGATTGGACGCAACGGTCCATAACGGATGCTAATTTCCCTGCCGCTAAGCATCTAGCGCCCTTGGGCACATGTCTGAGGACTCGAATCTTTCCTTTAAGAGAGGACAGGTTCTCTAAACAGATATCGGAAACTGCTACCGTCGATCCTACCGGAGGCGCGGCCCCTGCAGGGGGAGGGGGTGTCGCGGAGGTCCGCGGGGAAATGTCGCTGTGCATACGGCCGATGTGAACCCGAAGCCCGTGGGGTACTACATATAATTTAGAAGAATTGAGGCAATATGGGCAAGGGGCTCGTGATGGACTAGTCATCTTACTAAGAATGTATGTACCTACTGTTCAGACTCTTATAAAACAATAATATGACAGACAGAAAGACAAAATTGAAATAATGCGTAAGACTACTTCATTCAATTTCAATAATTCATGTATAATCGTTTAGATTTTAAAAACTAAAAACTATTTACTTAATAATATATAGTCAATCAGAAAGGATATAAAAAAGAAACTTAATACTCAATGAAAATGACAAAAAATATAAAATTACTTTTCATTTAAAATCACAAAACACATAAAATAAACGTATAAAAATACGTCGCATCAACAATATAAGCTGTAGCTTAAATTTACTTATTAATTCATCCCTCTTGTCACAGGAGCGTGGTCTCCTCTGACAGAAAAAGTTCACATTTTGAGAAATTTAGTTCTAAACCAATTGAATGAAATTTAATTATTAAAGTTTCTAAATCTTCAAGTACAGTTTGCGCATCGCCTCCTAGAGTACCATCGTCCAAATACCACATGTTTAATTTGAATTTAGGGAAGAAATTATGGGATGTATGGCGAGACTGAAAATGGCCGGTCCGAGTGGGTCACCCTGTTGACAAACAGAACTAGAATTAATCAAATGGTTTCTGTACAGTAATTTGGAATCGAATTCATAAAATTGCAAAAGATAGTTGAAAGTTTCTGGAATAGTATTTTGAATTTCGTACAAAAGAGTAGATCTGTCGACAGAGTTAAACGCATTTTTTACGTCCACTTTCAATAGCACCTCCCCTCCGTTGTGATGGATGTATGTGCGTAAGGAATGAATTGCCGCTTCACAACCTACTTTGCTCCCAAATTCCAACTGCAAGGGAAATTTGTCAGTGAGTTTTGGAAGGATGTGTTTGCAGCACACTTTAGAGGCGATCCTTCTGTAGGTGCAGCCCACGGCAATGGGCCTAATACCGCCATCTTTTTTTTTTAAAGCACATTGGCTTGCTCCGTATAAAATGGGAGCAATTTCGACCGGATATTTTGTTAAAAGCATATAATTAATGAGAGCAGTGATGTCTCTCAAAAAGACCCGGCCAGCATCTCCCGTGGCCCCAAACACCAGATCTTTAAGGTGTTGAGGAGTGAGACCATCGAGACCACCGGCCGAACCATTCTTGAAAGACATCAATGCGGCCTTGACGTCTTTTTCTGTTACTTGGAGGGCCTCAACAGGTTGAGACGACGAAGTCTGGGGGAGGGAAGGTGCTACGGAGGGTGGATATTTCTCAATCAGGGCTGACAATGTTTCAGGCGAGTCAGGGGCAATAACGACATTGGAGAAAAGAAGCTGAGCAGCTCCCTTCACGTCGCCATCACTCACCTTGATTTCTACCTTTTGGAAAATACTATGTTCTGAGTGTGGACGTGTTCTGTGGATAGTAGGGTCATACGAAATATTGATATCCCCGGCCAAATTGTAGGGGGGGGCGGGACAATTCTTTTTTTATGGATGAGGTGAGTGAGTGATGAGTGGTGGCGTGAAGGACCTGAAAAGTAAAAGATAACAGTTGTTCCCAGGCGCGTTCTGAATTTTCATTAAGGGCTTTTTGAATTTTAAAAGATAAATTTTGAGCTACGGCGTTTCGTGCATCGCGGGGAATGTGCTTTACGATCGGTGTAGATATCGGAGGTAGTATCGGATTTTGCCAGAATGGTTGCGAAATGGAAGATTGTGCCAGAGAATTCGTTGAAAGACCCACGGACGAATCTTGATGACCTGAAGGTGCACACTGAGTAAGATGTTTGTGGGTCTTACCAATGTGAACGTTGAGGCCACGCTGGCCTTTAAAAAAGCGCGGCTGGGGACAATGTGGGCATTGCACGTGCTCACCTGAACTACCGTCGTTAACTCGACCAATGTGGGAAGGACCCGCAGACTGTGACATCAAATCAATATTTTGTGGTGGTTGTACAATCAGAAATAATATTAATATTACAAAAGTAACTATTAGCAAAAACAGAAAAACAAACAAAAACACAGCACACACTTTAACTTGACATCTTGACTTCAATCATAAAAAGACGCGGCCGGCCCGCAGGCGCGCCGCTGCTCGGCGCCATGCGATTTTCAAATACAGGCCTTTTTTATATAGATCTAGATACGAAAATTGCGAATCTGAAAAATTCGTGGCAGATGGTTGCTGTCAGTCAGCAAAACAAATAAGTTTGAGCTTTATCAGCTGATTTTTACAAAATATCAGGGTTGTGCCTGTCCAGGTAAATTTTACGAAGCCGTTATATGAGAAAATGGCCTGTATTTCAATAAAATGTGATATTTTATATTGTATGTAACTAGACAGTTTTTTTTATTATTTTTGTAGATTTGTATAGTAGGCATATTTAATAACTGACTTCTATTTAAATTTTAACAAAGACATATCTAAATCTAAACTAAAATTGCTTAAATATATATGCAAATATAAAAAAAATATTCTAAAAGGCCTATGGTGGAGGGGAAATTGCCCAGAACACTGGCCGCATTACCACGTTGAATGGCAATGCTGATTTTCTGACCCAAATATGAGCCAGCATTCTGGTCACACGTCGCCTCCACCAGACGTTTTGCCAAGTCCCTATAAATTTCATGGGTGCTCGGCCCCCACGGCCCTAATGTTTATGCGGCAAACATATCATCTGGTAACGCTGAATTAAATTTATTAGAACTTTATTGAAAAATTTTTGATGATGAGCTTTCTGCTATTGGGTGTGTCTAGTATTTTTGAAAGAATATTGCCGTAGCGAATTTATTGCCCAGGGACGTGCTCCTATAGATATCATTTGGGTTGCGGATTCCTAGCAATGCTCTGCCCGGTGTGGTTTACAGGAGTATGTCCCTTTGCAGCGGTGACGCCTACGACGCCATGTCTAGCTGCGAAGATCCGCGCGCTGCCAGCTCCGGCGCGACCATGGTCGCGCCTTCCACCAGGAAGCGAAAAACATCCTCTTAGTAAGTTCCTCTAATACTTTTCTATAGATCATCTCATTGTTCCGTCAATACAGCATTTTAGAATAAGGCAGCCTTACAGAAATCTAAATAATAATTATTTAGATATATGATCCACTTGTGCAATATGATCGCAATTGCAGGAAAGAGAAGCACCACTAGACGGCATATCACATGAATGAATTTTTATTCGTATGTTACTGTCAAGCTTTGAGTGGGTTACTAATTTTCTCCGCTTGGTGTTAACGGTGTAATGATTTGGATCCAGCCTTATAGCACTTCTGTTAAGCCCTAGTTCTGCCAGCCGAGTAACTTTGTCCCAAGAGGTATCACGTAAGATAACTACTGTATCTTCCATAATCCATAACAAATACTTCAACGATAGTGCCTGAGAAATGGTATTACAACGCAATGCTGGTGAATACTGATTATTTAATGTCTGCCGGTCGGATAGCAGTCATGTTTCACTGATAAGGGTCCCGTCCATTCGACACCTGTCTCCGCCACCTTCTTTGTTCACGCAGGGGGTAGGTACTACTTACTACACCCGACCACCCGACGCTATACGCACGCAGGCCGAATCGGTTCTGTAATGTACAAGCGCGATGTGCGTTGCCACCGTCTGTATTAATTTGTTAACACTTATTCTTACCTACCGCTAAGGAGCACATGGGTAAAGTGCTTTATTAGACAAGGGCAAGTTCGTGACCAAGGCCGGAGTGTCGCAAACCAGCAACCGTACCGACCGTAGTCGCGAGACCGTACAAATGTAAAAGTTCGAGTAACACATGCCGCGCGGCACGCGACCCCCGTCGGAAGGGCATATTCACACATATCCGTGCCGTGGCAGGGACGCGGTAGGGCTTTATCAATAAAATAAATTAATAAAATTGTCTGTTTATTCGAGTAACAATTAAAATATGAAAACATAATTTCCTTTTTTATTTATATGATCATAGTTAATACATTTCATTTATTTATCGATAAGTATATTAAGAGCGAGTGTGGCTCTGTGAAAGAACGTGCGATTTCGATCCGACGCACCCGACTTCGAATCCCGCTGGCCCCGCACCACTGCCTTTCTTAAGTTATGTGCGGATTTAACAGTAGCTCTATAACGGTGAAGTAAAACATCGTGAGGAAACCGGCATATACAAGATTTTATCACAAAAATTCAAGGACATGTGACATCTACCAACCAGCACTGGGCCAGCGTGGTGGATTATGGCCCATACTCTCTCTATGAGAGAAGGCCCGTGTCCCAGCAGTGGGAACGTGATGGGCTGACGATGATGATGATGATTTATTTATCTTCATTAATTTCTTTATTAAAATGGCTTACTAACTTAAGTTTTAAATTTCACTGATTGATAAATAACTATTCATTTCATTCATTATGATATTTGTAATCATACTCACTGATTTCATTTACGATTTATTTCCATATTATTATTATTATTATTATTATTTCGAGCCTACAATGTCCCACTGCAGGGCAAAGGCCTCCCTTTCATTCTTCCACGTTTCACGGCTCTTCGCTATTGTCGTCCAGTCTTTCATGAAGGAGTCCAGGTCATCACGCCATCTCCGTCGAGGCCTGCCGCGGGGCCGTCGGCCGTTGTTAGGGGACCACTCTGTTGTTACTTTTGCCCAAAGTTCGTTCGGCATGCGGCAAATGTGTCCAGCCCAGTCCCACTTCAAGCCGGCAGCTTTTTGGGTGACATCTATAATTTGAGTTTGGGAGCGCAGTGTGGTGTTTTTAATGCGGTCCGTAAGTTTGACTCCGAGGATACTGCGCTCCATTGCTCGTTGGCAAACCTCGAGTGCGGACCTCTGCTGAGCAGTCAAAGACCAGGTTTGGGCGCCGTATGTGAGGATGGGTAGAATACACATGTCCATGAGTCTTCGCTTAAGGGAAATAGGAAGCTTCCCTTTCATAAGCTGCTTCATGGACCAATAGCTCCTCCAGGCGTTTTCGGTGCGTCTAGCAACTTCTTTGTCCTGTCTCGCCTGGAAGGAGACTAGTTGGCCCAAATAAATGTACTCATGGACATACTCTACCACCACATCGCTCACTTCCACTTTGCGTTTAACGCTATTAGTCATGAGTTTAGTCTTTGACATATTCATTCGAAGTCCGACCTCGAGGCTTGCCATGCTTAGATCTTCTAGCATGTGTCCCATCTCAGTTGCTGAGGAAGAAAAGAGGACGATGTCGTCGGCAAAACGAAGGTTGGTTAGTCTTCTTTCACCGACAACGATGCCCTTCTCTTCCCAGCCTGCTGCCAGCTTTCGGAAGACTTCTTCCAACACTGCAGTAAACAATTTTGGAGACAAGGGGTCGCCCTGTTTAACTCCTTTCTGAATTAGGAAAGACTGTCCTGTGGATTGTAATTTTATTGCTGCGGTACTATTGTTGTAAATGTTTTGCAATAAATGAATATAAGTTGGGTCAATTTGTTGATTTTGTAATGAGTCAAAGATTGAGGTATGTGTTATGCTATCAAAAGCTTTTGAATAATCCACAAACGCAAGATAGAGAGGAAACTTAAATTCAGTATGTTTTTCTATTATTTGATTCAGTGATTGCAAATGGTCTGTTGTAGAAAGGCCTCGTCGAAAACCTGCCTGTTCTGGGGGTTGGTGAGTATCGAGCTTTCCCGATATTCTACTTTCTATCACTTTTATGAAGGTTTTATACAGGTGCGACACAAGGCTAATAGGTCTGTAATTACCGATGTCTGTTTTATCACCTTTTTTGTGAAGAAGTATTATATTGGAATGACAAAAATGTTTAGGAAGTTGGCCTGATTCTAAGATAGAGTTAAACAAGTTTGTGATATGTGGAAGAAGAATCGGTTCCCCCATTTTAAGAGATTCTGTGGTGACTCCGTCATCACCAGGACTTCTGTGGTACTTCATGTTGCGCAACGCACAATGGACCTCGTAGCCGGTTATTGGCGAAACATTTTTGGAACATGAGTATGCAGTGGTGGTTTGTGAAGGGACTGAATTTTCAGAGTAAAGCTTTTTATTTCCATAGTTAAAAATTAATATTATTTATTTCAGATTTGATCCTTAGGCCAATTAATACAATAAACAATATTAGTTTCACATTTCATTATGACTACGTTATACATAGATTCATTATTGTTAATGGAAATAATTTGATTAAAAACTGAAATAAATTAATATAAATAAATTTGTAGTAACGAGGCGGCTACTGTAATTTGAAGACATTTTTGAAAATCCATTTTTTATGAGTATTTGGGAGCAACAAAACCAAAAAATACCGGTTTTAAAATGTTTGTGTGTCTGTCTGTCCGGGGTAGACTCAGAAACTAAGGCACGAATTGAAATGAATGAATTGAAAATATGTTCTCATCAAAATCGATTCAGGAATATTGCAGTTATGACGCAATTTAGAAAAAAATACAGATGTCCACTATAAGTTGAACCTCGGAACACACCGGACCCTTAATGCACAAGGCTCAGCTTAAACAGGTTTTTTTGCTTACCTTGAGAATTAAAGGATGGGTTTTTGGCTTTTTTAACCGACTTCAAAAAGGAGGTGGAGGACTCGATAGGAAAAAAAATCGACTAACACTGTGACACGATTAGGTGTGACTCGTTGAGAACCCATCGATAGGACGGGATGGTGACAGGAGCGCTACAGTTGCGGGATACGAGAGGGACGTTAACAGGATTGGAGCAGGCAGGTAACAGGATAGGAGGAGGATGGTAACGGGATATGAGCGGTACGGTTCAGGGTTAGGAGGGGTCAGTAACGGGATATAATGGGGATAGAAGCGGGATGGTAATGGTAAAGGAACAGGCCGTTATCTGGATAGGAGCAGGACGAAAGCACGAGCGGGGCAGTGAAGGAATAGGACGGGGTCGGGATCAGGATAGGTGAGGAGCTTTTTTACACTTAATAGATCTATGTAGGAATTAGGGTGGGATGGAAAATTGTCGGGAAAAGGTTAGATTACTTCACTATGCGTACGAAGTCGCGGGTGATAGATATATGTATAATTGTTTGATATATTTTTTTTTTTTACACTTAATAGATCTATGTTTAGCCACTATCTCGCCTGATGTGAAGCGATGATGTGGCCTAAGATGGAGCACATAGATGTAGAGAGAGACGGCAGTTGAGCGGCTGCTCAGACCTGTCTCCCCGATGGTTCACCGAACATCATCCCGAAACACGACGTCGCTTGACGGCATGGCTTTGTTGGGTGGGTGGTATTACAACCACGGCCAGAGCCTACCACTCCAGAGCGCGTAAGCGGGTTTCATCACGATGTTTTTCCTTCACCGTTTTAGAGCGAGCGTACAAAATCTGCACTTAACTATAAGTCATTGGTGCAGCCGACTCGGGATTCGAACCCAGGTGCGTCGGATTTAAAGGCGCACGAGTTCCCGCTGAGCCACACTCGCTCAGAATTAGTATAATTATAAGCCAATGTATATATTATAAGCCAATATATTATCTGTTAATGCTATTATCGTTATGCTATAATTATTATAAACGCTTTATCGTTATGACAATAAAAATAACTGACCATAGACTAAAATAGCGAGATTGAAACTGACAGACTGACAATTATAAAAGGCGTAACAACTTAGAGCACGACTCAGTCGCTTGTTGGCAAGCGGAGGGATCGGACGTCTAAACGAATTAAGGTACGATGTATTTTTCCATACTTTTAAATGTAAGAATCATTGTTCTGCTAATTGAATTAGTTATTTTAATAGTTGTTGGTAAATTCTAAATGGTTTATCGAATAAGACATTATCAAGTGTAATGAAAGCTCTAAAAGAATGCCCCTCAGTTTCTTGCCGTGTCTTCTGAGTAGTGGTTCTTCTTCCGATACGGTGGTAGATTCATTGTGACGTACCTTAAGAACGTCAATGATGATTAAAATAAATAAAGAGCTTTGAAAGAAGCCTGAAGTCTACTTATTTTACAAGACCCACTGTGTGAATCCTGATAACTAACGGCAGTGCTATCTCTTGACTAAGATTCAACTCCAGGAGTCTTGTATATAACAGAATTTGAATGAAAAGATATCTACTATGAAAAATAAATTAAAGTAAGCCCTAGAAAATGTAATAAGTTCTTAATTTTTTACCCTAATATTTTATAATTTCTAACATCAGAAGTGGGATCGTGTAAACAAACTACGCCCAGAAACGTTTATGATTTCAGAAGCCATGAGATGGATGCTCACGAGTCTGCAGCGTCAGAAGATAAGCAGCTCCTGAAAGAATCTGCAGCCCCGTTTGAACCTGTGGCAAGGGCAGAGGCTGGCTGTGCGTCACAAATCCTCGAGCCTGCAACTGCGGGACAACCGATTGGCCGTCGTGCGGCTAACTACAGCGCCGAAGAGGTAGCCCATTGGGGCGGGTGCCCCAATGGCCATGGCAATGCCTGCCATCAACCCGTGGCGACACTAACACGGGCAATAGCTAGTACAAAAAATACCAAGAAAAAACTCCGGCGCCCGCCGGCTGCTACTGACGAGAACGTGAACGAGTGTATAGTATTATAATACCATACAGTACCTACCATAACTGTTAGGTACCTACAAATGTATGCTATATATTACTGCTCATACCTACGTACAAACCGAACATACGTCTGATTCTTACTTATAGGTGATAACTTGTAATTATGTACCTAGTTATTTTAAACATAATTTAATTACTATTATATGCATGTATTGGCTGCAAGTTTTCCTAAAATAAATAAAATATAAGACATATACTTTTTTGCGACCACGGCCTGGCCACGTCCGCTCGCGCGCGTCCCTGCCACGGCGCGGGTGTACCTACGTGTGACATTGTGAATAGATGTAAAGGTGGCAATTAGCGAGCACGCCGCCACCGTCTCCTGGCGACGCGCGGTATTCGCTTCCTTTACTCCGTCCCCCTCGCCGCCTTGCCGACTTGCCGCCTCGCCCCCGCGGCGACCTGCCACCTGCGACTACGAAAGGGGTAAAAAATCCTGATACCATTCCACTTAACGAGCAACAGTACCTTCAAACTTTTAAACAAACCTAGCCAAGTGCGTGACTAGTACTCCACTTTGGTTCCATAGCAGTTGCGTATAAAATATAAAGCCTTTTCTATTAATAAATTTTACGAATAGAAAAATACATTAGTGAGATCATACATATTTTGCCACCCTCTCATCTTCATCATCATGACATCGGCCGACAGTTTAGCGTCTGCTTAGACACGTGCTCCTGGATAATGTTTGTCTCTCCATACTAAAAAAAGAAAGAAAGAAAAAACATTTATATGACGACCACAAAATCATGCAACTAACAAAATAAAGAAAAGAAAACATAAATAAAAATATAAACAGTATAAGGAGACTACTTAACTGCTGGTGTACCTAATTTGTCGGTGGTATAGTTGTACTAAACTTCATTTTAACAACATACTTAAATCAACGTAAAGGTATAAAAAAGTAACATAGGTACTGATAAACAAGAGCAAACTGGTGCCTTTTGCCTACGCCACGGAACCATAAAAACGGCATTGGAAAATTCCAAGACAATGAAATTACTTTTGATAACCATTTTCTTTAAAATTACTTACAGCCTACCTATTTTAACATTTTAATGATATTTTTTTTGTGTAGGGATATATTACGCAACAAATAACAAACTTTTAACAAACTTCAAATTATTCAAAAATTTTAGGGTTTCTCACTCGACGCGAGGGGCTGAACAGGCATGTGTCCAGTTGGTGAAACTCAAAATGGGTATCACATGTGTTAATCCAGCGTATAAGCTATCTGCAAACAAAATTTTATCAAATTACGTTCAGCTGTTTCGGCGGGAAAAGGAAACAAACACACTTACATAAAAACTTTAATTGTAATAAAGGTGATGGACGGCCTGTTGGAAAGCGGTCACCGTCGGCGTCGTGTATGGGCGCCTGGCCGATGTGTTGCCGGTCCTAGACACGGGAGGAATGGGGTGGCGAGGTACAGGTTAGAGAGAGGGACGTCGACGACACCGCACGACACCGCGACAGGAGCAAGCAGGAGGACAGTGGCACAAAGCGGTCTATTATTTGTATAAGTGGAGTCGTAAGAATTACCGTACCGCGTAAGTGTTTGTGCGGATGATGAGTTTGGTCGTTGTGTTGCAGCGGCTCAGCCAGCGTCTACGAGGACGACAGCGAGGACAGCCGCTCCACTCGCACGCTGCCCGACAAGAAGTAAGTATCTAATCCCACCCTTTTGGGAATCTGTTTGTGATAAGTCGCGTCGGCGAATATTCATATAACGGTCGTTCTTACGCACCCGAGCAGGCAAAACCACAGCGAGATCGAGAAGCGCCGGCGCGACAAAATGAACACGTACATCACCGAGCTGAGCTCCATGGTGCCGATGTGCGGCGCCATGGCGCGCAAGCTGGACAAGCTGACGGTGCTGCGCATGGCGGTGACGCACCTGCGCAGCGTGCGCGGCGCGCTGTCCGTGTGCCCGCTGACCGCGCGCCCTCTGCCCGCCTTTGTGTCTGAGCGCGAGCTCAACCAACTCATCCTCACCGCCGCCAAGGACGCCATCGTGCTGGTGGTGGGCTGCGACCGCGGCCGCCTGCTCTACGTCTCCGCCTCGGTCACCAACATGCTCAACTACGACAAGGTGCGTGTCTCACTCAGCACTTGACCCGGGTGCGGGCTCCTGCGGACAATACACCGCACCGGTCTGCCATTACAACAGCCGACCGTGCCTTTTACAGTAGACACAATTTCCTTGAAAAGTCGTGTTCGCCTTCGACACAAACGCTCCTGTCTTGATCAATATAGAATGGGAAACCGCGACGTATGTTACAGCTTCCTAGAATCAAATTCAATACGTGTCACATTTAAGTTGAGATAAAGAGGGTTCTTGTGGTGACATTCCGTTGTGCGCGTTTCAGGCGGAGCTGTTGGGTCAGAGCATGTTCGACATCCTGCACCCGAAGGACGTCGCCAAAGTGAAGGAGCAGCTGTCCTCGTCCGACCTCAGCCCGCGCGATCGCTTCATCGACGCCAAGAGTGAGTCCCGACTCCCGACTTCTGCTCAACGCGCCTGCATCTTGCTGCGGATATACCTACATGTCGTGGCTCGATCGTAGAATTGATCACACCATGAAATGGTCAACTCGTACTGGCCATATCGTTTAATCGTCAATGTTTTTTTTATAATGTGACCAATTCCACGTTCGGGCCACGATACAGACACTGTTTTGCAAACGGTGGTTCGCGTTTTCTACTAGTTGAGTCCTCACGAATGTTTAAGAGAAGTTTCGATTTTAAGCAAATTACCCTTGTACATTTAGGAATCAAATTGGACATTCAAAGTGAAAATATTATTATTGTAGGTACCCTAGGTTTAAACTCACTAAAACGTTGAGTCCTTTTTGGGCGTTTATATATGTTCATCCATCCTGGCCGGTTTCGGCCTCGGCGATCAGACTTCGTTTCAATACTAGATTATGAGCCGCGATGTTTACTTCTTAAGTGGCTCGCATATCCAATTTTTGCTGTGAAGGTCCGTGCGCAATGAGGGCACGTCAGGGTACCGTTCACAAAATTATAATAATATGATATGTTAGAAGGTGTTTTCTTTGCGCTTATAATTTAGCTATAAATTGCAAACTATTGTAATGAAAACAAAAACATTTCCGTTTCCTCTTCTGCCAAGTAGCGAACTGGCATAAAAAAGAAACATTGTGAATACCCAACATGCTGTAACAAAAGTTCTAAAAACAAATGCAACTCAGTGTTTTACTGAACCAAGTGTTAGACTGTTAGCTGAGTGGGCACTGGGCACTAGGCATGTCCACTACGAAGTACGTCAAGCGCATGTACTTGTTGTTGTCAGCGATGCTGCCGGTGAAGGCGGACATGGGCGCGGGCGCGTCGCGGCTGTGCCCGGGCGCGCGCCGCTCCTTCATCTGCCGCATCAAGTGCAAGGCGCCGCAGCAGCCGCCGCAGCCGCCGCCGCCGCCCGTCAAGGAGGAGGCCGAGCCCGCTGCTAAGATGCGCAAGAAACAGCACGAGAAGAAGTATTGCGTCGTGCAGTGCACAGGTACTCGTCTCATTTTTTCCGGTAGTGGACTCTTTTCCTTAGCCGTTTGTGTTATAAGTACCTATGGAAAACTTAGTTCTGCTGCATATGCGGTTCGTAAAATTAGGCAATTACCGGATATAGCTACGGCTCGGTTAGTTTACTTTGCATACTTCCACAGCATAATGTCATATGGCATTGGCATATGGCATCACAAGACATTGTCGCAATGATCAGAACCAACTACTTGTACTATTAATTACTCTGTGGTTATACGCAGCGAACGATATTGCAATGAAATTATACGAAATGTATTTCTAACTAAATTTAGTCGATGTATCTTATATTAGCTGCGCCCCGTGGTTTAACCCGCGAATTCCAAGGTATGAAGTAGCCTATGTTCTTCTTCAAGACCTAAAGAATCAAATATGTTATACAAAATTTTATCAAAATCGGATCAGTAATTTTTCGCGTTTAAGTAAATTATTTCGCCACCGCAACAATGATAATCAAACATTTTCTACAGACCTCAATATTTTTCTGTTGCGTCTCTAAAAGAAAATTTCTGTCGGCCCCGCACGGAAGTTTCTTGTCATTTTCACATTAACTTATGTTTCTATTCGATGAATTACTTTAGGAGAACTCATACATTTATGATTTTATTCGATGATTTATTTACTGATAAAAAATAGGGTCAATTAAGCTCATATTAATTTTTTTTCGAGAAATTTTACTACAATATATATATTTTTACTACAATACTTCCTCACTGCAATGGACAGGGTATTTAACTTTCTACCCTGAAGGTCTCAACAGTTTTCCACATCCTGTTCACAATTTCAATGCCCTTCATTTTCTTTGGGGCTTCCATCGTGTGCCTGAAGAGTTCAGCGCTTCTTACCACGGGGCGATATCGGGCGCTTCGAGAATAATGTAAAGCTACGTAATTTTTTCAGGGTATTTGAAGTCGTGGGCGCCCGCGGAGATGTCGGAGTCAGGCGTGGGCGGCGGCGACGGCCTGGAGGAGGACTCGTGCAGCCTGTCGTGCCTCGTGGCCGTGGGGCGCGCCGTCGCCGAGCGGCCGCCGCCCGCGCGCCATCCCGCGCCGCCCACGCGCCCGCAGGAGTTCCTCTCCCGACACAACATCGACGGGAAATACATCTACGTTGATCAGAGGTACGCGAGCGGTGTGTGTGTGTGTGTGTGTGTGTGTGTGTGTGTGGCGGTCGTGCAGTAGTGTACAGTTGTGTGTGTTGGTCGACAGGGTGACGCTGGCGCTCGGCTACCTGCCGCAGGAGCTGCTCGGCACCAGCCTGTACGAGTACGTGGCGGGCGGCGAGCTGGCGGGAGTGGCGCGCACGCACAAGGCGGCGCTGCTGCGGCGCGAGGCGCTGCCCACGCCGCCCTACGCCGCGCGCCGCAAGGACGGCTCGCACGCGCTCATGCAGACGCACTTCAAGCCCTTCAGGTACACTAACACTACACTACACTTCACTACACACTCACAATATCAATCAACCAATATATTCGAAAGTAGCCATGTCACTTCGCCTCCATACCCCTGATGTTGATGTGTTAATTTATTTGTGTGATGTGATGAGACAAACACGTCGTTCCCCGGATGGTAAGCAACACGCCCGTCGATAATAATTGCAGCACCACAAAGAATTTAGTTTGCAAAATTCTGCGCGGCATTGGACTGCGCTCGGTACCCCTTAGACAATATCTCCCTCTTTCGCATAAATTAATGCCCAGTAATTTGACTGATTTTCCCCACTCGCTTCCGTCCGTGGAATGGAACCCAAGCAGTGGAGTCGGAGGAGAGGGCAGTGAGTTGAGTGTGTTGGCAGGAACCCCTGGACGAAGGACGTGGAGTGCCTGGTGGCCAAGAATACGCTGGTGTCGGAGGCGCAGGCGCCCGCCGCCGCCGACGCCGCCTACAGCGACGCGCTGCAGGAGAGTGAGTCTATCTATAGCACATTTGAATGAAGATAGAGCATATATAGAGGAAGACGACAGTTGAGCTCACTCAGTAGGTGGTCGCTTCACTGCATTGCAGGTCTTTGTGTGGTGGGTAGTAGTACCACCGCGCCCGCGCGCCGCAGCCACAACCTACTCGAAGCGCATAACCGGGTTCCTCACGATGTGTTATTTTATAGTTTATAGAGCGAGTGCGAAATCCGCACTTGACGCACTCGAATACATTTCGAACGTCGAATCGACTTCAAACATTCAGCATTCAATGAATTTTATTTTATCTCATCATCATCGGGTGTCATTTATTTATTTATCATCAATATACTATATATAACATTACAGCTTAGACTAATTCGTTATATCAGTTCCTTATATACACTTAAAATCACATAAAAATAAAATACAAACTGACAAACATATCAATTAAAAATAAAATATTGAATATCATATTCATATTGAAGTTTTATTCATATTCACGCTGAATATATATTTATTGACATCTCGGTAGCTTAGTCCATACTTTGATGTCGTCCAACCATTTACGCCGTAGACGTCCTGGGCTTTTTTCCCCGGAATCTTGCCCTCAAGGATCAACCTTGGAAATTTGTACTGGGATCTTCCGTCTCTATGAGACTGCGTTGTCGTTGCGATTTGCTTTTTGGAGTACCTTAGCGTTTGAGGTTATACTGTGAACTACCACAGTATTTTTAGCATTCTGCGCAGTGTCCACATTTCGATCATCTTCAACCGGTTCTTCAACTAAGTGGGACCCATGTTTCATAACCGTATAGGAAGCTGGACCAGACATAGCATCTCAAATCGCAAAATGTATCTTGGGGTCGCAGAGAACCCGGGACATCGCATGGAAAGCAGCCTTTGCTTGTCCAATTCTGCATCTTAGTTCTCCTTGGTGACTCAAATTTCCCGTATTTCTATTCCGCATACCTTGTTATTGACTCTGATTCCATTCATGCATACTCCTTCTTGCTTGTTGCTGTGTATCTCAGTAAAAAATGTCTTCAAAGAACAGGTTGAAGAGGAGCAAAGATAGTATGCACCCCTGTCTGACTCCTCTAGAGATCGATTTCCAAGAAGAAAGCTTTCCCTCCACTTTCACAGCTGCTTATTGTTTCCAGAAGAGTTTAGTAATGAGACTTAGATCCTTCTCATCTAATCCTCCCTTCTTTAGCACGTTCATCATTTTTTCATGTTGGACTCTGTCAAAAGCCTTTTCGTAGTCGATGAAGCAAAGGTATAATGGTTGTTGAACCTCAATGGCTCGTTCAGCAAGGGTGTTGAGTGTGAATATTCTCGCGTTCCATCCCAAGTCGAAAACCTATTTGTTGAGAGCAAAGAAGGTTATTTTATCTACGCATTCTATAGTGTTTCTTTTATTCGAAGAGAAGAAAAGAAACAGTATCATGTGTTGTGCTTTGTGTGTGCAGACGGCGACATGGAGGTGCAGCGGCTGATCGACTCGCAGGTGGAGTCGCACAAGATCGGCAGCGCCATCGCCGAGGAGGTGCTGCGGCGCTCCTCCACCGACTTCCCGTCCGAGCTGCCCGCGGACCTGCTGCACGATGTGTTCAACAACCAGGTACAAGCCCGCCCTCGCCCCCGGCCCCGCGGCGCGCGCACGCGGCGCGACGTTATCCATAGAATGAATCGTTCCAGGCGCTGGTCGACAACATTCTGTGCGGGGACGTGCCGTACCAGGTGCGCAACAACGTGCCGCTGAGCGCCGCCGGCGCGCTCTCGCCCGCGGCGGCGGCGGGCGGCGCGGGCGCGGCAGGTGACGCGGCCGCGGCCGCGGCGGGCGAGCCGGGCGACGCGGACGGCGACGGCGCCGTGTCGCCCATGCCGCTGGATGGTAACGGCGAGGCCGCCATGGCGGTCATCATGTCGCTGCTGGAGGCGGACGCGGGGCTCGGCGGACCCGTCAACTTCTCGGGGCTGCCGTGGCCTCTTCCCTGATCCGATGCTGCGCCCGCAGCGGCCCTCTTGCCTGCAGCCGGCGCCCCCCTCTTGTGCTCCTCCGCTTCCCTCGCGTCCCCCTTCCTCCCCTCGCTCGTTCTTCTTTCGTCTGTTCTCCCTCCGCCCGTCCTCCCCTCGCCCGTTCTTCCTTCGTCTGTTCTCCCTTCGCCCGTCCTCCCCTCGCCCGTTCTTCCTTCGTCTGTTCTCCCTTCGCCCGTCCTTCCCACAACCTTTTTTCCCTCGCCTTCCGCGTCTCCATCTATCGTGTTCGAGATTGAGGACCATGCGAAAGATCTCATAATAAAAGAAATGTACAATTACTGCAACCCGCAAGACTCTTTCGACGACGACACGTCCCGCTTCGCCTCGCTCGTCGACAGTCAGATGGATGTGAGTGAGTTTATCCTGAACGAAGTGAATAAGCGCACCCTGCAAAGCGCCGGCGCCGCCGCCGCCGGCGAGTGTCCACGGGCGGGCGCCGGCGGGCGCGGCGTCCCGCACACATACGGCGGGTCCGAGCTACACCTGTTGGACGAGGAGTCGTCACTGGAGATGGCGATGGTGATGCCGCTTGACGTTATACCACCGCGTCACCTCTACTGGACGCCGGAAAAGGACGGCAATTCGTCGGCGCCACGAGACATCATGCCGACGCGAAACTTCATCGAGGACGGAAACCAACCTTCGTCGGCCCGGGCCTTGCCGCCGGCGGCGTCGCTCATCGTCATACCGCCACGAGACATCATGCTGACGCGAGACATCACGGAGAAGGACGGCAACCAACCTTCGTCGGCCCGGGCCTTGCCGCCGGCGGCGTCGCTCATCGTCATACCGCCACGAGACATCATGCTGACGCGAGACATCACGGAGAAGGACGGCAACCAACCTTCGTCGGCCCGGGCCTTGCCACCGGCGGCGCCGCTTGATGTCATACCGCCGCGAGACGTTATGGACAGCTGGACCTTGCCACCGGCGCCGCTAAACGATACTATTGGTGACGTGGATCCGGTGATAGCCAATCTCTTAGTCCAGTACTGCAAGGCATATAACCTACGTAAATCGGCCATAGTTTCGAACACGGAGCCTTCGCCCACGAAGACGTCTGTATTGCAACACAAATACAAGCTTATCAGGCAGCTGCTGAGCCACTCGCCCGCCGTCGCTCGAAAGTCGTCCATGGATCCCTTCATCATTACTGCTACATTTATCGGGAAACCAACGGCCCGCAGGCGCTCCAATGATTCCGAGGACACCGCTATGAATTCTCAAATCCGACAGTGAATCTGTTAAGCGACAGCGACAAGTCGGACTAGTCGGACGCTGCGTGCCGCACGCCCCGCGCGCCACACGCTGCATGCCGCACGCCACGTCCCGACGTCTATCTATCCTCGACAATAAGATGCTGTGTTACGCGACTAACAACGTCCAGTTAAATTTCTTAGTTATAATTATTTTTACTTAGGATTTTCTTGTCAAAAGCTTTTAGGCTATAATATTATGTACACATTTTTACAATATAATAAAAACTATTATTTTCTTTTTAAATTTTAGCTTTTACATCTACGTTAGATTATTTCTTAATTTTTTAAAGCTAATAATTTAGCGACAATCATCGGAGTAAAATGTTGTGTAAACAAACACTAATGTACTATTATTTTTATTATAGAAAAATGTACTATTTGTTATTATGTTTGTCGTGATGGGTGGTTGTTTAAGTACAATTATTTTATAGATATATTCTATTTGGACCTTAGTTCATAAGTATATATTTTTGATATATTTTAAAATTTCTATTATTTGTTATCTTTTATGTAGTGAAATAAAGATATTAAAATCATTATTTATTATTATTATATTCAGCCCATATCGTCCCACTGCAGGGCAAAGGCCTCCCTACTTTCCTTCCATTTCTCGCGGTCTTGAGATAGAATGGGCCAATCTAACAGGAATGTATCCAGCTCGTCTCGCCATCATCAACTAAATATAAGTAATTTACTGTAGGGGGCCAGGTATAGTTTTAAATAAAAAATAAATATACATGATATAGCAAAAAACTATAGGTTAGGCATTATAATATTGTTCAGTAACTTATATTATGTACTTGGACTAGGCTATGAAACGGTGCGGTGGCGCGAACATTTGAATTCTGGACATTTACCCTGTTCCTGTATTGAAACTATCAGCGTTATGTTGTAAGTTTCAATGTCTGTTTCCGTCAGTTCACCAACTATCTCGCTAAATGTGTTCGTTAATCCGCTGTGCCCGCGACTTCATTCGCGTTATTAAACAAGTTATACATTTAAGTGTGAACTTCGAGATTCGCGCCCGCGGCTGAATGCATCTACTAATAAATAGACCTCTTCCACCTCTAGCTAACTTATGTACCTGTTCCAGGTGTTTAATTACAACCCGTGCGTAATACGATGCCCCAGGTAACAAAATAATAGGATAATATCATCTTAACTACGTACCCTCATTAATGTCATTTTGTCCAGAGAAGAGGAGCTACAATAGTACTTGGTGTGACATACTTATTTAGGTACTCTCTTCATTAGCGAATGCCACTGTTTTGTCCAGAGAAGAGGAGCTACAATAGTACTTGGTATGACATACGTATTTAGGTACTCTCTACATTAGCGAATGCCACTGTTTTGTCCAGAGAAGAGGAGCTACAATAGTACTTGGTATGACATACGTATTTAGGTACTCTCTACATTAGCGAATGCCACTGTTTTGTCCAGAGAAGAGGAGCTACAATAGTACTTGGTATGACATACGTATTTAGGTATTCCCTACATTAGCGAATGCCACTGTTTTGTCCAGAGAAGAGGAGCTACAATAGTACTTGGTATGACATACGTATTTAGGTACTCTCTACATTAGCGAATGCCACTGTTTTGTCCAGAGAAGAGGAGCTACAATAGTACTTGGTATGACATACGTATTTAGGTACTCTCTACATTAGCGAATGCCACTGTTTTGTCCAGAGAAGAGGAGCTACAATAGTACTTGGTGTGACATACGTATTTAGGTACTCTCTACATTAGCGAATGCCACTGTTTTGAAGAAGTTAGTGATATATTTATTTAGTCAATATACAATAAAAGCTTTACAAAATACTCCAACGCGCTTACTATCTTAACTAAATATTATTATATTTTAACTTAAAAATGGATACATAAAATGGATACAGGAATTATTAAACATATACAACTTATTATCTAATACATCAACGTCTGCCCGGTGAGCAATCAAGGCGTTGATAAGCCTTATGCAAGGCTTGGCCAGTTGGAGCATATTCGGCTGTTTAAACGTACGGAGCGGGCGGCGAGCGGCGCCGGCGGCGGCGGCGCGACGAGTGGGCGCGTCGTCGCGGCGCACGGGCATCCGCTCCGTTGTGGATAGAGACGAGTATGCAATTATGGGGTTATCAATCTAGTTATTGAGAACCATAAAGTAATGGAACTTACGCCTAAGTTCCATTGTGTTAATACCTACCATGCCATGCCTGCTATGAATAAGGACGTATGGATAGTATCCAATATAACTATGTAGAGGTACCCGTCAAATTTCTTCTTGACTTTTTCTATATCGTGACTTTGCATTTTGTGTTATGCATGTCCAGATAATAGTTATATTCTAGTTTACGTGTTACCAATGCAAAGTACAAACTTATGCAGTACGGGAAGATTCCTGCGGGGCTTGAAGGGGCTCCTGGTATTCACAAGACACCGAAATCGAGATTTAACAGTGTCAGCTTGTTATTGCTAGGTAAGAGGACACTGATTTTTGACCTGTGAGACCAGCAGGGCCCCCTATAAGGATTATAAAACTGTCTTGATAGTAAGTTGAGGCATAAGGATGAACGGGCACGCGGCAAACACGGCACAACCAATGCTTGTGTCGGAGGAAAACACTTACTCCTGTCCCAAGTAAACATTAAGGATAATATTATCACAGGCAAATATAATGCATATATATTTATAATACATTTATTCAACTTATAACAGTGAACTACGGTGCGAACACAGTTTCATGTTCTGTTTCGCCGCCGCGACGAACCGCAACGATTACAATTTGTCTACTCGAAGTAGGTATTAAGTTTGGCATCGCGAGACGTTGCAGCGGCCGACCTTTTCGTACTGTACTAACTGCAGTAGGTATCGGGCTACTGGACTAGTCCATGACGTCTCCGTACTTGTTGGTGGCGGCAGGCGGCGGCGGGGGCGGGGGCGGCGCGCGCGCCCGCAGCGGGTCCACCTCCACTCTGCAGAGTGACACATTTCGCTAGTCACTAATTCGTAATTACATCTTAGCGAGTGGCAACTACTTTCGACCATAATATGATGAACTGGTACTGTAGTTAGATATCAAAAATATTTTTTAATTTAATCTATCAAGTTGAAAATTTCAAACCACCGGCGATGAAGTAAAGCTATTATAGTATTTACACTATAAATACATTACTATTCAAGGTCAAGACCATTCTAAAGATCAAAAATTAGTTCGCCTTAAGAAGGCGGAACTGGCAGCTGCCTGAATCTGATTCCATACACTAGTTTTTATTCCTACCACGATAGCCGAATTAGTCATTTCCGTATATCCATTTATATAAGCCTCGCACTTATCGGGGGCTGTCCTTAATTGCAATTTTTTATTGATTTACTTAGAGACAGTCCCGCATAAGTGTAGCCCATTAGGTATATACTTAAATGACATGCTAAGAGGCGTCAACGCTTTGGACTCTTGTCCCCGCGCAAGCTTTCTTAAGGACCGAGTGTTAATCCACGAGGAAGAGCTTCATAACAATAATCTCATTGCAGAAAAGTAAACTCAGGCATCAAATAAAAGCTGAAACTGGTAGTAGTGTGGGTGGTAGGTAGGGACTTTGTATGTTATATCGATAAGGTAACGTTTTACATTGGCATTATTCCTTCGTCGGCACGGGTCCAGCGGTCGCGGTCGCTCGCAGGTTCGGGCAGAATTATGTTCAAAAGGGTACTTCTCGTTGTCAATTACCTGTGTGATAAACGTAACTAAGAAACTAAACGATTCTAGATCAAATACTGACGGCGGCGAAGGAATCTTAGAAACACTGAACATTGTTACGTCGATCTAAAACCTTGCTTAGTGAACTGTGAAAGTAACGTTCCATTTGTGTATTATATTCAGTTATTTAGCGTAACATTTTTAGCAGCGATCTATGGCAACCAACTGCTATCCTCACTGTTGGAGCTACAATCGTTTATTATCTAGTTTTCCAAACATTAAAATACTTTTCTTAAATACTAAAAAAATAACAGGTTCAAATTCAGTATAAAAGTAGCAATTGATTGTGAATATAATAAGAAAATTATAATAATAAGCAGAGGGACTTCATAATATGGGTAGTATTTAGAGATTGTCGGTAGGTCAATGATAGGCTAAAGTGGCGCCGCCGCCGCGTGATAGCTAAAGCCGACCTCTCATAACGGGGTAGAGCGGAGCGGAGCCAAATAAGAGATTGTCGATTCGAGATGCCAACGTGCAACGGTCAGAAGGCTCGGTAGAGTGGGCGCGAAGGAACAGGGCAGGGTCACCTGTACGGGTCCTGCTTGGAGTCTGCAAACTGGCCGCGGTTCTGGCGTCGCAACTCGTCGTACGAGAGCGCGGGCCGCGCCGGCGCCGGCGCCGCGTCCGCGCCGCCCGCACCCGCAGCGCCGGGCCCGTCTGCAACATACCTACTTATCAATCATAAAATCATTTATTAACATTAAATATTGCACAAAGTATTGACTCCATAACTTACGGGGTACAGCTTCACACTAAATTAGTACAGAAACTCAAAACACTTAGATGAACTACCACAAATAACTATTTTAAAAATGGAATATAGACTTTTACAGGAACATATAATAAAAACAAAATAGCATTATATGACATAACTTATGAAAGTCTTATGTCGTGCGACAGGGGACTGATCACAACACAAACCAACAAGTTTGCTGTTCTATACAAAATGGTCTTCACGCAACACTGCAATTCGCTCCCGCCATTCTTGATAGGTATTTAACTCTACATAATCAAGGTTCGAGCTGTCGCTCAGCTGCCGTCTTCCTGGAGAGCTATGTGCCGTGTCCGGACGTCGTCGTACAATATCAGGCGAGCAGCGGCCAAACGAATATATGAGCGATGAAAATAACATCTTAGACAATTGTAATGTCTCAGACTCGAGACATTTCCTCAGAGTTTTTTATAATGTAACAAGTAGTGTGTATGCCTGATAAAGACAGGAACATTTTTTTTATGCTTCTTACTGATGAGACGAGCAAGTCGTCGCCCATAACAATTGCAGTGCCTCTCAGAACCCTATAAAAAGCACTGCGTAGCACTGCATTGCGCTCATCACCCCGAGACATCAGATATTAAGTTTCATATGCCCAGTAATTTCACTGGCTTTACTGACAATGGCCTTCAAACCGGAAAACAGTAATGCTTGTGCACTACTGCTTGGCAGCAGAATAACTGACAAAGCGGTGGTACCTACCCAGACGGCCTCCCGCATACGAGAGACCCACCACGAGTAACATGGTACGAATATGCATGTACAAAGGTATAATACTGCTTTTGCTTCTCATGAACAGTTACAACTATCCTATTATACATAATAACTTTTATCTCGACGTACGCAGTGCCTTCAGAAGTTAATTTCTTTTTTGTGTTTCAGCTTCAGCAAAGGGTGACGTGCGTGACGCTTACCATTAGGCGAATAAAACTCAACGCAGTGCATGGACACTTAGGGTTATATATGAATGCCAAGTAAAGAGGCAGGAGACTGACTGTCGTGGTCGGGGCGGTAGGCGTCGTCGTTGAAGGCGGGCCGGTCCGTGTCCAGGTTGAGCGCCGAGCCGGGCCCGGCGTCCGAGTAGATGTCGCCGGGGCCGGCGCCGAGCATCGCACCCGCCCGCGCGCCGCCGCCGCCAGCCGGCCCGCCCGTCGGCGTCCTGGACGAACGAGCGCACATCTACATTTATTTTAAAATACGAGATGACACATTCACAGACAGCGCAGAGACTAAACCGCTCATCCTGCAAACACGACACTGGGAGTACCTACATGTTCCTTTTGTACCGTAGCGCAGGCGTGGCTTTATAAATGATTGTCCCCCCCCACCTAAACAGGGTTCAATAGAGTGCTAAACTTTTTATACAAAATCGTTGTTTATATGAAGCGTGCATGAAACTTGGTACAGAGACTAAGCAAAACAAGTAAAATAAAACGTAATCCAACATTTATTGACTGACTCCTAACAAGGCTAAACAGGGTGGTGAGGTTGGTATGGAGAATCTTTGTTTGTGAAGTACCTATCGCGATCTAAATTTGAAACACTGTTTAGGAGATTACTTTCAAATCAAAACTAGATGGTTGTATCAATCATACTAATCTAACAATAATCCACTCACTGACTGACTCATTAATCACAAAATCTCGAAAGACTACATTTCCTTTTTGATATATTATGTAAGTAATTATCTTGTGGGGTGTATTCATTAAAAGATGATTTTACGAAAAGGCCGAATTAATGGGGCCAAATGGGGGGTTCAAAGTTTGTATGATAATTCTATGTTTTTGAAGTTAGGGCTAAGTAATGAGATCGGAGGAGGACGGGATCGGGATAGGAGCTGGAAGGGATCGGGATGGGAGATGGAAGGGATCGGGACGGTAACAGAACCGGACCGGGACGGTAACGGGATAAGACCGGGACGATAACGAAATAGGAGGAGGAAAGGGTCGGGATAGGAGCGGAACAGTAATAGGATACATGGGGACGGTAACCGGATATGAGCGGGAGGGTAAAGAGATACGAGCGCGATGATAAAGGGATAGAAGCAGCATGGTAACGGGACAGGAGCGAGACGGTATCAAGATAGGAGCGAGACGGTAACGGGATAGAAGTGGGACGGCAACGGGATTCCTTGAGAATAGTAACGGGATAGGAGCGGACCGGTAACGGCTTAGGAGGTATCGGGTTAGGAAGGGGACGGTAACGAGATAGCCCGCCTTTCCGCCCGTAACGGAATAGAAGCGAGACAGTAACGGGATAGGAGCGGGTCGGTAAATGGAAAGGAAGGGGACCGAATCCAGAAAGGAGCTGGACAGGCGCAGGAGCGGGATTAGAGTAGAGAAAAAAATAGTCGAGAGCAGAATGGATTACTTCACTACGCATACGAAGTATCGGGCCACAGCTTTTTGGTAAATATACGTACGATAAAACCGAAAGAGTTATAAAAAGGCAGTCGATTTAAAAAAAAGATTATATGTCGATTTCTTTGATAGTTACATGTAACACCATTCTTGATGTAAAGAAACAAAACAACTCACCCTCCCATCTTTCCATCACGTCGATCTCTGAGCAGCTGGCCGATGTAGGAGCCGGGCAGAGCCATCAGTTTCTCAGCACATGCCTGCTGGTAAGACAGCTTGCCCATGAAGTAACCAACTGCCACCGCTAGGGTCACCTTTGGGATTGCTCCAAACCTCGGGTTGGGTTTAAAATATCCTGAAAATAAACAGTTAAAACTATCATTACCTACATATCATTTCAAACATCAATATTTCTTAATAGAAATAACAAAGTTGACATTTGCCCAAAGACAACCGTCTTTGGGCAAACCAACCGGACAAGCAGAACAAATTCAATCATTTTAAAAATATGTCAGCATATTAGTAAATTGCATCCATGAGATAATCATGTAAACAACCTTTTGTTATTTTCCAGAAATATTTTGCATGATTTAAGATAGCTGAGCAGAGATTGCCTGATTGGGCTAATAAAATTATTGTTCAGCAAGAGTAAAAGTATGGTCTTTGGACTTTTGAGACTAGTTAAGGACAAGTAGAATACAAAGACCGAGCTTAAAAAAAACACAGTATATAATTATTCATAATATATATAATTAATACTCTAAGGCCTATTAGAAATTACTCAGATAGTTCTAAGCATATTAAATAAATGGCACCAATTCAAAACATATAGTTACCGCCATAACATAAACACTAGAAATAAGGATAGAATTCTTGTATCCAGGTTTAGATTGCGTTTTTACAATACCATACTCATACTAGTGCGCCTTTCAATCCGACGCACCTGGGTTCGATTCCCGAGACGGCCCTGCACCAATGACTTATAGTTAAGTGCAGATTTTGTATGCTCGCTCTAAAACGGTGAAGGAAAACATCGTGATGAAACCCGCTTACGCGCTTTGGAGTGGTAGGCTCTGGCCGTGGTTGTAATACCACCCACCGAACAAAGCCATGCCGTCAAGCGACCTAGTCGTGTTTCGGGATGATGTTCGGTGAACCATCGGGGAGACGGGTCTGAGCAGCCGCTCAACTGCCGTCTCTCTCTAGATCTATGTGCTCCATCTTAGGCCACATCATCGCTTCACATCAGGCGAGATAGTGGCCAAAGATAGATCTATTAAGTGTAAAAAAAAAAAAACCATTCCAAAATGTTTAACAGAGCTCACAGAGAGTAGATAATTGCAAGAGAAAAATATTCTAATGAAAAAACCATACTATACAGTTAGTAATTACATAATCATAATCAGCATCATAATCATAATCATTTATTGATAATTACACTGTTACACATCAACTATAAAAATTTCATAAAATTCAAGTAACATAAATTAATAAACATCACACAATAATAAAAGACACCACACAAACAACAATAATAATAGATATTTACTATAACAACAACGCAATGAAAATATGTAGTGTAATCCCACTTAATATTATGTCGGTTGTTGTTAGAATAATATAATAAGTATGGAGGTTGATTGCAAATGTAAAATGAATTAAAATATATATATATATATAAATCCCTCCGCTTTTTTTTAATATATATGTATATGTATATTTAATAATAAAGATGATAATGAGTTTAATATTGTATATAAGAAAAGGTAAATAATGTATTAATTAAGTAAATAATAAATAATTTTAAATTATGAAAGCCCTAACAACAACCCTCCTAATATGACACGTTTTTCGCCGTCTGCACGAGGAATCATCAGGTGTCGACTCGCCGAACGCTGAAACGAGAGTAAGCTCCCATCGGCTCTCCGTCGCTTTAAATACCCTCTCGCTGTGTAATAACGGAGACAACACGAGAGTTTGGTCATTCAATAGTGCATAATTGTGTGTGTATATTATTCTAACAACAACCTACATAATATTCAGCAGGATTACAATACATATTTTTATTGCGTTTCAGTTTTGAGATGAGTTTCTGCAACTTCATGCCTGATTCCATTGCATTCCTTAGGTAAAGATCAATTATGAATATTCATTATAATGTCAAAAATAGAAGACAAAGATGCATGGAACCTTCTTCCAAGTAGTCAACTCGCACATGAGAAACATAATACTATCAAAAACAAACATAAAATATTGTAACATAAGTTCTAAAAAATATCCTCCTTAGTGGCTTGCCGTATCTTCAGAGAAGTCGTTCTTTTTCCGATACAGTGGTACAATCATTGTAGTCATTGACATTCATAAGTGCGTCTATGATGCCAAAAATTTATAAAGAATTTCTTAATTAGAACTTTTCTGCTTAGAAATGCAATAGTTAATATTTAACTTGAAATTTCACTGAGATTAACTATATTCACTTATGAAAATTAATCCTTTTCTAAACACTACTTACTGTAATAATGGATAGATTAACACTTTATTATTCACCTTATACACTTTATAATTTGTATGATAATAATATTCCCCAATTATTAGTTTGACTTCAAAAAAGGAGAAGGTTCTCTATTCGATTGTATTTTTTTAATTGTGTTTTGTTTGACATTAACTAATTATTTTATATTCAACATTTAAATTATTCTTGCTTTTGTAATTTTATTGTATAAGGTAACTATTATTTTAATTTCAAATACAATATATATTGTTATTGAATAAATGAATTAGAATAGTTAAGGTAAGTAGCACAGATGAATTTAAATTTAGTTTCTTATCTAGCATTGTATTGCAACATGATGGAACAAGGGTACAGCTATGAATAAACAAAATATTACAAACAAGACATTTTACAGGTTTAACATTTGCATGATTCGCATGCGGCAGAGTTTTTGCAGAAGCACCAGCACAAATACCTACTGAATGAGTACGACATTCACCATTACTTTGTCATTGATATTGAGGAGTGAGTCCGGGAGGCGAGAAGGCGGGGGCAGGAGAGACAAACCTCTTTGCACGGCCGCGAAGACGCCGAAGCCAAGCGCCGTGGACATTGGCAATGAGCGCTGGAAGAAGCTCTCCCGGTTGCAGTCCTGCAGCACGCGCATCTCGTCCGGCGAAAACTTGTACTGCGCCTACACACAATCCATTTCACTTAGCTGCTGCACCGATGGCGTCGCTATTTATTCGCCACAGCCACCGGAAAAAATAACCTTACCATGGAATTAGGTCCACCGGGTGGCACCAGCCCTGGCCCCATAGGAGTCGCCGGATTCTCCTGGTATCCAAATGCATTTGGATCATTCATTTTATTATACTACAATAAATACATTTACATAAACTGAACGAAACTAACGAAATCAGATAGTTTTCTCAAATCTCAAAGATTGAATAATGAATTGAATATTAATTCAATGACATTGACGTTGATATATTATTGTCATTGTCTTGTTTATCAGTTGTCAGCACTCAGCAGTCACATTAGTGTCAATGTTTTTTTTATTTATTGAATTTATGGCTTTGCACAATATGCGTATTTAGCCAGTATCAAGTTTTATTATTTATAAGCCAGGAGATAAAATCCTCCCTTCTCCTAGTAGCAAAGTGGTGGAACTTTTAGACTGAAACACTAAACACTCACTTTTAAATTTTATTAACACAAATCTTCCTATGAGTAGGTACTCACTTTTCTCGTGCACGAGAAACCTAAACGTGCACGAGCAAGTTCTTATTTTGTGTAATAAATTTATCTTACAGGTCCCTGCTGTCGATAATATGGCCAATCATCCAATTCCATTGATGGATCACAATCCTACAATAAAAACGTAAGCAACGAATCTCTGATTTCTAATCCTAATTAACGCCACATAGTGAGAACGAGTTCATGAACGTAGACTTCATCATCATGTGAACGTCAAGGCTGTTCAGGACACAAAAGGACAAACCATTGGGACCATTGAGGAATGACACTATAGAGTCCTCGACAGCGTAACACTTTTGGAAAGCAATAGTTTTTTGACAGTAATTTTGGAGTGTTTACCATAGCTATGAAAAATTCTCCCATTCGCTTGAATGAAAATGTAACGTGTTCTGCGTTGCATTGCAGCCACTATAACTTCAGAAGTTCGTGGTTGGTCTGTAAAAGGTAGGACATCTGTACTATTCTGTACCCCAGAGTGAAGAATAGGGAAATAGGGAATATGCATATGTTGTCGAAAAATCTAGAAATTACTTTTTATGATAGACTCCTGTAAACAGATCAAAAGGTGAAGGTCTCTTTTAGGTGGCCGAGTAATGAATACATTCTAGCGTGGCCACAGAATAATAGTATCGATTTCCTACCTTTTACAGACCAACTACCTACGACTTTCTGAAGCTATAGTGGCGGCGATACAACTCAGAGCTCGAATGACATTGCGGTAACTACATTTCCTTACGGTATGCTTCTTATGCAATCATTAATATTTTGTTGTTAACCAGGTTTTATCTAAGACTTTTTATTTAAGACCTCAATGATTGGGACAAACCGTTTCGGGTTAGTGTCACTACACTAACCCGAGTGGTGAATTGACAGTTAGGTAGGTATGTATCATTGAGATCTTACACTATAGAGGGATAATTACGAAGTTTTCCGACCTAAAAAAGGATAGCGCTATACAACAGGCTCTTATAAAGAACGAGGTAGAACTATTATCATATTGTCTCTATCGCGTAACCCATTTTCTTAACATTGGCCATGACATGTTAAGTCAAAATAGTGACCCGGCAGGGTCGGCTTATGGTTTTTTAATTTGTGTTGTGGTATTTTTTATTATTTTTAAGTGAATCTTTGTGAATGTGTACTAGAAACAATTTAGAATTAAATGTGAAAAAATATTCGGGTGTTCCATTCATGGTGAAGTGAAAATTGTACTGAAAGATTAAGTTTTCAAACGTTTGTGTTTTTCTTGTGTTTATTGATGTTTTTCGGTAACTATAATCTATGTGGATGTAACTATACATCGGGTTCGACAATTAGAACCTGCATTTGGCTTGATATATTCAGTTTTCGGTGTTATTTTGTTAAAACAACATTGACCAGTTTCGTGTGTCAGTGTGGCCATCGTATAAACATTTCAGTTCCCATTACGTCGGGTAACAAATTGCATATTTGTGTAAAATGTTAAATGTATTAAAATTGTGCATTCTTAAACCATTTAATTAAGATATAGGTAATAAAAGTAGTTAATGGTTATAGTTTTTATTTAATTTGAAATTAAAAAGTTAAAGTTTAGTAAGAAGAGAGTAGAATTGTTTTAATAATAAAGGCATTCGCCTCTTATGTAAGAACATATGTTGTAAATAAGTTCTTATTTTGTGTAATAAATTTATCTTACAGGTCCTTGCTGTCGATCACTATGGCCAATCATCCAATTCCATTGATGGATCACAATCCTACAATATAAATGTAAGCAACGAATCTCGGATTTCTAATCCTAATTAACGCCACATAGTGAGAACGAGTTCATGAACGTAGACTTCATCATCATGTGAACGTCAAGGCTGTTCAGGATACAAAAGGACAAACCGTTTCGGGTTAGTGTAGTGAATTGACAGCTATGTATAGTTAGTGCTATCCAATACGGTGGTATGGTCAATGTAATAATTGACTTTCATAAGTACGTCTGTGATCTACTCCGACAGTATGACATTTAACTGAGACACTATGCTATTTAGAATACTTCAAGTGTTTTTTTTTTAACATTGTGTTTATCTATCTACCTATATCCTAAGTATCAGTTGTGCTGCAGTCTTGTAAATTATGTCAAAATACTAGTTCTTCTATTGTAAATTTTACCTGTATGGAAATAATGAATGTATGTATATTGTATATATGTGTCATATATTTTATTTGATTATTTTATTTACCTGACTGGTTTAATCCTAGATAAAACCTGGTTAACAACAATATATTAATGATTGCATAAGAAGCATATCGTAAGGAAATGTAGTTACCGCAATGTCATTCGAGCTCTGAGTTGTATCGCCGCCACTATAGCTTCAGAAAGTCGTAGGTAGTTGGTCTGTAAAAGGTAGGAAATCTATACTATTATTCTGTGGCCACGCTAGAATGTATTCATTACTCGGCCACCTAAAAGAGACCTTCACCTTTTGATCTGTTTACAGGAGTCTATCATAAAAAGTAATTTCTAGATTTTTCGACAACATATGCATATTCCCTATTTCCCTATTCTTCACTCTGGGGTACAGAATAGTACAGATGTCCTACCTTTTACAGACCAACCACGAACTTCTGAAGTTATAGTGGCTGCAATGCAACGCAGAACACGTTATATTTTCATTCAAGCGAATGGGAGAATTTTTCATAGGTATGGTAAACACTCCAAAATTACTGTCAAAAAACTATTGCTTTCCAAAAGTGTTACGCTGTCGAGGACTCTATAGTGTCATTCCTCAATGGTATGTATCATTGAGGTCTTACACTATAGAGGGATAATTACGAAGTTTTCCGACCTAAAAAAGGATAGCGCTATACAACAAAATAGTGGTCCGGCAGGGTCGGCTTGTGGTTTTTAATTTGTGTTGTGGTATTTTTTAATCAAAATACTAGTTCTTCTATTGTAAATTCTACCTGTATGGAAATAATGAATGAATGTCTATTGTATAAATGTATCATGTATTTTATTTGATTATTTTTTTACCTGACTTGTTTAATCCTAGATAAAATCTGGTTAACAACAAAATATTAATGATTGCGTAAGAAGCGTGCCGTAAATAAATGTAGTTACCGCAATTTCATTCGAGCTCTGCGTTGTAGCGCCGCCACTACAACTCCAGAAAGTCGTAGGTAGTTGGTCTGTAAAAGGTACAAAATCTGTACTATTATTCTGTGGCCACGCTAGAACGTATTCGTTACTCGGCCACCTTCGAAAGAGACATTCACTTTTTGTTCTGTTTACAGGAGTAATCTATCATAAAAAGTAATTTCTAGATTTTTGACAACATAATACGCATATTCCTAATTGCTGTAATTCATAAATTATCGTGGTACTTATATTTCAGTCTGGGGTACAGAATAGTACAGATGTCTTACCTTTTACAGACCAACTACTCTACTCGAAGCCAACTACGAACTTCTGAAGTTACAGTGGCTGCAATGCAACGCAGAACACGTTACATTTTCATTCAAGCGAATGGGAGAATTATTCATAGGTAGTAATAGGTACCTATGGTAAACACTCCAAAAATACTGACAAAAACCATTGCTTTCCAAAAGTGTTACGCTGTCAAGTATATACCTACTCTGTAGTGTCATTACTCTGAGGTATAAGTACAATAAATTATTTTTCTATGGTTATTATATTAATATAATATAAAACTGAAAGACCACTGACTGACTGACTGACTGACATATTGACAGAATTGATCTCCGACTTGCCGTTATGGTGGGGGGGAGTGTTTGGTACCGTTGGATATAGAATGTTTTGAAACCAACCAGAAAAATCCGAAATCCATGGAAAGGTGTCTCCGAGATGGAACTGCTCAAGGGATCTCGGAAACTACAAATCGGATGGGGGTACCGCTTGAACTAAATATGCCCCAAAACCTGGGCCATTTTTGAAAATTTGAAAAAAAAGATGGCCGCCATACAAAAAAACATGGCCGCCATACAAAATAAAAATGCAAATAACTTTTAAACGGTAAGAGATAGATATAGAGTGCTCGACCAAATGTCATAGAGGACGATGGCGGAAATTTGGAAAAGTTGGAAAAATTAAAAAAAAAGAAAAAAAAATGGTGGCCATTTTGAAAGTTGCTCCGATCCGACTGAAATTTTGCATCGGGGGGTTTTCTGGGTCGAAGATTACAATTATGAAAAAAAATTTTGGATTCCGCCATTTTTCAAGATGGCTGCCATACAAAAGTTTTTTTTCCGGAAAAATAAGCCAAACAAAACTTTTGAACCGTAGTCGATAGGAAGCGTCTATAAAAAAAAAGTAACACCCCCCCACGCGAGCTGCTTTAGCAGCTCGCGCACGCCACAAAATCACTTGGATTCCGCCATTTTTCAAGATGGCCGCCATACAAAAGTCTTTTTTTCAGAACAACTGAACTTAAATAACTTTAGAACCGTAATCGATAGGGAGCTTTATAAAAAAAAGCAAAACCCCACCACGCGAGCTGCTTTAGCAGCTCGCGCACGCCACACAATCACTTGAAATCCAGCTTTTTTTCAATATGGCCGCCATACAAAAGTTTGATTTCAAAACAAAAAGGGTAAACAAAACTTTAAAACCGTAATCGATAGGAAGCTTTTAAAAAAAAACAGCAGCCACCCCCCCACGCGAGCTGCTTTAGCAGCTCGCGCACGCGGCGAAATACTAGTTATATTATATAAAACTGAAAGGTCACTGACTGACAATTGACAGAAATAGAAGTGGTACTTGCCGATATGGTGGGGGGGTGTGTTTAGTACGGTTGTATAGAGGGTGTTTTGAAACCAACCAGAAAAATCCGACATCACCAAAAACTGGTTTCCTCGATGGAACTGCTCAGGGGATCTCGGAAACTATAAATCGGATGGGGGTACCGCTTGAACTAAATATGCCCCAAACCTTGGGCCAATTTTGAAAATTTGAAAAAAAAGATGGCCGCCATACAAAAAAACATGGCCGCCATACAAAATAAAAATGTTAATAACTTTTGAACGGTTAGAGATAGGTATAGGGTGCTCGACCAAATGTCATAGAGGGCGATGGGGGAAATTTGGAAAAGTTGGAAAAATTAAAAAAAAAGAAAAAAAAATGGCGGCCATTTTGAAAGTTGCTCCGATCCGACTGAAATTTTGCATCGGGGGGTTTTCTGGGTCAAAGATTATTATTATGAAAAAAAATTTTGGATTCCGCCATTTTTCAATATGGCCGCCATACAAAAGTTTGTTTTCAGAACAAAAAGGGTAAACAAAACTTTAGAACCGTAATCGATAGGAAGCTTTTAAAAAAAAAACAGCAGCCACCCCCCCACGCGAGCTGCTTTAGCAGCTCGCGCACGCGGCGAAATACTAGTTAATATAATATAAAACTGGAAGACCACTGACTGACTGACTGACTGACTGACTGACATATTGACAGAATTGATCTCCGACTTGCCGTTATGGTGAGGGGTAGTGTTTGGTACCGTTGGATAGAGGGTGTTTTGAAACCAACCAGAAAAATCCGAAATCCATGGAAAGGTGTCTCCGAGATGGAACTGCTCAGGGGATCTCGGAAACTATAAATCGGATGGGGGTACCGCTTGAACTAAACATGCCCCAAACCTTGGGCCAATTTTGAAAATTTGAAAAAAAAGATGGCCGCCATACAAAAAAACATGGCCGCCATACAAAATAAAAATGTTAATTACTTTTGAATGGTAAGAGATAGGTATAGGGTGCTCGACCAAATGTCATAGAGGGCCATGGGGGAAATTTGAAAAAGTTGGAAAAATTTAAAAAAAAGAAAAAAAAATGGCGGCCATTTTGAAAGTTGCTCCGATCCGACTGAAATTTCGCATCGGGGGGTTTTCTGGGTCGCAGATTACGATTATGAAAAAAAATTTTGGATTTCGCCATTTTTCAAGATGGCTGCCATACAAAAGATTTTTTTCCGGAAAAATAAGCCAAACAAAACTTTTGAACCGTAGTCGATAGGAAGCGTCTATATAAAAAAAGCAACACCCCTCCACGCGAGCTGCTTTAGCAGCTCGCGCACGCCATAAAATTACTTGGATTCCGCCATTTTTCAAGATGGCCGCCATACAAAAGCCTTTTTTTCAGAACAACTGAACTTAAATAACTTTAGAACCGTAATCGATTGGGAGCTTTTATTAAAAAGCAAAACACCCCCCCACGCGAGCTGCTTTAGCAGCTCGCGCACGCCACACAATCACTTGAAATCCAGCTTTTTTTCAAGATGGCCGCCATACAAAAGTTTGTTTTCAGAACAAAAAGGGTAAACAAAACTTTAGAACCGTAATCGATAGGAAGCTTTTAAAAAAAAACAGCAGCCACCCCCCCACGCGAGCTGCTTTAGCAGCTCGCGCACGCGGCGAAATACTAGTTATTATATAAAACTGAAAGGTCACTGACATATAATTGACAGAATTAGAAGTGGTACTTGCCGTTATGGTGGGGGGGAGTATTTGGTACGGTTGTATAGAGGGTGTTTTGAAACCAACCAGAAAAATCCGAAATCACCAGAAACTGGTTTCCGTGATGGAACTGCTCAAGGGATCTCGGAAACTATAAATCGGATGGGGGTACCGCTTGAACTAAATATGCCCCAAACCTTGGGCCGATTTTGAAAATTTGAAAAAAAAGATGGCCGCCATACAAAAAAACATGGCCGCCATACAAAATAAAAATGTAAATAACTTTTGAATGGTTAGAGATAGGTATAGGGTGCTCGACCAAATGGCATAGAGGGCGATCGGGGAAATTTGAAAAAGTTGGAAAAATTAAAAAAAAAGAAAAAAAAATGGCGGCCATTTTGAAAGTTGCTCCGATCCGACTGAAATTTTGCATAGGGAGGTTTTCTGGGGCGTAGATTACGATTATGAAAAAAAATTTTGATTCCGCCATTTTTCAAGATGGCTGCCATACAAATGTTTTTTTTCATGACAAAATAGGTGAAAATAATATGCAAATAACTTTTAAACGGTTACAGATAGGTATAAGGTGCTCGACCAAATATCATAGAGGACCATAGGGGACATTTGGAAAAGTTGGAAAAATTAAAAAAAAAGAAAAAAAAATGGCGGCCATTTTGAAAGTTGCTCCGATCCGACTGAAATTTTGCATAGGGAGGTTTTCTGGGGCGTAGATTACGATTATGAAAAAATAATTTGGATTCCACCATTTTTCAAGATGGCCGCCATACAAAAGATTTTTTCCGAACAAAGAGAATAACTTTAAAACCGTAATCGATAGGGAGCTTCTATAAAAAAATAACAACACCACCCCACGCGAGCTGCTTTAGCAGCTCGCGCACGCCACAAAATCACTTGGATTGTGCCATTTTCCAATAATGGCCGCCATACAAAAGTTTGTTTTTAGAACATAAAGGCTTAGATAACTTTAGAACCGTAATCGATAGGAATGTTCTATAAAAAAAAAATAACACCAGCACCACGCGAGCTGCTTTAGCAGCTCGCGCACGCGGCGAAATACTAGTTATTATATAAAACTGAAAGGTCACTGACTGACAATTGACAGAAATAGAAGTGGTACTTGCCGATATGGTGGGGGGGAGTGTTTAGTACGGTTGTATAGAGGGTGTTTTGAAACCAACCAGAAAAATCCGATATCACCAAAAACTGGTTTCCTCGATGGAACTGCTCAGGGGATCTCGGAAACTATAAATCGGATGGGGGTACCGCTTGAACTAAATATGCCCCAAACCTTGGGCCAATTTTGAAAATTTGAAAAAAAAGATGGCCGCCATACAAAAAAACATGGCCGCCATACAAAATAAAAATGTTAATAACTTTTGAACGGTTAGAGATAGGTATAGGGTTCTCGACCAAATGTCATAGAGGGCGATGGGGGAAATTTGGAAAAGTTGGAAAAATTAAAAAAAAAGAAAAAAAAATGGCCGCCATTTTGAAAGTTGCTCCGATCCGACTGAAATTTTGCATCGGGGGGTTTTCTGGGTCGAAGATTATTATTATGAAAAAAAATTTTGGATTCCGCCATTTTTCAAGATGGCCGCCATACAAAAGTTTGTTTTCAGAACAAAAAGGGTAAACAAAACTTTAGAACCGTAATCGATAGGAAGCTTTTAAAAAAAAAACAGCAGCCACCCCCCCACGCGAGCTGCTTTAGCAGCTCGCGCACGCGGCGAAATACTAGTTATATTATATAAAACTGGATGGGCATTGACTGACAATTGACAGAAATAGAAGTGCTACTTGCGGATATGGTGGGGGGGAGTGTTTGGTACCGTTGGATAGAGGGTGTTTTAAAACCAACCAGAAAAATCCGAAATCACCAGAAAGTGGTTTCCGTGATGGAACTGCTCAAGGGATCTCGGAAACTATAAATCGGATGGGGGTACCGCTTGAACTAAATATGCCCCAAAACCTGGGCCATTTTTGAAAATTTGAAAAAAAAGATGGCCGCCATACAAAAAAACATGGCCGCCATACAAAATAAAAATGCAAATAACTTTTAAACGGTAAGAGATAGATATAGAGTGCTCGACCAAATGTCATAGAGGACGATGGGGGAAATTTGGAAAAGTTGGAAAAATTAAAAAAAAAGAAAAAAAAATGGCGGCCATTTTGAAAGTTGCTCCGATCCGACTGAAATTTTGCATCGGGGGGTTTTCTGGGTCGTACATTACGATTTTGAAAAAAAATTTTGGATTCCGCCATTTTTCAAGATGGCTGCCATACAAAAGTTTTTTTTCCGGAAAAATAAGCCAAACAAAACTTTTGAACCGTAGTCGATAGGAAGCGTCTATAAAAAAAAAGCAACACCCCCCCACGCGAGCTGCTTTAGCAGCTCGCGCACGCCACAAAATCACTTGGATTTCGCCATTTTTCAAGATGGCCGCCATACAAAAGTCATTTTTTCAGAAAAACTGAACTTAAATAACTTTAGAACCGTAATCGATAGGGAGCTTTTATAACAAAAGGCATCACCCCCCCCACGCGAGCTGCTTTAGCAGCTCGCGCACGCCACACAATCACTTGAAATCCAGCTTTTTTTCAAGATGACCGCCATACAAAAGTTTGATTTCAAAACAAAAAGGGTAAACAAAACTTTAGAACCGTAATTGATAGAAAGCTTTTAAAAAAAAACAGCAGCCACCCCCCCACGCGAGCTGCTTTAGCAGCTCGCGCACGCGGCGAAATACTAGTTATATTATATAAAATTAAAAGACCACTCACTGACTGACTGACTGACTGACATATAATTGACAGAAATAGAAGTGGTACTTGCCGTTATGGTGGGGGGTAGTGTTTGGTACGGTTGTATAGAGGATGTTTTGAAACCAACCAGAAAAATCCGAAATCCATGGAAAGGTGTCTCCGAGATGGAACTGCTCAGGGGATCTCGGAAACTATAAATCGGATGGGGGTACCGCTTGAACTAAATATGCCCCAAAACCTGGGCCATTTTTGAAAATTTGAAAAAAAAGATGGCCGCCATACAAAAAAACATGGCCGCCATACAAAATAAAAATGCAAATAACTTTTGAATGGTAAGAGATAGATATAGAGTGCTCGACCAAATGTCATAGAGGGCGATGGGGAAAATTTGGAAAAGTTGGAAAAATTAAAAAAAAAAGAAAAAAAATGGCGGCCGTTTTGAAAGTTGCTCCGATCCGACTGAAATTTTGCATCGGGGGGTTTTCTGGGTCGTAGATTACGATTATGAAAAACATTTTTGGATTCCGCCATTTTTCAAGATGGCTGCCATACAAAAGTTTTTTTTCCGGAAAAATAAGCCAAACAAAACTTTTGAACCGTAGTCGATAGGAAGCGTCTATAAAAAAAAAGCAACACCCCCCCACGCGAGCTGCTTTAGCAGCTCGCGCACGCCACAAAATCACTTGGATTCCGCCATTTTTCAAGATGGCCGCCATACAAAAGTAATTTTTTCAGAACAACTGAACTTAAATAACTTTAGAACCGTAATCGATAGGGAGCTTTTATAAAAAAAGCAACACCCCCCCCACGCGAGCTGCTTTAGCAGCTCGCGCACGCCACACAATCACTTGAAATCCAGCTTTTTCTCAAGATGGCCGCCATACAAAAGTTTGATTTCAAAACAAAATGGGTAAACAAAACTTTAGAACCGTAATCGATAGGAAGCTTTAAAAAAAAAACAGCAGCCACCCCCCCACGCGAGCTGCTTTAGCAGCTCGCGCACGCGGCGAAATACTAGTATTTATATATAACTATTTATTACTCTGTGGTTTTAGAAACTTTCCCTCCGCCATGAGCCCTTTGGATAATTTTGTTAGATCACTACATGGTATAAAACAAAGTCGCTTTCTCTGTCCCTATATCCCTATATCCCTATGTATGCTTAAGTCTTTAAAACTACGCAACGGATTTTGATGCGGTTTTTTTTAATAGAAGGAGTGATTGAAGAGGAAGGTTCGAATGTTCTATCCGTCATCAACCAGGGCGACTTAAAATGAGTAACTGAACATATTTAAACAGTTTTTAAATTTTTTGTTTGTTTGTCTGTTTGTTTGTTTGAAAGCATTAAACTTAAAAACTACTAAACGGATTTTTATAAAATTTCCAGGAATTTGTTTAATTAAATCCTGACTCTAATATAGGCTCGACATTTTGAAAAATCTACTTATTATATGGGGGTTAAATGGGGGGAAAAGTTAGTGTGGAAAAAAGTTATTTGATTGTCCTAGAATCTTAAAACTCAGACTGAATACTTATAATTACAAATAAATAGCATTTATTTATTATACTATTTATTTAATTTTTCAAAATTTAGCTTCTTTAAGCAATGACAACAGAAAATAGATAAAATTAGTCTGACTTTCAAACGCTGTGTAGACTACGAAAATGAATGAAATACATAGGTGTAAAATTATAATTACATAAAAAAATATCATGGTAGAAATACAATTTCAGCGTTTTCAGGAAATCTTACAAAATAACTTGGAATCTTTACACGAAAGATACTATAATTATTTCAACACTTGAAAATTAGTTTATGCAATAGAAAGTAGATGGCGTTAAAACTATAATTACATGAAAAATATCATGGTAGAAATATAATTTCAGCGTTTTTTTTTCAACACTTGCAAATTAGTTTATGCAATAGAAAGTAGATAGCGGTAAAATTAAAACTCGCAACCATAAAATTACTTAATGGAATGCACCAGACCAGTGAATAATGTCAAAATATTTTTCTTTTCCAATTCGCTTAGGTCGACGTTACCTGATTTATGATTGGTATATCAGAAGGTACCTCTGAAGCGGTGTGGCGAATTTTGGCTTCAACCGTCCGGCTCAAACCGGCTCAAACCGTCCAAAAGCCTTTTAAAACCCCTCCAGACTGTGGTCTGTGGTATGTGTGTCAGAAATGTGCTACTGGCGTTTTTAAAATTTTGCCAAGAGGATAATTCTGCAGAAACTTTAATGTACGACGAAGTACCTTTGTTCAACGAAAAAGAAATTGATCTATCTAACAGATGACGACGCGATATGGTTGCTCCCACCAAGTGTCTTTAAGAAGCATGCTTTAGGCAGGTCAATATACACTGTCCTGTCAATACCAGTAACAAAGCATGCTACTATTTACAGCTGCTAATACACGATTTCTGTCAGCGGCGCTACCTCATTTGCGTTCCTCAGAACAGTCGATAGTATTGAATGCCGTACATTCCATGCAGCCTGCAGATTAAGGCGCCTCCTGAATGACGACCAAATTTGGGATGAAATTCTAGCAAATGCAGTCGTGATACTTCACGACGTATGCGCCATTTGTTTGCTGGGTGTTGGTATTTTATGGGCTTTCGAGCTTCGTACAACTGTGGGAGAAGTGTCTACACCATCTTGCCGAAAATATCCCGCCTATATGCTTTGAAGAACTTTGAACAGGACGTGGACGTATCAGACGAGAGGGAGATAAATTGTTGTCTTACTATGCTACAAAATGTTGTCATTGCTATCGGTGGCGATTCATTAGACCGCGCGATTCCCGTAAAAATTGGCGCATCGACAACAATTGCAGGTTAAATTACGCTTCTTTAAAATTGGGCCACTCCGAAATTGTGTAACGTAACTCTGCTAAAGGAAGTGTCCCTACAAAGGAACCTGCTTGAGCGTTAAACTACAAATACGATCCTGTATGGAGTACTGTAGCCATCTATGGGGTGGGTCAGCCGAATACCAAGTGGCAGCTCGGGAATCATTAGAACGTTGCCCAATTAATTTTATATATAACAATGTGCTGGTGGAGAAGAAACTGACAAGTCTTAAACACGGACGCAAAATTGGGTGTCTGTCGCTCTTCTATCGACAGCACTTCGGTAAGAATTGCACTAACCGATCCCTTCTTCTCATTTCCACTTAAGGGACTTGCAGGCTAGGAGAGTCGTTTCCCCGGACGTACTTAATGTCCCACCGATCGGTACGAAGCGTTTCGCAGAATCTTTCATCATGCGGACTCCTTAAAGAGTAGAACGCTCTACCAGCTTTTTTTTCCAAAAAGCCACAAAGTCTAGAGTGAATAGGCATCTCATCTCATGGGCAACCATGCTCCATCTTCGCTTTCCATCAGGCGAGATGTCATCAAACAAGTGCCCATTTACCAATTTAAAAAAATATAAATAGTCGATGCGAACAAATAGGGACATTTCTCTCTACAAAAAAAACTCTACATCAGCGTTAAACTATAATCCACGTGAACGAAGTCGCGGGCAACAGCTAGTATGTATAACACTAGAAATAAGGATAGAATTGCAGTACCTAGGTTTAGACTAAGTAAAACTAGTAAGTCCTTCATGGGCAATTGTGTACGTTTTTAAAATAAAATTCCAAAATGTATAACGGAGCTCACAGAAAGTAGATTCAAATTGAGTGTGAAAAATATTCTAATGAAAAAAGCATACTATGCAGTTAGTAATTACATAGAAGACAAAGATGCATGGAACATTCCGCTTCTGCCAAGTAGCCAACTGGCACATAAGACAAATAATATTGTCAAAAACAAACATAAAATATTGTAACAAAAGTTCTAAAAAATAAGCCCCTCAGTTTCTTGATGTATCTTCTGAGTAGTGGTTCTTTTTCCGATGCGGTGGTATAGTCATTGTAATAATTGACGTTCATAAGTGCGTCTGTGACGACAAAATTGAATAAAGAACTTTTGATTGATTGATTTCTTGAATAGATTCTAATTAAGTTTTTGTATTTTATTTATTTACTAGCTTTTGCCCGCGACTTCGTTCGCGTGGACCACAGCAAATGGTTTATGCTGCGGATTTTTGCCATTTTCCGGGATAAACTGTAAACCATAAAAGTTTCGGGTAGTTGATAAATTCCTTTTTAGCTTCTATCGGAGTAAGTCACCTCAAGGTTCCTAATTATATGTTCAGAAAGACGAGTTTCATGTTCTCCGAATTTCTAACGGCAGGAAAATTGTGTTTAGAAGAATTTAAGCGCTTGTCTTCAGATTGATTGATCAGATTGACTTTCATTTAAACGACGAAGACGCATTCTCTTCACGTGCAATGACAACGAAGAGTGTTCTTTACAAAAAAGGGCCCATTCCAGTTGCTTCCTTCATATTTTAGTGTATCAATACCGATAGATGACCATCTTGACCTTCTAGGAACCCACCTAAATGGAATCCAAAGCCATAGATGCTGCCTAAAAAATTGGTATTTTGTCCAAGGTACTACACTCCGGTTCAACTTTTGAACGTTGTCCAAGCACAGGTCCGTTCTTGTATGAAGTGCCTTTGGTACGGGTCTGCCAAGTACACCAGCTCAAGTCTTTAGAGTCGATCAAAAGACGTGCATAAAAGCTCATCAAGACGACACGTTGGTGGAAACCAGACTTCAAAGCCTGGCACATCAACGTGAAGTTGACATCCTGTCGGTATTCTACAGAATACCTACACTACGAAGAGTTTGCTCTCAGGAACTGCATAATTAAAACCGCTATCTCCACTCCACCATTGGATAAAAAGATGTACTTACGCACTGGAACTAAGTGGAACGCTCCGCCTAATCGTAGGAAGTATTTTGGCTCATTCTGCTTAATACCATACAGCGAATTACCGTATTTCTTGTTATATACAACCAGGGTATGTTCAAATCAAGAGTGGTAAGTTGGAGACATGGGTACTTACTTCGCAAGCGTGATTCATTTTTGACTGCATCATCACTTCCCAGCAGTTGAAATCATGGTCAATTGCTGGCCTAGCATATAAGACATAATATAAAGATAAATCTTTTTGGTGGTATGTTGAAAAACCTCAACTGAAAAACAACTGTTGACAGAGTGATCGTATCACAGGCTACTAATGCTTAGCCTGCCTACTATTTATTTTAAACGGTTTCTTATTTCCTGTTATAAGCAATTGTGGCGCTTACCGTCAGGGGAATGACATGCTTGTTACATTAATCAGTTCCACAAAAAATAATTTATATCACTTATGGAAGCACTCGAAATCATTAAATGTTATCCTGACTTCAAGTGAGTCAATATATAAATCAATGGTAATATTATATATTATTTGAGAGCGAGTGTGGCTCAGTGAGAGACCTTGCGTCTTTCGATCCGACGCACTCGAGTTGTGAAGGAAAATATTGGGAGAAATACGGCAGTCCAAGGATTCATCACAAAAATTAAAAATTCATGACAGACATGTGACATTCACCAGCCCGCACTGGGCCAGCGTGTTAGATTATGGCCCATACTATCTCTAAGAGAGAAGGCCCGTGTCCCAGCAATGGGAACGTGATGGGCTGATGATGATGAATATTAGATTCACTCGTGATACGTCTCTCGTATGCGGGGGACCATCTGGGTAGGTTCCACCACTTTGCCAGTTATTCTGCCGCCAAGTAGTAGTACGCAAGCGTTACTGTGTTCCAGTTTGAAGGACATTGTAGCCAGCGGGCATATAAGACTTAATATCTGATGTCTCGGGGTGATGAGCACAATGTAGTGCTACGTAGTACTTTTATGGTATTAAAAGTTATGGATGGCACTGCAATTGTTATGGGCAAGCTTGGCGCTTACCATCAGGCGAACGCCTTGCTCGTCTGATTACTCAGAATCAGCAGTCTCAAAATTAGCCAACAGTTACGGGAGCAAAAAACGTGGGTTTTCGCTTTTCCTGCATGACTTCGAATGTTTATGTTAAGATATCTCAGCATTGCGATATCATAGCGCTATAAAACATACACCAGTTTTTAAGTTAAGATATAGGCTATCAAACAATGGAAACCGCATCAAAATCCGTTCCGAAGTTTTCGAGTCTATAGAAGCTAAAAATGTGAAGATTTGCTTTTTCTGTCATAATTATAGTTCTTTTCATGTAAAGTTTCCGAGTTGTTTTTTAAGACTTACTGAAAACGCTGAAATTAGTTTTTGCCATGATATTTTTTTAAGTAAATAAAATTGTACATGTAAGTATTTCATTCATTTTCATAGTCTATACAGCGTTTCAAATTCAGACTAGTTTTACCTATTTCCTGTCCTCATCTCTTGAAGAAGCTTAATATAAAAAAAAACTCAGACCCGTATTCGTTAATTTTTAGTTATAATTATACATTTTGAGTTTCAAGATTCTAAAACAATCGAATAACTATTTTCCATACAAACTTCACCATTGTGTCATAAGCAGATTTTTCAAAATTTCAATAGGCTATATTTTAAGTTAAGATGTATGCTATCAAACACTGAAAACCGCATTAAAACCCGTTAGGTACTTTACGAGTCTATAGGTAACAAACACACAAACAGAAAAAAATTCTAAAAAACATAGATTTGTGTTCAGTACCCTCTAAATAGTCGATCCCAGTTGGTTTTGCAAAAATATCTTCAACGTACAGAATTGGCTTTTCCATTTTTATAATAGTACTAGCTGATGCCCGCGACTTCGTACGCGTAGTGAAGTATTCATCCTGCTTCTGACCATTTTCCATCCCACCATATTTCCGTTCCAGTTCCCGTCCCGCTCCTCCTCCCGCTTCTGTTCCGTTACCTTCCCACTCCTATCCTGTTACAGTCCCTTTCATATTCCGTTATCGTCCCGCTCTGCTCCCGATCCTATTCCGATCCTAACCGGTTCCGGTTTCTGATCATTTACATGACTCTGCGGTGTGGCGGCAAAGTCATCATCATCATCTGCCTATCAGGTTCCCACTGCTGGGACACGGGCTTTCTCTCATCGAGAGTGTAGCGCAAAGTCATGTAAATGATCAAAACTGCGGTCTGGCTCCGGTATGTGTCCGGCGCCATGTACGATAGGGGATCGGACAGTAATCGAGAAACAATCTAAACGAATGTTCGTCGAACCAAAAAGATCATTCAATCAATATTTTTGTGAAATAATAATGATTTATATTTTATATCAATAAATAAAATCTAATAATTCTAACATTTTTAATCTGTTCTTCATCTCAAACGAAACAACAATCACAGCGCATGACGTCATTTGTAGGCAAATGTCTATAGTCAAGCTTGTGTTTATTTTACATTGCTTTTTATTAAATGCACATTTGCAATTTTTTTCGTTCCATTACTACAATATCGTCCCCGAACTTCACAAAACGTATTTAAATCTCTTTGCAAGTTTTATTTTGAAGAGTTTGTCGTTTTCTACTTTCATATGACGTCACAAGTTTTAAGGTGACCTTTTGCGCGGCAATATTTGAAACATAATATTTAAACATAGTTTTAGGTACTTTTAGAGCGTTATTTAATTAAAATAGTATTTTTCATGGCTATATACACTCGAGAGCAATGAATCCGGGTCACTTAAAGAATCCTAAAAATCTCGGAAACTAAAAATGCTAGGTTAATGCAATAAATTGTATTTAATAGACAATGTAATACTCCTTAAATGAAGGTATTAAAACTTCTTAGTTATTGTAAAGTTATATCATAAAAAAATCAAATTTGAAAAAGGGCCACTTTCGAAGATGGAACTACGAAATTACAGCATTTGGTTTTGCTTTTGTTTGTAATCTGTCATTTATGTGGGTACATAAACCATGTTGATAGTGCTCTATATTCATTATTCAAGCTGAAATTATGTCGCTTACGCCTGAAGAATGCACCAGAATACTTACAATGCTGGAAACCGGCCGGAGTCAGCGCGATACAGCCAGGACTGTCGGTGTGTCGCTGTCAACAGTACAAAGAGTTCTCCGACGTTACGAAGAAACTGGTTCTAACCTACGCAGACCAGGAACGGGCAGAACCAGGTGTACCACAGCACGAGAAGACCGATACTTGGTGAACACCATGCTTCGAAATCGCTTTCTCACAGGAACTGAACTCACCAATCAGTTTCGACGCCTCGGAGGAAGTAACCCAAGTGCATGGACAGTAAGACGTCGGCTTGCTGAATCTAACTTAAAACCCCTTAGACCTGCAAACGGCCCTAAACTGGAGCGTGGGCATCGTATTTCGAGACTAAGATATGCCCAGAGCCACGTAAATTGGAGTATTGAAGATTGGTCAAAAGTTATGTTCTCCGACGAATCAAAATTTATGCTCTACAAGCACGATGGAAGACACAGAGTGTATCGAAGACCAGGGGAAAGATTCAAGCAAGCATGCATCGAAGAAAAAGTAGCCTACGGTGGTGGGTCTGTACTTGTGTGGGCCGGAATTTCTTCTGAAAGTCGCACAGAGCTGGTGATCATAGAAAACGGCTCTTTAACTAGCGTAAGATATGTGGAAGAAATCCTCAATGATCACGTTGGTCCATTTATGGTCAATTTAGGTGAGGATGCTATATTTATGCATGACAATGCCCGACCTCATACAGGTAGGATTGTGAATGACTACCTTCAAGAGATGAACATTACTCGTATGGAGTGGCCAGCGCGCAGCCCGGATATCAACCCGATCGAGCATGCTTGGGACGAGCTAGGCAGATGCGTAAAACAACGAAACCCTCCCCCAATCACGCTTCGTGAGCTCAAAATTGCTCTCACAGAGGAATGGGAGAATATTCCCCAAAATCGTATAAGGAACTTGGTGTACAGCATGCCAAACCGCGTAAACGCAGTAATGGAAGCACGAGGAGGCAATACGAAGTATTAAAATTCAAGAAAATCGTAATAAAGTTCAAAAATTTCATGTTTCCTATTTTTGTTTTAAGGAGAGATCAGCAGTTTTTTTCTTTATGTAATTTTGTGTTAATAAAATGTATGGTGACTCATATTTTTTTTACTTTCATTTAAGGAGTATTACATTGTCTATTAAATACAATTTATTGCATTAACCTATCATTTTTAGTTTCCGAGATTTTTAACATTCTTTAAGTGACCCGGATTCATTGCTCTCGAGTGTATATTAATTGCAGTTAATATAAAACACTTTCTGAAAAGTTGTCCGATCGCCTATTGTACATACGTGAAGCCTAAGTAAAAGAAATCTTCGAAACCTAAATCTCCTATTTACATAGCTGTTGCCCGCGACTTTGTAAGCTTAGTGAAATAATGCATTTTGCTCCCGGCTATTTCCGGCAGCTCTCGCTTCTATGCCGATTTTGTCCTGCTTCTATCCCAATCCTATCTCGAATTCGTCTCGTTTCTATTCCAATCTCTTTCAGCTCTTATCTCGTTTTAAATAGACATAATACTTACATTATAAACATAAATTTTTTATACAAATTTTACCACCCGTTTAAACCTGTCAGGGGATGGTATTCAAAACAATAGTAATAATACAAGTGTCAACAGTTTTTTTTGGCTAAGTATATGTAAGTATTTTGGCCAATGGTCAATCATCGTAGCTCCAGAAAAAATATTGTATGTCGTAGGGACATGAAGATGCCAGAGATTTCACGAAATCCCTAGGGATATGACGTCCAGTTTTGATAAATAGGCTCTCGCCAGAACTCTCGCTTCGTCAATCCCTTCGCTCCACTCGCGCATTCGACCATCACTCCGCTCGGGAGGTCGCCGGCTCGCTACGCTCGCCACCTCTCCCCCTCGCTTCATTCTGGCCTTGCGCACTCGTTTTGCTCAGGAACTCCTCGCAAGCTTCTGGCTCCGCGCTTTTTATATACCCTCGAGGGGTAAAAGCTAGTCGGACCACGGAGAAGGGGTCCTTCCCATACATGATTATACCATGATTTCATGGTATCTCTAGGAATTTCGCGAAATCTCAGATATCCTCATTTCCCTGCGACACGTACGGTCAACTACAAAAGTTGCTGAATATTTTTAAATCTTCGATTGACTACACCTTTAGAATTTCTTTTTTTTCTGAGTGTTGCATTTAAAAGTCAATTTAACTCCTGTACGAATAAGGAAAATGTAAAAAAATGCATTACGAGTACGTTAGGATTCATTTCTTTTGCCTAGTTTCTATACCAAGTTTTGCTTTTACCTTATAAACAAAGCTTTTCCACACAAATGTTTGCCATCCCGTTTAGACCTTTTAAGATGTTTAAAAAGTGCTGAAACATGTGCGTACAGTATCTTCGATTAGTATAAGTACCAAATTTCACCTTTAGAAAAAATTTTATATTCCACCTTGTTTAACGTTTTTAGAGGTTAATTAATAATGTTAATTTCGTTTTAATTTATTACTTTTGTTTGGTCTGTATACGAAATTTCATTGCTACAACTTTATAAACAAAAATTCTCCATACAAACTTTACCAACCTGTATAACCCTGTTATGGGGATGATTTCAAAACATGGTGGAATACGTGTTTAGAATTTTATTGGCTGAAAATTTATAACAAATTTCAACATCGTAGCATTAAAAAAAATTGATACATTCCACCCTGTTTAACATTGTTAGAGGGTGAATTTCAAAAAATGGCGAATTACGTTTCAATTTATTTCTTTTGTTTACTATATGTACCAAATTTAATTGCCATTACTTCATGAACAAAGATTCTTCATATAAACTTAACCACCCCGTTTGAACCGGTTTAGGGATGATTTCAGCAAAATGGTGAAACAGGTGCTTAAAGTTTATCTGTCTGAGTATATGAACCGAATTTCATCGTCGTAGCTTCAAAAAATGTAACTTCATTCCACCCTTATTAAACCTGTTAGGGGTAGGCTAAAAAAATGTGAATCACGTTTTAATTATCTCCTTTTTCTTAGTTCGTATACCAAGTTTCATCATAACCACAAACTTCATAAATAAAAAGATTTTCTATACAAACTTTACCACCCCGCTTGTTGGGGGATGATTTAAAAAAATGTAAAATACATATCTATAATTTCATTGGCTAAGCACATATACTACATTTCATCGCTGTAGCTTAAAAATAATAATCTTCACTTTCCACCCTGTTTAACCCTGTTAAGGGATGATTTTCAAAAATTATAAATCACGTTTTAATTACCTTCTTTTACCAAGTTTTATCATAGCCACGAAACTTCATAAACAAAGATTTTCCATACAAATTTTACCACCCCACTTTGGCTTGTTAGGGGATGATTTTTAAAAAATGGTGAAATACACATCTATAATTTCATTAGCTTACCACGTACACCAAATTTCAACACTGTAACTTAAAAATAATAATCTTCGTTTTCCACCCTGTTTAACCCTTTTAAGGGATGATTTTCCAAAATTGTAAATCACGTTCTAATAATGTTTGTAAGGTGTGTGTAAAAAAGTTTCATCGCAATAAACAAAGATTTTTTATGTAAACTTTACCACCTCGTTTAACCCTGTTAGGGGTTGATTTTTGAAAAATGCTGAATACTTGTTTTTAAACTTCTTCAAACTTAATTTATTTACCCAGTTTCTTTGCTGTAGCTACAGTGTCGCATTAGTAAAAAATCCTACTCCATACAAACTTTGCGGCCCTATGTAGTGACCTTAGGGGTTGATTTTTGAAAAGTTACTGAAAATGTATTTTTATATTCTTATGTTTAGTCAATTTACTAAGTTTCATAACTTTACTAAAAAAACCTACACCATGGAAACTTTGCAACCCCAATAAATGACCTTAGGGGTCGAATTTCAAAAAATGCCGAAAACAAGTTCCTAGTATTTACATGTTTAATACTCACACAACATTTGATAACTACTGCTCAAGAAACAATCACCATAGCATACATTATAGTTTCCGCATTCCAATCTAAAAAACCACACTAAACCCCCCTTGAGGGTTGTTTTCAAGAAACTGTGATACACGTGCTCTTTTATTTTTTTTTGCATAGTATACTGCCAAAGTTTCATGACCGTACGACAAAATAATTTTTTTTCCCCATACATCCTTTATGACCCCATTTGACCCACTTAAAGGTCAAATTTCGATAAATCCGTTCTTAAATGATGCCTTCACTATTTGTAGAATACGTGGTCCAAATTTCAGGTTTCTATGTTAAGCGGTTTGGGCTGTGCTATGATTGTAGAAAAAAACCCTGTTCTTTTATTATATAGAAGATAAGATAGATTGTAGACCGAACAGCTCTTACAAAAAGAATATACAGAAGGATAATTGATAGAAGCCAATATAGTATAGTAGTAGGTATAGTATTGTTTAGAAAATTCAATGTTTTGTAATGAAAGCAGTAAATGATACCACATTAGTAAACTGCATGCGTGCGAAGCCGGGGCGGGTCGCTGGTATTTTATATAAGTAGATGTGTAAGTATTTTTGTACTATAGTTGTACTATAGTTTGTAAGAATATTTCGTGTACCTTGTTTATTTCTTGTTTGGTGTACAATAAAGCATTAATTATTATTATTATTATTATTATTATGCTTAGGTTAAGTACAATTCCTTAGAGGTTTGGAGAGGTAAAGATCAACTTATTTCTAAGTAAGTATGTGTAAAATCATTCGTTATAAAATAGCTGCCCTGGACCTACTTATACAGAACGAGCTCATTATTATTTTCTTGGTACCCCCTTGCACAAATGTCGCACACGCAAGATCTCCAACCATTAATAAATTAAATGGAAGTCATTATTAAAGATAATTATAAAGTGCGACAAGGTTCCGAAACGATAAAAGCACCCATTCTACTTAATTAAGATATTTTCTTTATATTGTATTTTATTCTCTGGTTATTATAAGTGGTAAGTATTTATAATGAAGAGTATCTATACATCTATACATATAATAAAATCATAGAACCCAAAAAATCTGTATTTGGAAGATATTCGAAAATAACCAGCCAGGGCGATATAAAATGAGTAGTAACTAAACATATTAAAACAGTTTTTAAAATGTTTGTTTGGTTGTTTGGACTTCTATAACTTAAAAACCAATGTCGGGATTTTAATGTCGTTTCCACGAATATGTTTAATTAAATCCTGTTTCTAATATAGGCTATCGACATTTATGTGCATTTATGTGCATCCGGGCTTCCAGCGCACTCTATTAGGTTAAAAAATTTGAATACAAAATTATGCTTTTTTAAAATTAGACCCCGCCGAATTTGTTAACTTCGGGGTGGTTAGTTGAACGAAAGTCGGCTGAAGATAGTGTCGCTAGAGACGAACTTCACTGAGGCACTGAACCTCACTAAGGTATACTGATAGCCCGTGGCGCTGGTAAGTCAGTTTTCATATATTAGTATTCATGTCTCTCATCTCGAACCACTTTCCGTTCCAATTCAAACGTGTGCAGATTTGTGTGAGCTTTGCAATGACGATCAATAAGTCGCAAGACCAGACGCTTTAGGCCTCGGCCGTTGATCTGAGGACAGGATATTTCTCACAGAGACAGCTGTACGAAACCTTCTCACGGGTGACGTGTTCCCAAAGTCTTTACGTGTTTGCTCCCTGTACAGGTGTCTTTTTTAAATAATATGTGTTGTACACAATCTACAAAAAAGTCTCTACATCAGCGTTATACTATACAGCCCACGCGAACGAAGTCGCACGCAACACCTAGAACTAAACTAAAAATAAAAGAAAGAGTATAATAAAATCTGGTTTGGTTTAACTTGAGATATTTCTGTACCTACTTGTACGAACAGAGCAAAATTTTTAATAACGAGTAAGTACTACAAGTAAACGTTTGACATAGTGCCACAAGAGTACCTATGCATGAACAATGTGATCGTTGCTGTAGGTACTTAGTTTGATTTTGATATACATACCTATTCAACGAGACCCCTCACGAGGGGGTGCAATCAAATGTTTTTTTATTCCCTCTTTACCTTTATGGGACCTACCCCAAAAATGCACAACGGTAAAATTATATTTTCTAATTTTGAAATTGAGATATTTATTGTGTTTATCAATTGTATCAAATTTCAAGTCCCTACTTACGTTCATCTGTAGAAACTATGAGTCTGCGAAGGAATAGGACAGGCAGGCAGACAGACAGACGGGCATACAGAATGATCTTTTAAGGTTTCGTTGTAAGACTATAAATACCTATACTAAGTATCTCTATTTTACGATGATTTTACGTGAGACAGAACCGGCCGGGCGGCCGCGTCAATCGCGTTAATACCTAAAAGCATTAAGCGCGAGCTAATCAGCTGTATATACCTATCAATATCAATACCTACCAAACAATCAACTCGTGACTTCGAGGCCGATGTCATGCCGGATTTATAAATCTGCTTCTAACATAGAACGACAAAACGGAAGCTCAGGTTTAACTCGCATTCAGCGAACATAATATAATAGATACTTACGTTTCGTGCTGCGGGGCAGGGTAGTCGATCAGAATGCCAAAAATTATAAATGTAATAAATAGAAAGATAAAAGCCTTGCATACGATCACAAACGTTTATTGCAGACGGGATGCGCGCTATCATTTCTTTGGGGCGGGCGGCGGGTTGTTGTTGGCGTGGTGCTGGCGCATGACTTTGCCAAGGTAGGAATTTGCTGGCAGCTCGCGCAGTTTGCGGTCGCAGTGCGGCATGTACGCCAAGCGCCCCATTAGGTGCCCCACCAGCGCCGCTATCGCCACCTTCGGCGTGGCGCCCCAGTGCGGGGACTTGTTCACGTACCCTAAAAGAAAACATCCATAGAAGTAAGCCGTCCGCGTCGGCAGGAACGTCACTTTTCTACTTGAGACAGCAGTTTTAGTAGGTAACTACAGTTACGAGACCGTATCTTACTTCTATGAACATTTTCGTGGCGTCCCTACCGACCGTGTGAGCGACGGGAATGAGTATTTACTGCGGGACTTACCATACTTGATGGCGGCGTAGGTGGCGGTTGCAAACACCGTGCTAAACGGCAGACATCTCTGGTAAAAACTTTCCTTGTCGCATTCCTCTAACGCTTTGATTTCTTCCTGAGTAAATTCGTAGTAGCGCTGAAAACCATAAAAACGTTACATTGGGGTACCGGCACCGATACAACACCCCGCGACAACACGCGAGTGCCTCGCGAGCCGCCCATTGCGCCGCCGCGCCGCGCCGGCTGGAGGCTCACCAGAGGGTGCGTGATGTTCTGCACCGGAGGACACGCCTTCTTGGTCCTGGAGTCCGCGTAGCAGCTGCAGTCTTCTTCCTCTACCTCTTTCTGACCTTTTCCACTCATGCTTTTGTGCGTTTCTATAACTGCTTATTGTTACTTTGTCATCATAATGGAAAGAATGGACGGACTTTTTAATTAAATGGATTTTTATATATTTAACAAAAAATTTGCATAATTGCTTGAAGTTTGATTTTCCAAAGTGATATACCAATTTTTATCTATATAGGTGATATACTTCAGACAATGTCAAATTCAGACATTTACTCATCGAACATAGCACAAAGATTTTATATCTCTGGGCCTGTATTACAAATAATACAATATTAATACAATAATACAATCATTATATATGTTAATATAATATAAAAATTCCATATTATTTCATTCATTTTTAGGTTACTGCTATTTCATTGGATTTGTGGTCATCGCACCTGTCGGCTGTAGACGTAGGTCCCATTCCCCATTACTTAGAGTCACAGAAAAAGTATTAAAAAATAGAACACAAGCAAAAAGATGAACAATTAAACATATACACATTTCTTTTTTCTCAAAAGGCCGTTTGCATGTGTTAAAAAGAGAAATCATTATGCGCATGGCACCATGTTTAAACCCTGTTTGCCATTGAGGAATGTGTGAGACCTCAATGCTGTTTGCTTAGAGTAGTGTCATTCCTCAATGGCCCCATTACTTAATTTTCTTAATAGTAGGGGAGCCCACGAGGCTAAATGGGGATTTACTCGAGCGTCGTAGAGACCTATTGGGATGCAAAGCTTAGATGATAAGAAGAAAAAAATGTTATATGATATATACCTTTACATCGGTGGGGGAAGCGGCTATAGATTTATAAATATGTAAAAAAAAACTGTTGCATGGACATCCTCGAGCGCATCAGATATTGATAGCATCAATGCCCTACGTATTTTTAATAATGTACGTATGTTAATCTGATCGATGGCATGATGCGGGTGGTTGTATTTAAGGGTTGAAAATGAAAAAAAAAAAAATTTAATCGAGCGCGTCAGATTTTCTAAGGGTGTGTTAAGTACACCAAAAAAAAGCTCTCATTCACTAATCTGACGATTTCGATGGGACGCAAACTCGCGGCCATTTTCATAATGTGCAAAAAAAAATCGCCATTTTGAAATACTCAAGCGCGTCAGATTAAGATATATATGGTTCATCTTTATGTTCTAAACGTACTGTCTCATAATCTGACGATTATCTAGAGTATTCGCCTGATCTGACAAAAAAAAATTAGAAAAACGGTTCACTTTAAAGGCCATCCCTGCAACTTCCCGCTAATTCCATTCCTGGGCGCTTGAAATTGTACTTATGACATTTTTGAGCTCAAAATATAATTTATGTGATATTTTGAGCTCGCTGAGTTCAAAGAAATAATATTTCTATGCATTTGAGCTCTCCCAGCTCGAAAGTCTGATAGAAGTTTCATAGAACACTATTTTTGGAATTTTCAAACCGCAATAACTTTTGATGGGTTATGGGCAAAATAAACCAGGATTTCGGTATAAATAAAAGATTTATTAAACCAAAATACTCAAAACATGACGTTGGGTATAACGCGACCAGAGAAGAGAGATCGGCTAAGCGCCGCCTTACGACATTTGTGAGAACTAAAACACTTCTTTAACTGTTTGGTTTATACTTCCTAACACCTACCCTTAAACTAAACAGTCCTTAAACCAAGATTGGAAATACAATTAAAATATTTCTATTTCGTCAAAGGTTTTGTAAGTAAATTAGCGGGCATCCATCCTACTAAACTTCTATACTGCGAGTGAAGATCATTTTTGGCCCCTTTTCAAATTTTACTGCATTTCCAAATGGTGTACAAGCTGCTTTACATTCAGCCATTTTCAATCGCTATAAATAATTCTGTATGAAGCTTTTCTGATCAAGAATTACTTTACCTTGTTCTTGTTACAAACGCATCCCCAATATATGCGTAACTTTTCCAAGGTCTTTCATTTCAAAAATTCTCATCAGATCTTTTTTCAGTTTGCTTTTCTGGCGTTTTTTTTTTTTTTTTTTTTGCGAATAGTAAGTTATCGTCGACAAATATAGCCAAGATTATAAGATTACCTGTCTTGTCTGAATTTAAGTAGACACGTAGTTCACAGAGTGATTTCTTAAATTTGAGATCTGTCAAAGCTTTGTCTATTTTATCATACCAGGCCTTCAATGCCTGTTCCAATCCATAGACTACTTTATTCAATTTCTCATAATTAACATAATTCTCTTTACCTTTAACTTGAAGCCCTTCTGGCTGCTCTGTATATACAGATTCACTAAGATCGCTATTGAGAAATGCTGTTTTAACATCCATGTGATCAACTTGCATATCTAAATCTGCTGTTAAAGCAAGTAAAGTTGTAACTGTTGAATATCTTACCACGGGTGAGTGTTTCGGTATAGTCAATCCCGTATCTTTGGGTAAACCCTTTCGCTACAAAACGTGATTTATAACGCAGTAGCTCACCGTTTGGTCTATACTTTCTTTTCAAAATCCTTTTACATTTAACAGCGTTATTTTTTCAGCAGGAAGTTGTGTTAAATTCCAGGCTTTATTTTTCTCAAATGACTGATATTCATTCGTTATAGCATTCTTCCAATGCTCACGTTCCGCTCCAGAAAGTGCCTCATGTATAGTCAATGGTTCGTCGTTGCGGGTCCCCGTTACACCCGTTTCCACTGCAATCGCTGCATACTCCACTCCATCATCATAATCATACGACGAGGTATCTGAAGTCATATTAGGCGTCCAAGTAATACCAGCAGGATCCTCATATTCAAAGTCTGGAGTTTCAGAACTTGATGTCTCGTTAGGCTCGTTTAATTGATCTGCAATATTGTCATTGCATTCTAGACTAGAACTAGTGAGCCCTGGCTGACTTATATTAAGTTCATTATTTATATCCTTGTGCATAACGTTTTCTAAGAACTGTACGTCTCTAGACTTTATACATTTAGATGGATTGTCGCAGTCCACCAATCGAAATCCTTTGGACTTAGTACAATATCCTACAAAAACATACTTTTTACTCCTTGCATCCAACTTTTTACGGCTTTCTTTTGGTATCATTTCATATGCAATACAGCCAAATATTCTCAAATTAGATAAATCTACCTTTTTACCAGTCCATAGTTGCTCTGGAGTGGTGCCTCTCACTGCTTTACTCGGTGCCTTGTTCTTTAAGTAGACGGCCGTGTTAACGGCTTCCGCCCAAAAAGGCTTTTCCATTCCAGCGTCCTGAAGCATGCATCGTGCCGCTCTCATAATTGTGCGATTTGCCCTCTCCGCCACTCCATTCTGTAGTGGCGAGTAAGGTACAGTCATCTGGTGTTTGATGCCCTGCTCTCCCAGAAATCTCTGAAATTGACTATTTACATATTCACGTCCGTTGTCTGTTCTTAAAGATTTTATTTTCAAATCAGTTTGATTTTCAACATAATTTTTAAACATCTTGAAAGTGTCAAAAACTTCATTTTTACTTTTAATGAAATAAGCAAATGTCATTCGTGTATAATCATCTATGAAGGTTAACATATATCTGGCACCACCAAAAGATGGAACTGACATCGGGCCACATAAGTCAGAATGTATCAAGCCCAATTTTTCTGTGGCTCGAGAATAAGACTTTTTTTTGGGAATGGCAATCTAGATGATTTCCCCTCTATGCAAGCTACACAAGGTGTAAAATCGTTATTAGTGTAATTAATTCCACTAGCTATACCTTGTTTAAGTAAATCCATACTTCGCTTATTCAGGTGTCCGAGTCTCTTATGCCATACCTCCTGGGACGGGCTTGTCTTACATAGATTTGCAGCTTCTTTATGTTGATCTTCAGTTAACACTTGACTCTCGGTGTCGAGTTTATAAACACCATTTTCTTTGGTACCGCTTGCAATTTTTCTTTCACCACAGTAAATATTGCACTTTTGTGTTTCAAAGTGCACTCTGAGACCTTTGTCAGTCATTTTGCTAACAGAAAGCAAGTTCGTCGACAAGTCCGGCACAAATGCTACTTCACTTATTTTAGAAGTCTGTTTATGGCCTTTTAACAATAGTTCGACTTCACCATGACCATCACTTTGTATCGTCTGTTTATTTGCTACTGTAACTGCTCGAGGTGTGTCCTTAACATAGTTTTTCAATAACCTTTTGTTGTTCGTCATGCTACAAGTGGCTCCACTGTCGATATACCAGGCATCAGAATTAATTTCTACAGCGGTCAATAAAGTTCCATTCCGTGCCAATTCTGCCTTTTCACAGCGTTTTGTGTTTGTTTTTGCTGGACAACTTTTAGCATAATGACCGGGTTTACTGCAATGAAAACACTTGTACTTCGCATATTGTTGATTAGTTGATAACACATTTTCCTCACACGTACCACACCTTCCGTTCTTTGTAGATAGTTTGCTGTCTACAGTGTTCGGTGGCCGGTCTGTCAAGAATGCTCTTTCTTCAGTTCTGTCGAAGTTTACTAAGTTTAAGTTCCTACGCAACGTTTCTTGTAACAGTTTGTTATTTCACTGTATAGTTTGATGTTTGAATTTTCTAATGCCATGATGAGTGGATCGTAGTCTGATGATAAACCACTCAACATCAATACTGCTACGAAATCATCATCTAATGGAGCATTAATATCTCGTAATTGTTGCGCTAAATCGCGAATCCTCAAGAGATATGCTTCCATGTCGTTAAATTGCCCCAACTTTAACCCGAACAGAGTACGCAAAAGTCCAAGTCGTCTGCACAGCCCTCTATCTTCATAGGCAGTTTTTAGATTATTCCACGCTTCGTACCCACTGCTTGCGTTTCGTACATGAGAGAAGGACGAAGGTTGTACCATCAAGCAAATCTTTGCAAGCGCCCTTTGTTGCTTCCGTTCATCCGCAACCTCAGGCTTCCCTGGCGCAGATTCTTTGATGCAATCCCAAAGATCCTCATGTATTAAATACATTCGCATTAGAAATTTCCAATTGCCATAATTGGTAATGCCAGTGAACTTCTCGAAGTTAATTGATATTCCAGAAGTCATTGCCGAAGATACGCCGGTGCCGATGTCGGCGCTGGCTAGCGCTTTGCTATTTTCCATTTTTTCACCTTTTAATAAAACATCGCGAAAATAACATACAACTTGGCTTTATCTCGTATCCTGGGCCCATAACCTGATGGGTTATGGGCAAAATAAACCAGGATTTCGGTATAAATAAAAGATTTATTAAACCAAAATACTCAAAACATGACGTTGGGTATAACGCGACCAGAGAAGAGAAATCGGCTAAGCGCCGCCTTACGACACTTGTGAGAACTAAAACACTTCTTTAACTGTTTGGTTTATACTTCCTAACAACTTTTGAATGGATCAACCAATTTTCACGCGGTTAGCACCATTCGACGCAGTTTTATCATCCTCATAAGTAATTTTGCAATTTTAATTGATCGAACCACAAATTTCGGAGTAATCTCGAAAAAACACTTTTTCGGGTTTCTTTCGTTGTCTGTCTTTTCTCGAACGAATCAACCGATTTTGACCAGCTTGGTGGCGATCGACGTGGTTTTTCAAGCTCAAAGGCGGATTAGTTTTTGAAGTTAATCGATAAAGCCGGTTAAAAGTTATTCCAAAAAAACCACTTTCAAAAAAAAAAATTTTCTTATTTTTTTAAATCATTGAACTTAATTAATTAAAAAGCTCAGGAAATAGCATGCAAATAAATAAGTGTATGCTTTTTTAGTAGATTACATGTATTTATAAAAACATTAACCGGACCCGCAACAGAAACCAGAGTGGGGACGGAGTGAGAGAGTAATAGATAGAGAAAGAGTGAGAGAGGAATAGAAACGCGGAGAAGGAAATTTAGGCATCACGCAGCTGCACGCATTTAACTTTATCGACGAATTTTTGTTATTTCGGCTTGCGGAAATCGTCAGATTATATATTTTTCATTATTCTAGAATTATTTCCTTCAAAATAAAAAAAAATTTAGCTACGCTCGAGAATGTCGAGATGACGTTTTTTTTTTACAACTTTGTTGCCCTCCCCTTTTTTTACGCCACTCTCAAATTGTCAGATTAGTGGAATATACACTTTTTAGGATGTAATTAACTCACCCTACCTTAATCTGACGCGCTCGAGAATTTCTGATGGTCAATTTTTTTTTACTAATCTGATCCTGTATCCTTCACGGGCGGCCTTATATATGGGCCTCATGTTTTGTGGAGGTACTTAACCGGGTACAAGGTATCCCCCTGTATATTAATCTGCCGCGCTTTAGTAAATCCCGAAATCCCCGCTTGGGCTCCCCTACTATAATTTTCTCTTTGCGCAGGTCACATAAATCGAATATTTTATCTTTGACATAAATCGAGTCCAGTCTATAGAGCCCTCAGAGCATTGAGGTCTCCTCAGAGTAATGTAATGTCATTACTCTAAGGCTCTGAGGCATTGAGGAATGACACCATTCCTCAATGCTCTGAGGTAAATTCATTTTTTTTTAAGTTCGCTCCTTAGGGCAGGCTAAAGTCTCTAGGACCATACCGCCATGTCTTACGTAGTATTTATGTGATAGTTTAATATTCCATTTATTATACTTTTGTTGAGAATGAGGTTCAACAGCAACAAACTGGACCCTCTCCTAATGCTTCAATAAAGTGGTGGAACTTTAATTATTCAAGCTTTCCATGGACTTTTTGGGAGAACATAAAAAGCAATGTTTTTCCCTATTTTGTTTCATTTGCCTGCACTCGTGCACGTTTACGAACACATAATGGTTAATATTCCACCGATATTACACATGATCTCTCACTTATCACTCACAAATAACACTTATTTGGAAAATAAAACAAAATCAAACTGTATCTCTTTTCACTTCCCGCCAAAAAGTCCATATAAATTCCTTGTAAACCTCAGAGGAAGAACATCCTCTGAGTTGTAAGCGTAGTGATTACATACTCTCTGGGATTAGTGTCACTCGCATGTGCCACCCCATGTATCTGTGTCAAAATCCAAATCCTAGTTTTCAGCAATAAAAAAATATGCGTCAATTTTCTTATTTAATATATCGAAAAAGAAATAGGACGACTTCATTATAGCAACAAAAAGTTGCGCTCGAGACCGGGGCGGGGTTGGGTATAAAGGAGGGTGCGGGTGCAGTGTGCGGGGCGGGGGCGGGGGCAGAAGCATGGCGCGCGTGCTGTTGGTTGCCCTGGCGTGGTGCGCCGTGCGCGGCGAGGAGTACGCGGGCGGCGCCATGCCGCAGTACGGCGGCGGCGACTACGAGCGCGGGCTCGGCGGCGGCGGCGGCGGCGGCGGTGGCGGTGGCGGCGGTGGTGGCGCCGGCGACGGCGCGCCCGGCCCGCTCGCCGACGACTACCGCGGGCACTCGCCTGATGCGCCGTCGCCGCTCGACTATAAGTACGAGGAAGAGCTGCGAGGTACTCCACACGCCGCCGTGCTGATCACTGACTATATAAATAATTAATTAATGCCATGATTTAATATTTTATCGAATGATTAATGACATTGACGTTTTAGGTGAGACCGTCAAACCGCCGAAGTATGTCGAGGACGCGGGCCTTTGGCGGAAGTCAGACAGAAAACAGAGGAGGCCGGCGCCGAAGCGGGACGACGTCAAAGACGAATTAGAAATGCAAAATATTGACTCGGAGTCAGAGGTGGTTCCGAAGCCGAGTCGGCGCGGCTCCAGACGCAAGTTGCGCGGCCGGAGGGACAAGCCGCGGCGCGACTCGCCGTGGCGACGCCGCGCCCACCACGACGACGACGACATTGTCCAGTATTTAGATAATCTTGAGTATCACCACGATAGCAGCAAGTATCGCGAAGTCGACAACCGCATCCAACCCAAAGAGACGACGGCTAGAGTCATTCGAAGAAAACCGAGAAATAGGGTTTTTGCGCCAGCGCCCTTGCCGCGTTCCACTAATATAGCGGAAGCAGTAGATGACGAATTGAATGAAGATCGGAGCATGAAAGAAGATACTAAATTCGTTGAAACTGACTATTGGAGTAGCGAAGAGGGCAACAGAGTTACAGCCCGGGAGCGGACCCTTCACCCAGAGCAGGACGCCGGCGCCGAGAGCGAGAGCTCCACGCTTCATAAAAGCAGACCAAAACAAAGGACCTATCAAGATTACAGCGACTACTATGATAGACTGAATAATATTAAAACGAAATTTCCTGTGTTGCCGCGAAGGACCATGAGTAAGTGATAAAGTGATTGATGTAGTGTAAAGTAATTTGATGTAGTGTTATCACAGTAGGTATAGTAGGTGTAAATTTGTATGGCTCGGCAATACACGGTAATTTGTAAAGCTAAAATTATTTAAAGTATGGGCTAAAGTAATCGAAGCTGGCAATTATTTTGGTAGGCCTGTCGGCGGGCCGTGCATGCCACAGACGAAGATAAATTAAGACTTAGCCGTAGGAGCCCGCGGTACTCCGGCGCGGTAGGCTCTAGATTCAAATCAATTTACAGAGCGGTGTTCTGATGTCCTTACATTCATTATTTTACTTAAAACAAAATATAGCCCGTGCTCCTTATTTACGGTGTTATTGATGAAAAATATGATGAAGATGGCGAATTAACGGAAGTGTTGTGTGTGTGCTCAGCGATGCCGCCGCAGGAAAGGGTTCCGGTGCGCTCGACTATGACGGACCTCCTACGGGCGCTGTGGCCTAAACGGCGCGCCGGGGCGGGCGGCGCGCCGCCAGGAGCACCAGATGCCGGCCCCGCCACCAGCGCCGCCCCCACCGCCACCGTCTCCTCCAGCACTCTGCCCCCCGCGGCCACGTCCGCCGCCCCGACCGCCACCGCCGTCGCGGCCAGCACGTCCATCGCGTCACCGAACTTCACGGAGCTGTCACTGGCGGAGAAATCTAGACTATCGATTCTAAAAAAGTCCCAAATGAAGGAGATGGTCAAGAGTTCGGGGACGGCGAAGCCGCCGGTGCTGCTACACGTGACCAGCCGGCTGCCCACCGTGGTGATGGTGGAGCCGGCCACGAGCGCTGACCCGTGGAAGCGCGCGCGCGAGGTGGCGGGGGACTCGCCCGACACGCTGGACAAGGTGAAGCGCCTCATGCGCCAGAAGCTGGTGGCGAGCGCCAAGAGCATCCGCGACCTCACCGACAACTGGGACGACACCGTGTGCGACTACATCGACGTGGCCATGCTGGAGAACGCAGCGCCGCCGCCGCCGCCGCTCGCTCGCTTCACCGCCTGCTGTGTTTGTCTACTCATGATTCTATAGAAACGTACTTTTCATTAAAGTGGTTGAAATGTTTCCTTAAAATATATTTAACTGTATAAGTAATTATATTATTTTAATAAAGTTGTTGCTGTATTGCATATTTTTATTTTTTTTATGATATAATATTTATGGTATGGTAATGGGTCACACCCTCACAGGGCCAATGTACATACCTATTATAATAGCATATTTTAAGACCTCTGCTTTAATATAATTTTACTTAAATATAATGAATGTACAATGAAATGCTCGGCGAGGACGACGGCGCGGCGGCGCGCCGGCGCGGTGCTCAAATCTAGTACGGGGGTTCGGCGTGCCGCCGCGCTTTTCTTATTTTGAACTAATTTTTTGTTTCGTAAGTAGTAGTAACACTTTCAAACTACACTTTGTTCTTAATTAAAAATTATTCGGGTAGGTATTATCACATTTTATCCCATTTTCTTATAATGTCTGACTGGCAGAATGATACCAGCATCAGGCGATGGCAATGTATGGACAAGATATTTACGAAATTTGACAAAAACTTACGATTTAACGATAGCGCTACCTAGTCTAGAGGTCTCAAAAAGCCACACTTGTACACAACTTAATAAAACTGGTAACGAGGCGGCTACTATACATTGATGTATGATATTTTTACAAATCATTTTATTTAGTAAGTATTATATGGCAGCAACATAATCCAAAAATAAAGTATTTAAAATTTTTGGCTGTCTGTTAGTATTCTGTGCTGTCTGTCTGTCCGGGAGAAACTCAGAAACTAAGGCACGAATTTCAATGCAGTTATTTGAAACATGTTCTGTGGAGTCCAGCACTTCACATTGGTTTTGTTTCATCGAAAGCGGGCGGTTCGCGCTATTTATGAGTTGGATCCTCGCGAATCATTAAGATAAGTTTTTAAACAAATTAATGTATTAACTTTACCATCTCTGTATATTTATGAAAATATAATGTATGTTCGTAAGAATCTGCACAAATTCAAGGTGAATAGTGACCACCACAACATAAACACTAGAAATAATTGCAGTGCCTAGGTTTAGACTGAGTTAAACGAATTGGGCAATTGTGTACGTTATTACAATAAAATTCGAAAATGTATAACGGAGCTCACAGAAAGTAGATTCAAATTGAGTGTGTAAAATATTCTAATGAAAAATGAATACTATGCAGTTAGTAATTACATAGAAGACAAAGATGCATGGAACATTCCGCTTCTGCCAAGTAGCCAACTGGCACATAAAAAAAAATATTGTCAAAAACAAACATAAAATATTGTAACAAAAGTTCTAAAAAATATGGCCCTCAGTTTCTTGCCGTATTTTCTGAGCAGTGGTTCTTTTTACGATACGGTGGTAGAGTCATTGTAATAATTGACATTAATAAGTGTTTCTGTGACGACAAAATTGAAATAATAAACTTTTGAATTGAATTGAATTGAAATCAGTCTAGGGTTTTTTTTTTTTTTTACACTTAATAGATCTATGTTTGGCCACTATCTCACCTGATGTGATGCGATGATGTGGCCTAAGATGGAGCACACAGATCTAGAGAGAGACGGCAGTTGAGCGGCTGCTCAGACCCGTCTCCCCGATGGTTCACCGAACATCATCCCGAAACACGACTAGGTCGCTTGACGGCATGGCTTTGTTCGGTGGGTGGTATTACAACCACGGCTAGAGCCTACCACTCCAGAGCGCGTAAGCGGGTTTCATCACGATGTTTTTCCTTCACCGTTTTAGAGCGAGCGTACAAAATCTGCACTATTGCATATTGAATTTATGACGCAATTTAGCAAAAAATATAGGTACTATAAGTTGAACTCTGGAACATATCGGACCCTTAGTGCAGAAGGCACAGCCTGCTTTGCGCTAACAGTTTTCTAAAAAAAAATATGTGGGGCCCTAGGCTACACAGCAAACTTTGGTTCGGGTAAGGTTGAAGTCTGTCGCGTCTGTGTTTCCACATAAATACAATCTGGGTATGTTCAAATGGTAGATAGATAGATAGATAGATAAAACGTTTATTTGTCAACACAACACACATGTACATTAAACAGCAAATTGTAAGGCACTTAAACTACAAGTACGTGTGTGTTGCAGTTATGAAAAATGGGCCATAGCGCAGCGAATAACATTGCTCAAGGAGCAAACACTGATTTTCAGCTATTGCCCTGTCTGAGGTGACGAGGCGAATCGAGCACATTACAACGATATACCTACGATAATAATAAATATATATTATAATATATAATGTGTCGATAATAATAAATAAATTTAAGTTACGGGGGTGCGTGAAAATGAATAGATGTGTGTGGAGGAGTGAGTGTGCATGTGGTGTGGTGTAATCTGATAACACCAGTCTCTTAAGAGTCTGTGGTACCAGAAGAGGCCCACGTGCATGTGGAGAGTAGTAAGTAGAGTTGACCACATCGCCGGTTCTTCTCAGTTGAGATCGTGGTCAAACGCTGACCCAGATAGATGTAAAAAAAGTACCATCCGGCAACGCTAATTAGTAGCATCGAGCCGCCCATAGATAAAGAGATAGAAGAGATAATCGAGAGGCGCAGTTTTCTGAATCGCGGCGTGAGTCTATCCGAGATTTAAATACCTACTGTTTTGTAGATTTGTTTGAGTCGGTATCAGTACCGGCCAGACTGCCGCCGCACCGCAAAAGGCGTGCAGACGAAACTAAACTATAAACACATGTGTATGTAAACCTGATAAATATTCTTAATCTGGTTTATTAATTAAAGACAAATGAGTCCCAGCAGTGGGAACGTAATGGGCTGATGATGATGAAATAAGTTTTACAAAATCTCGCCATCAGTTATCATAGACAATCCAAACCAACATAATAAAAAAAAAATACAAGCTTACAAATCAACATAGATAAACAAAACTCGGATACAGAATTAAAGTATTAAATTAATTCGGAAACATCCCCTTTTCAATCAAGCTACAAAGTCCCTCAAATAGACTGGCCTGGCTCTTACGCGATCACTACGTCGTGGGCCTAGATTAGACTCTTCTGAGCTTCGCATGTCCTCACTGTTGACAATGGTCGATGCGGCTGATGCTGGCGCCATGAACTGTTCAATCGTAAAACCTGCTGACTCAGTATAGTGAGGTTGAGAATGTACCAACGTAGGCGCAGTCGAATCTGATAGCTTGGTAGTCGCATCCAGCTTGTATTCGGTATCTGAAGACTTCCCAGGCAAAGCTCTGAAGTGAATTCTATTTCTTCTATATTCTTTATCTCCAACCCTGACCATATAGTATAATCTATCATTTAAAGGTTTAGTGACTTTACCATAACGCCATTTATTATTTATCTCAGGCTGAAGTTGAACCATCACTTTCTGATCCACACATAATAAAGGCATGTCTCTAGAACTGCGATCAAAACGTTCATTTACATTTTCCTTCCTTTCTTTGATTTTCGCCGAAACATTTGGAACAATAGCCGGCCTGAGATGTTTCAACAGGCAGGGCAAACCAGTGCTGGTACGCCTAGAGAACAATTTCTGTACGGGACTCGTATCATCCATTTGAATTGGTATATTCCGTTGATGCAGTAAGCAATACCACAAGTCCTGTTTAGTTTCTAGGCTCTGGATCACTAATCTCTTAGCTGTTTTAACAGCTGCCTCAGCTTTCCCATTCGAAGCTGGATGGTGAGGAGATGAAGTGACATGTTCAAAGTTCCATTTTTCTGAAAATGACTTAAAATGCTCATTTACAAAATTTGTTGCATTGTCAGTACAGACTTTTTGAGGTATTCCATGTATAGCAAAATTTTTCTTACATATCAGGATTATTTCATTTGCTGTAAGCGTCGAGACGCGATCCAGCTCAAAATAGTCTGAATAATGGTCTACTGTAACAAGAAATTTTAAGTCTCCCACAGAGAACACATACATTGAAATATACTGAAACGGATATCTAGGAACTTCATGACAAATGAGCGGCAATCTTTTTTGTGATGGCGCATGTAGGTATTGCACAAAATAAACATTTTTCCAAATAGCATCTGAGTTCCACAGACCTACCGGGCCAAAACATATTTTCTCTGGCTAGGCGTAAAGTGCTGGCAAGACTATTGTGACTGACATGTACTTTTTGTAGCATATCTCACTCCTTAAACTTTCTGGAATTAGTACTTGATTATTCCTGCATATTAATCCTTCAGATGTGGATAATTCATGTCTAAATTTGTGAAATACCCTGAGATCTTCAGGTAAGTCTGCTATATACTTTGGAAATCCATTTATAATAAATGTTATCAATTTTTGAAGGTTTTTATCTTCATCCATGGCTTTCTGGATTCTCTCAATTAGTTTATCTGATATTTTTAAATACCTTACTGAAGAGGCTTTACTTATTAGCTTGTAAACCTTTCTCTCTGATAATTTACTTTCCAAATCATAGCCTTCTGCACCTTCAGCGACAGGAGCTCTTGATATAGTGTCTGCCACCTGGTTATTTCTGCCCTGGATGAATTCTAACTGAACATTATACTTTTGAAGAGTCAATAACATCATTTGCAATCTTTTAGGTGCCTCTACAAGTGGTTTATTAGCAATATTGATAAGTGGCCTATGAAAAGTTTTAATAATAGTCTTGCAACTGCCAGCAATATACTGATTGAATCTTTTACATGCAAATACTACTGCGAGAATTTCTTTTTCAATCTGGGCGTATTTATTTTCTGTTGCAGACAAACATCTTGATGCAAAACTTATGACGTTATTATCCTGATAGAGAGCCGCTCCAAGACCAAATTCACTTGCATCACAGTCAATAGTTACCTCTTTATTAACATCAAAGTATTTCAATGTTGGTAGACAGCTTATGAAATCTTTTAAATTTTGAAACTCATCTTCTTCCGTCTTGGTCCAGATAAATTCAACATCTTTTCGTGTTAATTGTCTAAGATTGGATGCTTTGGCACTAAGATTATTAATAAATTTGCTCAGATATCCAATCATGCCCAAAAATCTAAGGACATCTTTGCCACATGTTGGAGTGGGCATGTTTTTTATAGCTTCAACCTTAGATTCATCTACTTTTAAGCCCTCATTGGTTTGGATATGGCCATAAAACTTTGTTGAAGTTTCTAGCAGATTTACTTTATCTTTGTTCAACTTACAATTCACTTCTCGGAGCCTTTGAAGAAGTTTCTCAAATTTTATATTGTGATCTTTAACAGCTTCTTCTATAGTGTCGCCAACGCCATATATTAAAATGTCATCGGCTATCACCTCTATTCCTTTTAGGTCCTTAATGAGACTAGTAAGTCTTTGTTGAAAAAATTTCTGGAGAGGAACTGAGCCCGAACGGGAGACGCAGCCATCTGTAACGACCAAAAGGTGTCCAAAATGTAGTAAGTTTACTGCTTTTCTCAGAAAGACGACATTGTCTAAAACCCTTTTTTAGCATCCACCGTACTAAATACCTTGGCTTTACTTAGCTCAGGTAACATTTCATCAAGGGTGGTGAACTGAAAATTTTGTCTTTTAAGAGCTTTGTTTAAGGGAATAGGGTCTAGGCATATTCTAAACTTATGATCACGGCTGACGATCAAAATATTATTTACCCATTCTGTGTGTTGTATCTCTTTGGCAAAAATTCCATCCTGCTCCAAACTGTTGAGCTCCTCCCGTAACTTCTCTCTTAGACATACTGGTATACGACGTGCTGGCTGTATACGAGCTGGAACGGTTTCATCTATCTCTAGAGTAACCTCTCCTGGTAAGCTTCCATGTCCCTCGAACACGTCGTTGTAATTTTGCATGATGTTCAATGTTTCTGTTCGGTCCAGCTGATCTGAGACAGTCACTTTATCACAGTACTTAATAAAGCCCAATGCCACACATGCTTTTTCTGACAAGAGAGATTCATGATCAATGTCCACAATATGGAATTTTATTTCAAAAGTTCTCTTGTCTTTGTTGTTTTTGGTTTTACACTTAAAAAGGGCAGTACCTAAATTTGGTATGTCAGATCCATTGAAACATTTTAACTTCTGATGTGCAGGGGTTAATGATGTAAAGTCCTTCTTACCAATGACTTTTTTATAACAATCTGCCCCCATTACGCATACCTGTGCTCCTGTGTCTAATGTACAGTATAGCTCATTCCATTTAGTATCATTCATTCTAAAGTACAGAGGTGAATACAATAGAAGAGAGGACAATAAATCCAGGGGAAATGAGGGATACGGATTTAAAAAATCCGCTTGCCCAAACATTTAACGATAGACCTAATTGATAAAACTAAGTAAACCTAAGGGGGTTAAAAACTAAATACTTTTAACCTATCCTCAATGATGATATATCTCTATGATTTATTCTTCTATTTGTAGGTATCCGTACCTAGACTTTGTCTCGTTGACCTTGAGCTAATAATTAAGTACCTATTAGCTCAATGATGACAAAGGAGAAATTGCAACAAATCAAAATATTTCTTTAAAAACGGGTGATCATGTCAATGTCATTGATGTTCGTTCCGTTTCACAAAAAAAGGGTATGTTAAAAGTATGATTTATTTTTTTCATTTATGTATTTAATTTTCATAATATACAGTATTATTATACAGTAGAAATGTAAGACAACAGTTATATCACAGAAAAAACCCAAATATTCGGCATAAATGTTTATATTATGGAAAAAAGTTAAAAGGTTAAAGTTATCGATTGTACAATTACACAGTCGATAAAAACGGAACGTGTCTGAAGACAGACAAAAACTAAATTATCTGTGCAAAGCATTTGAATGAACATCCTGACGGCCAATCGACTTGCGCAATAAAAGACTAATTGACGGAGCTACCGGATTACGGACTACAGGTACAATCACGCAAACTGATGTACATACAGTCAGAACAGTGGACATACGGTCTCCATACGCAGACATTATAGAGATTTATCCCGATATTACTAGACCAGTATCAGCAAAGTTTGCTCCGAAACATAACGTAACTCACCAAATTGTAACCGAAGGTCATCCAGTGCATTCAAAATGCCGTCCACTGTCAGCAGATAAATACAATAAAGTTAAACACGAGATACAAAGTATGCTGACCGCAGGAATTTGCAGACCATCAAAAACTGCTTGGTCAAGTCCATTGCATGTAACAACAAAGAAAAATGGTGACATACGCTTATGTGGAGATTATCGTAAATTGAATGCCATTACGAGACCAGACCGTTACCCTATACCAAGATTCCTTGACTTTGTCCATTTACTACCACGAAAAACCATCTTTTCTAGGATAGATCTGAAGAGAGCCTACAATCAAATTCCTGTCGAAGATCCAGAAAAAACGGCCATGTGCACTCCATTTGGTCTTTTTGAATTCCCTAGAATGCCTTTTGGATTACGAAATGCAGGTCAAAATTTCATGAGATTTCTGAATTCAGTATTGTCAGATCTCGATTTTGTCTTCAGTTATGCTGACGATATACTTGTTGTATCATCATCAGACACGGAGCACAGAGAACATCTGAAGAAACTATTTAAAAAACTAGATCAAAACGGCATAACTATAAATTTAGACAAATGTGATTTTGGCAAGCAAGAAGTTGAATTTTTGGGCCATTCAGTATCCAGCAATGGAGTTCGCCCGTTACCAGAAAAAGTTAGAGCAATTGACGAATTTCCTAGACCAAGAACGTTAAAAGAATTGCGAAGATTTCTTGGAATGATAATTTTTTATAGGAAAAACATCCCACAAGCCGCAACGCATCAAGCTGAATTAAATAAGTATTTATGTGGAAATGTAAAAGATAGTTCTGAAATCGAATGGACAGAAACAGCGATAAAAGCGTTCAATCAATGTAAAGCTAGTTTAAAAAACGCCGTTACATTGAGTCCTCCTTCGCCTGTGTGTCAATTAGCTTTGATGACAGATGCCTCACAAACTAGTGTCGGGGCTGTTTTACAACAACTACAAAATGAAACATGGAAAACTTTAGCATTTTTTTCAAAAACCTTGAGCAGTACCCAGAGAAACTACAGTACATACGACCGGGAACTTCTAGCGATATACATGGCAATCACATATTTTCAAGATGAAATTGAAGGAAGAGAATTGATTGTGTACACCGACCATAAACCATTATGTTACGCATTTCAAAGCAATAAGACGACAACGAAAGAAAGAACATCGCCTAGAAGATTAAGACATCTGAATTACATATCTCAGTTTACGACGAATATTCGACATCTAGCTGGATCGCGGAATCCGGTGGCAGATGCGCTATCTAGAATAGAAGAGATCAATTGTCCATCTACAGTAGATTGGGAAGAGATGGCGCGCCAGCAAGAACATGATTTAGAACTAGATTGAATAGCTTAAATAGGAAATGGAAGAAAGTAGACATTGGCCGAACAGTATTATGGTGTAAGAGTTCAACGGGTAAACTACGTCCATATGTGCCGATATCACTTCGCAAAAGAGTGTTCGACACTATGCATAACGTGACACACCTAGGGATCAGAACAACTAGGAATTTGTTAACTACGACATATTTCTGGCCAAGTATGAACAGAGATGCAGGCGAATGCGCTAAAAAGTGCGTTTCCTGTCAACGAAGCAAAGTAATCAAACATAACAAGACGCCACTGGTGGAATTCCCTGAGTCAACAAGATTTCAACACGTGCACTTAGACATTGTGGGGCCATTACCCATTTCAGACAGTAAAAGATACATTGTTACTATACTATGATAGACAGATCTACAAGATGGCCAGAAGCGATAGCAGTGCCAGAAATTACCGCCAATAGCGTAGCGAAATAATTTTTTAATAATTGGATCTCAAGGTTTGGTTGCCCTTTGGATAACTACAGATCAAGGAAGACAATTCGAATCTAATTTATTTTCAGCTTTAGCTAAAATTATAGGTATCCAAAAAATTCGAACAACAAGTTACCATCCACAATCAAATGGCATGGTAGAAAGATGGCATCGCACACTGAAAACAGCGCTCATAACACGGGGTAATACCAAAGACTGGTCATCAGAGTTGCCAATCGTGTTACTTGGTTTAAGAACTGCCATGAGGAGCGATAGTAACGTTAGTCCAGCTCAAATGTTATATGGAATGAGTTTGCGACTCCCTGGAGAATTTTTGGAGCAGAAAACGCAACAAAATTCGCCAAATGAGTTCGTGCGTCAATTAAGTGAATCCATGGAAACATTACGTCCCGTGCCAGCAACATCACACTCGTCAGAAAAGCCGTTCATTCATAAAAGTATGGCAAAGTGTGAATACGTTTTTGTACGAACAGATTCAGTAAAAAAAACATTGATAGCACCATATGAGGGACCATTCAAGATATTAGAAAAACATGAAAAATATTTTAAAGTTCAATTACATAATCGAACAGCTGTAATCTCAATCGACCGACTCAAGCCAGCGTTCCAATTGCAAGACGTCAGCAGCGAGGGTAATGATCCACCGAATGCTGAGTCAAAGGATCACACGGTGTCAGCGAACATGAAGACAATGAGACCGGATCGTGCCGCGCGCGTGGTGCGATTTGCATTGTGAATTTAGTAGTCAGTTATCAGGTTTTATTTTCTTGTTTAAGGTTAATATATATTTTTGTTTGTTTTGTAAATTCTAAGTTCCTATGTTTTTCTCTTTTAAAAGGGGGGAATAATGTGGGATACAATAACGTATTGTTTAAATTACAATAAGACACATGTAAGTAGGGTTGCACAATGCACACACAGGTAATAATAAGATAATATATAAACTAAGTTAAGAGAATTAAAGGCAGAATATATTTGGTCATCGAGAGTTTTAGTTATTCCTTAGATAGTCCCTTCAAGGTCATTATATGAATCATCTTCGGCTTCTATTGTTTTAACTGGCTTTTGTTTCTTCTTACAGACTATTCTCAAGTGATTTCTTCCTCCACATTCTTCACACCTCTTCTATTTATTGAACACATGTGTTTGTGCACAAAACTTGCATTTTTTATTACTAGTTACCGTTGCATCTTTAATAGTGATCTTATTGACCTCTTCTTCCTTTTGCACACTAGAAACATGCATTGATGCTCGTTTAGCAGATCTGCATAAATTTATGGCTGTATCAAGTGTCAAACATTCTTGACGAAGAAATTCCTTCATGACGTATTTATCTTTTATGCCAACTACTACTCTGTCTCGTAGTAACTCATCACTTATAGATTCCGGGTAATTGCAAGGCTTGATCAATTTTCTGAGCACTAGCAGGTAATCATCAAACGATTCTTCAATCAACTGACTTCTTATGTTGAATATATAACGAGAATAAATGACATTGGTCTTCTTTATTATTTCTGACTCCATTTTTTAAAAAATAGATATCTCGCTTTTTTTGTCTACCTCTGTTAGGTTAAAATCTAAGTATTTTCTCATAGCGGCATTGCCTATAGCATTAAGAAGAATCCCGGCCTTGATTTCGTCTTTCTCTGGAGCCCATTTATTCATACCGGTAGCAATCGAATAATTCTCCCAACTTGTTCAACTTGTTCAACAATGGATCTCCAGACTCCACTAGCAGGGGCTGAGGCCAAGGGACGCTGACACTGCTCTTGATTTCGGATAACACAGACGGCATGGCGTGTACAAGTTGTTGTTGCATTAGACCCATTTGCTTTTGCATCACAGCTAGGAGATGGGCCTGCTGATCGAAGAGCTTCTGAAACGCCTCTTCCGCCATCTTCTGACACCATGTATGTAAACCACATAAATATTCTTAATCTGGTTTATTAATTAAAGACAAATATAAGTTTTACAAAATCTCGCCATCAGTCATCATAGACAATCCAAACCCTAGCGCTTACAAATCAACATAGATAAACAAAACTCGGATACAGAATTAAAGTATTAAATTAATTCGGAAACAACATGATTCACCATTTTTTTAACATGATCTAAAAGAACTTGGTAAAGTTTATATTTTAAATTAAAAATGGATCCACTCACTGTACACTGTACGTACAATGAGTAAGTGGTAGATTAGGTAGGTATATGACTATTGTTTCCAGGTGCGACAAGCTCGGGGGACAGCGCGGCGGAGCGCGAGCTGCACGCGCTGCTGGACGCGCACCGAGGGCGCAAGGAGGCGCCCGCTCCGCCACCGTCGCCCCCGCCGCCGCCGCCGCCGCCAGCCACCGCGCCGGAGCCGCCCACGCTGCCGCCCGGCGCCGTGCCGGCCGCTCTGGCCGACCAGTGGCGGGACTTCCTGTCCGGTGCCGCCCGCGCTGCCGCCGCCAGAACCGCGCCGCGCCGCCGCCCGCGACTCTTCTCGATGTACGCTGCCACTTTTTTAGTTATATTAAACTCTTTCATAAGATTATAGATTGACATTTACCTTGTCTCTCACGGGCGTAGCAACCCCTTTTTGTATTGATGCGACGTTGAATAGGTACCTATAAAAATGGCATGCACATATATGTATACTTATAGTATACTGCCATAGCGGTTTCCTATACAGGGTGTGCAAAAGTTTTCCTTTGTAGTGAGAAAGTTCTGTTCTTTGGACACATCGTGTGAATGTTGGTATTTTTTTTAATTAAATCGGTAAAGATTCTAAAAATTTGCCAAACACTGTATACTTAGTTCATTGTAAAATATCGACGTCGACGTATTGTGAAATATGGCACACCACTGGAAGGAGGTACCCTCATATAGGTCATGACATAAATCTTAAACTTAAAAACTACAGTACCACTCTCTATCATTGGTTAAATGCGTTTGACTATGGCCAATTACCATACAAAAAACCGGACAAGTGCGAGTCGGCCTCGCCCACCGAGGGTTCCGTACAAAGACTATATTTTTATTATTTAATTACAAAAGATTTACTTACACAAATAAGAATCGGAGATTTTTTGATTTTTCGCGTCTCCCTGCCAAGCGATAGTAGGTGTGAAAGAGAAACACTTCGGTTGCTTACGTAGAGCGTTGTCCTTGTCGCGCTCGATTCGTATTAGCTCATCCCTACAATAATTACACACATACACAAAACGTGTGTGGACAGGCCGATGCGCGAGTAGTACTACTAGCAGGCCTAGCGCACTCCGCACTGTAGGTACGAAGCTACAAGTACATAGCCGGACACCGATGGCGGGTCGCGCGTCCTTACACGTGCCGCGTCAGAAGAGATAATAGCTATGCGATAGAAAGAGAGGCGCTCTGTAGGTTAATATGAATGGTAGGTATGCAGCGCTACGCGAGCTGAATTGAATTTTATTTCGTCATAGCAAGAGTCGCTATTTGTTTAAATTTCTTTGCAAAGTGATGCTTCTGTCCCTTAGTATTCTGTGGTATAAGACGATATTAGGTACCTGCCAAATTTCATAGTTCCATAAATGATTCTCTTGAGAGTGTCGAAACATACCTACGTTTTTTTTATGTCCTTTTTACGTTAACATGTTTGATTTTTTCACGGCTTCAAGGCACTGTAGACCTGAGTATATGGTTTTAATTTCAATACCTCCACGCGATACCTCCACATATTGATCGATACCTCCACGCGTTCCCCAGATAAAAGGGTCTTGACAGACAGACGGACAGACAGACAGATAGACAACAAAGTGATCCTATAAGGGTTCCGTTTTTTCCTTTTGATGGACGGAACCCTAAAACAAATAAATTATAAGGTTAGGTAGTTTTTCGTTTCTTTACTTGGTACGCAATATTACAGCAGCGAATCACGTAACGACGAAATATCAAGACCACCAATAATTATGATGTATGCGCTACTGGCTACCTAGGCATCTAGTTAAAGGTACTTGTAGTAGGAATTCTAATATCGCACGCTTTTCCCTAACAAGTGAACTGTACCGGACGTAGGTCACGTCACGTGACAGGTGTTTTAAAAGTTTATATTGGGCCTGCAGTAAGTACTAGATACTCTAAAAAGTTTTGAGTGGAGTTACTTAAATATAATTTATGAATGGGCCTGAACTTCAGAGCGCGGTTGACGGCATCGCCGGTTGCTGGTTTTGCTGTTTAAATTTATGTTAATAAACATGTATCCCATTTATCAAAACGACAGCCAGAAAGATGAACTGTTCTAATATGTTATAAAAGCCTCCTCCAGATGGCATATTTGTTTACGAATAAGAATGTGTATTCGCGCCACCTATGCAGACAGTCAGCATTGCAAGCGGTCGGCGACAGAGGGCGCGGCGCGGCGGCAGCAGGCGGCGCCGCGGGCGAGCGATTGATTCACGGTGAGTGCCAGGGCTGCGAGCGCCGAGCGCGACCGCCGACTGCCGCTGCTGACCGCCTGTATTCAGTTATTTATTCGCCGCGCGAGCCGCGGGCCGGAGGTCGGTCGTGGTTCGTGGACGTGTGTGCGGTGTGCGGAGTGCGGGGCCGGCGCGTCCGACCCAGTGTTGTTGTCGAATACGAACCGTGTTCTAAGTGACTATTATGAGCGACAGGGACAGGTCGTCACCTTCCCTCACGGACACCCCACTGAAGACGTACATCGGTCGGCACGACGACGACTACCCCCTCATAAACGGAAACGGTGAGTGCTTAATGCTAAGTCGGAGTGGAGTGCCGCTGCACCGGCTGCGGCCTGGCGATGCAGCGCGGCGCTTGCGGCACTCGAGCACTCGGCCACTGGGTCAGCGCTCTCAGCTGACTGCTCTACTCGACTCGGGTTTGCCGCAGTGAAACTTCCGCGGCGGGTTCGATCGACCCGCGCCCGCTTCGAATTCCCTTCCCGAATTCCCCGAGTGCTCGTTTGGGATTCAATCTGTGTATGTAGGTTTTTCAAAATCATTTTTCTGTTTGGAAGAGTAGGTACCTAATGTCGCATCGCGGCGACTTCTCGGCTTATGTACCTATCGCAGGTTCATAGAATAATGAGCGCCCTAAAGAACGGGGCCGGGGCTCTCAGCGAGGGTGAGGGCCGACGGACGGGTCGCGTGCGTAGGGACCGAGCGCCGCCGCCGCCGCCGCTGCCGATGACGATGCGGATAAAGCGAGATGGGTGGCACGGTGCGGTCTCCAGCTGCCGCGGATCGATACCCGGTGACCTTAACTCCAATAGCCGGAATTTTGGAAATAAGGGGTTCGCATGTTGGAGCCGCGTAGCGTTGCGTTTCCTTACAATATATTACATTATATTGTATAGAGACAGATGTAGTACCTAGAGCAGCCGCCGGCGCTGCAGCCCGCGGTCGGCCCGCAGCGGCGGCGGCGGCGCGGCGGCGGGCGGCGGCCGGTGCGGTGGCGCGCTGACTCGCCTCCATCCAATGCTTCTAAATAACACTGGAGTCTTGAATTACCGATATCCTATATTTAGCTCGCCTTCCGACACTTGAAAGCGGAAAATGTTTTGAACTGGTGTCGGACATTCCAAGGAAAACGACGACGTTCACTTGGCAGATTGTTTGAACTAGGTAGGTATTATCAGACCTGACGACGACGGGACGCTTCCAAGATATGCTGTTTCCTAGTTATCTGTAGTTGCAAATATTTATAAATATTTAATTTTATAATCTCATGATCACCAGAAAATCCAGAACGTACTGTTACACGAGCAAACCTTCGCAATCTCTACCTAACTTATACCCACCTACGTAAACTCAGTATCTAAAATTAAACTTAACTATATTAACATTACTCACTATAATATCTGTTTATTACCTACCTATGTAAATATAAAACCTACGTAGGCATTAAATCCTAACTTAATCTTTAGCTGCCTATCTACTGTTTGTTTGTAAAATTACCTGATTCGCACAAGTTTTAAAACCCGTTAGGTACCGGCAGCCACGTAAGTACCGTATGAATGTAGAGTATGTAGGTATTCGCAACATTTATTTATGAGGAAAATATTTGAAACATAGCTATAGGATATATATATAGGTATAGCTACGCTGCGCTGGTATCGCTATCGCTAGTTTACACTACGAGATCGGTGCGTCTAAATCAACAATCAATTAAGTCGGTGATTAATCATCTCCACCCGACAGCGACAGCCATCAACCGTCGCGACCGCGCGCATGCCCCCGCATGCCATGCTCCTGTCGCGGCGCGATGCTATACCGCCGCCACTACATCCCTATTCCCTCAGAGTACAGACCTCGTCATAGTATCGCACTCCGAAGTAAACAGGGAAAAACATGAAAAATATTAAAACATTTCAAACATATTAACAGAGTTAGCGTAGCGCAAATCGAAAACAAGCTAACCTTGACCAAAATCTATTTCGGCTATAGAGCATTATGCATTCTACTATACCTATGTTATATGAACACATTATCTCGCAGAGAGATGTATCTATAGAGATGTTTCGTATATCTGTAAACGTTCTTATAAAAGCGGCTACTGTTACTTATCATTCGGTTCGGTATCGGTATGGGTACCTATAGCTGCATGGTTTACTTCGTACCTACGCTATATAAAGCTACGCGCTAGGCGCTGTCAATCGTAGATGCATGATAGCACTTTTGCTCAAAAAGTACAACCCTTTCAATCACGGCGCTAGGAAAAAGCTGGTACAATGCAAAATCTTTATATATTGCAATGCCAAACTCAATAAATTGATGAACTGACTCTACAATCTACATAGATGAGAACAGTACCACACACTAATTTATAGACTCGTGTTTCACCTGTATGTATTCACGTATGTAAGACGGTACACAAAGGGTCAATAAGTAACGGAGTGATGCGAACGTTGAATAAGTTCATCAGTAAGTATCAGTTCAGATATCGTGATGTATCCGCTCGTGTCCGCTCGTCGGGGTGTCGGTCGCTTCGCGTCGTATCAGCTGCCCATTACACGAGGAGACAAGACACCGGCCGTGGACCGGAGACAATGTCGCGCCGGAACCGGAGTCGGTAGCTGTGCACGTGTGTAGCGCGGTGTGCCGCCGTTGGCGCCGTGCGGTGCGGTGCGGTGCGGTGCGGCTGCGGAGCGGTGCGCGGTGCGGCTGGAGCGCGTCTCGAATGCGTCTCGGGCACGTGCGTAGGTTTAGTAGTGCGCAGTAATTATATCGCGCGTTATCTTCGGCCTTAGATAGCGCCGCGCGCCGCTGCGACATCGCGATCCCGCGCGGCTAGAAGTTACGCCTTTGACGCGTAGAGATAACAAAGTGATGTGTGTGCCTCCGTAGAGGTACAATGAATCTAACACTAAGTAAGTAGACAAATAACTGAATAAATCGGCTTAGGGGCTTTTCACCCACAAAAAATCTCACCCATAGGTGAATTTGCTACTTTCCTGATTTGTAGTGGTTCACTCGATGGCATGGGTGGGTGAACTGGTGAGCAAGTGTAGGCGAGTTTATTACCTCACAAGTTCCGAGTGGCAATGTTCATTCATCTAGTCGAGGTAAATGTTGTTGTTTTTACTATTCAAATGAAGCATATTTAAATTATAATTGTTTTGTTTGCTATACAGCGTTCAAAGGCTTTAGTAAAGTTTAAGACCAACACAGACAACTTAATAGTACCAAGGAGAGCAATCACAATCTCGCCAATGCTAACTTGTGGCAGAGAGAGAGAGAATGAGACTGAATAAATTGGGGGGCAGCGTGGCTCTGCGATCGTCATCTTCATGCTTACTCCGTCATCCGCGTGTGTCGAAGTCGGTGCGTAAACCTGCACAAGTTTGAGACGATCTACGATGACGACGATCTACGACGACGATAGACGATCTAGGTTAGCTTGATCACAAGGTGCGCTACCCAAACTATGCGACTAACTGGATATTCTACAATGTTGTCAGAAAGGACTTTATTGACCAAGAACCCGACGTTCCTTGGGAGAGCTGGTCTCCCTCTCGGAAGTATAAAAGATGGCCGGATTCCAAGGTAGTGGTTCGAAGTTTCCTCAATCCTAAAATGTGGCTCTTATCCTTCGGACGGTATATAATAGCAAGAGAGAGATAAATAATAACAGACTGTTAATAATATATCTGCATTAGTAAATAAACATGAAAAAAACATTGAAAATTAAGATATACGGAATCTCCTAAAACTTTACTGATGATGGTAACTATGCGGATGGCTTCCTGTTTCTGAATGATGTTAATGTTAATGTGTGAATCCAGTTTGCTGCAGTAACTATGAAGGATTTTAGCTATGACACCGGTTGCTCCTACTATTACTTCTGCTCTACTAGAGTCGGGCTATTTCAGTTGTAGTGCATGGTATTTACTTAATTGTTCTTGTTCTTTTGCTCCTATATTGTAGTCAGATGGTACTGTGACGTCTATTAGGTATGTGTTATTTACAGCTTTATAAACGTGCATGACGTCTGGTGTACTGTGTACTTTTGTAACATCTGTTTGTACCGGTATCTCCCACATGATCTTCGCACTTTCATTCTCCTTGACCTGTGGCTGCGTTAAGTGTTCCTGCCACCACAGTTTAGAGACTGGAAATTATGGAACTAAGTGATTAATCGAGCAAGTTGTTCGCCTGATGGTAAGCGCCACGCGCGCCCATAACAATCGCAGTGCCTCCCAGAAATTTTATAATAACATAAAAAGAACTGCGTAGCATTGCATTACGCTCATCACCCTGAGACATCAAATGTTGAGTCTCATATGCCCAGTAATTTCGCTACGTACAATGCCCTTCAAACCGGAACACAGTAATACTTACGCACTACTGCTTGACGGCAGAATAACTGCCAAAACGGTGGTACCTACCCAGACGCCCTCCCGCATACGAGTCGCCTATCCCGAGTAGAAAGAAAATATGTACGTAGAGTATATTATGTAGAGTCCTGAATCTGTACTGTACTATTGTTGTGTCGTTTGTAGTAGTACGTTGCCGGCCAGTTTTTCACACGCCGAAATGATATGTTGTGTGGTCTCGTCCTTTACCTATATAACCGACACTTGCCATCAACAGATCTTTTTTAAATATCTCTTTCATGCTGTCTGCTCTCAACTATAACTGCTTGATCCTGAATTGCAAATATGCCTGAATGGAGGTGATATCTGTTGTTTATTTAGTCAACGGAATAACCCGTCTTTTTCCTGCCCTTTGTTGTCTTTTATAAAGCGCCTTCTGGTGAAGCGCACTCAGAATTACCACGCTGAGCCCAGAGCGCTGAGCGCTGAGAGTTGAGAGCAGAGCGCATACCTTTCGGCCGATATCTGTTATTCTTATCTGTTGTTTACATAGTTTGTGTTTCATAACGTTCGTGTACGTAGGTACCTACATATCTTATGTGTTGTTTATCCTTTTGCAGTTTCGTCAGAATATGTTTCAATTAGTCAAATGAGTTATCTCCGAAGTGCATCATTCGATTTTGAAAAAATGTATATGGGACCACCCTAGATGACAACTCTTTCGAATATTTTTTTTTTTTATATTACTAATAGGCAAACAAGCAGACGGCCCGCCTGGATGGTAAGCGGTTACCGTCGCCTATGGACAACTGCAACACCTGCAACCTGCAAAAAAAAATGTATATGGGACCACCCTAGATGACAACTCTTTCGAATAAATTAAAATGTATATGGGACCACCCTGGATGACAACTCTTTCGATAAAATTAAAATGTATATGGGTCCACCCTAGATGACAACTCTTTCGAATAAATTTAAATGTATATGGGACCACCCTGGATGACAACTCTTTCGAGTAAATTAAAATGTATATGGGACTACCCTGGATGACAACTCTTTCGAATAAATTAGAATGTATATGGGACCACACTGGATGACAACTCTTTCGAATAAATTAAAATGTATAGGGGACTACCCTGGACGACAACTCTTTCGAATAAATTTCTATATTAAAATTGATTGGTAAACGGCGGAAAAAAACAGATAACACATACGTGTCGAATTGAGGAGCTCCGCCGTTTATGTGTCGGTTTAAATACAATTATAGATACAATAAAAATCATAGAGCAGTAAGTAAAGTAAAGGTAAAATGGGCGGCGCAACTCGCGTGTTTACTTCTTTTTTCATAAAATCAAAGACAAGATAAAACAACACAGTTATTTAATTGCACGCAAAATGATTTGGGGCGAAAAAGAATAAGCCAGTAGATAGATACCTTACCTATTACGGGACTAACGTACGAGTAGGTAGGTACCTATAGACAAAGTAATCACGAGAGGTAATAGTATACCACAGCTTACTCATTGTGAAACAAGAGATTAAAACAATAGTCATCCTCTGTGGTGTAGTGGTTGGGCAGGTTGACTCAAATCTCATACACCACTGAGGTTGGGTTTGTTCCCGCCACGGGACAAATTTAAATGTTTGAACACAGAAAAAGAAGCGTCTGGGTGTTGATGATTGAAGATTTTTTTTTTATGCTCAACGATCACATACATAGATCCTGGTTCCTAACTAGGATTTCCTGTATCTAGGGAACCAAGATCTATGAGGACCATAGACCCATATTGATTGATGACATGAAAAGGATCTGTTGAAAAACCACGAGGGTAGCGAGGGATTCCCAACTATAGTCCTGGGATTCAAGCTGTGTTACAATTTTACTACCGAGCGTTTCACTGCCGTACAAATAAAATAACTGGGGTACTACTATTGCAATGATTAAAAAGAGAGTCGCGCCGCGTCGCGTCGTGAACGCTATGCGTGTGATAGGTATTCTGTGGGGATAGTTAGTATTATTGGCTGCGTGAAGATGTAGCTCGGCCACGACGGCGACGCAGCGGCGGGCGGCTGTTTTGCCGAAACGATTCCGGAACCACGGCCCCACGTGGAGGGCGACCGATTTAGAGCCGCGCTCGTTTTTTACTCCATGTCAAAATAACGAAGTAGGCACGCGGCGCGTTCGGTGGCGGTGGCACGCGGCACGTGCCTCGTCCCTCATCCCTAGCGGCTAGAGTCTAAACGTTTTAGCGTCGCCGCGCTGTCGGCGTCGCGTCGTGGGCTGCGCGGTTCTGCTGCGTGTTTGTTGTCGCTCGCAAGTCGCAACTACATATGAACTATGAAACAAGAAAATGTCCTCATCTCAAATTGCCATGTACAAGCTATTCAATAAATTTATCGTCTATTATATAAACAACTTACCTACACGTAACACATTTTAATGTATTAAATACGTATTCATAGTGATGTTCAGAGGACAGCCGTGGTCATGTGCCAATTACAATAATATTTGTATTGTTTTGTTGGGCATCTCAAAGTTGGGTCACGCAGGGATCTGTGGTTTTCTACTGAGGTGGTGTGAATCATATCTTCTAAATCGGTCTCAGCATGGTTCGAGGGTTCAAATCTGCTGCTCAGCTGGTACCATCTGGTGTGCCTCAGGGTTCTCATCTTGGACCTTTGTTATTTTTGGTCTTTATTAATGATTTGTGTGCCGCTGTCACATCCAAATATCAAATGTTTGCTGATGACCTTAAACTGTACAGATTGATACGCAACCATAAAGATGCATTAGCTTTGCAAAAAGATATGGATAATATTAGTTATTGGTGTTCGCATAAGGAGATGGTACTTAACACATCTTAATGCTTTCATATGACATTCACGAGGAAACGAGACCCTCTGCCAGCCACTTATTATATCGACAACATCCCGATAAGTGAAGTATCGAGCATTCGTGACCTGGGTGTTATAGTGGACACAAAAATGAACTTCCGAGAGCACATTGACTCCATCACGAAAAAAGGAGCACGTTTGGCAGGATTCGTAATAAGGCAAACTAAATTTTTCAAAGACGCCGTTGTTTCGATTTTAATTTTTAATTGCTACGTTGTTCACTTCTGGAATATTGCAGTCCTATCTGGAGCCCCTCATATACTGTGCACATAAATCGTTTAGAGAGACTTCAAAAACAATTTTTATATCACCTATCCTATGCTAACAACCAATGCCGCAGCCTAACTTCATATGACACTAGGCTTACTCATTATAGAATGACCTCATTAGAACTCAGACGGAACGTTGCCGATATCGTGTTTCTTTATAAAATTATAAGTGGGAAAATTGACAGCCCTGATTTGTTATTTAAAATTAATCTCACGTACCACGCACATGCAGCCGTCTCGGAAACAGAAAAACATTCCATCTTCCTTTATGTCGTACCAATTATGCTCAGCACTCTCTGTTGCACCGAATGTGCTTGGCTTACAATAAAATATGTCACGATGTGGACATCTTCAACACATCAATCCACTCTATCAAATTTAATTTAACATCTTAATTTTTCTTTCTTATTTGTAAAATCTTTCCCTCATTCATTTAGGCCACTGGTTATTATATGTATAGTATCCTTATTAATATTAGTTCCCTAATCTTAAAGAGTGTAATATTAGCATGTTGTGTTCACCTCAAGAAGGTCGTGCACTCAATAACAAAAGCAATGTATGTGTTATATTTTTGTAAGTTAAGAGTGTCGTTCAGTATTGTAAACCTAATAAAAAAAATCTCGAAGTACCTACCTAGTGATTTTGGGAGGCGTGATTATTGAAATTATTCCCTGTTATCGAGTGCATGCAAGCAAAGGTAAACAGAAACAGAACAGAGAGACGGAAGAAAGCGGACGATCAAGATGCTTCAAACAATATCTCATTTGTTAAGTTATGACAAGTACCTAGTTTAGAAGTTATGAGGAACCCTAATGTTATTTTCAACATTCAAAACGACTATATAGTCAAAATAACATTAGGCTATATCAATGTCATCGAATACGGATTAATTGTAACGAGATTTTAGAGTTTTCTAGTACTGGGACAGTGAAGTGAGCACGCGCCCTCGATCGCCGCCACCGCCGCGCCGCCCGCTTTGTAGAGGCGCACGCGATTGCCGCAACAGTTGCACGAAGACGGGAACAAACAAAGCTCCGGGCTATTATTACGGCTCTCAAAATAACCGGGGCACTGTCACGCCGGTCACGCTCCACTCGCCACTCGCCGCTATGAGTGACGCGCGACCAATCCGCGTCGACAGCATTCGCTACGCTACCCTACACTGCTGGCGACACTTTAGAAATACCTATGTATCACATTCGAAATCAGAATTCTTCTCGGCAAATTATTATAGTATCTGAATTCAATGCCACCACTGTGCCATTAGGGGAATCGCGATGAGTTTGAGTCTTTCTCCGGTGATGTTTCTCCGGTATCGAGCTGACAGGTCGCGGAAGCCACGCGCGACAACGTGCGCCGTGCTCCGTCACCGTGCACTGCCACCGCCCAATGTACGCCCGTTCAGAAACAGTCACTAATGGAAACTACCTTTTTGCTTTATCAGACAACGAGATAGAGCGCTACCGCTATTGAATACCGTGAAGTTTTAAAGGCTCGATCTTTACCATTAAAACTAAAAAGCCTCCATGTTAAGATAGTATCATAGAAAGGCGTGCGGAAGAGTTGATTGATAACGACGCGACACGTTGGTTAGAACTAAAGAGAAGCTAAGTTTCAGAGCCTCGAACATCGATGTACCAGTAGTAGACAAAGTTGCCAGCCTGTCATTACTTTACAGAAAACTTCACTCAACTTCACGGTGAGTGTGCGATGAAATTACACGATCTTCTCCTTACTACCACTGGACAACAAGATGTACGCAAAACTTGCCATTGAATCTCTTGCCAGGACGGAGAGGAGTAGCGTCGCAGAAAAGAGATTAGCGCTGTGAGCGAACATAGATAAAAAAAATATGATTACAAGTACGGCCATCGTTCGATAGCATGTTATCACATATACGTACCTACTTCTTTATCAGCAGGCCAGGCCGCGGCCACAGGCACTCCGCTGGGGCTTCTTCGTGATTACATGTCTATATAGGTAAATAACAGTAGATATATATGCAGACCAGATATTTGGATGCGAACAAATCGTTTTATATATACAATACTTACCTACTTATGCTTATTTATTATTCTCATTACTTACTTTCATTTATTATAATATACCTAAATATTGTTGTTTCACCACAGAGCTTGAATTTCCTGCATTAAAATCCGTTTAGCAGTTTCAGAGTTTATAGATAACAAACAAACAGATAAAATGTAAAAAACCGTAGATTCGTGTTCATTTGTGGATTACAATTTTTAATAATGTTTTAATCGTTATATCTCAGAAACGGTGGCTCGTAGGAAAATAAAAATATATTTATATTTTTTATAGATAATTTTATAATCTACAATTTTTGTCTAAGGTATTTTTATGACTAGCTGTTGCCCACGACTTCGTTCACGTGGATTATAGTTAAACGCTTCCTTTAGCCGAGTTACGTTACACAATTTCGGAGTGGCCCAATTTTAAAGAAGCGTAATTTAACCTGCAATTGTTGTCGATGCGCCAATTTTTACGGGATTCACGCGGTCTAATGAATCGCCACCGATAGCAATGACAACATTTTGTAGCATAGTAAGACAACAATTTATCTCCCTCTCGTCTGATACGTCCACGTCCTGTTCAAAGTTCTTCAAAGCATATAGGCGGGATATCTTCGGCAAGATGGTGTAGACACTTCTCCCACAGTTGCACGAAGCTCGAAAGCCCATAATATACCAACACCCAGCAAACAAATGGCGCATACGTCGTGAAGTTTCACGACTGCATTTGCTAGAATTTCATCCCAAATTTGGTCGTCATTCAGGAGGCGCCTTAATCTGCAGGCTGCATGGAAAGTACGGCATTCAATACTATCGACTGTTCTGAGGAACGCAAATGAGGTAGCGCCGCTGACAGAAATCGTGTATTAGCAGCTGTAAATAGTAGCATGCTTTGTTACTGGTATTGACAGGACAGTGTATATTGTTCTGCCTAAATCATGCTTCTTAAAGACACTTGGTGCTCCCACCATATCGCGTCGTCATCTATTAGATCAATTTGTTTTTCGTTGAACAAAGGTACTTCGTCGTACATTAAAGTTTCTGCAGAATTATCCTCTTGGCAAAACTTTAAAAACGCCAGAAGCACATTTTTGACACACATACCACAGACCACAGTCTGGAGAGGGTTTTAAAAGGCTTTTGGACGGTTTGAGCCGGTTTGAGCCAGACGGTTGAAGCCAAAATTCGCCACACCGCACCGCTTCAGAGGTACCTACTGATATACCAATCATAAATCAGGCAACGTCGACCTAAGCGAATTGGAAAAGAAAAATATTTTAACATTATTCACTGGTCTGGTGCATTCCATAAAGTAATTTTATGGTTGCGAGTTTTAATTTTACCGCCATCTACTTTCTATTGCATAAACTAATTTTCAAGTGTTGAAATAATTATAGTCTCTTTCGTGTAAAGATTCCAAGTTATTTTGTAAGATTTCTTGAAAACGCTGAAATTATATTTCTACCATGATATTATTTTATGTAATTATAATTTTAAACCTATGTATTTCATTCATTTTCGTAGTCTACACAGCGTTTGAAAGTCAGACTAATTATATCTATTTTCTGTCATTGCTTAAAGAAGCAAAATTTTGAAAAATGCTCGAACCCGTATTTATTAATTTGTAATTATAAGTATTCAGTCTGAGTTTTAAGATTCTAGGACAATCAAATAACTTTTTTCTTTAACTTCACCCCCCATTTAACCCCCCCATAAGTAGATTTTCAAAATTTCGATGGCCTATATTAGAATCAGGATTTAAATAAACAAATTCCTCGAAATTTTATCAAAATCCGTTTAGTAGTTTTTAAGTTTAAGGCTTTCAAACAAACAAAAATTTTTAAAACTGTTTAAATATGTTCAGTAACTCATTTTAAGTCGCCCTGGTTGAATTTTTTTCGAATATCTTCCATGTACAGATTTTTTTAGTTCTACGATTTTATTATATGTATAGATAAAACTTGCCGTATTGCTGAAGATCGCGAAAAACTCATTTTTTTTACCTTTGACCTTGAATTGAAAAAATTCCAGACGGGAAAGATGGGGAACTTTCAAATTTTATTTATAATTATATTTTGAACGATTTCACCAATTTTCAGCTTGTTGTAAATTTGTGTAGCTTCACTCTTATATTTTGGTTTAATTTGACCGGACTTAATTAGAACGTTATGAGTAATTGAGTATAGATTACATTTCTCTATGCTCCTACTAAAAAAATGCCCCTCAGTTTCTTGCCGTATTTTCTGAGTAGTGGTTCTTTTTCCGATACGGTGGTAGTCATTGTAATAATTGACGTTCATGAGTGCGTCTGTGGTGCCAAAATTGAATAAAGAACACTTGACTATTGAACTTGGAATATCCATGGAAATGTGTTATTAGTGCTACGAGATGACATTGCTTTTGTTGGTAGGTACGCGGCACACGTCTCGCGGATCAACCGACCACACATATTTTATAGTCAACTAGTTTATGCTACTACGCCGTAGTTCGATGATTGTGTCAAACATCAAATCAAACTAAATCTACTCTCCGAGTAAGATTTGTATGAGTTTGGAGTGTTGTAAATGATTAAGTTAAATCTGTATGCGATAAAGATATAGATAACGCGATATGCGATACCGCATCGCGGCGTATCGATAGTAGCGACGATTGCGGGAGGCGTCGGCCGCCTCGCCGTCGGCGTCGGCCGCGCGCTATCTGCCTAGCCGGCCGGCGGCGGCGGCGCGGCGATGCCACCGGCCGGGCCGCGACCGGTAAATACCGAAAAATAACAGATGCTTACAAAATACTCTCAGACCGCTAGCGCTGACCGCTGCTGCAAATCAAACACGAAGCTTGCTTTTCTCTCTTAGAAAAATGATGCAACAAATAGGAAAACATAGTAGATACCTACAACAAAGCATATAAGCGTGGGAGCAGCACAGAGAACCAGACTTGTCACTGATGTTGAGGTCTATCTCACATAACATAATATTCTACTACAGATTAGATTTGTAAGTACTTCCCTACCACGCTAACTATCTACCGGAAGACAACAAACCTCATGTGTTACTCTCTCCCTGACAGAACATTTGAAGGAATGAAACAACTCTTTATTAATCTCACCAAATTACAAATTATTACAAGTAAACAAACATTTTAATCTATTATAATAATGAAACTGAGCCAATTTTGTGCATTGAAGACATTTTTGAAAATCCATCTAGGATCGACTATTTAGAGGGCGGTTACTGAACACAAAACCAAGGGTTTTAGAAAGTTTGGATATTTGTTTTTTGTTTGTATGTTTGTTATCTATGGATTCAGAAACTGCTGAACGGATTTTAATGCGGTTTCAGGGTTTGGTAGCATTAGTCCCAACTTCAAAATCGGTAAAGTGAGTACGAAGATACAACTTGACCTCTCCGTAGTAGCAACGCGCGCTCATGTAGGCACCGGGGAGGTCTTGCTAAGGTGGTTTTGTTCAGTAGTGAACACATATTGGGCTGATGATGATAACACTCGTAATGATAATCTATGTAGGTGCTGTTCGGACTTGTAAGCTAAACATGCACCTTACCGCGCGCCGCCCCGCCCCGCCGCCGTGAGAGAGTGCAGCGAATCCAAACTAGGGCATTGCCCTGCCACTCACACGTTCCAACTCTCTTGTATAGAACATGGTAGCGTATAATATGTATGAACATTAGGAGTATGCTAAGTATTATATGTATATAAATATAGAGCTCATCATCGTAATTGCGACATTTTGCGTTTCTATTTCTGGGAAATAGACGTTCTTTTAATAAGATAATATTTGTATGGACTATTAAAATAGTAACAAAATGTTACTTTTAAAAATTCAAAATTATTTTATTCGGTTCAGATATGGTTACAAATAAGGGTTTTGATCGATTATTGAATACATCTTTTTTCATGTTACCGTTGAGTGCAGCGGCCGCGCCCCGCTGGGACTCGAGCTCAGGTGCGTCTGAAACAAATTAGCACTAATGACTGCTTGACCACTCACTCTCTCACATTGGCACAGATGGGTATTTTTTCAATACAATTCAAAGTTCTTTATTCAATTTTGTCGTCACAGACGCACTTATGAACGTCAATTATTACAATGACTCTACCACCGTATCGGAAAAAGAACCACTACTCAGAAGATACGGCAAGAAACTGAAGGGCATATTTTTTAGAACTTTTGTTACAATATTTTATGGTTGTTTTTGACAATATTTTTCTTCTTATGTGCCAGTTGGCTACTTGGCAGAAGCGGAATGTTCCATGCATCTTTATGTTCTATGTAATTACTAACTGTATAGTATGCTTTTTTCATTAGAATATTTTTCACACTCAATTTGAATCTACGTTCTGTGAGCTCCGTTATACATTTTGGAATTTTATTGTAATAACGTACACAATTGCCCATGAAGGACGTATTCGTTTTACACAATCTAAACCTAGGTACTGCAATTCTATCCTTAATTCTAGTGTCTATGTTGTGATGGTCACTATTCACCTTGAATTTGTGCAGATTTTTACGAACATACATTATATTTTCATAAATAAGTAATAGGTGAGTAGGGAACTATCGAGATATCTTTAGAGTATATCTTTTTCACTTTCAGCGGAAAGGTACTGTCCTTAGATCACCTACGCCGGCGCCGCGCGCCGCCCAAATTCAAATTGGAAATAAAATGTACAGTGAATAAAATGTTGCTATTTTGTCTCGTACAACATGCGGTACCTTAGGATAATAAATATACCCCTCACCATCACGCCCGGGGGGGAAAGGGGGCTGAGGAAAAGGGAGAAGGGCCCCTGCCCTCGCCCCGCCCGCCCAAACAATACAAAGAAAGTACGTACTAGAATCGCACACGGGATCACACCAGATGGAAGGTTGTCCGCAATGTAACGCTACCTATACGTACCAGTAGGTAGGCTTTGAACAACATCAATAATGCAAAAACATCTCCAATACGATAATTGTAGAGCTTCAATAGCTACGCTACGTGATGGTGTGCAGTTACAGTGCATTATGCACATTATGTCGCACTTACATACAATTCCAATAATCCGTTATTTGACATAACAGTGCTGTTTTATATGCGACGTATAGGTATACAACTTGCACGCAACATTCAACCAGACCCCCGACACTCTATACAAACTCGCCGAGCTAACTGTCTAGTACTACTACTGACGCACCGGCCTGTCCGCACACGTTTTGTGTGTGTGCCTAATTATTGTAGGGATAAGCTAATACGAATCGAGCGCGACAAGGACAACGCTATACGTAAGCAACCTAAGTGTTTCTCTTTCACACCTACTATCGCTTGGCTAGGAGACGCGAAAAACCAAAAAATCTTCGATTCTAATTTGTGTAAGTGGTTTCTTTGCATCCATACACAGAACAATAACGAACCATTTTGTCAAAAAATCAATATATTACATTTTAATGAAAAAAGAGAGAGGCAGACCTCCGTCAGTCAGGTCAGGTCCTGGTCAGCTCCACCGTTTTCAGCCGTTCCCCGTCTGTTTCTCAATATGTTTCGTCCATATGTCAAAGTCAAATAGTCAGCCAGTCTGCTCTATCTCTGTAAAGCAGGTCGTCGTCATCATCCAAAAAGGTCATAACAACCTCAAATAACATCAAATTGATCGCACATATAAAATAAACATTTGAATCTCACTCATTAGTCATTTGCAGCGAGCGGTGACAACCGAATGACGCCAGCACGGTGTCGCTTCTTTACGAAGTAATATTCAGTTTTCTTTGATTCAACTAACTGATTCATCTGATCTCTGGCAATTTGTACTGTCTGATCTATAATATCAAATAATAATATAAAGGATTCTAATAACTTATAAGCCTAATTATTTTGCACGGCTAGATTGTAAAAAAGAAATAGGACGCTCAGAGACATGTGTGATGTTTGACATTCGTAATGACATTGTCGTATTCGAGTACGAAGGCGTGCCTATACAACAATATACAGTCGTGGGTAACACAGCGAAGTGCAGTGAACACTTCAGACCGACGGCGACGCCACTGGCTGCGCTGGTAGGTACGCGAGACGATGCAGCCTGTGTGTTGTATCCGCTATTATCTTACATGAATAATATGTATAATTACAAATGGTTTCATATTATAACCTACATCCAAATCTATTTATACTATTATAAAAATAAAATTGAGCCAAATGATTCAAAATGTTAATAGGGGTACCTATAGGTATTCAACGTGATAGGATGGGAAGGTAATGGGATAGAGGGGGACGGAATCGGGATAGACGCGAGACAGTAACGGAATAGGAGTGGGACGGTTACGAAGTAGGAGTAGCAGGGTAACGAGATATGAGAGGGACGGTAACGGGATGGACGCAGAATGGTAACGGGATAGGAGCGGGACGGTAATGAAGTAGGAGTGGGTAACGATAGATAAGACGGTAACAGGATAAGTGGGGGATGGTAACGGGATATGAGAGGGATGATTCCGGGTTAGGAGGGGTCGGTGATGGGATGTAAGAGGGACAGTAACGGGATAGAAGAACGTGTTGGTAACGGGATAGGAGGGGACGGAATCGGGATAGACGTGAAACGGGATAGTAGCGGGACGGTAACAAAATAGGAGTGGGATGGTAACGGGATATGAGGCGAACGGTTCCGGGTTAGTAGTGGTCGGTAACGGGATATAAGATGGACGATACCGGGATAGAAGCGGGACGGTATTAAAGAAAGACGGAATCTAGATTTTGGATAGGAGGAGCACTTAAGCAGGAGCGGTAGAGTAACGGGATAGGACGGGGACAGGATCGGTATGGGAGTGGGACGCGGGAGCAAGAGTGGGATTAGGGTGAGATGGAATTATGTCGATAGCAGGATAGACTACTTCACTACGCGTAAGAAGTCGTGGGCAACAGCTAGAAGGCAAAAAAAAAAATGATTTCGCGCCGCCCGCGTCCGCGTGCTCTAGCTTTGCGGAGGAGGAAACTTTTGTTATCAGTTCGTGAAAGCCGGGTTCATGCAAATGTAGTGTGATGTCACCTAGAGGCTCGGGTGAGGTCAACAAAACAGTCTGGACCCGGTCCGTGCCGGTTCTAATAAAGCGCGCCCGATGGACCATACAATCATGAAGGCCGGCTTATTTTTGGGTCAGGCGACTGGCCCGCCATTATAGAGTTAAGTAGTGTAGTATAAATAAACCAGTGCCTATTGTAGAGGTTATTAAAATGTCAGGTCGGTTTTAAGCCAACAAACATACTAAGTTCAGACTTACCTACTTTCATAAAACTACCATTTGCGGGCTCAGGACGATCTGCTTAATACACTGGCCACTCCGTACCATAATGAGAGATCTGGTTCAGAGCCGCGCCGCGTCTCGCGCCCAACGCCGGCGCGGCGCGGCGGCGACGCTCACGCGACAATACTAATGAATCACCGTGCAAGAGATGCCCTTGCTGGGCCTCGTGTGGCGCCGCGTCGACTCTTCCTCCGGCGCGGAGTCACTATGAGATGCATTCTACATTCAGGAGTTTCTATCCACGCACATTTAGTATTCAAGCCAATATTATTTTTTTAAGGCTGACGAACATTACATAATTACGAGAACGTTCTACATTTACTAAATCTCTACTATCCAACAGACTAATAAGCTATGTTACAATTCTATCGAAATTGGTTGGATCAAGTGCATAGAATCTTGCAGTACAGCGTAATTGTATCGTAGGGAACGATTAGAACCAATTTGCGCGCCCCATTTCAGCCAGTCTGTGCCGCGTTTAAGATACTGACAGTCAATCTCGTCGTTCAATCAAGCCGTTTTATTTCTTTTATATCGGCAAATTGCTTAGAAATTGTTCCGAAGCTATGCGGTCGCAGCGCGCAACCCCTTCCCGGAAACGTGTTCGCTAATGGGACGAGTCGCGCTGTCCGCCTCGCCTTGATGTGCATTGTAGAAGTATATAAAGCACTAACGGCGGCCGCGGCGCTCCAGAACGCCGGCGCCTCTGCAGACCCGGTGGCGCGCCGCAATCGATCCGCTTCGTCGAAGATAGACGGCTCGGCGCCGGCGTCTCGAAGCGCCCATCGCGGTCACCTATACCACCGGTCGCCTGTATAAGGCACTGGGTTTCGCTATGTTTTGGAATCCACCGAATAGTTAACCCAAATTCGGGTCAGCAACTAGCACTGTTTCGTATCTTCCGTCGGCTTTATCGGCAACTTTATCTTAGCACAGACAGTGCCATTTTACTAGATTGTGGAAGTGCGAGCGCGTGGCCAGAATATACTTAGGTAATATCCAGCCGCCGCCGCCGGCCGGTCCGCACCATGCGCCACCCCTCTCAGAGTCTCAGTGCGAAAACGGCTATTTCCGCAGACCGGCTGCCGCTATCTGGTTTAATCCTAAACGAATGTCGTTTTGTAAGTATCTCGTATTAGATTGCTCGGTATGTTTGTAGAGCCCCAACGTATACTCGTATTAAGTAAAATGCTGAAAAATAAATCATAATACTAGAAATAGATAAAAATTGATTCGGTTTTCATTTCGAACCATGAATCATCCTCATCATCAGGTCCATGATTTTTTTTCTATTAAAATAAATATGTAAATGTTTTAATTTAACTGTAAAATTGTATGACTTAATTTATTATTATTTATAAAAAGTGTAGAGGCTCGACGTTATTAATTATGTATTTTTTTATTTTATGACAATTTTAGAATTTCTTTGAAACATTGACACTTTTGTGTAATTATAATTTTATTTGACTTTTTAATGGGTTGTTGCTTGTTATGAAATCAAATGTTGTAAATTGTAATGAAATTTTGTGGTGTATTGACATTTCAAATAATTAAATTTTTATTTAATATCCTAATATTAAAAATGCGAAAGTTTGTGTGTGTGATGTTTGTTACCACGTATCACCGTAACTACTGGACCGGTTTTGATGAAATTTGGAACATAGATAGTTTAAGTACTGAATTGAAACATAGGCTAATTTTAGAAAATCGACCCCCAAGAGGGTGAAAAAGAGTGGTAAAGTTTGTATGGACAATTTTTATTCCTTGGTTCGATTCGCTCAAAACTCGGTACAAATAAACTTTAACATAAATAATCAAACACGTATTTTTTATTTTTTCTAAATTACTCCTAGGAAGGGCGCATGGGAGTTCCAAAGTTTGTACGGTTTTTTTCACTGTATACTTTATTCCGTGGTTAGATTCACTCAAAACTCAGATCAAATAAACTTTAACATAAATTTTAAAACAGGTGTTTTTATTTTTTTAAACTACCCCTACAAAAAGTGTAAGGGCGTTTTAAGTGTGTATGTTTTTTTTATTTTAGTTTTATTCATTCAAAACTTAGTACAAGTAAACTTTAACATAGATTTTAAAACACGTGTTTTTTGGTTTTTCGAGTCTACCCCTAAAAAAAGTGTAAGGGCGTGTTAAAGTTTGTATATATTTTTTTAAATTTTGGTTCTATTCATTCAAAACTCGGTACAAATAAACTTTAACATAAATAATTAAACAAGTATTTTTTATTTTTTTTTAGTACTACCCCTATGGGGAGTGCAAGAAAGTTCTAAACTTTGTACGGAAAATTTTATTGCTTGGTTCAATTTACTCAAAACTCGGTTTAAATTTCTATCCTAATATAGTATGATATAATAAAGAATGTATTATGTAATATAATATTTAATTTAATATATAATAATACATAATGTAATATATAAATTTTTTTTTGCGCCGCTCGCCTGATACTAGCACAACGCTTGACAACAACAATTATTGCAGTGCCACCCAGAACCTGAATACCATAAAAAGCACTGCGTAGCATAGAGACATCAGATATTAAGTCTCATATGCCGGGTAACTTTACTGGCTACAATGTATGATATTTTTTTATTTTAGTTCGATCCAATCAAATCTTGGTACAAATAAACTTTAAAATAGATTATAAAACACATATTTTTTTTAAGTCTATCTTTAGGAAAGGTGCAAAGGAGTTCTATTTTGGTATGTATTTTATTTTATTATAGTTCGATTCACTGTAAACTCGGTTCAAATATGTAATATAATATATTACATAATCATCATCATCATCAGCCAATTACGTTCCCACTGCTGGGCCTCAGGCCTTCCCTCGTAGAGAGAGTGTGGGCCATAATCCACCACGCTGGCCCAGTGCGGGTTGGTGGATGTCACATGTCTTTGAATTTTTGTGATAAATTCTTGGACATGCCGGTTTCCTCACGATGTTTTCCTTCACCGTTTTTAGAACGAGTGTTAAATCCGCACATAACTTAAGAAAGTCAGTGGTGCGGGGCCAGTGGGATTCGAACTCGGGTGCTTCGGATCGAAAGTCGCACGTACTCCCACTGAGCCACACTCGCTCGCGCTATTACATAATGTAATATATAAAATTTCGCCGCTCGCCTGATGGCAAGCACTACGCCTGACCACAACAAATAAACTTATTACCATTAAAATCACTGCGTAGCGCTGCACCCCGGGACGCCATATATGTATTAAGTCTCATATGCCCAGTATTTTTTCTGGCCACAATGCCTTTCAAACCGGAACACAGTAATGCTTGCGCACTACTGCTTGGCCGCAGAATAACTGGCAAAGCTGTGGTACCTACCCAGACGGCCGGCCGCATACGAGAGACCTAACTCGGTTTAAATCCTAATCCTAGTAATATTATAAATGCGAAAGTTTGTGTGTATGATGTTTTCATTCACTCAAATCTCGGTACAAATAAACTACAAAATAAATAGTCAAAAACTTTTTTTTCTAAACTTCCTCTGTAAGGGGTGCAAATGTGTTCTAAAGTTTTTATAGAAAAAAATATTTCTTGGTATGATTCACTAAAAACTCGGTTTAAATAAACTATAAAGTAAATAATGAATTATGCATTTTTTATTTTTACTAAATTACCACTATATATGCAATATGGGATATGCAATAGAGTTCTAAAATTTTTATGGAAAAGTGTATTCCATGGTTCGAAAAAAATAAAGAGTCTAGACGTGAATGACGTAGGTAATACTTAGTGCAATACACCGTCGTCGTTTCCATAATAATCGGTGATGGGGCATGCCTGTTTAGGCAATTTCGTATATTTTATACGGCAACCCATGTTTGGCACGAGAAATACGAGAACAAACCGTCGAAAATGTGCTTAACAATTGAAGCGAGTTCACAAATACAGAATCATGATATATTCGGAAATAATCATAACAGCGCAGCCGAGCAACCGACTACTTTTCTTACTTGAGACACATCAATCTCCACGCGGGCGAAGCCGCGGGGCGCAGCTAGTTATATTATAAACATTTGCACGCTAATACGAGTAAACTACTGAACTAAAACTTTTACTGCGTCAACTACTACGAGTATGTCACTTTGCAATATTGTAACCAAAATTCTTACGTATAGATTTATATCATTTCATTTTAAAAGTGTCTTATTTTCCTGAATTTCATCCTGAATTTCCACCTCCTGAACTTTGTCCTGAAAGTTCGTCGTCATACGAACAGTCCGGAGTCCAGGGTACTCCTACTGATGGTGGAAGCTATGGTTCGCCCGATGTATCTCGATATCTCAAGCTCTGTGTAGATGCCGACGTTTCATGTCACTTGCCACTGACAAGGCATATAATTATATATCGGTGAGAACAGATTAGATTGCTGACTGTAAGTAAGATTGGTAAAATAGGTAGCCACTATCACTACTATTAAGTATTCTGTGCTATCACTGAACTCTGAACCGGAAATCAAAACTTCGAACAGGCCAAAAGCTGATCGCTAGTTTATAAAATAAGTTTCAGTGCTTGAATTATTAAAACAACTAGTTGCAGCTGCGCACCGTCTTTTACCTGGCCCTTGTGTTAGTCCAGGTTATGAGATATCTCCATTACAAATGTCACTCAAATCCCTTGAGCCGTTACAGATACAGCGTGAAGAAGTAACAAACATGCTTACAAACTATCGCATTTATAATAATTAGTTATATTAGTGTGATAACCGGAAGACATTTCTAATTTCCTATGACTATTCATAATATTATTAATAATAATGACTACTATTATTAATTATTAAGCAGATATAAAAGATAAACGTTGTATCTGTTTAATGAATAAGCTAGTTGCGCTCATCTTCGCCTCAAACGGTTTACAAAACGTAAGGAAAAGGTCAAGAGACAGTGGCGAGCGCTTTGGGCTTGGCCGCCGCGCCGTGCGACAGAATGTTGGCGCGCGGCCACGCTCGGCAACTGTGCCGCGGTGATGTACTAACGGTCACCGCGCCGCTCACGTACCTACACTGTAACTGTACGCGTCTCAACACGACAACGCGACGCTAAACGATTTTCAGATGTTGCAATTATTGCACTTCTAATTGACAACGATGCAGTGATTGCGACAGACGTTCGTTTCGGCGTTCGCTTGCACTTGTAAGACAATTTTCGGGGCGGTCGGTGCAGGCTATTAACGGTGCAGTAACGCATTTTAATACGAAATAATGTTCCAAATGTCAAGCGTGGAGACCGGCAATAGAGCGAAACGATTGTAGTTAAAATTAGCCAGCTGCCAGTAAATCAGGCCGGCTGTCCACAATTCGCGTGACATTTGACGGCGCGGGCGCAAGCGCGCGCGGCGTCTATTGTGACCTCGGTTCCAGTCGTGAACTTAACACTGGACTGCGACCACCATACACTTATTCGAACACATAGCCGACCAATCGGTATGCACTATAAACCACATAGGTTGGAACTGAGGCCCTGGATGAGGATTGCAAATGTTTCCAGAATACACCGATACTACCACTTGTTGGTATTGTTTGCTACCACCGTTTAACGTCGCACAAAAGTCGAAGAGGCAGGCACACGTACTGCCAGGCATAAGTTAAGATGGACAGGACATTTGGCAAAACTTTTTCATTCGGATTTTTGTGGCTTGTAACATACAATCTATAACTTGGGACTCACATTTATTTTTATTAAAAATGCATTTATTTCGGGTTTCTGACGACCCATTTTATGGACATCGAGTTTTATCGACATCTTTTAAATTTTGTCAAGTACTAGCTTATATGTAAAATAAATTTATTTTTCAATGTAGTGATAAGTTCATAGACAAGCGTTTGCGAATGTGCAAATACGAATTACGGCGCAAGGATTCTTGGTGTGCGCTGTATTACGTACTGATGTGCGTGGTTCTGCGTTTGGTTATTGCGCGTATGTAGTGGTGATAGCATGGGTGGGAGAAAAGTGGCGACACACATCTCGAAAGAAATTAGCGTGTATAACATTTCCAGTGGCTACCTTTTTATTTAGACTTCTGCGGGTTAAACCAACTACTAGCGTTGAAACATAGCAAAAAGAGAAGAGTAATAAGATAACTCCGGCCTCATAGGAGATCGCGCGTACTGACAGCAGCGCATAGTTAGTATTTTTTGGCTGCGCGCACTTGAGGACGAACCGCCGCGACACTGGCCGCGGCGGCTGTCGCCAAGTGCACCTGCTGCCGTATCCAATAGCGAATTTTTTAGTGGAGAGGGTCGTGAATTGCGCTGTTTCCGCCTGTCTGGTCCCGGCGGTCCCGGCGCGGCGCACCTCGCCGCCGCCGCCGCCGCGCTTCGCAGTCTCGCGCACTCGTTGGACTAGCTATGGAACATGTCTGCACACCGAACTTAAGGCACATTTTGTGTGTCGGCCGCAAGTTTTATTTTTCGATTCGTTTGAGGTGGAGTTATAATTTGTTGGAGGTAGGCTAGGTATATCTGCAAAGCTCGAGGAAATAAAATAAGCCGTCGCTGAAATTTAACTAACGTCGATTTTGAAAATCAGATATGGTGTCTTGGACAAGAGATACTATATGAATTCCAAATAACTAAGTATGTCCTGAAAGAATAATTATAATGTTTTTTTTATAATTTTATATAATGTTTTTTAATTTAGTTTTTCTTGCGACTTCGTCTGCGTCAGAAGAAACCCATAGTTCTTCTTTTTTGTGAGTCCATTTTTACAAGACTTCAGCAGTATATGAGAGCGCGGATTACAAAGAGGTCAAGTTGTATGTTCGTAGTTGCCTAACAGATTTTGATGTTACATACCCTATACCAATAACTTATAGAATTTGATTTTCATGACTCAACTTCTGTAACTTCAAATTTGTTTACCAGATTTCGAGACTATGGCCTGTGCTATGATGGGACACAAAAAAACAGTCATAATTATATAGTAACGAAGAAAAGAAAGAAAAGAAATTAAAAATGGAAATAAAATAAAAAATTAAAGAAAAAAGAGATAAAGAAAATTCTCCTTTTAAGCTGAATTATTAATAGAATATTTCAGGCTGAAATCTATACAAAACTTGAGGTTATCCGTTTATACTAAGAGTGCGTTACGCTAATGAATCAGGCACCACCATATGCATGTGTAAAATGGTTTTTATACATAATAAGGCTACTCTGCCATCAATTGTAATATCTGACAACCAATCGATGCTGATTGCTCTGCCTCAGCAATGTGTTTCCGCTGAGACTGAAAAATGTCCGAAATAACTATAGATTTCTGCCTCTATATATTGTTACTTTTTATATTCCGTCACGGCATGTTGTTTGTTACGAATAACACAATTGAGCTTACGTGTGTGGAATCTGAGATAAAATCTGCATTCGATGTGCGCATACCTTCAATATTTTACTGGTGGTAGGTTTCTCGTATGCGAGATGCCGTCTGGGTGGGTACCACCGCTTTGCCAGTTATTCAGCCGGCAAGCGGTAGTGCGCAAGCATTACTGTGTTCCGGCTTGAAGGGCATTGTAGCCAGCGAAATTACTGGGCATTATGAGACTCAACAGCTAATTGTCTCAGAGTGACGAGCGCAGTACAGCGCCGCGCAGGATTTTGCAAAACAAAGTTCTGGGTGGTGCTGTTATTGTTATGGGCTGGCGTATTGCTTACCATCAGGCAATCGACCAGCTCGTCTCGTCATTCAGTTACATTAAAAAAAAAAGTTAGATAACTGTCGACATTTCCGTGGTTGTAATATGCGCAGGGCGGGTGGCGGCTTATTTACCGACTTTATCAAATGGCTACGCTGCGATATCTTATATACTTCCAATGCCGACGGAGAGCCTTTCAAATCCAAATATATTATGTTTCTCATATATTAGGTTCCTATAGAAGTAAAAGAACTTTTTTATTCCTTTATTTAGATACTAATAAAGTAGATGATGCACGCAGCGTAAATGTGCTCATTGTTCGGATCGCGCTTCTCTAATAGGAGGCGATTGCAAAGCGGGCCGCGAGACTCCCGGCTGGGCCGACCCGGCCGCTGCTGCCGGGCGGAGCGGCTCCGCTGTGGGCGACCCCTCCGAAGCCGCGGCTATAAATAATCCGAAGGAAAACTCAACGCGGAATTATGTCGACACGACTGACTGACAATCCCTAATTATAGGCACGCCGTTTGTCATCGGGTCCGATGCTAATGACTATGGGTAGAAACTCGTATGTACCTACCAAGAGCGCTACAGAGATACCGCGCGTCTTGTTAAGGTGCAATGATGCTCGAAAAAGTTAAAGCAGAAGAACCTTTGCTACCTGCTCGCTACTCGGCTTAGCGGGGGCGGCGACGGGCCTCCAGCCCGCGTCGAAAACTGAATTACGCCATATCATGAGTTATATGTTCCAAACATAATATTTTGTATAGGAAGGTACCTACTCAGGACATATAGTATAAAAGTGGCGCGCGTAAATATTTTATATGATGCGGAGGATTTAATTTATGGCTTCGGTAGTAAATATATGTTATATTCATATTCTAAAATTCTTTAAGATATTCTTTTATTTATTCCACAGCCTATGAGTTTTACTTATTACTTTATGGAGCGTTATTTCTTTGTCAGTTCTTGGTACTCGTATAGGTATGTCCGGTGGCGTAGGCATTCTGTCGCAAGTAGTGGCAGCGCGGTGGCGGTAGCTGTCGGTGGCGGCGCCGCGCGCCGTGGTCGCCCTGGGCCGTACGTAGGCGCACGCCGCCGCCGCCGCCCGCCGCCGCCGCCCGCCGCCGCCGACCGGACCGAGGAAATGAAACGGTGTCGAAGGCGGGACCACTTCGCGAATGAAGAGATAGCTATCTTATCAGAACGCGGCACGATCCGCTACCTCGAGCCTGTCAGGAAATGCTCGCCATACCCTTGAACTAGTATTACAAACTTCAGAAGTTACGATGCAATAAGTAAAGCTGCATATATTCGTGCACCGGATATTTCCCTTTGTCAATTGCTAAGACCGTCTTGTTTCTCGAACCTCTCAAACCTCTTACACATCTTCCTTCCCATGTGGTGAGCTCAGGCATTCTTGATTCCCGGCTGGATGCATGTTTCTGTGAAATAGAAGCGATACTTAATTTGCCATTTATTCCTGTTTCTTTTCTTTTCGAAGCAGTTACGATGAAATCTGGAGCTTTGAAAATATTGAACAAAGTAAAGCTAAAACATTCAAGTAGTAATATTCAGTATTGTATTTATAATATATTTTTTTAAATTATATTATTAATCTTATTAGGCATATTATTTATTAGATTAGGAATGATATATTGTGATGTTCTTTTATCATAATCATTGATAAATTTAGGTTTCAATAGTTTTTTTTATTGGACATGCTTCCTAGTAATTAACGAGTATTTTATTTTCTGCTGTTGAATTTCAATCTGATCGTACTGTTCGAGTAGTAAATTTAGTTCAACTTATTACTATAGGCATTGAGAATAGTTTATACTTCGTGATCGCGATAAATAAATGTAGAAATAAATATGAGAGAATGCTATTGTGGATAATTTTCAATATTGCAGCAGATGCAGCACAAAGGCCTCTCGCTTGAGATCATCATTACAAAAACTATCCTCTGGCACTCGGCTGGCGAAACAAGAATAACTTGCAAACACGCTCGTACCACCATTTGCATAAGTACCCGCAGAATTCCTAGAAACGATATAGATCGTCCTCAACTTGTAAGCCAATTTATCTTGAAGTACCACTCGATCCCCCGCCCCCGCCCCGCCCCGCCTCCGCCCCCACCTCCAACACCAAAGAACTCTCAGTAGTAATTCACCTATTCCAAGCTTTAGCAAACTTAGCACAGGCTGCTCAATGATGACATTCCTATCTATTGGTATTAGGAGAGTCTCTCTGCTTAACGAACTGGAAACGGGAAGACGTGCGTATCTATTACTAAAACTGCGTCACCACACCACTAGTACTAACTAATTACTAAAACATACAATATTTTATTTGCTTCTGACATTATAATGTTTATCACCTTTCTAGTTACGAGGGCAAGATTATTTAATGTTATTTTTAAAAATACCGAAGTAACAATTAAAAACGTACGGCATTTCACAAAGTAATTATAGATAGATATATAGATAAACACTTTATTTTTTTATTTTATTTTTAATTTATTTATGGATCACAAACAGTACACAACAGATATGATTACATAGGTATAATAAATGATTACATAATTAGTGTACCAACATCGATGACCACAGGTTACTTTGATAATATAATGTGAACAGAACGAGTGTGGTTATGATTTGTACTGTTATTTACAAATTACCATACAAACTAATTACCACTCTCGCACAAAACCTCCAACACTAGCTTTATTGTTAAAAAACCTTAAATATAGGTACATGAAAAACAAGTAAATTTCACAGATAAATAAATAGTAATAGAAGTAGTAGTGGTTTTATAAATAGTAGAGATATATATTTTTAAATTTAGAATTATTTTCAGTGGAGGATAAAGAATCAAAATTAAGCTATGAAAAACGTTGCTCACGTTTCCATCTACTACCTCTCCAAACCCGTCGCAATATCTCCGATTTACGTTACTTGATGAAAATAGCACAATCTAAAGTTGAAATGTGCCTCCAAGGCATTGTCGTGTTCGAAACCTGACCCATGTTCCACTTGCACGCACTATTTACCGTCAAAATTCTTATATTCTTAGATCATCTATAGCTTTTAACGGCATCATGAAGTCTGAACTCTCCAGTATACATATGTTTCCTAATAGTATAGCGTCAGCAAATGCAATTATTTTCAAAAGTATACCACCGCCTACGAATCGTAGTGGCTATGCATGTTAACTACTCAGAAATGTACTATTGAGATACTATTTTGTACGTTTTTTTTCTATTTTAACTTAGTTAATTACTATCTGTGGAGACTTGTAATTGGTTCTTAGTTACCTAATTGTACTCATATTTTGTAATTGATAGCTATAAGTCCCCCAAATAAAATAAAATAAAAATAAAAATCGCCTTAACAACATACTCGTCGTACTTATTATTTCCACCCTGTACACTACCTTAAGTAGGTACTACGAGAGATAAAGTGTCACGTAAGTGCAAAATAAATAGCAATATCACGCGCTACGGGGCTATTTTATCTTGAGGCAGTACCAAAGAACAAAAATAAAAACGGCAACGACGGGTTATTATGCATCCTTTCAAACTATATTACTAGCTAACACCCGCGATTTCGTCCACGTGGAATAAGGGTTACAGCGACTGGCCTCCATTTGTTCCCATTAATCGGTCCTTCATAAAATCATTTTGTAGCGAGTATCGACTCCCCATATGGAAGCTACAAGCCAAACGTCAGCTTCGCAGGTTTTGTAGTTATCAAATCAAATTAAAAATACGTTAATAATTGTTAGAAATACTTACGAACTAACTCGTAAGGCAACATGACTTTAACAAAGAGTATGTATACCCATTTCGTTCACATGTGATGTGCGACACGAAATACATAAAATAATTGATAATGTAACTAATTATACTATTTAAATACGGAAAAAACTGACTAGCATCGTAACACAACTATATCCTAGTACGAATGCTGTTGATGATCTTTATCTTTTACTAACTTTTTCCCGCGACTTCGTCCGCGTGAGCGACAGGGGTAAGCCCATATTAGTATTTTTTTAAGTCCATCTTAGCAAGACCTCCCCAGTATATGAGCGCGTATTACGAAGAGGTCAAGCTGTATCTTCGTATTCACCTGACAGATTTTGATGTAACATACCCTCACGTTCCCAGCGGCATTAATTTATCTGTACTTTCGAATATTGCGTTTCGGGGCGTTTTGAACCTTGTCCTAAACCAGAGATTGTGGTGGTACGAGGCTTATTAAACCCCACCGCCCGTAAGAAACCAAAATCCTTTTTTTGGCGCCAAATAAGACAAATGTACGGTTTTTCGTCTCGATTATTATTAACAATAAATTGATTAACCTAAATCTGCCGCCGCCCGTGGTTAATTAGTTTAGATTCTGTAGGTAAAATAAAATGTGGGTTCTCATGCACCCCGTACCGCACTGAAAAAGGGCAGATTTTCATATAGTTTTTGACAGCCTCTTTGGTGTAGTGGTTGGACAGGTTGGCTCAAATCTCATACACAACTGGGGTTGCGGGTTCGATTCCCGCGACGGGACAAATGTTTGTATCTATAGGAAAATAAAAGCACAAGCATTTGTTTAGTGTCTGGGTGTTGTGGGACCATGGTCCTCATACTTCCTGGTTCCCTAGATACAGGGAATCCTAGTCTATCCCCTAGTCAGGGGCCAGGATCTATGTATGTGATCGTTGGGCGTATTTAACTTTTATAGTTTAGTGATAGGAAAAAAATATCGATATTATTTAATTGGGTGAATCAACTTTTAAGACACTCCTTTGACAACATTTTTCAGAAAAAAATAAAGTATATTTTTTAATTAGGATTCAAGTAAATTCAATGTTATCTATTGGAGTATTTATTGTATTTTCAGATTTCATAAGTAGCCGCGACATCTAAACTAGTATTTTAGAGATTTTTGAGAAAAATGTCACATGTGTCGTATAAACTATCCACTGCGTTACTGATTTAGGGGAATAAATTTATGAAATAAAACGATGAATCTCAGAAAATCAACAATGGAATCGTTTATTACCAATAAAATACAGTATTATTAAATAAATTAGTTAGTAGTTTATAATCGCATTACCATGATATTAAAGAAAATTTTAAATCCACTGCATTACTTTGGTCATTTTTAAATGCTTAACTTTAAGATAAAAGCTTCAAAAAGGATGATCAGGCATTAATAACTAATTTCAAAGATAGACTTGAGCCTTCTAGTCTTCTTACCACAAGTTTTTATATATAAATTCAATATTTAAAAGAGATATGTTCAGAAATCCATACCAAAATTAAGGGACATTCAGGTAACGCCAGAGAAAAAACGGTAACGCCTGAGAAACCATTAGGCTACAATATTATAACAATATTAATAATTCAAGAGTATACCAATTTAAGATTAGATCTAGATTTCTCAAAATTGCAGCTAGTTGTTTTCCCAGGCTAAGGTACTCGTATCAGTTAAAAAGCTGGGTATACTGGCCAAGGTGAGACGGTATTTCACTAGGATAGCTTTTAACTATGTATCAAGCACAAGTCCGGTCGTATATGGAGTACTGTTCTAACCTGTGGGACGGCTCCGCCAAATACCAGCTCGAAGCCTTGGAGACCATTGGAGGGCGAGCCAATAACCTCATTGGTGACGATGCGCTGGCTTAGACTAGGCTTCAGAGTCTTGAACATCGGTGAAAAGTTGCCAGTTTATCGATCTTTTACTGGATACATTTCGCAGAGTATGCGACGGAATTACTTGTTCTAATTCCGCCATCCCCATTTAATCATCGGACAACCAGACGTACGGTAAGCACTCATCAATGTATGGTTCATATCCCTTCTACTCGCACCAAGCGCTTTCCTTCGACCTTCATAATGCGAAAGACCAAGGAGTGGCAATCTTTGCCAGCATCTGTGTTTAAAAAATAAGGTTGATGGTCGCTTGATGCAGAGATGTTACAGAATGAGTTTACTTTATACCCTCTTGCAGAATTATTATCAAAACTGTAGCCTACAACCCACAATGTGTTATGAAGCCCGAAAATCAGACATCCCTATTTTATTAAAATATTGGATAGATTTCATTATTTTAAATGCCAGAGTAAAACACCCACTCTTCTATATCTACATATAGTTTTTGAAGAAATAATTTTGCTCGCACAAAATTATAGGTGCGCAGACTCGAACGCGTTGCACAACACTGGCCGCGTGAAGCTAGCGCAAGGTGCGGTACGAGGTGCGCTGGGGTACAAGGTGTTTCCAACCTTGTTCAGCACTGTATTAAAATTTTATTTATTCAGTGCGGCACAAGGTCTAAGAAACTCCGCATCAAAGTAGGTATACCAAAGAACTCGGAATCAATAGCCTATCTCAGATATATAGGTATCTCTTTCCTACACTAAACCAGATAGAAGTTACGCCTCCCGCACGACAGAGAAGTTTAACTTTTTCCTTACAGCTCTAGAGGCGAGACACGTAAAGGGTGTTTCAGGCCCTGTTTCGCACTATTGTCCGTGGAGTTGTACTGGTCCACGCGTGTACAGGTGGCGGAACATGCAGGGCAAGACTAAAGGTGTGTCATAGTCTGGGGAGAGATAGTATAAAACCCCGCACTCGCATACACTATCCGAGCTGTAGCCCCACCTGCACATGTTTACCTTGAACGCATTTTGATGAAGTTTGGTATGCAGGTATTTTATGTCCTTGAAAAGGACTTTTTATCCCGGAAACCCACGGGTGAAACCACGGGGAGTAAGTAGTACTCTATATTATACAATATGCATTAACGGGCATAAGGTGTATTCGTTAATTAAGATAAAAATTACCGTGCTTACTTTTTGCTGACGATATGCCCCCGTCAGCGAATCTAAGTATGAACTATAGAAGCGCGGAACGTGATGCTCCCAAAAGAAACCCTGAACAAAGCAAGTGAACGTGGCCGAGTGGACGGAGGGCGAACAGCGCGCGCGGCCTTAAGGGACGAGACGGCGGCGCCCCGGCGCGGTGCTGCGCGGCGCGGCGGCGTGAGGAGCTGTCTGATGGACCATATACATTATCTCGTATGTTGTATCAAACATTTGTTTGTTAGTCTCCTTTAGACCGACGATGAAATTAAACTTATGAAACGTTTGGTTTGTAACTTCCTAGCCATCCATCGGCGGAGGCGAGTCACACATCGACAATATATCGTTTACATGAACGGTTGGTAGATACCTTTTGAACCCAATCAGCCGCACTAATTACAGTCAAGTGATCAACGTAATGTTGATTGGTAAAATTATAATAATGTTTAACACGTGCTCGATTACATTAATTGTTACTCAGCTCGTGAGAAGACCAACGTGTAAAATAATCACAAAGTTAAAGGACATCTGCATCAACCCGCATTGGGTTAGCGTAGTGAATTATGGCCCATTCCCTCTCTGAGAGAGAAGGCTCGTATCCCAGCAGTGGGAACATAAAAGGTTGATGATAATGATGAATTTCAGCTGAGCATAGCATAATGCGACTTGACGTGATCTCAACTGTTCTCGGAGTTCCTGACTCCCTAGATACACGGAATCTTAGTTTAGGGGTGCGTATATGTGCATGTAATCTTTGGGCGTTATTTATAGATGTATTGATTAATTCTGCTCCTCGTAGTGTAAGTAGGTATAACGCAAGTAGACGGCAGGTGCGGCACCGGCGCGGGCGGCGGCGGCGGCGGCGGCGGCGGCGGGCGCGGCGCTCGGTTGTCGTGAGTGATGTGCTGACCTCCCTCTGATGTTTGCACGCGCTTACACGAAATGCCACCTGAACAAAGAAACCGTCCTCGCTGACGGCGCGGCGCCGAGCAAATTGATGCGACGTACTAACACGATGACAATTACCACTAACATAACTTGATACAACTGGATCCATGTCCTTTATCAGAATTAAGTTTCGTTTGGGTATTGTGACGCGATTGTATCTTCTATGACAATGCCTGATGGCATAAAACTGACGAAGAATATCTAGATATGTCCAAAGCGCTGCAACGAGGCTCGCGGCTCGCGAAACAAATTAGGAAGTGATGCCGAAGGCTGTTAGTTTCACCTCTGTGCTAACATAGCCTACGTCGCAGTGTGTCGTGTCGTGACTACCCCGTGTCGTCTATTATTAGCAAGCGCAAGGCCGCACAAATTAGCGACAAATGAAATATGCATACACTATATACACTCGAGAGCAATGAATCCGGGTCACTTAAAGAATGTTAAAAATCTCGGAAACTAAAAATGATAGGTTAATGCAATAAATTGTATTTAATAGACAATGTAATACTCCTTAAATGAAAGTAAAAAAAATATGAGTCACCATACATTTTATTAACACAAAATTACATAAAGAAAAAAACTGCTGATCTCTCCTTAAAACAAAAATAGGAAACATGAAATTTTTGAACTTTATTACGATTTTCTTGAATTTTAATACTTCGTATTGCCTCCTCGTGCTTCCATTACTGCGTTTACGCGGTTTGGCATGCTGTACACCAAGTTCCTTATACGATTTTGGGGAATATTCTCCCATTCCTCTGTGAGAGCAATTTTGAGCTCACGAAGCGTGATTGGGGGAGGGTTTCGTTGTTTTACGCATCTGCCTAGCTCGTCCCAAGCATGCTCGATCGGGTTGATATCCGGGCTGCGCGCTGGCCACTCCATACGAGTAATGTTCATCTCTTGAAGGTAGTCATTCACAATCCTACCTGTATGAGGTCGGGCATTGTCATGCATAAATATAGCATCCTCACCTAAATTGACCATAAATGGACCAACGTGATCATTGAGGATTTCTTCCACATATCTTACGCTAGTTAAAGAGCCGTTTTCTATGATCACCAGCTCTGTGCGACTTTCAGAAGAAATTCCGGCCCACACAAGTACAGACCCACCACCGTAGGCTACTTTTTCTTCGATGCATGCTTGCTTGAATCTTTCCCCTGGTCTTCGATACACTCTGTGTCTTCCATCGTGCTTGTATAGCATAAATTTTGATTCGTCGGAGAACATAACTTTTGACCAATCTTCAATACTCCAATTTACGTGGCTCTGGGCATATCTTAGTCTCGAAATACGATGCCCACGCTCCAGTTTAGGGCCGTTTGCAGGTCTAAGGGGTTTTAAGTTAGATTCAGCAAGCCGACGTCTTACTGTCCATGCACTTGGGTTACTTCCTCCGAGGCGTCGAAACTGATTGGTGAGTTCAGTTCCTGTGAGAAAGCGATTTCGAAGCATGGTGTTCACCAAGTATCGGTCTTCTCGTGCTGTGGTACACCTGGTTCTGCCCGTTCCTGGTCTGCGTAGGTTAGAACCAGTTTCTTCGTAACGTCGGAGAACTCTTTGTACTGTTGACAGCGACACACCGACAGTCCTGGCTGTATCGCGCTGACTCCGGCCGGTTTCCAGCATTGTAAGTATTCTGGTGCATTCTTCAGGCGTAAGCGACATAATTTCAGCTTGAATAATGAATATAGAGCACTATCAACATGGTTTATGTACCCACATAAATGACAGATTACAAACAAAAGCAAAACCAAATGCTGTAATTTCGTAGTTCCATCTTCGAAAGTGGCCCTTTTTCAAATTTGATTTTTTTATGATATAACTTTACAATAACTAAGAAGTTTTAATACCTTCATTTAAGGAGTATTACATTGTCTATTAAATACAATTTATTGCATTAACCTAGCATTTTTAGTTTCCGAGATTTTTAGGATTCTTTAAGTGACCCGGATTCATTGCTCTCGAGTGTACATATAAAGCATTATATGTATATGTCTTGTATATCATAGACTAACTATTATTATTGTTTATCTTATATACATTTGCACTGTGGTCTGTTAATTTTGCATTATATACAGGTGATTTTTTTAAGTGGGTGTGGAGGGCCAAATCTTTTAAAACTATAAGGAATAGAAAAAAAAATTCAAAGAGTATCGGGGCCGATTTTGATAAAAACGGCATAATTGTATTTAAAAAAAAACTATTTTCCTAGCCGGGAACAGAAATTGGCGTTTTAAAAAATCACCCTCTTTTATTACACCAGCCGGTAGTGTAGCGTTAAGGATTAAATTCTGGAAAGTAATGCGAAATTGCGAACTGAATAAAAGGGCTTATTTTTCTGGGGCTTATTATACTTTAATTTTATGTTTCTTACAATACTTAAATCTTAAATAATAATCAATGGTTCGAAATGATGCCACTTGGTTTCAACACATACCTTCATTCCACTTCTTATGATTGTACTGCACTCAACATCGTGGAGGAGCGGCGGCGGCGCGGCGGCGGCGCGGCGGTGTGTCGTGGTGGCAGTATCAGTGCTAATTCAATTATCGCCAAAGAGAACGCCGCACCGCCGCCGCTGCCGCCACTGACTGCCACGTCCGACGCACATCGCGACTATCTCCGTGACAGGGATCTCTATTTTTTTAATAAATTATGGCGTATGTTACTTCCTGATAATTTAGCTTTCTATTGGTGAAAAAATTGTTAAAATTGGCCTAGTAGTTTCGGAGCCTATTCGGAACAAACAAACAAACAAAAAAAACTTTCCTCTTTATAATATTATTACTAGCTGCGCCCCGCGGTTCCACCTATGTGCTATTCCAAGTCCTAAAGTACATGCATACCAAATTTCAATTGAAATCGGTATTGTAGTTTTTGCGTGAAAGAGTAACAAAGATCCACACATCCATAGAAACTTTCGGGTTTATAATATAAGTAAGGATTTAGATATAGAATATGTTCGAGTCACCGCGAGGCTTCATATTTCAGCACTACTACTACAAAATTATCGAGAAATGAACACATTCAATATTGTTAAATTGTATTAGCGCGACCTCGTTGTCTGTAACGTAGCTCGCCTTGCCGCGCCGCGCCGGCCGTGCCGCGGAGTCGCGCAGCACGGCGCTGCGCTGCGCGGCGCGCAATGTACCCGGCGCGGCGACGCGCGGTTATGACCTTCCTCACCGGAATATTGATGAGGACACATGCTTCAATCGGTCACGAGATTCGCACTTTTCCGTTTCTTGGATCGGGTCGTCGTCACCTGACAATTCGAGTGTCGCTGCCAAGCTATCGTAAGCATTTAAAGGGCAATGAACATCAGTGTTTTTGCATTCAAATTGTATTAATGATTTGACCGATTGACATAATAATGATAGAAGTGAATTTTGTATGTAAAGCTGTTCCTTGTTTACAGATACAGTTAAGTACATAGGGATTAGGGATGTGCGCGTGCGCAGAAAATTGCAATAATGTAACGTAAATTAGTAAAATTTGGTCGTTGCGTGCGCTGAGAATACTGTGCAAAAAGTATATATATAAATTATATATATATATATATATATATATATATATACTTTTTATCCCGATATTCCCACGGAATCGAAACTTACTATTATTATATACACGTATACGTAATATACGTAACTAACTACTAAGGCATTATAATGAAGTAGACCCACAGTTTGTCATAATTATGTCAGAACGTCGCCCAACCCAGTAGAGTAGGTATGCATTCGGCAGCAAAAAGGTAAATAATGATCCCATAATCAGTTCACTTCATTGTTGCTGCTCATCAGAGCTGTGCGTCGACCGCACTTTACAGAACTCCGAATATGTGAGCTTCAACTCTGTCTATTTTTTATTCCATCCATCACATTCTCGTTCACAAACAAATCTTCCCTTCATAAAAAAACTCGCTTACTAAAATTTTATATAGTCTACGATCTACTCGGACTACAGAAAGGACAATAAAATATATATTTTCCTTATTATTATTGACAATTACAATCGTATTGTCTTAGATTCGTCACAACAACGCCAACTGCAGCATTTTAATATCGATTAGCGTAATTTACGCAGCGAGCTGCGGTACATATATGTTCTTGCATAACTATACCTGACAGTGCCGCCGGAGGCCGGAGACTTGTCCCGACCAGTACGGTGGCGTCCGCACCGCGCCGCGCTTCAAATGAAGACCTCTTGAAAGGTCTCGTACCTCCCTCCTAAGTATCCTGTCTTCACTTTTGCTGGCGAACATTTATTGTTTTGTAAATGAATAAAATGTGACAAAAACCTCACATTCTTTTTTCTTTCTTTTCAGGTCATACCCTGATCTCAGGTACCTGTTCCTTCCAATCTTAAGTTTTACATCCACCATCTTCTGTCATCGTCATCATCATCTTCTATCACCACAGTCATCATCACATCTATAAAATCGTCGTACCTTTCCTCAAGGGTTTGCTGGAAGAAATCTCTTTTTAGGGTTAAGCATGCCTTTGTATATGTACTTTATATTTCAATTTGTTAATGTATGGAAGTATGTACAATTTAATAAACAATATAAAAATATAAAAATCTACGAGTACCTATACTACGAACGTAACTCAATGTATTTGCCTGAAAGGACTCTTCGATAAATTGCAATTCTACTCGTGGCGTTACCTATGGTTTTACTGTTTTCCCGGAAAAAATATTAGTTTCTTTTTCACGAGAAGTTAGAGAAATATTATGTTCCATATTTAAAGTTCATATATTTCTGGAATTTGCTTGAGTTAAGTGAGGGATTCAGTAAATTTGGATAAAATCATTACTGAATGAATGACTCTGTCCAAAATAGGCGACGTCCTCGTTCAAAAATTGTCTTAGAGTTTGTTAGCGCCACCCCCACTCCACCACCAGCGCCGGCGAAGGCGCCGCCGCGGCAAGACGTTTATTGCCTCATTTACCTACCTATGTCTATGTCCTACTACCAGTCCGGTAGTGACACCGCCACCGCACCGTGCCGATTAAGTACCTATGCGGCATTCTTGCTATTCAAACCTAAGCGGATTTAGAAACTGCTATCTCTCATCTCTTCTATAAGTGGCGAAACGTTTTTGATTTTCGCATGTTCCTGTTTTGCAAAACAAGCGAATAGATGCGAAGCGCAGCATGGCAGCATTTCGCTGTAAGGTGCAAACGTGTCAATATATAGGTTAAACAATAATGACCTATACATATATATATTTGAACAGGCCTTTATTATCCGACCCCAGAGCCCCTACTCATATGTGCCTCAAGCGCCAATTGTATATCGTGTTGACCTCAAATTAAGGTATAGCTTCACTGCGCCTAATGAGATACGGTCTAATTATTGTTGATTCAAACAAGAAATCGAACTAATCTTGTAACTTGTAGTTATTGTATTTTGGTATAAACTAATGAGTTTATACCAAAATACAATAACTACAAGTTGAGACAAACTTAATGACAACATATGGCATTATAAGACATTGTCGCAATGAATCTACACCCTAATCTGACCTTAACACGATATACGATTGGCGCTCGAGGGACATATGGGTAGGGGGGCAGGTCTCGATACTTAGTTTCTTTCCGATCGGTCGCCCGGCGGGGAGCGACCGGTTCGCGGCGGATGCGCGGCGCGGTGCGGCGGCGGCGCTGCGCTGCTCGCGCTCGGCGCGGGCGCGCCATTTAGCGAAGCGCGGCTTCACGTTCTGATTCGCGAGGAAATTTTTCCTCGACCCCAAGAGGTAAACGACCCTCACAGAGGAACATAAACGTCGGATGCGGTGCGTCGGCGGTTGGCGAAGTGAGCCAGCCAGAGGGCGCGCGCGTTTATGTAGGTCACAGTGGCGGCGGTTGCGGCCCCCCTGGGTGGGGGGATGGTCACACAAACAGCGTGAGGGTGGCGCTGACACTCGCTTCTAAAGAAATCAATCGAATAACATTTATTGTCAGTGAGACTTTCAAAGTTTACCTGTGGAACCGAGAGGACTGATATCTTTTTATGTGACTGTCACTTTTCTCGTGAAAACCGCGGCCTAGCGACTAGCTCCAGTATCAATATTCTGTTATATCATAATATGAACGGAAGCCTCCTAAATTGGCACATAAACTTAATTGACAAGGTGACGCTGACGCTGCGGTGACCGACATTGTGATTTATCTATAATAACTAGCTATGACAAGGCTGTGCATATTTCCGTAACAATGTAATTGTGAGAACTGAGCACATGCCTTGAAAGAGGCTAAAGTCGCGCAGGTTTCAATAAAATAATTTATTTTCGTTAGCAAGCTACTACTATCGACGCGATAACGTAAGGATGATGATTATTTATTATGATTGTGTCTATGATCAAACAGAGATGAGCCGTTACTGGAGCTAGTAAAACGCATCGGGTAATATGCCTTCTGTGCTACGCGAGCACTGCTACGGGACTCTGATGCTACGCGCTACGCGTCATCCCTCCGTAGCGGGGTGCGCTACGGATAGCTTACGCGCCTACGACGAGCGCGTAGTAGATACGCGTAGAGGGCCCACTTCCTCGTAGTAAAATATTACAATGCCACTACGTAATAATATATTGACACATACAAACAATTGCCATTACTACTCGTAGCTTGCGATATTATTATCAGAGAGTTATTATTGTCATTAATTATAAAACAGTAATAATGCATTTATATGACAGTGAATTAAAAAAGAAGTTAAATACCTACCTATTTAAAAAAAAACATTGTTAAAATAGGTTAAGTTAGCAGTTAGGTACAATATCATTATTTTAACTTTATAACTTTACAAAAACTTATTCTGCTCAGTTCAACACGAAAGGTGAACTGATCAATTAATTAATTAATTAATTGAATGATTTTTTGTACTGGCTTCTAAGTTACAGGTATTACACACCTAGTTTAGAAGGCAGGGGCCCAAATATTAAGTCGCTAGCCTAAAAAGCCTAAATAACTACCATGTTGTTTTCTAAAAAACATAACAATGTACCCTTGTAGTAATTAATTAACTTAAGTAGCTATAAAATAATTTTAGATGATACCTTATTTACCTATGATACAAAGGCTTCTGATTTAAATAAGAAAAAAATATACAAGTAGAAAGTCGATACGTATAAGTATAATAGTATTAATTATCATAAAATTATACCTAAGCGCTAATGATTTAATTTAATTTGAGTCTTTATTATTTAGACATTTCTGTTCTAAATTAGTATTCAGTTAGTATTCAACTTGGTTTGAAATTTGGCATTGCATTAATGTTCTTATATTCTGTGGTAGGGCATTGTAAACTCTAATGCACATACAAAATTAATTTCTGCTGCATCAGTTTTTATATTAGGAAGGAGTTGGCTTGTGGGAAACCGCTTGTTAAAATTACAAGTGTCTTGTTTATAAGTAAACGAAGTTACAAACTTCCTTTATGAAGAGATTGACTTATGTTTGACGAACGGACTATTATTTTTGTTATTAAGATTGTGTTAAGGATTTTCTGTTTTTGATTGTATTTAATGCTCTTAATATACGTCGGTTTTATGATTTATGTGTTTCTATCACGGACATAAAATTAGCCTATGTTTTGACATACCTACATGGGAAATATAGCAAAGGACTGATGTCATTCCCATTCAGGGAGGCGAGTGAGGTAACGCGGACCCTATCTGACACAATGTCAGAGCACATCACGTCAGAGTAGTGTACACGCCTCTATACAAAATATATGAATCCGATAGGCTTCTGAGTAGGTACACCACTGATGCGTCACAACCTTCGAGTAGACAGCCAACTTTATCTGAGGTCACAATACCATAGTGTGAGGCTGGCTTCATACTTCGCAAACTATTAAGACAAGATCTTTTTATTACGGCTTACATTTTTGTCCGGTATCTGTATGTTTCGATGTGATTTTAAAGACGTTTAACGTCAAAAATAAGAGAATATTAGGTTTAGTTATGCCTAGGCTTAGAAAACACAATGACGATAGAGCCGAGTGTAGAGGTATGTCGTCTTGATCGTGTGACTGCATTGCAAAGGCTTCACACGCCTCCTAAACTATATATATATTTGTCACCCAGCCAGTCGGCGTACCATTAATACCTTTACACATTACTATCAATACCTTTACGCTAAAGTACAGATAATGCCTACTGACGTATTCATATACAATAAAATACAAAACAATTACACTTTATTGCATACCACAAATATGATAAAAATATAAATGTTAACTAGGGTAATACAATTGGCGGTCTTATCGAATAAAGCAATCTCTTACAGACTTTGGATGGATTGGACAAATGTTAAAAGAATAGACGGTGGTGCACAGGAAATAATATAAACGATAATAAAATAAAACAATCATATATAACTAAAATAATATACTATTAACGACACATACTTACATATTACATAATATAATAATTCATATAACTACTTATACTTACTATACAATACATAAAATAAATAAAATACATATTTATAGATTAATAAGAAACTGTATGTAGCAGTTTTAGAGGAAAGGCTTTTACCATTCTTTTAAAAATATCAATTGTTTTTGCATGCCTGATATCAACCGTAAGCGCTTTCCACAATCGGACAGCTTGCACAGAAAACGATTTATCCGAGAAATGTGTCGAATATACAGGAGTCTTTAATAGAAGAGTTTCTGAGGAACGTAGGGAACTGGGATTGGAGAGGTGCAAGAATTCAAAACGCTCCTTGCGATAGGACGGGGTAGAAGGAAAAAACAGGAAAGTGTAAAGGACGGAGAGAATATGTGTATTCCGGCGAAGGCGAATAGGTAACAATTTCAATTTATTGCGAAAAACAGATACATGATCATATTTTTTAAACCAAATATGAACCTGATACAGAAATTCTGTAGACGTTCGAGTTTATCAAGCTGTTCCTCGGTTAAATCCAGATAGCTGGCGTCAGCGTAATCGAGAATTGGGAGTAAAAGAGATTGGGCATGTGCAGTTTTGATGGTGATTGGAAGAAAATTGCGTAATCTACGTAGTGATCCAGCGGAGGCGAATAGTTTTCGGCTGACTTCTGTCAACTGAGGTCTCCATGAAAGCCGCCTGTCGATTTATATGCCAAGGTTTTTGACTGATTCACATATAGTGACCAATCAGCTGATAAGTTGTGCTATGTGGATGTGAAATTATCTATACTAATAATAAAACTGTAAGTACATAGGTGAAATCTGTACATTGATTATTTATTGAAAATTATAACTGAATTAAGCTTTGTTATTTGTTACCCGTATGAAAAAGAAAACACATATTTTTATATATTTTGTCGGTTTTCTGTCTGTATCTTTGAAAACTCATCACGCTGAAACTACTGGAATGAATTTGATGCAACGTGGCATAATTATGTATATATCCGCGGCTTAATGGATGAAAGTAATGATGTTTAATTAGGTTAAAGATTATAATTATAATATAAACAAAATAAATGGTAGTACAATGTAATTCGGTGGATTCTGTAGGACGTCGTCTAAGCTTTGTTTCATGGCGATCAATTTACTTGCACAAAAGCTATGGTTTTTTTTTAAATTATCTGTTAGGCATACATTTGACTGCTGTCTCACCTGACGGAAAGTGATGACGCGGTCGACGGTAAATCATACTTGCCTAGAAGATACCGATTCAGTCTGGACTTGAAGACACCTAAAGAATCGGGAAACAGACGCTGTGTCAATTGAAACCAGTTGCAAACCTTTTTTTCAATGTCAATTGAAAAAAGGTAAGCATGTCTACCCATTTCTTTCCATACTCAAAGTCCGGGCCTAGAAATGAAATGCCAAATCTGATTATACCAGTACTTCGGATATATACCCGCTAGAGAAACTAAAGAAGAGAAGGAACAGAGTAGTCGCTGCCAACATTGTACATCATGTTCCAGCCACCTCCAGTGCTCACCACCGAGTTACGTTGTGACTATTCATTAATCTGTGACCGAGTGCCGCGCCGCTGATCGGTGCGGGCGCGTTGTGGATGCGGTGCGGCTGGGGAGCGGTGCGCTGTGACGTCACGCGGCCACGATCTTCGACCCGAGTTGAACTATTATTGCTTGTTAGAATAGGAACACTTCAAACGGCATACTTTAATGTACACAAGTTGATTTTTACTTGCGTAAGGCAGATAAGCTGAATGTTACTCGGGTACTAGCTGAGCCCTGTCGCTCCTCCCATGGGAACTTATCCGGCAGCAAATGTATCCTTCCTATTCCAGGATCGAAACTACGTACTTATTTTTTTTTATGAAATTCGTTCAGTAGTAGGTATTTGGGTGATTGAGTAACAAACATTCATCTATCCATCCATACTCCATAAGTCTTTACAAACTTTTGTTTTTAAGTATTAATATTAGTAGGAAGTAGGATGGGAAAACTTTGCCTAAAATATCGATCGTTTAAAAGTTTAAAAATGCAGTTACCGTTTTTTTTATTTGTTTAACCACCGCATTGATGAGTTTAATGAAAGGCGTACAATTGTACGAACCAGTTGGCTGCGACATATGTATATGTATATGGCAGCGGTACGCGGAACGAGGGATAGAAACACTGATATGATAGCAATGCTGTTACGTATTTTGCACGCGAACTATTTTTTAGTTTTTTTACACTTTATAGATCTATGTTTGACCACTATCTCGCCTGATATGAAGCGATGATGTGGCCCAAGATGGAGCACATAGATCTAGAGAGAGGGCAGTTGAGCGGCTGCTCAGACCCGTCTTCCCGATGGTTCACCGAACATCATCCCGAAACACGACTAGGTCGCTTGACGGCATGGCTTTGTTCGGTGGGTGGTATTACAACCACGGCCAAAGCCTACCACTCCAAAGCGCGTAAGCGGGTTTCATCATGATGTTTTTTTACTTTTACCGTTACACCGTTTTAGAGCGAGCGTGCAAAATCTGCACTTAACTATAAGTCATTGGTGCAGGGCCGAGTCAGGATACGAACCCAGGTGCGTCGGATCGAAAGGCGCACGAGTTCCCGCTGAGCCACACTCGCTCTGAATAGGGGATCGTACAGTAATCGAGAAAAAATCTAAAATGTAATTAGAACGAATGTTCGTCGAACCAGAAATATCAGTCAATCAATATTTTTGTAAAATAATAATCATTTATATTTTAAATCAATAAATAATTCTGACATTTTTAATCTGTTCTCCATCTCAAACGAAACAACAATCTCAGCGCATGACGTCATTTGTAGGCAAATGCCGTGAGTCAAGCTTGTGTTTATTTTACGTTTTTGGTTTTCATAAAATGTATTTTTGCTGATTTTTTCGTTCCATTACTACAATATAGTCCCCAAACTTCACAAAACGTATTAGAATCTCTTTGCAAGTTTTATTTCGAAGAGTTTGTCGTTTTCTACCTACATATTATTATGACGTCACAAATTTTGAGGTGACCTTTTGCGCGGCAATATATGAAACATAATATTTAAACATAGTTTTAGGTACTTTTAGAAAGTTATTTAATTAAAATCGTATTTTTAATGGCTATATATATTCATTGTAGTTAATTTAAAACACTTTCTGAAAAGTTGTCCGATCCCCTATTGTCCATCCGCAAGAAAACTGCATCCCTGATCCACAGAATTCGGGGCAGTACCAATAGCATCCTAAAGACGGTAGCAGATAGGTTCACCTCGCCGCTCTGGAAGTGTCTAGTTCGGCGGGGTTTACCTATATTTGTGTAATGATAATTATTTTTTACTTATTTTCAAACCTTTTAATTTAATTTGATTTATAATTTTAATTTGATTTTTTATTATTGATTTCAATTTGGTATTTTAAATTGTGATTTTGATTTTAATTTATAAATTTTGATTTTATGTTTTAATTTTAATATCTTATTGTAATTTATAACTATGGATGTGTATTATCTGAAATAAACAATTTTTATTTTTTATTTTTATTTTATTATTTATTGTAGGTAACTACACCGAAATGGGTAAACTGTTGAAACAACAATATTGTAAAATAACGACATTACGTACACAGTTTTTACAATAAATAATATATGCTAATGTACCTATTTAATCTAAGTACTTGAACTGTAGATGTTGTATAAATAAAGAATTTTGAATTTGAATTTGAATAAACGGCATTCTAATTCTGACTCTGATAAGCGCTAATATTTAAGGAATATTTGTATATCCATTTAAAAGAAAACGAGATCTATTTAAATAGCGAGATCAGCCGCACGACGGCGACGTCTCTCAGCCAAGTTCGTCAACTTAAAGTATTTCAATCTGTCTGTGTAATTAGCTTGTTTCTCTCACCCAAGGACCTAGTCATGAAAAGTAATAAACCTTTTTGAGTTCGTTCAATCCTTTGTACATGGAGTCGTAATGTGAATTCCAAATGCGAAGGCAGTATTCTATCTATAATGACTGCGTACAAATGATTTAGATAAGATTGTTCTAACAACAGGGTTTTTAAATGTTTTAATGTTAAGCTATACGAATCCAAGGGCTTTGCTAAATTTTTTTATACGCTCATAATATAGGTTTGAACGCCATTTTCTTATCAAATATTACACCTAGGTCTCTTATTCCTTCAAGTTCACTAAGAACATTTCCATCCAACAATAAGTAGTAATTAAATTACGTTTTTTGTTGGATTTAATAAGTTAACATTTGCTTGTGCTCAGTGGTAACTTGTTAATAAACTCTAGTTGGATTTGTAAATACAGTACCTAAGTTAAATTGCAATATTTTTGATGGACAGATTCCCCGTATTAGCGCTTTCGATTGCGACCGAACCACATCTGAGCCCTAATTCACTATGACAACTTGGCGAAATCACGTCGAATCCTTCATTGATAAACGACATCACTATGACGCATTCATATATATGACGCGTCATAAAGAATACAAATTTTGCAGATGTCGTTTATTAATGAAGGTATCGACGTTTCCTTGAAGCAAGGAATCGCCAAGTTGTCATAGTGAATTAGGGCCCAGGTGAGGCGACCGGGACGCGGAGGTTGCAGCGCGAAGCCGCGCCGCTGCCGCTCGTGCCGGCGCCGGCGGGCGCGGCACAGTCACGGGACTTGCGGTATATACCGCATGCGCACCCAGAGCGGTCGCGTATTTATAGCGGGAGCCGTACGCGCCCGCACCCGCGCCCGCGCCCTCACTCGCGCCCGCGATTGCTCTCGCGCCCACACTCGCGCGTCTCAATGATGCGAGGACCATTCATGCGGCGGACGTGCACATACGCCGCTGTGCCGCCGCCGCCGCACCGCCGCCGCCGCCGCCGCCGCGCCGGCACGGCCGCTGACGAAACGCGCGCGACCGATGGATGCTCGTAAAATGTTTCAAACATTTAAAACGCTATAATTAGTGTCCATTGATATACGTTTTTACTTCAATGAAGATCACGTAACTTATCACGAGTTGTGAGTGGACATTATACTAATTACTCTCGCGACGCGTAAAGCATCCGCTGCGGCCGGCGCGACGGCGCGACGCGCGACTTGTTTCGTATTGATAACACTCGCTGTACTGACATTGACTTGAGAAAGTTAACTCAAATTAATCTGCGTTTATCTGCTCGAGCGCGATGTAATTAATGTTTTGGTAGCTTTACGAGCAAAGGGGCGTTACTCTCAATCAGAATGAGGCCGCAAATGTATCCATGACGTGGGCAACAAATATTCAATGTAATCGTACATAGTACACCACGCAGCGACCCACTGCCCGGACCCGCGACCCCGCGCCGCGCACTCCTGCAACCCGTCACTCGCCGGAAGTCAAGCCGCTATTGCACCGCACTTACCTACTCGGTTTTTTTTACATGATGATTTCTTTTACATATTTTTACGATCAACTTTGGATGATTGCCAATCATGTTAAGAACTGATTGATTTTACGGATTAATATTGTACCTACACAATAACTGATGGCAGGTTCATCCAAACAAACTGATGAGTATCGTGCCTGTGTATAATACCCGCACTCATCGCCCGCGCCCGCGCCGGCGAGGCGCCGCTCCCGCTCCCGCTCCCGCTCCCGCTCCCGCTCCCGCCTCGCCGCGCCGCTCGCCGCCGCCCACCGCCCGCTTGCCCGCCTGGCGGACTTGTTTCTATTATATAATTTTGTTTGTAAATAAATGTCTCATAATCTGATAGGTTGATAACATACGAGTACGTCGTAGTTTACAATAGCCGCACTAACTCGAGCTGTCGTCACGTGCGAACACTCGTAGAAACTTTAAAAGCAGGTTCTACACTGGATAATAATATGAATGCGCTGGATTGCAAAGCACAGGACATCAGTACTTATGACGTGAAGATAGATCTCTTGCGATGACGGAGTCCTTGCACGAGTTCCAACCTCCGAGTAGACAGCCAAACTTTATCTGAGGTTCCAACAGATGGTCGAGGGCTTTTGGTGTCTCTTCTCAACCCATCGACCTCCTGTAAGTGCTTAAAGAAATGCCAGTGCGTTCTACATTCTTCCCGTTACGATGACTTTCCCGTCACACGTACATGACCCGTTTTTCGACGGAGATGAACTGTGTTATTTGCAGCTAAGTTACCGATACCTATATATATACCTAAGTAGATCAGCATTAGCAAGTTGAAGAAGCTAATCTTGTTGTATCAGAACTGGTAACGTTTTCTAGTGTCGAAACCGAGGTCCGAGGCACGCGTGATGAAGCACACGCTGCAACTTAATGGAGCGATGATTTACACAGGGCATTTATTTAGGCCACGCATGCAAGAGGAGAGCCGACGCCGACGTCTAGTAAAGTGGCGTACCGCGCTCAACTGTTTCATGAGAAGCTTATGTTAGTGAACTGACAGGGTTATTTCTGAATAGAATTAACCAGACAGAGCATAAATACCTACAGTACATTTTGCGAATCCCGTGACTTGTGGAACTTGCAAAGTCAACAGTAATGGATGACTGATGCGCGCTAATGAGAATAGAATATAATACGCTTCCGCGTTGGCGTCAGCAGTGGCTGCCATTCACCGCCAGAAAATATTTTTATTAGGAAAACGCAATACATCATGTAAGAAAGTTGGGATAGTTTTAGCTGTACGTATATAAAAGATTCGAAAATATGTTTATAAATAACCTGTCCTGAAAAGCAAGCAATCTTATGGTTTACATACAAGTAGTACAAATAAATTAAACCTACAAATATAGTTACCTACTTGAAATTAATATAGACTAGAACATCGTACTCGTAAAAACCAGTCCCGGCCAAGAAAACAATGAGGAAACTCACTTTATCCCAATTTTAAACAAGCCCAGTGTAAGGTACTCGAAATGAAACCCCAAACTGACTATCAGGTACCTAGTAATATTTTATTAAGCATTATATAGTGATAATATCGGTCATCTATAATTTATTTGAACACTTACGCACCTTATTGAAGCAGGACAATCCATAAGCACTTTCAATACCTACATTAGTTAACACTTACTTAACTTCACTATTTATTGTCTGTTCAAGTCAAGTCTCGTGGCAATACAGACTTCTCGAAATCCTTTTGCCAACATTACGCCTCCCTTCTACCAACGTTATAGTTAGTTTTCTTTGCTTCTACTACCCACCGTTTCGTGGTGGCGTAACTATGCGCGGGAACTTTGTGCAGGATGTCAGCGTTGCCAGACGGAAAAAGGGATACAAAAATTAATATTGCTATCTAATACAATTTCCTTAAAATATGTAATATATTCATAACGTTCCTAATGTATGTCATCGACATTTTTGACCATACAACAAATCCCAATTCGGTTAAGTTTGAAAACAAAATGAATTATTATTAAATTATTATTATCAATAACAAAATGCAAATTTTTGTGATGCGGATGGATGTTGATGGTAGTATCTATGCTTGAAATGATATTTGGAATAGATTTTTGTAGTTCAATGAATTTATATTAAAAATCTATAGTATATCAATTTACCACACCTATCAAATGGCTTGTGTTCAATAAAATACAGAAGAACTTAGAAACTTGTATGTCTTGCAGCCAATACTTATAATGTAATTGACTCAAGAAGTAGCACACAATCAGTGTCTATCTACACTATTTAGTATTCTGTGGTTAAACAACTAACGCTACGAGTGAGCGTCCACCGAAGTTGACTGCTGTGCATTCTGAATTCGCCCAAAGGGTTTAGATAATCGCTGTAACTGTAACCCTAATTCCACCTGGACGAAGTCGCGGGTATCAGCTAGTATACTATAAAGCAAGGAGTGAATATGAGTATTTACTATTTTCATTTACTAACTCTTATGCGTTTATGGTCGCCAGGTGAATCAACGCTGCGCCGTCTAATTGTGATCTGAGTGTTTGAATTGTATTTAATATGTGCAAAAGACTTTGACCTTATTTTGTGTGTTCAGTGTAATGTTGTGTGATGTCTTGAATAAATGTGTTTTCTTTCTTTCTTTCTAAAAGAAAATTGTGCAACTAGGATTGAAACTTAAAAATAATCAAAGTCAAAAGATAATCATTACATAGGTACAAAAATGCAATTTTGAACGTCATATACACATGTTAAAAATTGTAAATTAAAATATTATGACTTTGAAAAAAAAACTTAGCATGTCTACCCATTTCTTTCCCAAACTCAAATTGAAGTCCGGGCCCAGAAAAGAAATGCGATATCTGACTCTACCAGTGCTTTGGAAATACGCCCGTACGCAGAAAATAGCACCAAGAAACTCTGCGAAGATGTTTCTTTTTTAAATCTTTTAAAACGTCTTCAATTATAGTTTATGATATTAAAACGGGACTTAATCGCGCTAAAAACATTAATTTTATTTACCTCGACGTTTCGACCAAGTTGCATTGGCCGTGGTCACGAGAAGACTGGAGAATGCGGGTATCAGCGTCGAGAAAGGCGAGCGTTGTCACCAACTACCCGCACTTGGTCTTGTAAATAATGCCCCGTTGCAATCCAACGGGGCAATACTGCCAGCATCTTGGGTACGCTGCCAACTGGTAGTGGGTTGGAGCATTTGAGCTATCGTAAGTAATAGTTAGTTTTCTTTGTCTATAGACCTTTAATGGTCTGTGGGCTGTCAAATTGCTTCTTAAGTAGAGTGTAGAGTTGTTTTCGGGAATAAAGGCATTCGCCCGTTAAAAAAAAAGACTAGAAGTGCGAGTGAGATGTCCCATAGTCATAGTACCAGTAACATGAAAATATGAGTAATATATAAATAGGTATATAGATACAGTAGCAGTTAAAGTGACTAGACCAGACCAGGCCCCACAAGCAGCACTCGTTCACGAGTATGACTTGTGTACAACTACCTAAGTAATAGTTAGTACTCTTTGGTACAACCATCAGGAAGGAAGTGCCGGCACACAGAGCCGCTGGCGCCGCGCCGCAAGCAAAAACATTACTATGGATGAGCACGACTGTAAATATATAAATGCTGTTCAATTAGTCGGTATCAGATATTTATTAACTAATAAAAGACTGTTTATTTTAGGTTTCTCGTAAGTAAATTAAAAAATAAATGGTGACAGAACAAGTGCCTACCAATAAAGTTGAAACATGAAAACGAAACATTCAGTGGTAAACAGATATTTAATTTGCAATCAAAGTCAGAGACATGTATAAAAGATGGCAACGCAGTTAATTTTAGAAAATGCTAGCGCACACGCTGCGCTCGCCCGCCGTCGCCCGCCGCCCGCCCGCCTTGAACTCAATAATAAATATATTTTTTCAAATGTCGAACCAATCATCAGTTGGAACCAGACGTAGAAACCACTTTCAATTTATTCATGCTAATTGTAGTTTCGATTGTCATAATGATTCAATATCAATAGATTTCCCTAACAAATTAATGGGCACTATTAAGTTTTAACTTTAGAAAATTTTCATAAAAGCGGCTAGCTTGAAGCTACTTCTTATTCATTTTCATTAAAAATAATCTGTATAAGTTGCAACTTTGAAATCACACGGGAACCAATTTGGTCTAGGTTTCCATCGTCATTTTTATGGTTCCATCGACTGAGTTTTTGAGAAATGCCGCAACAATAATCAACACGTGATTACCGTAATAAAAGTGAGTAATGCGCGCCTTACACATTACGTTATGATACAGCCGTAGCCGGCAGTTTGTAGTCGGCCCACCAGGCAGGTAATTGTTGTTCTCTTAGGGTCTTAGGGAAATTTGCGACTATATTGTAGACCCATAATTATTATGATAGGTACACTTTTATTTTATGTGACTAAATGACGAGACGAGCTGGTCGTTTGCCTGATGGTAAGCAATACGCCAGCCCATAACAATAACAGCACCACCCAGAACTTTGTTTTGCAAAATCCTGCGCGGCGCTGCACTGCGCTCGTCACCGTGAGATAATTAGCTGTTGAGTCTCATAATGCCCAGTAATTTCGCTGGCAACAATGCCCTTCAAACCGGAACACAGTAATGCGCACTACTGCTTGGCGGCTGAATAACTGGCAAAGCGATGGTACCCGCCCAGGGGGCCTCTTGCGTACGAGAAACCTACCACCAGTGTACATAGTATTAGACCAGTGTACCACGTATACATAGTATTAGCGATAAAAACATCAGAAAGATTTTATGAAAATAGAACGTTTGCAATTAATAACACGGCTATAGACCAAAGAGATCAGTTGAGAGTAACCTGCTGACACTTGAACTGAATTCATCTCAACCAAGCTTGATCGTGGTTCCCAAGTCGACGTGCTCTATTTCGACTTCCGTAAGGCGTTTGATAGGGTCAACAACATACTGCTGGCAAAACTTAGCACCATAGGCTTTGCCCCGGGACTTGCACACTGCATGCTTGCAGACTACCTTCACGACCGCCAGCAGTAAGTTAGGCTTAGCTTATACGAGTCTACTCCCTATCACACGCGTTCCGGAGTGAGTCAGGGGTCAATACTGGGACCTTTATTATTTCTGCTTATGGTCAACGATCTCCCCAGTGTCCTTAGGCACTGCCGCTGCTTGCTGTATGCTGACGACCTTAAACTCTTTACAGAGGTAAAACTACTGCCGACTGCAAAGCTCTGCAGTAAGACGCGGATGCCGTATTCCGGTGGAGTCATGGGAATCGAATGGAGTTCAATTCTTCCAAATGCTATGTGATGTCTTTCGGTAGAAAGTGACTCGTACAACTACAATGAAAGATCTGGGTGTCATTTTTGACCGAAAATTAACGTTTCATGAGCACATAGCTGCCTTAGCGGAGGAGTCGGTAGGGTTTTGTTCTCAGAAATTCCCATGACTTTCACAACCCACATATACCTAATGCGGCTTATTTTTGGTGCACTAGTGCGCAGCAAGCTAGAAAATTCAATGTGTGTGTGGAACCCCAAGAAAGCACATACGCTCTACTGCTTGAAAAGGTGCAGAAAGCGTATCTGAGATACCTTTATAAGCGCGTCAACGGGTATTACCCCTTCGTGTACCCAAAGAAAATTTCTTTTGAGTTCGTTAGGATACAATTCGTTGGAAGTCAGACGGAATAGGCACCAACTTGTCATCGCATGTAAAATCCTTAGAGGCAAAATTGATGCGCCAGACCTACATGATGAGTTGTGTCGATTTTTGTCCCCGACAACTACCGCCGCAACAGAAGGCATAAACTATTCGTCGGGCCACGGCCGGCGGCGTGTCGTACCGTGGCGCGAGCTAACTGGCCCATACCGCGCTCCCTCTCCGGTCTCGACGCTCTCCTGCGCGCCACTCCTGAGTGTGATCTGTTTGCGGATGCATGGCAGGACATATTGTCGGAATGGTTATTTGTCTATTTTTTTTTGTATTTGTTACTCTTTTTGTGTAAGTTTTGTATCTTTAATTAATAAAATGGATTTTCCGTTTTAATTAAAGTAAAAATAAATAAATACGAAGGACCACGATCAAAATATATAAATCCCTCACGTACTCGTAGTTACCACTGTACTCTACCACTGGAGAGTCACAAACATGAGTTGTGAAGTATAAATATTAATTTATAGGCATACTGGTAGTCAGCCGTGTTGGAACAAAACCTGGTAGATGTAAAGTTTTATTAGAAGTAATAATACATAGTTAAGACTGTTACGGTGGTATGCTTATTGCACAATCTACAAAACATACATGATATGCCATTAAAAAGATTAACAACATTCGCAATGTTGTCATTGCTAGCAGAAAGTTTTAAAACTAGGGAAACGAAATTACGATTGAAAAATGTTTATCTTACTAAATATTTGATTACTTTAAAATAGTTGATTTAATTAGTTGTTGTGGGCGTTATGCAGTTATCAGGAAGATGTATAGTCTCCTTCGAGTGACTTTAGCTATTAAATCGTTGACACATTGATATCACCGCATCTCCGACCGCACCGCTAGCGCGCTGCGCGGCGCTGCGCTGGCGTGGGCAGGGCTAACACTATGCAAGCCAGGTTTGCACTTGACCGGTGGTATCGCAGTGTCGCGGCGCCGTATTGCACAGGATGTCATGCTACTGTACAATAAACTAAAAACGATGAATTCCGTGTTTCACAAACAATATTGTACCAAAATAAAGATAAAACAACCACAAATAAAATACTAAACACTAATGGCTAGCATAAATAGAGAATGTGAATAACTGACACAGATTCGAGCGCGAGTTCGCGACGGGCGGCGCGCGCCTATTAGTTTTATTGGGCTCGCGTCATCGGCGAAATGCGAGGACACGCGGCGCGGCGCGGCGCGGCCACGGCGCGGCTGCGGCGCGTGCCGCGCACCTATTCGATCGACATTAATTGCCAGTTAATGACACGTAATCTGCCAATTAAACACTTCTTTATTGTTCTTGTAATAATATGAAGTGAAGGCGCGTGGCGAGCGACGCGCTCGCGCCCGGTCACCGTGTTCGCTCTCATTGAGAACGTGGACTATACAAGAAAACTATTATAATACAAAAACAGTAACAATAAATTGAGTAGACACAGAAGGCAGTACTCCTTGAAACGTCACTCATTCTCAGGAGGTTCACTCTGCAGCCGTGACCACCGGTAGTTTGGGCCGTCCCGCTGGCGCTGCCGGCGGCACTTTAGGTTTAGATTTTTTATAGAATCGTCTATAAAATACTTTTTAATATATAGTATATACTAAAAAGAGGTATAATTGTTTGTATGTTTGTAACTGATTCAACTCTAAAAATTCTTTCACTGATGGAAAGCTACACTATCACCGAGTGACATAGGCTATATTTTAGTGTCAACGCGAACAAACTCGCGGGCGGTTGCTAGTTATATTTATTTTTATTCATCATCATCATCATCAGCCCGTCACGTACCCACTGCCTCCACACGGGGCTTCTCTCATAGAGAGAGTATGGATCATAATCCAGGCCTATACGCTGGCCCAGAGCGTGTTTGTAGATGTCACATGTCCTTGAATTTATGTAAATATTTTTTCTATTTGCCGATTTCCTTCCGATGTTTTCGTTCATCGTTTTGAGCTTAACTTAAATATCAGTAGTGCGGGGCCAGTGTGATTCGAACTCGACTTCCAATTATAATATTTTTAAATTTTCATGTACATATTTCACAAAGTTACAGTTTTATTATAAATATACCTACGACATTATTAAATTAAACAATTAGATAACAACAATTCCCGTCCCGCCAAGGCGGCCGTCTCGTGGACTGTTTGGCTGCGTCCATATCTAGAAACTCACAATATAATAAAACTGGTCGAGCAGCTCCACCAGCGCCCTGCGACACCGAACCCTGACGCGCCGCCGAGCCGCCGCGCCGCCCGCGCCGGCTGGGCCGCTCAGCGACGCTGCATTGCGTTCTCTCGAATATAATTTCGCCTACAAGTGGGTGTCACTCGTGACTTGCCTAAAATGTGAATCATGTGATTTGGCAGCAACATTTGCTCCAATAGTACGTCAACGTTAAACAGTTATTTCTGACGCGGCTTGTGTACACTTGGCAACAATAAACAGTCGGTTTGTTTTTGAGTAGGCCTAAGTGTTGGCAGCGTAGCGCGCGCTGCACGCCGCCCGCGGGTGTGTGCGCGCCGGCACGGCACGGCACGGCGCGGCGGCGCTGGGCGAGCCGCGCGATAGTCGCCGCCCGCACAGCCATCGCCGGCCGTCGCGTCGCCGCCGTCTCTCTGTGTCCTGCTGGCGAGCGCACGGGCACGTATAATAAAACTGCAACTTGGCGAACAAAAGGAAGGGTACGGGAAGGGGCAGGGTTGCTGTGACGGCCAATTTTAGGCTTCACTTATTATTTTATACATTACTAGCAACTGCCCGCGACAATATTCGCGTCGAAATAATAAATATTAAAAACCAATCAGAAATAGTGTAGCTGTCTATCAGTAAAAAGATTTCTCAAAAACGGTTCAATAGATTATCTCCTACAAAGAACCACAACTTTACCTTAATATCGGGTGATGTATGGAGAAAACAAGAACTGCATTTTTGGATTTTTGAATAAAGGTACAGTTAGTCCAAAATGTAATTCCTTTTTTATGGAACTGAGTCATGAGACGAGAAGGTCGTTCGCCTGATGGTAAGCGCCACGCCCCCGCAAAACAATTGCAGTGCCATCCAGAACTTTTAATACTGTAAAAAAAACTGCGTAGCACTGCATTACGCTCATTATCAGAGCGTAATGCAGTGACATCAGATATTAAGTCTTCAACCCCAAACATAGTAACGCTTGCGCATTACAGCTTAGCGACAGAATGATTGGCAAAACCTTTAATATAATTCATTTTACATACACATACAGCCTATCAAATGTAGTGTCCGGAACACAGGTGAAAATACGCAGACACTGCAAATAAATTAGATTTAAGATGTATATAAATAAATATAATACAATGAGATATTTGTTTTCTAGATTTAATGAAAAAATACGAGCATAAATATTGAAAGTTTTATACATCTTACTAGCTAATGCCCGGCATGATGTGTAATACGTTTTTATTTGCTAGAAACTTTAACGTACTTACGAAGTTTCTACTCAATCGGACAAAGGGTGCACGACCGCAATCGGGACAAACAAACAAACATTTTTGAAATTATATATATATATATACACGAGCATATAATATCAAGCTGTTAATCTATAATACTACAAATACTACCTAGGAGTGACGCTCCGCGGTCCGACTCACTCATTCCTCTAGTGTATATATAACAAGCGCGGCGCCAGAAGCTCGCGAAGGAAGTCCTGAATGAAGTCCCTGAATCCTGAATGATTTTGGTGGTAATTTATTATTTTTGGTAGTAGAAAGCATTTTCTTTTAGTTTTGTTTGACCATATCTGATAGTTAAACCAAATAGTACTAACTATTACTTTCGTAGTTAAACAAAGGTCAATTCATTTTACGACGTTACCTTGTATTATTTCTATGTGCGGTTTTCATGACTAATTCTATTTATTGTCTGTTAGCATAGTAATTAATATACCCACTTTGTTTATTTTGACTATTATTCCTTTATAACTGAATTCAAAAAGGAGGAGGTTTACAATTCGACGGTATTTTTTTTTATTTTTTTTATTAGACGACTTCAAAACGAAGGAGGTTTACAATTCGACGGTATGGTATTTTTTTTGTTTATTTGTTACGCGATTACTCCGCCAATTATGAATTGATTTCGATGATTCTTTTATGTTTGGTAGGTCATACTTCAGAGGTGGTCCCATATAAATTTTATCGAAACTCAAACAGCACTTTTTGAAAAAAATAGCTAAAACAAAAAATATAAGTTTATTCTTCAAGTCGATTCTTGTTTTTTTTGTAACCGACTTTCTAAAGGAGGAGGTTTGTATTTGACTACTTCACCTGCTTCACCCAGGGTTGAATTTCTGCGAGGGAACTCCTCAACGGTGAATAGTATCTACAGACACAACATTTTGTAAATGGATTTAACCATAATAGCAAAAGGTAGTAAGTAGGTAGATACTTGTAGGAAGTATCTATCTACTACCTATTAGACTTGGCTGGCACCGACTTCAAATATATGAGTGGGTAGCGCTTATAATAATTATATTAATTTATTTTTCACTTTGAGTGCCTATTTGTAGTTTTGAAGTCGGTTTAATTGTTTTTGAAAAATAATTTATCAAGGGTAATTATAAACTATTCCTATAGATAGCATTACACTACTCGCGAAGTTGCTTCGATGAATTATATATAGGTCGAAGTTGACTGACGTTCCCTCCCCCAATACACGCCACTGAGCCCGATCTTCGGCTCTTCTCATGTAGTAGCTATGCATCATGGATATGGATAATGTTAAGTGGCAGCTGCCGTTGCTATCAGAAGTGAGCCGAGTAGTGTAGTAAGGCGCTTCGTGTTCGAATTTTGGTACGCTTCGAATCCTTTGACTCGGCCGCAAAACCAACAACGGTCGGAAGTCGCTGGAGGCGAGCCGAGGTTGCAAGAAGCGAACCGACGTGCTCTTCTACACTCTCGTATTCTCAGGTTTATTTCTTACCGCTTACTTGAGCCGTACACTTCTATTATTATTTTTATCGTAATTATTAGTTTAGTTCACCCGCACGTGTAGAAGGTTTACTAAATAATATTATATGTTTCTTATTATTTTGATCTAAATTTCCAGAACAGAAACGTTCAAACCAATAAGGTTGCCGTGCGTTCGTTTGTATTGTAGTTCGCTCCGTAATACGATGGAACCGTTCGTTGTATTGAAGGTGCGCGCCGGCGCACATTGGTGCGAAACTGAGAAAATAGGGACTTACGATTTTTTTTGGCATTTTTAATGTTAATTGATAGAGCGTAGTAATCTAAAACGAAACTATCCTATAACATTTTTAGTTCAAATGAATATTTAGCGAGAAAACAATCAAAGTGTAAAAACGTTGTATGGAGTGACATCTATTATTCTCCGTTTCTGGGAACTTTTGGCCCACTTCGACTCGTCTTTACTTAGGGATTATTATACAGCTATTCATCTTCCATATGACACCTTTAACACCTGCAACCACCCGCAACCTTGCCTGATAAATGCTACAGAATATCGGTACTTTTTGTACTACCCCGCATCGAAATCAAAGTATTTTATGTAGTTTAAGATCAAATATAAGTTAAGAAACAGTAATAACAAAACCTAAGTATATAAAACTGCAGTACCACGTACCGGCTGACCGACTGACTGACTGACTGACTGACATATTGACATAATTGTTGTTCCAGTTGCCGGTATGGTGGGAGGGAGTTGTTTGGTACGATTGTATAGAGGGTGTTTTGAAACCAACCAGAAAAATCCGAAATCACCAGAATCATCCAGAAATTTCAGGGTACTAACAGAGTCCCGAAGGGTCGGCAACGCGTCAGCGATGCCTCTGGTGTTACATTTAATATTTACGAAAACACAATCAGAAGGTGTGTGTGATATGTGACGTGAAGGCTGTACCTAACTACGTACGTATATAGTATACCTAAATAAGTAGTCATTGAGTCTATAAATACAAATAGGATTTTTGTTGACAAATATATAATTTTCAATACGAGCTTTTAACAAATTCGTAATCGGAACCGTGAGCAGATTAAAATGAGCCCAAACACTAGAGTAGCTTACGATTATCCGTCAAGGAGTTCCAGTGCCCACCTTCCGTCTCCTGCATCAGATGAGCTGGCTGTCACCATAATATTGCATTGTCATCGGACTTGGACAAGTATGCAATATTTTAACTCAGTGTAGGATAAGATGAAGTGATTCTGATTGAGCTTGCAAGATTTGACCCAAATAAACATACAAACATAGCTAAATAAAAAATAACATAGTTAAATAAAAGCTTGTCAGGCAACTAGTTGAATGGCGGCGTTTAGATAAGAGGCTAGGCTGTTAATTGAACTGCGAATGAAGCTAGTTGGCTGCGACATATACACCACCATATTTGAATGCATATCTCATGGTGGATCCGTGGTCAGGATGGGTCGCTGGTATTGTGCTCGTGGGAGATGATAGCTTTGCTAATCACTGACGTACGTGTCGTCAGTTGTAGGTCATTCTAATGTCGAGCGTCCACGGCCGGCTCGCGGCGCGCGGCCTTCGCGCGGCGCGGCCGTCGGCGTCGATGTCGCGAGTCAAGGCGCGGCCTGGACGCGATAACCCGCGCCTGCGCCTGCGTCGCGTCGCTCTCGCTGTCACTACATACCAGTACAACAAATGTAAACACTATCAATTTTATGCTCTAAGGCCGACCAGACATATTAAAGCCAACTAGGTTTGACTGATAGCACAGCTGACAGTCTGATAGTGGGTAAACATACATACTTACCTTTTTTTAAAGTCATCTTAACTTAATTTATAATATGTAACCTATTTTTATTTTAGTTGTATCTTGTGTCTATGACGTTTAAAGTGCATGTATGTGCCTATTTAATAAATTATATTTGACTTTGAGTCAAAACGAAGAATAGATGATTTTCGATGTTAGTTCAGTTAGGGTCAGTTTTGTGTTTTCTTAATTTATTTTGCATTATTTACTTAGTTCTTTTTTATACATTATATACCAATATTTTTATATAAAATATTAAGCTCACTATCATATTTATAAAAAAAAATTACATTGACTATATACCTCTACGAGATGACACATATTATGTTATTCAACAACAATCTACACATAGTATTCAGCAGAATTATGTACTCTAGATATTCTCGTTGCGTTTTAGATTCCCTGAAATTTATCATAATTTTATATCTGTAAGCAGGTACAAAATATGCACTTTTACACGGCAAAAACAATAGGATAATTTCCTATTGTTTTTGATGATAAATAAAGATTTATTATGTTAAAACAATAATAGCAGGAACCTAAAAATACAAAGATAAATATACATGTACGTTAACCCATTCCTTTCTTACATCCAGACCGGATTACGGAAACGTAAGAAATGAAAAAAGTGACCCTACCATTATATACATCTAATACATTTGTGATAGTGATAAATATGAGTTAGAGTTGTATTCTCATCAGTTCCTTGGTCATACCCTGCTCTGCACGAGTATGCCTACCACACAATTGTTTGTGTGGACACTCAGTGTGTATATATAAGTGACCCACCGTCCCAAGGATAGGCATGTGTGACCTCGGCCGAAGGCTGGCGGTCTTTACCGAGCGGTGGAGGTACTGCGTTGTTGATTTAGTAAATAAAATTAGTCCTGACTATTCTGTGTCGGCGTTCTCTAGCTCGTCTAGAGGTCTATAGTTCTTGCAATATGGCGATGGATCAGGCTTCAAAGTTAATTATTAGATTTAAACAATTTGTTAATGATCTTTTTCTTAAATACAAAATTATAATCCAGGGTATATCATGTCAAGTTAAGTACGAGTAAGTATTAAATTACGGATGCCTACGTTGTTCTTTGTTTTCGCTATATGTCGCGATAGGGTCACTAGCTGACACCGCAGAGTAGAAGGCAAATTCATTTGCAACTCTTTTTGCGGAATATTCGCGTCTACATACCTCGGGCGAATCACCACCAGGCTTAACTCGATACGACACTTCAATGCCAAACATCCGCATCAACCAAAAAGAGGTTTTGAAAACGCATCGAGGTTTCGACATGAATAAGGCAAGTGGTCCTGACGGGATACCAGAGATCGTCTTAAAAACCTGCGCACCTGAATTGTCTCCCACTATTTCACTCGCCTTTTTCGTATTTCTCTGGAAACTGGTAATGTTCCAAAATGCTGGAATTTTGCGACCGCCTAACTTGTTTGTAATTTGTTAAAAGCTTGTCTTGAAAAAATATGTTTTTTAATAAAAATCTCATTTAAATACTAAGTTACGTGCAGTTTTATATACTACTACTACTAATCAGCCAGTATCCACCCACTGCTGGGTCTCGGCCTCCTAGGCCTCCTTTCTTTCACGCCACTCTTTCCGGTCCTGTGCCAGCCTCATCCATTGCAATCCGACGTGCTTAACGATGTCATCTTTCCATCTGGCCGGTGGTCTGCCTGACAGTCTTCGCCCAAGCCTCGGATACCACTGCCTTGGTCCACCTGTTGTCATCCCGCCTTGCCAAGTGTCCTGCCCATCAATCGTCACTGTCAAGTGTCATGTCATTTATATGCTACTTTATCTATACTTATTACTCGGGCAATAAAACATTTGATTAACAAAAACGCAAAAGTTAAATAACTGAAAATTAAAAAAGTAAAATCCAGCATTCCACCACCATGATAGCCCGTGCTCAGTGTGCAGAATCGCGGCTCGTAGGCCTCACCCTCGCACGGCCTGCCATCTGCCGCACGTCGCACGTCGCACGTCGCACGTCACACGTCTCGAGTCTGCCATAGCCATCGAGATTTTATCTCTTTCATCGCGAGTATAAATTGAATTGAATCCTTCATGGTCGGGCCGAACTATGATTAAGGGAAAAAAAAATATTTAAGCATTATTTTGTTAAGAAACCAATAAAATTCTTTAATGGACTTTTTACATATTATCAACATAAATAAATAATATGGAATTATAATAATCTAGTTTTGAATTAATAATCAGGAATTTACGATATAATTGTAGATAAACTACTATTAGGTTGCACTTTTAATGTATGAAACGATCGCGTCCTTTGACTTGAACACTTTAATTTCCTGTGGTTTGGCTCCAGCACCCTGTCTCCCACCTCTCGCCACCCACCCCCCAACGCGCCCCGAGCGCCCTTCACTTCGTACTGAATGTAGAGAAATCAAAAAGGCATAGACGCGCTTCAGCGGGAAGGAGCCGTAGCCGGTTGCATATATCTAGGTCGACTCAAAAATAGACCGGCCTCGACATTTTCGAGGTGTCCGTGATTACTCGCCTGCACGCTCCACACTCACTGCTGCCGGAGCCCGCGTTTCGTGCGAACACTGCCTCGAAACTCTTCCTTAAAATTACCTCCATGGCCACCGTGCAACTATCGCATCGGTCGCTCAAACTATCAAGGAATTTTGACAAGAGGAGGAAGGGGAGACAGAGTTAGAAGTTGAAGTATACTCGCGATAGCTGCGGGGTGACGGCTCTGCTGGTGATCCGTGCTGAGGCTCGCGGCGCACGGCGTGGCGGCGCTCGCGTGGCCGCGTGGCCAGCGGTAGCCGGTGACGACGGCGGCGCGCGGCGCGGCGGCTCGAGTATCGGAATTGGTTGTTTGGGTGAGTAAGGCGAGCGGCCATTGTGCGCACGCGCGATAACATTATTCGCAAATTACCTACCGTTATCGCTTTACGAGCGCGCTGGGGGGTCGGCCGCGCCGAGTGTTTATTATTACTTTAAAACATTAAAAAGAGTTATAATATTTTGTAATCATTATATTCTGTGTAATTGTGTATGTAACTGGTTCTTTTCATTAGCTACGATTAGAATTAGATTACGCTTGAAAAGAGAGAGAGGGTTCGACCTGTTTGACCCTTAATTTTTAGCATCCGCGCATGAAACTTTATCTATAGTGTATACAGCGCACTGGTCGTCGGCTTTGAGTAGTGCCTCGAGGCCGTGTGTGGCAGTCACTATTATTATAGGTATCTGCAGTACTTCTGAGCATATTCCTCGACCACGCTCCGACACACAATGTAAATACAACCACAACTGTTGGAAACAATCTTCTCATTGTCGTTTATTAACCGACTTCAAAAGGAGGAGGTTTACAATTCAACGGTATGTTTTTTTTTAATTTCTTTTTTTTTGTGATTTTTTGTTACGCGATTACTCCGACAATTATGAATTGATTTCGATGATTCTTTTTTTGATTGGCAGTCCATACTTCAGAGGTGGTCCCATATACATTTTATCGAAATTAATTCAGCACTTTATGAAAAAAAATAGCCAAAAAAAAATATAAGTTTAATCTTCAAGTTGGTTCTTGTTTTTTTTTGTAACCGACTTTCTAAATGTGGAGGTTTGTATTCGACTGCTTCACCTGCTTCACCCAGGGTTGACTTCCGGCGAGGGAACTCCTCAACGGTGAATAGTACAGACACAACATTTTGTAAATGGAATTAACCATAATAGCCTGTTCTAAATTCCATCATGACATGGCTGATACACCCAGGATTGACTTCCGGCGAGGGAACTCCTCAACAGAGAATAGGACAGACATGATTTTTTTTGTACATGCATTTAATTGTGATAACCCGTTTTAAACTTCGTCATGATATGACTTCTAGATCATAAAAGCTTGTCCTTAAAAACTTTTTAAATTAATTTAATTTAAACTTGTTTTGCACTAAAAAGGGTAAAATAAATTATTTTTCAAAAAAAGTCTATCATATATCAGATAAATAAATACTATGTATATAGTAAGTACTACTTGTAGGTAGTATCTATCTACTACCTATTAGACTTGGCTGGCACCGACTTCAAATATATGAGTGGGTAGCGCTTATAATAATTATATAAAATTTTTTTTCACTATTGAGTGCCTATATGTGGTTTCGAAGTCGGATTAGTTTTTTTTTGAAAAATATTTTTTTATTGCCTACGTACGATAAATACCTATTTCTTTTGACGTAGTGTTCCATGACTAGCTGCGCCACTAGGTTCCACCTGCGGTTTCCTGGGATAAAAAGTAGCCTATGTGTTATTCCAAGTCCTAAAGTACCTACATACCAAATTCCATGAAAACTGGTTTGGTAGTTTTTGCGTGAAAGAGTAACAAACATACATCCATACATTTGTACAAACTTTCGCTATAATAAATATTTCGCTTTCGTTTATAATATTAGTAGGATTGAAATCAAAAATGTGTAGAGGCCAAGGAGCTTAGAATAGTAATGTTTTGTCTGTTAGTAATGTGTTCGTCTGATTGTCCGTGATGACCGGCGCGGACAGGGTTCCGACTGAAAATCAGTGCTAAGATACTTAATAATACCTTAGTGTATGCAGAGTCGGAACTTTTTCCTGACATCGCGCAACATTTCACTGGTTGTATTTATTGTTTTTGTTTTGTCTTTATATTAATATGTTCAGTTTCGAGGCCAGTGCAGCAGCACACAGTGCAGCAGCTCACTTCGCGCCATCATCGCCGCCATAAAGACAGCAGGCAAGACAAGTAACTCGATATGCGGGTCGAGTTGTAACTCATTTTTATTTGTAATAGCGATAACTTGACTGAACTTAAAAATACAGTCATCAAAGCATCTCAAGATAGAACAAATTGTTGGATAACTTGACAAATAAGTTATAAAAAATACATCTTGGTGTGTGACTCAGTCCCTGCCTCCCGGCACATTATAAGGACCTTGCCTATGCAACAAGAAACTTCTTGTTTTTTGTTAAAATGATACACTAAATATACAATTTTGTACCAAATATACTATTATATGTTTATTTGGGTATAACATTTTCCGAGGTGATCGAAATCGCGAGAAACGAGAAGGTAATGCTTATGCTCATTGTGAAAGAAATAAATGTTCGTTCGTTTGTTTTTACTTGTATTACGTCCAAAAAAATGTATTTTAACTATTTTCTCATGTAAGTGAAGTAATTCTTTGTGAGAAATAAATTATCATAACCTCAACTGCTAAAACAATAAGGTGATTTAAAAAAATTTGCTTTTTTCCTATAGCTTTTGCAAATGTTTAAAAATACTAAAGTTTTTAGATAATATTATAACAATAATTAATCGTCAACACTAGGTAGTTATACCACCAATATCGTCCAGTCGTCCAGTCTTTTTATCACTATAAGCACTTTCTTTGTTGTGATGTAGCGCACCCACGCGCTCGACGGTGGATAAGTTGATGATGTTGCGTCTGTATCCATGTACTTTTTATCACTATAAGCACTTTTTTTTGTTGTGATGTAGCGCGCCCACGCGTTCGACGGTGGATAAGTTGATGATGTTGCGTCTGTATCCATGTACTTTTTATCACTATAAGCACTTTCTTTGTTGTGATGTAGCGCACCCACGCGCTCGACGGTGGATAAGTTGATGATGTTGCGTCTGTATCCATGTACTTTTAAGCCTTAGAATTAGTCAGTCTATTATTAGCCCTTGATTCGATCATACAAATATTAAATTAATTTCAAATCAATTAATCTAGTATTTTTAAAAACATTTCCACGGCTTTTCCCAGTTTGACTAGGTACATCATATTTTGATATTGGGTTAAAGTTACATATTACAATACATTTCATAATAATTTTATTTTCTCCAGAACCGATATTTCTTAAGAATAAAACTACCTACCTTACCTACCCTGAAAGTCTCAAAATTTGGCACATTCTGTATATATTTGGGAATAATAATTAGAGATACTATTTTTTGTCTATTCAAATGTACCTACTCATCTTAGTTGAACAGCTGCACACACTGACTGTTTGATTTCTTTAAAGACAAGCTCAATTCCAGGATAACAAAAAAAGATCCTACCCGTATTGCTATTAATAGATCTGCCCTATTTTCAAAAAATAGTCACATGTCTATAAAAATATTTAGTAAAATACCCAGAGTCATACGAGAATTCCCAGAGACAATTCAGAAAATATACTATTCCAATGACTTCATGAGAATTAATACTCTAATTTGACAGAATGTGTTACATATTTCAATTATTGTATATTAATCTTATTTTTTCTATATAACCTGACATTTTGTATAAGTGAATTGTTTATGACTTTGTGTTATTATAATTATCTACCGTATACTCCTAAAAAAATTGATTTTCAAAAATATCTTCATGTACAGTAACCGCTTTGTAACAGTTTTATTATAAGTATAGATATAGATTCTAATATTTATTAATTTTAAATTTTGCATGTCAGTTATGTTTCTGACTAAATATGTGATACGATTTATCTATTAATTGGACCTCTGCAACAACTTATAACACCATATTTTACGCAAATAAAAATATTTGATTTCATTTCGATGGAAATATTGAAGTTCACGTCAACCTCGAGACACTTGATCAAACGGTATCTAGTCCTGTCCTTATCCTAAAACATAAGAGTCCATTCTAGACTTCTGCATTTCTAAACTTCGAATTTTAGCAGCATAGTCGCATGTCGCATCCTGGCGCTGTTGCCGGTTCGTGATGACGTTGCCAAATGGTCGGCAACGGATATGCACATAATGCATCCAATTGCGGCCCCGACAGTGCAGTGGCGCAGGTGTGGCCACCGGCCGGCGCCGCTTTACCGCTGCGCTGATCGGTCGCGTCCTCTTCCGCTTCCACCGCGACCCGCGCACGTCGGATCGTGCATGCCCGCGCCCCGCTGCGCTCACTAATCTCATCTCATTGATTCGGCTGACGGCAGCGGCCTCGACCTTCGCATTCGAAGCCCCGCGATCCCGCCCGCTCCACGCTAAGGAGCGTCGACGGGCGGATGCCCTCCCACACCTACCTCCCGCCGCCGCCGCCGCAGGGCGAAGGGGAAGGGGCGCGGGGGGCAAAAGGGTTTCCCGAAGCTTTCTTCAAACTAGATCTGCATGACAATGTACATTCTATACATTATGCTGACGGGGTGATATTCTACATTTTATTTGCTTTTATACGATGAACCAACAGTAGGTAGATACATCAATAATCTCAACTTAGTTTCGTAGTGTCATACTGTTTGTTTAAAAAATAATATTACATGAGGTATAAACGTATAACTTTGTAAATATTTAAATAAAAAAATTGGTAAGTACTTGAATTATAGTTAAATCAGAATCTGATGGGCTGAGAAAAATCGATACATCGATACATATAATAAAATCGTAGAACTAAAAAATCTGTACATGGAAGATATTCGAAAAAAAATCAACCAGGGCGACTTAAAATGAGTAACTGAACATATTTAAACAGTTTTAAAATTTTTTGTTTGTTTGTCTGTTTGTTTGAAAGCCTTCAACTTAAAAACTACTAAACGGATTTTGATAAAATTTCCAGGAATTTATTTAATTAAATCCTGATTCTAATATAGGCTATCGAAATTTCGAAAATCTACTTATGGGGGGTGAAGTTAGTATGGAAAAAAGTTATTTGATTGTCCTAGAATCTTAAAACTCAGACTGAATACTTATAATTACAAATTAATATATACGGCTTCGAGCATTTTTCAAAATTTAGCTTCTTTAAGCAATGACAACAGAAAATAGATAAAATTAGTCTGACTTTCAAACGCTGTGTAGACTACGAAAATGAATGAAATACATAGGTGTAAAATTATAATTACATAAAATAATATCATGGTAGAAATACAATTTCAGCGTTTTCAGGAAATCTTACAAAATAACTTGGAATCTTTACATGAAAGATACTATAATTATTTCAACACTTGAAAGTTAGTTTATGCAATAGAAAGTAGATGGCGTTAAAATTATAATTACATGAAAAATATCATGGTAGAAATATAATAGATGGCGGTAAAATTCAAACTCGCAACCATAAAATTACTTTATGGAATGCACCAGACCAGTGAATAATGTTAAAATATTTTTCTTTTCCAATTCGCTTAGGTCGACGTTGCCTGATTTCTGATTGGTATATCAGTAGGTACCTCTGAAGCGGTGTGGCGAATTTTGACTTCAACCGTCTAGCTCAAACCGTCCAAAAGCCTTTTAAAACCCTCTCCAAACTGTGATCTGTGGTATATGTGTCAGAAATGTGCTTCTGGCGTTTTTAAAGTTTTGCCATGAGGATAATTCTGCAGAAACTTTAATGTACGACGAAGTACCTTTGTTCAACGAAAAACAAATTGATCTATCTAACAGATGACGACGCGATATGGTGGGAGCACCAAGTGTCTTTAAGAAGCATGATTTAGGCAGGACAATATACACTGTCCTGTCAATACCAGTAACAAAGCATGCTACTATTTACAGCTGCTAATACACGATTTCTGTCAGCGGCGCTACCTCATTTGCGTACCTCAGAACAGTCGATAGTATTGAATGCCGTACTTTCCATGCAGCCTGCAGATTAAGGCGCCTCCTGAATGACGACCAAATTTGGGATATAATTCTAGCAAATACAGTCGTGAAACTTCACGACTTATGCGCCATTTGGTATTTTATCGGCTTTCGAGCTTCGTGCAACTGTGGGAGAAGTGTCTACACCATCTTGCCGAAGATATCCCGCCTATATGCTTTGAAGAACTTTAAACAGGACGGACGTATCAGACGAGAGGGAGATAAATTGTTGTCTTACTATGCTACAAAATGTTGTCATTGCTATCGGTGGCGATTCATTAGACCGCGTGAATCCCGTAAAAATTGGCGCATCGACAACAATTGCAGGTTAAATTACGCTTCTTTAAAATTGGGCCACTCCGAAATTGTGTAACGTAACTCGGCTAAAGGAAGTGTCCCTACAAAGGAACCTGCTTGATCGTTAAACTACAAATACGATCCTGTATGGAGTACTGTAGCCATCTATGGGGTGGGTCAGCCGAATACCAACAGCTCGGGAATCGTTAGAACGTTGCCCAATTAATTTTATAAATAACAATGTGCTGGTGGAGAAGAAACTGACAAGTCTTAAACACGGACGGAAACTTGGTTGTCTGTCGCTCTTCTATCGACAGCACTTCGCTAAGAATTGCACTAACCGATCCCTTCTTCTCATTTCCACTTAAGGGACTTGCAGGCGAGGAGAGTCGTTTCCCCGAACGTTCTTAATGTCCTACCGATCGGTACGATTTTGCAGATTCTTTCATCATGCGGACTCCTTAAAGAGTAGAACGCTCTACCAGCTTTTTTTCCAAATAGCTACAAAGTCTAGAGTGAATAGGCATCTCATCTCATGGGCAACCATGCTCCATCTTCGCTTTCCATCAGGTGAGACGTCATCAAACAAGTGCCCATTTACCAATTTTAAAAAATACAAGTAGTCGACGCGAACGAAGTAGGGACATTTCTCTCTACAAAAAAGACTCTACATCAGCGTTTAACTATAATCCACGTGAACGAAGTCGCGGGCAACAGCTAGTTTAATATATTACAGAATAAGGTTTCCTCCGTATATAGATTTGATCCAGCGGATCTCTTGATTGTAGCGTACGTGCGCAGGCGCCGCGTCCCAGTTTTTAAAATTCCCCGAACCGCTCGCTTGCTGACCGTCAGCGCCATCCAAGGCCATCTAGCGTAGTCCACCGGCTAGTGGCCGGCGAATGCCAATTTTGCTGATAAAGACACGGGAGGGAAACATCAACACTAGATAGTATAAAACAAAGTTGCTTTCTCTGTCCCTATATCCCTATACCTATATGTATGCTTAAATCTTTAAAATTACGCAACGGATTTTGATGCGGTTTTTTTTAATAGATGGAGTGATTGAAGATGAAGGTTCATATGTATAAAAGTCGCCGCGAACCGTCGCTAGTTACAAAATAAAGAACTGATAAACGTTGCAGTCTTCACTAGTTACATTATACTGCCTCAAATTATAGTTAATAGAGTAGGTACCTTAATGTGCTATAGCAAAATATCACTTAAAATGACTAAACTTTATTTGGTGATTTTATTATTAAAGAGGTATTACGTTTCCTTGAAAGACTGCAGATTTCTAACAGATCCTGGATGATTCAAGCACGTAGGTACCCTACTACTTTGTTACACCAAACTAACTAAATATTACGTTTGTTGACTGGACACTCCATATCAAAGGTCCTTTTTTTATGTAACTGATTGACGAGACGAACTGGCCGTTTGCCTGATGGTAAGCAATACGCCAGCCCATAACAATAACAGTACCACTCGAACAGAACTTGAACAGAACTTTGTTCTGGTTCTGGTTCATAGGTCCTGGTTGCAACATCCAAACTGCATCGAGCAAGAATAACTTAAACAGTGTCAACGCGAAATAGTGACCAGCCCCCGTACCCATATCTCCCTCAAGCGCCAATCGTATATCGTGTTGAGATCAGATTAAGGTGTAGACTCACTACGACAATATCTTATGATGCCATATATTGTCCCATTAAGTTTGTCTCAACTTGTAGTTATCGTATTTTGGTTTAAATGAATGAGATTAATTCGATTTCTTGCTTGAATCGACAATAATTAGACCGTATCTCATTAGTCGCAGTGAAGCTATACCTTTATTTGAAGTCAACACGATACACGATTGGCGCTTGAGGGACATATGGGTTGGGGGGCAGAACCTACCCACGGCTTAAGTCTTTAGAAATAAGATATTATTGTATATACTTCGCAAGTCATGGTCACGTCTCGTATAAAAAATAATGCATTACCAGTAAAATTGCAAATACAAGTAGGTACTTACCTAAGTAGCAAGTATACAATTTTATCAACTGAAACTCACCTGAAATTTCTTAGAAGTTGTAATATGAACACGGAGGCAGAGGATAAATTGACGCTGCTAACCATTAACGTGTTTTAGCACTCCATTTTCATGATATCAATCTGACCTGACAGTTTAGTTACCTCATCATCATCAGCCTATCTAGTTAGCCGAGTCCACTGCTGGACATAGGCCTCTCCCAATGCACGCCACTGAGCCCGATCCTCGGCTCTTCGCATGTAATTACTGCCAGCCACTTTACGCAGGTCGTCGCTCCATCTGGCCGGAGGGCGTCCTACACTACGTTTGCCTAAACGTGGTCTCCACTCTAGAAATCGTTTACTCCATCGGTTATCGGTTCTTCGACATATGTGGCCCATTGCCACTTCAGCTTACTTATTCGGAGAGCTATGTCGGTTACTTTGGCTCTCTGTCGGATCACCTCGTTTAGTTACCTATCAAATAATAATTTGATTACGTCAACTTCTACATTGATTTCCATTTATTGAAAATAAGATGGCATTGAAGAAATTCTAAAGGATAATATAGGTAGTTTCTTAGTAATAATATCCTTTTCTAAGATGCAGCCTTAGTAGGTAACGATTAATTTATTATGCTCTAACTACAACTGTAGGTCATGCTCGTTACTAGACGCATGATTTACACACAAAAATTCACGTGATATAAGTTAAAATTGTGTAAAGAACTTTCTTACTTAGAAATGATGTAAACAAGGCATTGAAGACATTACGTTAAATTATGTCACATACGTAATCATGAAAGTAAATTTGTAAACAAGTTCGGAGGCGCCCTCTGTTCAGGCGAGTCGCGTGGAGGCCGGCGTGGTTGTCACGTGCCCGGCGCTGGCTGCTTTACCGACACAGCGCTGCGCGACCAATGACGAGCCGCGACACTCCGCCGACAGCGCACCGTCCCGCCAATCGCGCCCCACTACACTTCGGTCACAGTGCGCACATGTGACCGGACACTATTTTAACTTATTCACTATTTTTCTTAACTCTTTTTACTACTTTATATTTTTTGTATATATTGTGAATATTCGGATTTGAAGGCTGTGTTATTTTTAAGTGCAGCAGTAAAATAATGAATCGGAACGGTGAGTCCGCACACATCGTATAGTACAAAGTTTAATAACTTTCCGTAATTAGGTACGCGCTACTAGCGCCATCATCGGCGATTTTTATCACTAATCGTGTTGTTAGTAAAATCATACCTGCGGTCTGCGACTACTTTACGGTACGGACTGAACCCGAACTCTACCGTGTTCTAGAGAAAGTATTGCCTGAATTGTACAGATGGCGCCATTTGAATTTATGTTGACGGAACTGTATCACTGACTAATGAGAGAATATTGTGATAGATAATCAATTAGGTGTTACCTACTCATTGCAACAAAGTGATTGGATTAATATTATATTTATCATGTTAAGGAGATATGTTTAATTTTGATTAAAACGTCAATCAGTAAGCTGATCTACAATAGCCATATTATTAGTTGACAAACAAATTATAACATGTATTATTATTGTTAGACGGTTATCACACACTAGATGTTTGGTACGACAATTTGAACGCTTTGGTTTAGCCTCATCATCAATATCATCATCAGCCCACATCAGTCCACTGCTGGACAAAGGCCTCTCCCATAGCACGCCACTGAGCCCGATCTTCGGCTTTCCTTCTCCAGTCGCTACCAGCAACCCTGCGTATATCGTCGCTCCATCTAGTCGCGGCGTCCTACACTACGTTTGCGTTCGCTTTCTCCACTCTAGAACACATCTACCCCAACGGTTATCAGTTCTGCGGCAAATATGACCAGCCCACTGCCACTTCAGCTTGCTAATCCATTGAGCTTTGGTTTAGCCTGTAAGTTTGAAATAATATAATAAATAAATAAAAAATTAAAAGTGCATTTTTTGTGCCTATTGAATAATATTTTTTTGGATTTTTGACTTTATTATCAATACGTATTACTTACACCGACTCAACTTAAATAACCTTTATAAGGTACGGAATTCCAAGAATTAACAGCTACTTATATAGCTAATGAAATAACATTAGAATTTCCTTTTTCTGTCATCAGGCAGCATTTCACTGTATTGTATTTATTCTGTCTCTTGTTTGGTGTGTTCTTTCTTATATAATTCAGTGTAATGTTACGTGTGTTGTCCTGGATGGTTCTTACTTTTTTCAAATAGCGTATAAAAGTATATTTTTCCTACTGGTCGGACATGTACAGAGAAAGAACGTACCCATGGATTATTAACATAATGCTAGATGTCTCATGGCAACAAGCGAAAAATTCTGTCAAAATGCAAAATGAGTAGATGCCACAATGGCGCCTAGTATGTACCATCAGATTCATGAGTGCGCCTGTCTTGTAAAGCGGGCTCCGTGCGGGTAGTCTTAAGTATATTTTTTTATCATCATCATCCACAGCCCTTTACATCCCACTGCTGGGTATAGGCCTCTCTCATGTCGTGCCATTCGCCTCGACTCTGCGCCATTCGTATCCAGGTTCGGCCCGCAATTCTTACAATATACCAATTAAACGAGCCTGTCATTCGCCTGATTGTTAAACATCACATGTTAACATTCGTTTGACAATAATAATTGCAGTGCCTTACAGAACTTTGATTATTTATCAAAGTAGGCATAGCAGTGCATTTCGCTTGTCACTTAGAGACATCAGACATGTCTCATATGCTCAGTAAATTCGCTGGCTACACATTATATACAGGATACAAAATGTGGCAAAATATTGGGACCAGTTCAGTTTCAGTTTGTAGATATCTTTTCCTTTGCAGTAAGGAAGTTTTATTGTTAGCAAAATCGGCTGCATTTTCTGAGAAAAGAAAAACTTATTATTTGTCCTTTAAAAAAAGTTACAATAAGGCAAAAAATGTCATTTCTCAAAAAACCGTGGTCCATATTTTCTCAAAAACTTTCGATTTCATTTGATGGGTCACTCTGGAAAATAGGGTCAAATAAAATCATGTTATTTCTTTTGACAAATAACAATTTTCTGCGAACCAGTAATTTAAAAATAAAATGCAAATATGCAGATTTATTTTCTTAAAAAAAGGAACCTGATATTTCCTCAGAACAAAACTTCCTCACTTCAAGAGAAAGGGTCCTAAAATTTCGCTACACCGTGTATATTTATAATCTTATTTATACAACCATAAGATAAGTATTACGCGCTCTAATATCCCAACATATTACAATGATATGTTGCTATAAATATTCTGTCCATATGAAGGAGCTACGCTTACGCTACGGTGCGAAACGCCACACGCTAGGTGAAAGAGTTCAACGCGCGTCCCTCTACGCTGATGGCTGATCACGTGCTGAATATTTTCTGGCATGACCGCAATTTTATTAAAACATATAAGGCAATTAATTACTTCTCTTCTTGACTAAATGATACTTAAGATCTTTGAGGTTTGTTTGTGGCTATTGTCTATACAAAATGCAATGGAATCAGGCGTGACGTTGCGGAAATTCATCTCAAAACTGAAACACAATGAAAATATATAATTATGGGATTACACTATATATTTTCATTGTTTCAGTCTATACAAAATTACAACATATACATACCTAAAACACTATGTAATTACTCTTTACTAATGCTAAAAAGTAATAAGCTTCGCATTCATCTCGGACACTGACAAAATGTTGAAAATAGCTTGAGTTTCTAATCCAAAGTTCAACAAAAGTCTCTCAAACATGTAACCGCTGTACGGATGAATTATCCGCGATACAGTCGACCGCCGGCGCCGGCGGTGCCGCTACGTGTCGACTGTATAGGGTCAATTGTTATTGGTATCGACGCAAACATCGGCGAAAATTAAAGATCGCTTCGACTTTCTATGTATCAGTACCATAAAGTCATTGATTTGAAAATGTTTTATTTAAACTTAGTCTATAGCTTCACCATCGTAGTTTGCTTTGGCCCTTGATTACAATGGCATTCTGTAAAAGACCACAGTGAGCAGTCGTCAGCGTCATTGGCCGATCTATTCGTAACATAGCAAAGCCTAAGTGATGGCTGCTCGCCCGCGCCGCGCCGCTTCGCGTAGCCATTTAATTTATTTTATTTTCTAAGTTCGCCTTGTTTTACTTTCAGATTTCCTGTGCCACGGGGCTAGTTTCAACAAAAAATACGGTCAGTACTCGACGCGACACCATCGGTTAAAATTTTAATTTATTCGTGTTATTTTTTTTACTTTGTATATAATTATTTTAACTTATATTAGCACGCTCTCTTCTTTGCATAAACTATACATTACCTTTATATCTTTTCTACTATTTCGCATTTCATATTATGATGGATTTAATACTCTGAATACATAGCAAAAAAATTAAAAAAGAAATGAATGATGAGTGAATGATGCTTATAATACGTTCCTGGAAAGGTAAGTCTGGCTATAACAAAAAGTGAATGCTTTTACTTAGGTATCTATGAGGTATGGTGTTATGTTCCTTTTAAAATTATATGAGACTCATAGAACTATTGGCTCCGGTCCACACTCACTGCAAAAACAAATATACAAGTTTACTGAATCGTATAATCTTAAAGCCTGTCTACAACTCCATAATGTGTGCCGCTGCGTGCTTTAAAGTACCAATACGCGGCGCGGCGCGCCGCTGCGTGCTCTAAAGTATCAATACGAGGCGCGGCGCATTGGTACGTGCTCTAAAGTACCAATACGCGGCGCGGTGCGCCGCTGCTTGCTCTAAAGTACAAATACGCGGCGGGGCGCGCCACTGCGTGCTCTAAAGTATCAATACGCGGCGCGGCGCGTTGCTGCGTGCTCTAAAGTACCAATACGCGGCGCGGCGCGCCGCTGCGTGCTCTAAAGTACCAATACGCGGCGCGGCGCGCCGCTGCGTGCTCTAAAGTACCAATACGCGTCGCAGCGCGCCGCGGCGTGCTCTAAAGTACCAATACGCGGCGCGGCGCGCCGCTGCGTGCTCAAAAGTTTTCTGTATGAAATACACAACTGTGTAATATAATAATGTCCTATTTCTTATTATACGGCCCTTTCGGGACCTTATGGATATTGACAGTTCAAATTTTTATAGCAAAAACGAACGTTTAGCTTTTAAAACTATCCCCACATAGGCGAAGTATTGTCTCAGGGTTAAGACCGCAGTGCAGTGCCATAATATTTTACAATACAAAGTTCTGGGTGGTGCTGTAACTTAAATATTATTAAGGTTGTCCAATTGCTTCACTTTGTAAGTAGTGTGTAGTATTTTTATAGGCATTGTTACTACACCTGTTAAATAATAGTATATTATGATACAAGTGAGCTAAGTGGCTCATTATACACGAGGCTGTGGGTTGCAGCCCGAGCTGCAGGCGATGGCGTAAATCAGCCGAGTGTCTAGTGAGCAAGTTGCTCACGAGTTTCATACGCACTTTTTCAAAACACCTGCGAGGAAAACCAAACGATCATGATTCGGTATTTGCGAACTCGTTTCAATTGTTAAGCGCGTGTTTGACGATTTGTTCTCGAATTTCTCGTGCCAAACATGGGTTGCCGTATAAAGTATACGAAATTGCCCTAAAAAGGCATGCCCCATCACCGAGTATGGTAAGGACGACGGTGTATTGCACTACTACGTCATAAACGTCCAAACTCTGTTATTCTAACTATGGAATAAAATTTTCCATACAATTTTTAGAACTCATTTGCACCCCTTACAGAGGCAGTTTAGAACAACAAAGTTTTTTACTCTTTCTTTGTACCGAGATTTGAGTGAATGAAAAATGAAAAACTTTCGCTTTTCTAATATTATTAGAATTAGAATTTAAACCGCATTAAATCCCAGTTTTGCCAGTTATTCTGTCGCCAAGCAGTAGTGCGCAAGCATTACTGTGTTCCAGTTTGAAGAGCATTGTAGCCAGTAAAATCAAGATGTCTCGGAGTGAAAAAAAATAAAAATTATATAACTCTTTATTGAGACACACAGATAATTATAAAAAACTAACAATAAAAGCTTATTAGTAGTGTAACAATTGGCAGCAATTAGGTGCAGCGCTACGCAGTGTTTTTTATGGTGTTCAGGTTCTGGGTGGCATTGCAATTGTTGTGGTCAAGCGTTGTGCTAGCCATTAGGCGAGCAGTGAATTTTTTTTGTATATTATATATTATATTATATATTACATCATGTGTTATATTATATATTACATCATGTATTATATTATATATTATATTACATTATACATTCTATATTATATCATTAGGATTAGAATTTATAAACCGAGTTTTTAGTGAATCGATCCAAGAAATAAAATATGCCAAAACACAGGTCTCCTAGTTTGGGTACCAATGTTCTCCAACCAGGAATAAAAACTTGTTACAATCACTTCTGAATGTATATGATATATATAAGTTTGTTGAAATTTAAATAAATTTATCTTTATCTTTATCTTTATCTTTATTCCATACAAAGTTTAGAACTCTATTGCACACCCCCTAGGGGTAGTATGGGAACAATAAAAACTACGTGTTTCATTATTTAGTTTAAAGTTTATTTATACCAAGTTTTGAAAGAATAAAACTGAAATTAAAAAAAGAACCATAAAACTCTAGAACCTTTTTACACTTTTTTTAGGAGTAGTTTCGAAAAAATAAAAAACACGTGTTTTAAAGTTTATGCTAAAATTTATTTGTACTGAGTTGTGAGTGAATGGACCCACGGAATAAGATGATCACTGAAATGAAAACTGAAAAAACCATACAAACTTTAGAACTCTCATGCACCTCTCCTACGAAAATATAAAAAATGTTTGTTTTATTATTTATGTTAAAGTTTATTTGTACCGAGTTTTGAGTGAATTGAACCTAGGAATAAAAATGTTCCATACAAACTTTACCACCCGGTTTTACCCACCGTTGGGGGTTGATTTTTAAACATTAATATAGCCTATGTTTAATTCAGTACTTAAATCTTCATTCTAAATTTCATTAAAATCGGTTCTGTAGTTACGGTGATACGTGGTAACAAACATGACACACACAAACTTTCGCATTTATAATATTATTAGGATTTGATAATAATAAATGGTTTTTTGTCTTAATTAGAGACACATTTATTGATTCCAAAAATGTAAATGTATTTTCAGCGGCATAAAACCTCTTTGTTATTATTAAAAAAAATAACTGTATTACCCGGTTAAATGGAAAATGCTCTATTTATTTGCATATAATTTGCAGTTAGGTACTAACTTAACTTTGTAGGGATATTTCTATTATGCACGTGTGTGTTATAGTTTGGTTTGTGACCCTAAAAACGATGTAATAAGGCTCACTTTACGAGCAAGCGTGTTGAAAATAGTATAGCATAATATAGGTAGGTAGGTATATCATCACTTATTAGTGTCTGTTGTTAGATATAAGGACTTACCACTGCGCGGGGGCAGCTAGGACACTTGGAAATCACTTGATTTGCTATTTGATGAGTATTTTGTGTTAAATTATTGTATTCTAATACGAAGGGGCGCACACTACGCGGAACTTATTTTGAAGAAAGAGAAAATAGGGCAGGGACAATGTAGAAAAAAATATGTGGATAGTGTTGTCCTTTTCACGCATACATTTAGAAAATAGATCGAATGATCGGTGTAGTGACAACAAACAATATAAATACATTCTAAATACGTAACATTTGTAAGCGGCAAATATTGAGCTCCCGTGCCCATAAACGTATTTTAAGGAAAGAAATCCAGTAGCTTTATATATACAAACCTGTGCAAGTTTTCAACCCTTCTACGTATTACTTTGTTTCAAACTTTCATGGCATGTAAGAAGTTTTGCGTATTTTCGTATTTGATACCTTACCTTGTTACCTGCGTGCTAGGGGCTTGCGTCATCAGCAACCGCTCCCGGCTATATTTAAAGCTAAGTACACGTGTGTATGTACTTGTATTTAGCAACGGCAGCGGCTGGTGGCGGCGACGACGGACACTCGAACAGTGCGTGCTGCGCGCACTGTTACGATGGCCATGTCTTATTGGAAAATTTAACACCCTTTACCGCATACAACGTCTTATATGGCTTTGAAACTTAATTATTTTTTTGAATTGATTATATTATTGCTTTTTTGCAACCAACGTTGAATCCTTATACATCATTTATTTGTTTAATGGAAAGCACGTATTTTTTGTTGTCTCTAGTAGTGCAATCTGTCAAAATATTGGAGGTTATGTTCAGCGTATTCGACCGTAATATTTAGTTTTCTTTGGTTCGAGTGCAATTAGTTAGTGCTTATTTTATTAATGGGAAAATAACACTAAAACGGTTAGTAAAATGCCTACATTTTTAAAACATAATGTTTATATATACCTACTTGAATAAGAAATAGCACTATAAAGACTCCAGGTCTCCAGGTCTCCAGCACATACTGTAGGGCAGTGTGCTATTTTCAGTATACCTCGTTGAGGTCTCAAAAAGAAGATGTGCTTTCAAGATTATCATAAAAAAATGATTCTGGTGGTATGATATTTACAATTATAATCTGTAAATAATAATAGGAATGTTTAACATTCACTTTACTTTTTACGTCAACCGTCATGGTGGTTAGCTAACTAACCACCTCACTCCTCAAAAGCTTTTCATGTTAGATTTTTTTTCTATATTTTCTATTTACATAAGCCCTAACTATAAAAAATAAAAAATAAAAAATCAATAGTTTCGTTCATAATGTTATGTATATGAATGTGTGGCTGAAAGAGTTAAGACCTATGTATTATATATTACCATGTATTTATGCAAATAGATATTTAAAAATAAAAAATTTGGAATTTACGGCATTAATACACACCTACAAGATCGATATCGAATCGATACCTCGATTAACGTCGACAGCGTAATAGAGAAGTTTCCTAAACTCCAAAATGCAAAAATACATAAAAAGTATAGTGAAAGAATGATATAAATATCTTGATGACTTTATTCAACTTTTACGGCAGCCCCTACATAAACCTCCGCACGGATAATTCACTGTCCTCACAACTTAATATTTAGTTTTCTTTGTTAGAACCATCCTAGAAATTCGTGTTTTGTGTTTCATCTTTACGGTATCAGGAAAGCAATGGTGTGTGTTTGTGTGCATATGCATACATATGTACCTGTACTGAGTGACAGTGGTGTGTGTTTGTGTACTATGTACCTGTACTGAGTGACATACTATTACGCTATTATGTTCGTGGTGATTAAAATTAGGGTTCCATACGTCGGTTCATTGGTACAAAAACACCATATTGATAAATAAAGTCGAAAAAAAGCAGGTCGCTTACTTTATCGGCGTGCGCTGACCAAATAAAGGACTTATAAACTTGAACTCTGAACGTATTGAGGAGGGAGGGTGCTCTGTTTTTACGTGTAAAATGGGATTTACGTGAGTAGTCCTTATAAAGAAGTCTATGAAATATATTTGATAACAGAATAAAACCGTCTTCAACTCTGATGTATCTTTGAAGTCCAAGATTGAATATCGAGAAAATGTATATGGGACCATGAGGTAAACTGAACTCAACGCAAAAATAATTTTCTAAATCAGTTTATAAATGACAGAGTTCAGAAGTAACAAGCATAAAAAATATTCAATCGGATTAAGTACCTTCTCCTTTTTTGAAGTCGGTTAGAAAAGGTACAGTTTCAAAGAAAATGTAATTACTAAATACAAAATGGTCTTAATCAACCCTATTTCGAGGTAAAAAATCTAAACCTAGAGTGCCGCCGGCAGCGGGGTAGGGCCCAAAGTACCGGTGGTTAGGGCCGCAGAGTGAGAAACCTCTTGACAATACGTGCCTTCTGCATCTGACCCTTTATCCAAACTACTAGCTAGACCCTCTTCAGGTAATGGTTGGGGATCTTTGCTATAAGGCCGTTCGCCGAATCAACTATAGGAACCTCGGGTTACCTCGTGGGCCAAGTCAAGGTACTTGCTGAGCTTGTCCTTTTTGGCCTTCACGACCTTATTTATATAATTATTATAATTTTAACCGACTTCAAAAAGGAGGAGGTTTACAATTCGACGGCATGTTTTTTTTTTTTTTTTTTTTTTGTGTTTGTTACGCGATTTCTCCGCCAATTATGCATTGATTTCGATGATTCTTTTTTTGATTGGTAGGTAATACTTCAAAGGTGGTCCCATATAAATTTTATCGAAATTCATTCAGTAGTTTTTGAAAAAAATAGCAAAAACAAAAAAATAAGTTTAATCTTCAAGTCGGTTCTTGTTTTTTTCGTAACCAACTAAAGGTGGAGGTTTGTATTTGACTGCTTCACCTGCTTTACCCAGGGTTGACTTCTGGTGAGGGAACTCCTCAACGGTGAATAGTACAGACACAACATTTCGTAAATGGATTTAACCATAATAGCCTGTTCTAAATTCCATCATGACATGGCAGATACACCCAGGATTGACTTCCGGCGAGGGAACTCTTCAACAGACATATAGGACAGACATGAATTTTTTTTGTACATGCATTTAATTGTGATAGCCCGTTTTAAACTTCGTCATGATGTGGCTTCTAGATCATAAAAGCTTGTCTTTAAAAACTTTTTGAATTAATTTAATTAAAACTTGTTTTTCACTAAAAAGGGTAAAATAAATTATTTTTCAAAAAAAACTAAACCGACTTCAAAACCACAAATGGCACTCAAAAGTAAAAAATAAATTAATATAATTATCATAAGCGCTACCCACTCATATATTTGAAGTCGGTGCCAGCCAAGTCTAAAAGGTAGTAGATAGATACTACCTACAAGTAGTACTTACTATATACATATTTATCTGCTACCTATAAGACTTGGCTGGCACCGACTTCAAATATATGAGTGGGTAGCGCTTATGATAATTATATTAATTTATTTTTTACTTTTGAGTGCCATTTGTGGTTTTGAAGTCGGTTTAGTTTTTTTTGAAAAATAATTTATCAATGGGTTGTTTCGTGAAAACTACACTTATGTCATCACAAAAAGTGTTCGTGGGTGTTTGTGATTGTGGGAAGATCGTTAATATATAGTAAGAACAACATGTCCCAGGGTCCCAGTACGCTGCCCTGAGGTACTCCCGCTTGGTACTTTTACCGGCATCTCCCACATAATCTTCGGACTTTCATTTCCCTTGACCTGTGGCTGCGTAAAGTGTTCCTGCCACCACAGTTTAGTTCAGACTGGAAATTATGGAACTAAGTGATTAAACGAGCAAGTCGTTCGCCTGATGGTAAGCGCCACGCGTGCCCAAAACAATCTCAGTGCCACCCAGAACTTTTAATAACATTAAAAGAACTGCGTAGCATTGCATTGCGCTAATCACCCTGAGACATCAGATATTAAGTCTCATATGCCCAGTAATTTCTTCTCTGGCTACAGTGCTTTTCAAACCGGAACACAGTAATGCTTGCGCAGTACTGTTTGGCGGCAGAATAACTGGCAAAGCTGTGGTACCTACCGAGACGGCCTCCCGCATACGAAAGACCTACCACAAGTGAAACGTGAGTAAGGGGTCTGATGCAGACGTAACCTTGTGCAGCATTCCGCAGGTACGGAACCAACTGACGCGTTGTGCACGTACATTGGTTACGAATCTGTGCGGCATCCCAATATGTATTGCTGTTGTAGCATTTAGTATTGTGCATGCTTGGCATGTGCACTACCTCACTATGTCAACCGTGTTCTGAACGAGCTCTAGGATGCGATATAGCAAGTTGGTCAACTCAAATACTTTATTTTATCATAATCAGCCTCTGTGGTGTAGTGGTTGGCCAGATTGGCTCAAATCTCATACAACACTGAGGTTGGGGTTCGATTTCCATGCCGGGACAAAAGTTTGTGCACAGATAAAAAAAGCGCAAGCATTTATTTCGTGACCGGGTGTTGTGGAAACAACCTCGTAGTTTTTTGGTCCCTAGATACAGGGAGCCCTAGTTAGGGGCCGGAATTATGTTAAAAGAAAATTAATATGAAGGCCATGCCATAAGTTTATTCGATTTACGAATAAACGTAGTATGGCATTAATTCTCATTATGCGTCGAAGAACAAGAATAGGAACTTAAAAAAATATTTGCTTCCTGTAACGGTATGCAAATAATTAACTTGCACCGCCGCCGCCGTCTATATGAACTCACACGGAAGTTTGCATGACAGTGGCGCGCTATTATGAAATACGAGTACAACCAACACGGAGCGTCGAAATAAGCCTCTATAGTGCCTCTGTTAAAATTAAGGCAAACTTAAACATTCTGAGTGTGTATATAGCCTGTGACCGCTTGTGTACACGAGTTTACTCGATGATACTCCCAGCAGGACAATAGTACATTATATTACAAGGCAGCAAAATCATATTTTCTAGGAGGGCACTATTTCGAATTCGGAGCGCAGCAAATGATTCAATATACGCCGCCCAAGGTGAAATAATTTGCTGCCGAATGATACACTTTTAGGCAAGTATCTCGGAATGGGAGAAAGTCAGCTTTAAGCTTGTATAAACCCTTATTTTGGCACCCTAAAACTTGTCTCAAAACCTACTTATCGCAGGGTGTTTGCGACTACAGATATTAAAAAATCAAAGTTCAAAAGTTCTTTATTCATGTTTGTCGTCACAGACGCACTTATGAACGACAATTATTACAATGACTCTACCACCGTATCCAAAATGATATACCAAAATGATAACGCCAGTGTGGGCTTAGATTAGAACTAGCACTAAGCACATAGTTGGTCTGGATTGTATCTAATGCCATCGCCGTCGGCGCGATGAAGAGTTCACAAAGGTAGGGTTTTGTACACCGTAGGTATATAGCGCTATTCTGTAGGAATAAGAAGAGGTAGGTCCGGAGTCCGGAGGCTTTGCGGCTGGGGCGGCGCACGCGGGCGTAGGCGGGCGCCGGGCGAAGGGCGCGGGGCGCGGTGTGGAGGCCGCACGTGTGGCGCGGCGTGCACGTTGCGGGCGAGCGTGCCGCGCGCACGTGGCGGTGAGCGTGTATTGTATTCGCTCCGGCCGGCTCTTTCAATCCTGCCGCGAGCCTCTTCGGGACCGGTCGCGTCCTTTACTTACTGCTCAGCTCTTTCGATAAGAAGCAACTATTGAGTTCATCAAAGCAAACAGAGGCGACGGGTGGTCGCGATGCTGGCCGACGCCTCGCTACGATCGGCACGGCTACATAGACATGGCCGCGGAGTCAGGCCCGTCGCCCTGCTGGCCCCGGGCGCCCGGTTCGAATGCGCCGGCATCGCACCGTTGCTTCCGGCCGCCGCCGCAGCCGCTGCTGCACTACCGCCTCCACCACATGCACTCTGCGCTCCCGCACCTGCTCATGCCGCCGCCGCAGCAGCCTCCGCCGCCACTGCTTTTACCGCCGTTGCCGTCCTCGCAGTTACCGTCGCCTCCGTCTCCAAAGTCACACCAGCTACCGGCGTCGCCTCCGCCGCCGTCGCAGCAGAAACTGACTTCGACGCAGAACCCGGTGTCGCCGTCTTCGCCGCGCAAGTCGGCAGGTACGAACTTGGTGTGTTCTCAATGTATTGTCGGAGTGGCGGTGCTGGCGTCAGTGGCGGCGCCGACTTTTGAGGCATTGTCTACAGCCGCGCCACACGCTGCACCATGCCGGTGGCATTTCCGGCGACATGCCAAATGTGTGGTGTTACAATAGGAATGCGCCAATCATCTGTCTAAAAGTCATTGTCAACCAATTTCTAGTCATAGTAGTTTTTCGTATGATTAACTCACGACAGACACATTTCTTAATATGTCCTATATATTATTATAATACAACAATAGATTTGTCACAGTCTAAAATGGATAATAATTATGATCAACTGACTTATGAATTAATAACCGATAAATAATACAATACGCAACGTTACAATTTTGCTTTGCATTTTCTCTACCTTATACATTATACATACATATTACATCAAAACATCTATCAACAAAATGTTTGATAAATATAATAATGTATCAAATTAAATGACAAACATTAATTTCGTCAAAAGCATAGCCGTTTCGCATTTCTGGCCGCCGCCGCGCCATTGCAAACACATCTATAATGATAAAATGAGCAAGTCTTATTTGGTCCATTTTTTGCACTTTATTCAAAAGTTATTTATTTCAATTTTGTCGTCACAGACGCACTTATGAACGTCAATTATTACAATGACTCTACCACCGTATCGGAAAAAGAACCACTACTCAGAAGATACGGCAAGAAACTGAGGGGCATATTTTTTAGAACTTTTGTTACAAAATTTTATGTTTGTTTTTGACAATATTTTTCTTCTTATGTGCCAGTTGACTACTTGGCAGAAGCGGAATGTTCCATGCAACTTTGTCTTCTATGTAATTACTAACTGTATAGTATGCTTTTTTCATTAGAATATTTTTTACACTCAATTTGAATCTACTTTCTGTGAGCTCCGTTATACATTTTGGAATTTTATTGTAAAAACGTACACAATTACCCATGAAGGACTTATTCGTTTTACTCAGTCTAAATCTAGGTACTGCAATTCTATTCTTATTTCTAGTGTTTATGTGGTGATGGTCACTATTCACCTTGAATTTGTGCAGATTTTTACGAACATACAATATATGTATTTTCATTATTATATTTTATTATATTATGTTAAAGTACATTTGGTATGATTGTATAATATTTCAGTGATTATTGTATTATGTTAAGTATATGTACCTATGTATAACTATTGTAGTATGGTATGTTGTATACTATATTCGTACTAGCTGTTGCCCGCGACTTCGTTCGCGTGGACTATAGTTTAACGCTGATGTAGAGACTTTTTTGTAGATTATGTACAATACATGTTATGTACTTCCCTGTGATTGTCGGGAGCACGCACGTAGTCTCTCGGATCACGTCGCTTGTGAGAAGGCGACGTACAGTCCGTGTGAGAAACATCCTGTCCTCAGATCAACACGCCTGCGACTTGTTGACCGTCATTGCAAAGCAGAAATTCACAGAGATGTGCACGCGCTTGAATTGGAACGGAAACTTGTTCGGGATAAGGGGGTGAATGATATGAAAACTGATTAACCAGCGCCTCGGCCTGTCAGTATCTCTGCCTCAATGAGGTTCTGTAGCGATACTACCTTCAGCCGACTTCCGTTACACAACTTCTGAGGGGTCGAATTTCCAAGAAGCATAAGCGCTGGAAGCCCTGATGCACTCAAAGAGTTCAAAAATTCTACGCGGTACACGCGATCTAGTGAATCGTTACCGATAGTAATGATAATATCTTGTAGCATAGTAAGACAACGATTTATGACCCTCTCGTCTGATCTCGACGTTTACGTCCTATTCAATGCTCTTCAGAGCATACAGGCGGGTGAGGCGGGTTATGCAACTATGGGAGTAGGTACTTGTCGCATAGTTGCACTGGGCGAGAGCCCACAAAACACCAACATCACAGCAAACAAATTGCGCAGACGTTCATAAGTGCATCTGTGATGCGAAAACTGAATAAAGAACTTTTGAACTTTGAACAGACTTCTGCAGGCTACGTGGAGCATAGGGTGTTCAAAAACACCCTACAAAATGTTAAATTAAACAAAAACATTAAATTAAACAAACATTAAATTTAAATTATTTATATATATTCTTATTTACTATAAACATTTTTGATTTCGCTACGGTGGGTGCCAGTAATTATATTGTTTTAAGCAAAACAGGTAAAACTGTAACGTTCCAAAAAAATCTGGTAAAATCGATGACAATGGTCCGACGCGACGCGGCCACCGAATATTTCCTATGTTGATAAGTTCAAGATACCTATGTATATAGTCCGCATGCGCACGTGCACTCACCGCCGCACCGCCGCGACGCCGCCGCCGCCTTCTCCATCGGTTAGTTTTATGAAAAAGTCCCTTGTTTGGGACGTCATTACTTATTATTATTGTTTATTACCCATGCAAAAGACATGCATAACATTTATATCGTCACAATTATCCATTGTACACACACATACATATTACATATTCATATTTCTTAATTTTCGTGACGTTTTTGAAAAGTGCGATAACTTACTCTATAACATAACTATCAGGAACTTTATTCCGACAATACAAAGGACACCTCGAACATAGAATACTTTCGTCCGGATACAATCCCTTTCATGACTGGTTTTGAAGTTCATAACGCCTTGAAGAGTATGAAATATGATAGGAGTCCTGGAGGGGATGGTATCACGACGGAAGCTCTTAAAATTGGCTCACGTACCTTACTTCCTCATATAACAAATTTGTTTAACACAATTTTGCACACAGGCCACCTTCCAAAAGAGATGTGTCACTCAAATATTGTCCTCCTTCACAAAAAAGAGGACAAAACAGACATTGGAAACTACAGACCAATAAGCCTGGTATCACATCTCTACAAAGCGTTTATCAAAGTAATTCAGAATAGAATAGCTGGAAAATTGGACAGTCACCAACCACCTGAGCAAGCTGGTTTCCGCCCTAGCTTTTCCACCACACACCATCTACATGCTTTGAATCAAGTACTTGAAAAATTTACAGAATTTAACAAACCACTGTATTTAGCCTTTGTAGACTACACAAAGGCCTTTGATAGCATAAAACATTCAGCCATATTTACAGCTTTAGAAAACCAACAGATAGATAAAACATACATCGACCTTATTAAAATCATATACGGTAATAGTTCAGCATCCATTAAACTCAATCCCCCCGGCCCACAGTTTAAAATCGAAAAAGGGGTAAGCAAGGCGATCCCCTATCACCAAAATTATTTACCAGTACATTAGAAGAAAAAAAGGCGTTGGCGTGGAGAAAAATCTTACAAACTTACGTTTTGCTGACGACATCGTGTCATTCGCGCCAACCGCACCTGAACTGCAACAAATGCTCCAAGACCTGAGCAAAGCAAGCCTTGAGGTTGGACTTTTGATGAATCGGACAAAGACCCAGATTATGACCAACAGCACGAAGCATAGGGTTGAGGTTGACGGGCAGATACTACAGTATGTGGATGAGTACATCTACTTGGGCCAGCTAGTCTCCTTCGAAAACAGTCAGGACAAAGGAATCGATCGTCGTATCGATAACGCCTGGAAGAGCTACTGGTCCATGAAGACGCTAATGATGGGCAACCTTCCTCTGTCACTGAAGCGCATCCTCATCGACATGTGTATTCTGCCCGTTCTAACCTATGGTGCCCAAAGTTGGTCACTGACCGAGGCACAAAAGTCCAAAATCAAGGTTTGTCAAAGAGCAATGGAGCGCAGCATACTCGGGGTGAAAAGGACCGATAAGATCCGAAATACAACGCTACGTTCGAAGACAGGCATTGCTGACGCAGGCTTTAAAAGTGCAAAACTAAAGTAGGACTGGGCAGGGCACGTGGTTCGCATGCATCCGGAGAGGTGGGCAAGAATCGTCACTCAATGGGAGCCTCAACACGGGCGGAGACGACGTGGCCGGCCTCGGAAAAGGTGGCGTGACGATCTCGAAACCTACCGACCCGGATGGATGGAAGTGGCTGTGGACAGAGATATTTGGAGGGAGATGGGGGAGACCTTTGCCCAGCAGTGGGACACAATAGGTTGATATAATAATAATAATAATAAATAACATAACATTACTTGCACCAAATTATTTGCTTGTTTATAGAGTTCCATCCGTAGGAAAACCCAATAAAAATAAAATACAAATAAATCTATACATAGGCACATATAAATATGTAACATAAAATACTTTAACATTATTCCACAGCCTATTTTATTCGTTTCCTAAATAAACATACTACGACTGAAAGTACCTACAGACAAATATTCGTTGAAAAGTTTGTTTGAATAAAATTCTGGTTGAAAAACTTCGTTATCTATCTATATTAGATTGAATAATGTATGACTGCCAGTCTTTTGTATTTTTATATTTAAACATTATTTATTTGCTTCTTGAATGGTCAGATTCTATTTGACATTTTTATTTTCGTCTTCTGAATGAGGCCTCTAACCTCTAAGATACAGATGAACCTAGTTTGGGGACCAATAGACTATGTTTTGTATCCAATTTATTTTTATTTATTTTATTTTATTTATTGCGATGCCTTTTGGATGCTAAATACACCAAAACGGAATGCAACGCGGCGAAGACGTCGCGCACTCGCGACGCGCCGTGTTCGCCTTTTGCCGTTCTCAGCGAGGAGCGAGCACGCCGCGCCGCGAGTTCGCGCCGTAAAAAGCTTGAAATACGCCAGTTTGATAAGACTGTAACTTTATCTAGCCATCTTACTTGATCATACTAATAAAGAAAATGTTGACATAATCCTGTCAAAGTTTGTCCAACGTTGTATGTGTCTGCCAGTAGATACACTCCAATGAATGTAACGTACAGCTAATAGAATCCTTGCTACTTTGTTTTTCAATCAATCCCCAAGATAAGATGCATATTTGTATGAGTCGCACAGAATTTGACGCAGAAGCATGTCTTCTCACTCTTTAAATATGTAGTATGAAACAAAGTCGCCATCCGTGCCACTCATATATAACCTCTATAGGTATGCTTGGAACTTCTGACTTGGAACTTTGAACTTATTCTTAATCATTGAAGAACGGCCTCGAGGAAGGTATTAATATATTCTTATTAACAAAAGCGCGAAGTTTCTAAACAAAATTCTGGGTGATGCTGCAATTGCTATAAGAGGTTTGGGGCTTACCATCAGGTTAACAAGCTGCTCGTCTCGTCACTCAATTAGATTAAAACGAATACTCTGCGTAAGGCTGTTCCTGCGGTTAACTGCCATTCTAGCTTGGAACGTGCACCGTTAGTCGACACCGCACCCGGGTAGCGTGTGCTGTCCAATACATGAACAATCTATTGATGTAGGTACTTAAAAGTGCAACAAGAAGAAAGGGTTTGAGATATTGTTTCCATAATTCATTCATTCATTGCCATTGCAGAGAGCCACTATGTACACGTACAATAAAATTGGGTTGGAATGTTTATAGAGTCGTCGCGTGTCGCCGCAACCATAGGAGTGATGGGAGATTTAGCTACGAGTACCTATGTTGTACCTACGTACTATACTATTCTAGATTACGTTGCTAGTTGCGAGTATTTTTCTAACCTAAAACGCTAATTTGTAAGTGTTCGGGAGGCCTTTGCCCGTAGCACTATCCCTATAGTGCTACGGGCAAAGGCCCGTAGTGGGCGTATATATCAAGTATTGGTTCAGGAACGATGCAAGGTTGACGATGTACACTGTACAAGTGTGGAGTTTGCACAAAGTGAGTGTGAGTGCGTTATAATACTTATATGTTGTGTGAGCAGTGTGATGAGGGACTACAGGCGCACTTGGCGGTAGCCTTGTATGAGCTACTGTATGATATATAATCAAAAATACAAACAATATCTCCTTTTTAACTATTCAATAGTTATCTAATTTGTTTAGATTTCTGCTGGGTATAACCAAACGGCAACTGAAGGAAAGCGGTTACCGTAGGCGTCGGTTAAGTATTGTGTGTCGACCCTGAAGTTTCGTCTTGAACATAAATCTTAGCCAAAAAGCAGTGCAAGAACGATCGTTGACCAAGTTGAGTGCACTTAGCTGCTGCAAGGCCAGCGCCAGCCGCCGCAGCGGGCGCGGCGGCGGGCCGTGGCGGCGGCGGCGGCGGCGAGCGGAGGCGCGGGCGCGGGCGCAGGCGCGGGCGCGGGCGCAGGCGCGCGTGGCCCGTACGTGCGGTTTCGATAAGTTTTGATTGCGATTGTGCCACTGATGCCACTTTACTTCCCACATCGGTGAGTCATCAGTAGTCTCCGCTGCCGACATGATTCAATTATGCTCCATAACTCTCCGGTATTTTCCTACGTAGGTACATATAAATGTTTATTCATGCAAGGACAAGCACATTTAAGATTAACGTATAAGCGCACTATGTCGGATGTCGATTACAATTTAAATTGATAAGCTATGTTTAGGAGTTCATGCCTTCGTCTTCATTCTATGGCGTTTTTGTAATTGTTATCAAGAGGTGATATTGCGAATTAAATGAAATTATGAAATGAAAACCATTCATTCAGTTATTAGGTATGGCTCTTGATGATATTTTATTTAGGTACATGTTCTGTGCACGTACGACCTTATCATTACGACGAAGTTTAGATGCTGCAAGTCAGTTAATACTGTACCATAATCAGGGGTATCATGCTTGAAAACTTGCACCAAGTTTGCCATGCAAGTGCAAGTGCAAGTGTGCCAACATGCTGAAAGTTTAACACTTCAAATTTTTTATTTACCATGCAACAAACTTGCATGACGCTTGTCACGACTAATATGCCACAATTTAGGCCCTCGGTTAAGGTTCAGATTGACGATGCCCGCAGCGCCTAGGTAATAATGTCATAATGACATCCATATACAGGCATTTTCCGACGTAATTTAAAGTTATTTTCCGGAACAAGAACTACTTTTTAAAAATACCAAGTGTATAGCTTTCGCTTCAAAACACGATCCGGGACGTATCACCCAAAACAGAAAGGGATGTCAAGTCAGGAAATTAAACATTTGTTCAATTGCCGTCTCAGTTCAGTTCATTATCAGCCCATCACGTTCCCACTGCTGGGACACGGGCTTTCTCTCACAGAGAGAGTTTTTCAGTAATTCAGTTATTGGAACTAAATGTTACTACTTGCAGTAAGTTTACATTCCATTGCCGCGAAAAACTTGACGTATTAAGCCATTTTAAAAGAAAAATAAATTTGCTGCAAGCTTACATTGCATTGCCGCGACAAACTTGACGTATTAAGCCATTTTAAAAGAAAAACGAACTTGCAGAAAGCTAACGTGCTGTGGGATGATATCGAAACATGAATCTTCTAAAATGCCTTTATGCAATTATTGAATGAATGGATTAACACTTTATTGAAACACCACATCACTATTAATTTATTTACTAAATTACAATTGTAAACTTACAGGCCAGCCCGAAGCGTTTACATTGTCATACCAGATACTTAAGTAAAATACAAGACATTTAGAGATGCTACTAATGGGGTCAGCATGTATGTCAGCATTTTGGACATCGTTCAGAAAACGGTTGATAAGCTTCACAGCCCTCGACATTACATGTGCGTAACTTGGGCGGGAGCGCTAGCAACTGATGCCGACGTCGCTGACCTGCACGGATGTCATTCTGTGGCACAAAGTAGCTAAGCCGACTCAGTTACGCATCAGCATACAGTAGTGGACCACGAGTAAAAGCTTACGCCTAAGCTCAAGACCGACCATTACTGAAACAAATAACGAAGGGAAAAGAAAAGGATAATACCCGTAACGTCGTTTATAGAGGTACCTGGCGAACTTTCTCTGCACTCTCTCCACCATGAGACTGTACTTTTTAGATCCTGGGTCCCACACTTTAGAACCAAATTTAAGCATACTACGAACATACGCGTTGTAAATATACAGAAAAAGTAACAAATAAAAACAAAGTTCACTAATTATAAGTAGCACAATAGGCAGTCTTATCGCTTAAAGCGATCTCTTTCAAACCACTGCAAATTGAGAGGAATAACATATAAAAACAGACGTTAGTTTTCAAGTATTAAATATAAACAAATTATTAAGACAAAAGAAATACCCTATTACTAACTGCAATAATTGTATACACACTCTATGGTACATAAAATACGGAATAGATTTTATTACAGAATAGATAGAATAGAAATACAGAAGACATAAATAAACTCATAATAAATATATAAGTACAAACATATATACCTATTAACATACCATGTACATATATGTAGGAGGGTAGGTATATAATATACAGGAGATGTAGTAGCCATTGCGAGAGATATAAAATTCATAACCATAAACATTACGCGAAATTTTCATAGAACAGATTTAGGGTATATTATAGGTAGGTATATCAGAATTAATATATGACGTTTCAGTTGAAATCTAACGTCGAGTTCAACACTCAGCGCGTGAGTGAGTTTCACATGTAACATTTCTTATTGAATTAATCGGTGAAGTGAAAACAACTACCTAGTAAACAAATGTACCCATTGTAAGTAATGGACGGACGCTGCATAGTGACGGCGCGGCGCGGCGGCGGCCATGTGCGGGCGCGAGCACGTGAGTCGCGTGCCGCCTCCCCACCGCTCCACCGCTCCACCGCCTCACTGCCGCACCGCTCCGCCCGCGCCTCATTTCTCAATGAGTGAATTTTCCAATTGTTCCCGCTTATCGCGTCGCGTCATGGCCGCGAGCACAGGTACCGGGTCGTTTCCCGTGTGCTTCCATACCATAGTCATCGCTTCCCGTACTTTAACTAGGTAGTGTCATATCCACGGATCCAGTCAGGCTGGCGCTCATTATTTTCTACACACACACTATCTGAGAGATGCTCTCCTTAGACCATAAACAGTAATTCTGTTCAGCACCTTAGCTTAGGCTAACGCCTAATCACTTCATCCGTTACTCCTCTCGCTTCTAATGTTAGAATGATGCGCGGCGGCGGACGACGGCGATGGGCGAGTGGTTGTTTTGGCGTTACACTGCCATCTGTGTGCCGGGCCTGCGCCTGCGCATCCACCCGCCGCTGCCATTATCGTATGCCTTTCGCCAATCCCCTGCAGATTACTTTTGCCCAGCTTCAGCCCGTTAGATGGCGCTGTCGTGTACAGAAAGCGTTAAGGTTTATGAAAATGAAAAGTTCACGTTGAATGAGTGTTATTGTTGTAAGATAAATCAACGCAAGTTACGATACTAGTAGTAGGTAGATGTGTGTGTAGGTACGTAAGTTAAATATCAGTGTAGAACGCTGACCGCATTTCAGTTCCATTTGAACAAATTTCCATAGTATGTGTTTAATGAAACACCAAAGTTTAATTGAAACCAAATAATGTAATGTAATCCGATTCACTGTGGCCAGATCTCTAATCGTAATTTATATAAGGGACTTTAGAATTATATGTCATATTTTTAGAATTCATATACCTACCTGTCATCATCATCATCATATCTACCTATACCTATTCCATTTCTAAATGTACGTACTTTTACAAAAGTAAAATCATGCAAATACCTATCTCGCTGGCTTTAAAGAACAGCCATTTTTTTACAAATAGCGGTGTCGGTATATTTGTTTATGGTTGCCGTTCATCCAAAGTGGCCAGTCGAGGAAATGTTTTTGTCCGGTACGATGTAACGGGACGACATGGCTCCGTTTCGGGTATCAAATGTAAAGTAGAATAGAATTGTACTGTTTTTGTATTCCATCAAATACCTACCGCGTTGTTTCTATTCCCTCTTCTATTTTACACATACTGTACACTAAATCAATTGTAAACAAAAAACAGTGCACAGTAGTTGGCAACCAGTGCACATGTAGTTGGCAACCAGTGCACATGGGCACTGGTTTGTCATTTATCGCGTATCTAATAGAGACTGCGGCGTAGGAATCCTCTTGCGAGGTGTACATTTGCATTGACACCGCCGGGGCGGGGCGGGGTGGGCGCGGCGGCGGCGCGGCGACAGGAGTCCACGGGAAGCTATCGCAGCGGCCTCGCAACATGTGTCCTTCCGGTAGTGGCTACGTATACGTACGCTACAAGCATTTATTTTGGGAGAAAATGCATTATTGTTGATTACCTAATCCAAATGGTGACCCTAACATAACGTGGAATAGCATAACTCATATGTTAGTTTATATGTGATTATAAAATGTAGAGCGTTACTTTTGACAACTCAGTAAATTGTCATTAATCTTATAATTATGCTCCGGCTTCTCAATAGGACTTAATGTGTTGTCTTGTTGTGCGCCTAGTTCAAAAACAAATTTAATATTTAATTCTGTTGTTACTAGTGTTTTTGCTAAAATAAAATTTCTTGTATTATGTAATACATATATATTTTGATAGCAATTGCATCTGTAGGTACTGATCGCTATGGACTTGAAAATATTTTCACTCACAATAACATAAACTTACATATAAATATTCTGAGATGTGTATCTAACATCTCTTTTTTAATAGAAATACATGAAAGTAATTAAATATCAATAACTAAAACGTACCAGAGCGATCAACCAAATATGCTGATTTTGTAGAAAATACTTTTTGGCAGTTATTCTAATTGGAACCAAATAGCGCCGTAGTTGTACCAACGAATACTAACTTGTTGTACTGCCACTGATCATGCGACCTATACTCGAAGTGGCACCGCGCACCCCGCACCCCGCACCCCTCACCGCGGCTTCTCTACGTGATCGTGAAGCGCGGAGTGGCGTCCTTCGGCGACCCATTTGCGTCGTACAAATACGCGAAGCAGATGAAACAGCATCGCGGGAGAAAGTGCTCGCAGCTCGAAATAACGGCTCGTTTTTAAAGAGCGATTGTCAAGGTTACCACTCGCTTTCAAAACGTCATCGCTGCGGGCTTTCGTCAAAATCCAAGTCGCACGCGTAGCCGCCGCTGCTGCCGTTGTAGACCAGGGTAGAAAAATAATAAAAAGTAAAAAAATATTAGTAGGATGAATTCCATTAGAAAAAGAGTGGAATATTATAAAAATGAAAGGAAAAATAATTTACGGGCGATCTGAGGTCGGGAAGGGGATGGGGGTAAGTTTTTAAGGGTAAAAAAACGGTTTTTTCTCGATTTCCGGCAAAACTAAAAGTCCTACGGAAAAAAGTCAAATGGCAAAGTTGTAGGTAATAAAAAGATCTAAAACTTTTGTATACACACTTTTTTCACATAACCTCAAAATTTATGTGAAAAATTCAAAAAAACAAGGTTTTGGTTTTTTATTTTTATTTTTTACAAAAATTATTTTTTTTCACAAAATTTGGTGAAACCTTACCTTTTTATGTCCCAAATACGCTGTAATTTATTTGATTAGAAATATTTATTTTTTCACCTTATTTTGAGTTAATAACGAAAAAGCACCCTCATTTTCAATCGAAAATTCACCCGTCAAAATATCAGCTTTTTTCAAAAAGTTGGTATGTTTTCTGTTCGTTGAAATCTCTACTTTCCGATGGTGAAAAAAAAATATATGTTACTATAGTAAATCTTCTCAGAAAATGCAAAAAATCGAAAAAAACTCGAATTCGACATTTTTTTTTTAAATTATTATATACAATTTTGACCTATTTATTAAAATTTACACTTTAATTACTCGATAAACGTAAGATTGCATGTTACATTGATAAAAAAGAAATTCAAATCAAAATACTTATACTACTATAATTAACAAACAAATAAGTTAATAAAATTAATATTTAGTAAGACATCTACAATATTTGGAGAAAGTTGTCGAATCTTCTTTAAATTATATGCGTAGATGCCTATTTATAACTATTTTAAAATAACTTATATACCTGAGTGACCTACGAAAAACTTTAGCTTATCAAAAGGTATTTCATAGAGAAGTGGGGAAGGGGCTAGGCGGGTCTGGGTCTTACTACAAACATACCTACTATTTCGTAGCAGCTGTAACAACCGTTAGCCTAGCCAGTATTCGAAATACAGTACAGTATACAACATCGTTTATAAAAATACACGTGCACGCTGAGTTTCTTTAAGATAATTCTAATAAGTTCACTCAAAAAAAAAACTTTTCTAATCTGCATAGGAAAGTAAATACTATCTTTATTTTTATCTATATCAACCAACTCAAACATAAAAATAGTAATATTTTCTTTAAAAAATAGTATGCTTGCTACCTAAAGGTTAAAATGGAATGAAATTTTAGTACAAGATTAAAAAAATACTAATCTCCTTAATTTTGCACAAACAAATTTAGTTACTCCCACGAAAAAAATATATTTCAAATTACATAAAAAATATATTAAAAATATATATAAAATATATTTTATAATAATTAAAAAACGTCATAATAATAAAATATATTTTATAGTGATTAAAAAACGTATAGCGTGAGTGTAGCCGTTTATATTTACAATGATAAAAAAAAAAATTTCGAATCCGAGTTTTTTTCGATGTTTTGCGTTTTCTGAGAAGATTTACTTAGAAACATAGGTATTTTTTTTTTCACCATCGGAAAGTAGAGATTTCAACGGACAGAAAACATACCAACATTTTGAAAAAAGCTGATATTTTGACGGGTGAATTTTCGATTGAAAATTAGGGTGCTTTTTCGTTATTAATTCAAAATAAGGTAAAAAAATAAATATTTCTAATCAAATAAATTACAGCGTATTTGGGACATAAAAAGGTAAGTTTTCACCAAATTTCGTGAAAAAAAATATTGTATAAGGTAAACATAAAAAACCAAAAACTTGGTTTTTTGAATTTATCACATAGAGATTTTTGAGGTTATGTGAAAAAAGTGTGTTTACAAAAGTTTTAGATTTTTTTATTACCTACAACTTTGCCATTTGACTTTTTTCCATAGGACTTTTAGTTTTGCCGGAAATCGAGCAAAACCGTTTTTTACCTTTAAAAACTCACCCCCATCCCCTTCCCGACCTCAGATCGCCCGTAAATTATTTTTCCTTTCATTTTTATAATATTCCCCTCCTTTTCTAATGGGTTTCATCCTACTATTATTTTTTTTGGTTTAAAAAATTATCGACCCTGGTCTTTTACTACGACGTGCGGACATCGGATCGAACACAGAGTACGATTTGCTTAGTTATCAAACCACTATTGATTCATTGTCATTATAATTCATTACCGTCAAATCTAAATCTAATATCTATCTAATTTTATCCTGAAATTCAGCACTTAAAAGCCTGTAAGATACATTGAGCAGGTTGCGTGTGAGACGGCGCGCAGTGCACGCGCAGGGCGCAGGTGAGCGCGCCAGGTGTTAACATTACATGCATGTTATTGCGGCAGCACAATGAGCGCGCTATCGCTCGCGATAAGGCGCTGCACGGCCCCAGAGCCACTGCGCCAGGACGGCCGCGCGCGACCGCGTCCGCCGACGACACCGCGCGCCGCGTACTGGCTGGCCGTATAGGAGCGCAACCCGCATACTGGGTGCGTGCACGCACTTGTGGATCAAACCAATAAAATTAATGTTAGTCACGATGTACATAGAGAAGTTCGGTCGTCGTAAATAAAACGCACAGTATTCATTCCAATGTTTCCGGCTCGATTTCGTCTACACTGAAATAATGGTTATGTAGATTTATCTAATAAAGTTGCATTATTATTTGACTTTTTTCGCTAGTAGATTAAGATTTAGAGGAAGGAAAACGAACCTAGGATGTATTTAAATATCCGATAAGTGTTGCGTAGAAGCCTGAGCATGGTTTCAAGTAATGTCACGAAAACGCTAGTCCTCTCTTGCCTGTTACTAAGTAATTACTTCGTATACGGCACGGCGCGGCGGCGGCGCACGGCGCGCCCGCACCGGAATGTCCAAGAATGCTTCAATGCACGAATGATGTCATGATATATTGCGGCTGCCCATCGCGCGCTGGCACCGAGGAAGGACGCAAGCCCGCCACCACAGCTTGACTCACTGGATCGCTCTCCATCGAAATCCTAAAACTTTGCTAGATTTCAAGCCATTGTAATGGATGGGCATTGATTGAATACAAGGAACGCAAACTTAATACAAGAAAAATTAAAATAAAATTTCTCCATCGCCGTCATCAAGCTGCCTGGCAGGCGCTCCATCAGCGAGAGCCCAACATCCAATGAAGAGGTACTACTTAGTATCTATATTATACGGTATTTTCATAAAATGTCAGTTGAATTATTAATGTATCCCTACAAGGTTGGGTGCAAATTATTTTGGGAAAACAAATCAGACAAATCGGTATCGGAAAGGTTGACAGTCTTCAGCGCCGATTGTTGTGTGGCGGTTTAGAAAGTGGTGACGACAACAGAGCCGGACGAGCCGCGTCCCTCGCCCCGACCCGCGCCGCCGCTGCCGCCACCGCCGCCACCGCCGCCGCGGAGAGCTGCGAACGAACGTGTTCATTGTCGAATGCTTTTCAAACTTGTAATGCACCGACAGCAAGCGGCGGAACTTTGGAAGCCTTTGCACCAGTTACCTGCAACACCCAAAAGCGCTTTTATGGCGATTACTTAGTTGTCAAACAAATATTCCTTGGCTATACGTGTTAATAATACAACTCCAAAAAGTATATCGGAGCTCACAGAAAGTAAATTCAAATTGCGTGTAAAGACTTAATGAAAAAAATCATACTACACCTGCCTACTGTTAGTAATTATATGAAGACAAAGATGCCTGGAACATTCCACTTCTGCAAAATAGTTAGCTGGGACATAAATAAATATGACCCTCTGTTTCTTGCCGTATCTTCCGAGTAGTGGTTCCTTTTCCGTATCATCGTAATAATTTGATGTTCATAAGTTCGTCTGTGTCTGTGATGCCAAAAAAAATAAAGAGATTCTGAATTTGATTTTTAATTTCGTACCACTAGCCAGCCTAACTTTAATTTGTACTCGCCGCCGCCGCACTATTGCTGTAAAGCGTTCTCTTTCATACAGTTTACAAAATTTCATGATCTAAACCAGCTTTACCGCCTACGACCTCACCCATACTCTTACTGCTAACTACATACTTATATTTACAAATAGGAACCCAAAATAAAATTACTCTGACACACTGCACTGACACAGCCTGACACACATATCATTACGCAAACAGTGTGCGAATAAACGTTTCTAAAGCAACCAACAATAAAATAGAAACAAACAAACAATAAAACAGGGTGACATTCGTTAAACTAATCAAAAGTTCTTTGGCACCACTACCACCAGACCACCATCACCAGATCACCAGTTCTCCGTGGCAGAACAATGTCCATTACTGGCGCCGCCGCCGCCGCCGCGCCGGTCAGGTTCCGCTGGTCTCGTTCCGGTCAAATGCAATGAAGTGCACGCCACTATATACACTACACACTAACAAAAGTTTCAAGCTGTACCTAAAGTTCGTGTTGGGATCGAGTTTTGGTCTCAATATTAATTTATTTCCAAAAATAAACAAAACTAAAACATATACACTTTTTATTGGATTTAAGAATGCAAGTACCGGTGTAGGTTTACTTTCTCATAGGCATTGTGATGTGATGGATTTAAGTAGGTAAGGTTGGTTGACTGACAATACATATTTTGATATTGAATGCATCTGCGAACGCTAGGTGAACATCGTAAGATATTAAATAACTAGATAGAAGAGAAATGATATTGCTCGGGCAGGGATGAACAGAAGTGTCATAAGGTTGGGTGTAGTTGTAACAGCCGCTGAAGACCGAGGAGCGTCTGTCTCTGTCGCTCACGCGCTGCACGCGGAACACGCGCTACCCGCTGTTACGGGCAGCTACGGTGGCAACGATAATCAAATCAAAACTATCCAATGAGTCTCTATGTGAGAACCGCGCACCGGCACGGCGCGGCATGCGGCACCGCACGCACCGCACCGGTGCGGTGCGTGCGGTGCGGCGGCGGCGCGGCCGCATCAATGTTTTCTCGCAGATTTCGGCAGAGGTGAAAGTGTTCGTGTTTTTGAGAAAGGAAAAGTTGCTCATTTTTTGTGGTAAGAGGTGGAGTGCCCCGCTCTCCGCTCCCCGCTCGGCCTCTCATGAAAGTGAAACTGCTTGAATTTGGCAGCGCGAGGGGCGCGGGGCGAGGGCGGAGGCGAGAGCACAATCTCACAGACTCGCGTAGATTATTTACAACAACCTATGATCGGACAAATGTACAACCGTAAATATAAAAGCAGTTATGCGAATCGACCTTGCAGTTCTGTTTGTGTTTGCTTTTTGTAAAATTTTACTCGTTGGACCAATCTCAAGAGAAAATTGTTTAGTATTTTAGTGACTCAACGACAGAATATTTTACTTGGCCATCGCGGTCATTTGGACGGGACGGGACGACGCAATGCTATAGTAGAGGATCGTCGTCATAATCCCCACCAGGTTGTTTCCAGTGGTGGAGACTATGACAACAGGAGACAGTATTCAACTGCTCCTATTCAATACTATCCCGATTCTATACCGTTACTATCCCCTTCCTATCAAGTTATCGTCCCGCTCCGGCCCGACCCTAATTACCAAAGTTGATGGCCCTAACTTCAAAAACATAAACTCTTATTCTTTTAATAAATTTCAATACGGCTCATTATTTTTGAACAATCCTCTACTATAGTTTGACCTTGACTGACGCCAGGTAACCGCCATCATAGTCAGGAGGCTCCTCACCCTGCAGCCCTAACCATCGGCACCGGTAGTTTGGGCCCTGCCCCGCTGCCGGCGGCACTCTAGGTTTAGGTTTATTATAGTATTTTTGTTTATATGTTATTAATAGAAATTTTGAAAAAACCTTTATCTGAGAAATTCAATAGACATCTGGCTAATTAATTGGATGTTTTTAGTGATCTATGTCTTTTTTCGTCGTCTTATTACCTACGAGTATATGCATCTCAATGCATTAAAAGTAAGCAGACTCAAATAAAACTTTAGAAGCAAAGTACTGCAGCCAGAGGAGGTGAGGAGCGTCATGCATGCCAGGCGGTGGCGGTGGCGAGCGCCGCGCACTTCCGCAATCTACGGCTATGTATATAAACACGTAAAACGTAATATGTATTCATAATTCTAATGAAGAACAAACCGGCCAGCGAGGCGCGGCGTCTCCGCCGGCATCGACGGAGGTCGCAACTTATCAAACATGATAAAAACGTGCTGCTCGCCCCTCCCCGCTGCCCTGCAGACCCCTTTAACTTATCTCTTCACGGCTATTATCATCTTGCAATTCCATAAACAGACTCCGAACTATTAATATTTTAGTATAAAAGTTTTCGTTAATTTCATTCATTATGAATACCTATTCTTGAACCTCGTTGAATTTGTCAACTAAGGTTTGAGTGCATAGCCGATACTAATCATCAGGTATGAGTTTACGTTGCAAATGGCCATCGCCGACGCCGTCGCCGTCGCGATTCTTCATGAAGAACATTGGATTATTCGATATGCTCGAAAGCCAGGTTGACAAATTGTACAAACTACGTGAGTCCTAGCCGTTTTAATAATTATAATTCTATTTTCTGCCAATCTATCGAAAACATACCCATTTCAGCACTTATTTTTGAGCACCAAAGGTATACCCATTTGAGCACCTACGGGACGGTAGCTTCCAGTGATGGGGTATACAATGTATAGGTATCAAATATCTCTTAGTCTTCTGTCTCATTCACTCACTCACTTTTCATATTATGAGATTTTAAAGATTCTGTCCGATCCTTTTAAATTTTCTTTTGTACCTACCTCGTCCTAACAATAACAAACAAACAAAAATATCCCATTCTGGGCAGTCGTTCGGAAGTTATGTGCGTACATACATTTCGGCGATTCATCTTTATATTTATAGAAGATAACAATTTAGCAAATATACAAGCCATCTTGTAACTTTTGTATGCATTAATATTTGTACAGTAAATAATAATAGGTTTTTAGGTATCTGATAAAAGTTTTGCAAATTTATATACAATTTAACTTTAATACCAACATGTACTTATATAAATATTAGTTATTGTATAATGTTTAACATAATTGTTAACATTCTGTAAAATAAAACTGCTTATTTTATCGATCATCATCATCATCATCAGCCCATTACGTTCCCACTGCTGGGACTCGGGTCTTCCCTCGTAGAGAGAGTATGTGCCATAATTCACCACGCTGGCCCAATGCGGGTTGGTGGATGTCACATGTACTTGAATTTTTGAGATAAACTCTTGGACATGCCGGTTTCCTCACGATGTTTTCCTTCACCGTTTTTAGAGCGAGTGTTAAATCCGCAATAATTTTATCGATATTGCGTTTTTAAGTTGTATTTCACTACTAGCTAAAAAATTGGTGCTTAAGTGGGACTACTTCATCTATCGATTTAAGGAGAATGTTATTAATTGTTATTGTAATTTAGATATATAAACTTATAATAAATTTAAGGAGAATGTTCGAACCACATTATCTAATAGGTGTTAGTAACCTAGGAGCACTGAGGACTATCGGTTATGTAAGTTTGCGATTACGGGTGAAGTGCGGTTACTTCCGAGTGTTCACCTCCGCTTGCACCGCGCCCGCATGCGGCACGCGGCATGCCGCATGCCGTGGCGGCGGCGGCCACTAGGCACAAGGCGAGCGCAAGGTATTCAGCGCCGCCTGCGATATCTCGCGTTGTGCGGTGCTACTCGTACAATGAGACTTGTTATAAAATTCCTGAAACACGTCATGTTGTTATGAGTGCGCGAGCGCACCTGGCCGCAAGGGATAAACACCATTGTGGCGCTATCGCGCGTGCACGTCCCCCGCCCCGCCGTGCCCCGCCGCGCCCCGCCGTGCCCCTCTCGATCTAGGTAGTGCTACAATACGTCGAAATCAAAATATCGATTTTTATCGAGTTTTAACAACTTTGACAAAATATGCCAATGCAATTTTTATTCCTTACGATCTGCAGATCATCTGAATTTTAGTAATAACGTCTTGTTTGACTTTTATTGATTTTAGTCAGATTTGTATGTCATTTATAATGGTATTGATTTTCATCAAATTATAGCCACTTTCTAAAATTATTAGCAACGGAATTCATTACCACCTGAATGAACGTTGGACATATTATTGACTTTGGCAGGGACAGACTTTACCAAAAATTCAAAAACGCGGCTTTAGAAAGTTTGAAAGCTCTAGAAGGATTTCTAACAAATTATTATATTGCCATAGGGGTCCTTGTCCAAATCTCGCCCTATATAAACTATAGATATACCTTTTACTTTGGTATTACAATACGTATTTCCGAAGTATTCTTTGTTGATGAGTAATATGTTTAGCTCTGATTCTTCGTTTCATAATCATCAGTCCTCCATAAAAAGACATAGGTAGATAGTCATTTGAAACAGGTGTTATAATTTTCTTTTCACAGTGTATTTCACAATTAGCTTCGTATTTACTTAAGGTCCACGCGACAGCTATTAAATAATAATAGTTTAGAGAAATGTGGTCTAAGCTGAGTCATGAGAAACCCCATACAAAAGAGTTAAACGCGCTCGAGCGGCGCGCGCCGCCCGCCGCCGCCGCCGCTGGGCGGCGCGTGCCTCCGGGAGCGGGGGCGGGGGCGGGCGGCGCTCTGCTGTGTAAAACAACTTTCTTATTATGACTGATCTAGTGATGTTTACTAATCGCACTTTAAACCAACTTTCCAAAATAGTGATACCTACTTCTATGTTTGAGCTTTAAATCAGGATAAATCTGCCAGTCATGTCAAGTACATAAACCTAGTTATTTCGAAAACGATTTAGAATAAAATGCAAATAACTCAGGCGTTAATAAAACGGACCTCGCGTGTCGCGGTTTCTTCGCAGTCCACTTTACAAATATTGTTATGACTGCCCCGTGGACATAAAGAGCGAGAGATTTACGTAAATAATAAGATAATTACCTATATTATGTCAATAATCAATTAAGACAAGATGCAACCAAGTCATAATTTATTGCATAAAGTTCGTGAAGTATCAATGTTAAACTAGTTATGATACACATATACTTGTTAAAATGTCGCCGTAATCTTCATGATTATTTGTCGCTACGATAAGTCAAACGGAATACACGAAGCTATGTGCTCGTAGAACGATTACGTGATGAGTCGCCGTGCTCGAGTAGCCCAGTTGTCGGGTTTGTTTACATGCGAGCGGCGACAGCGACACGTGCATCTTATGTACACACGGCACCGGCCGCGGAGCGGCGCGATCGACGGCGGGAGGCGGCGGCGGCGGCCGCTCGGGATGGCGGACATTATGTCATCGCTTGCAACTTGCAATTAAACCTACGTGCGCACGAGCCTTGCTAGAGGAGTCGAGGTGGTGGCGGTGCTGCTCGCCGTGGAGCGCGCCGCTCCGCCGTCTCCGGTGGGGTGGCGGCGCCGAGGTGGGGGTCGCGGAGGTAGGGCGGCGAGGCGGCGTCGCGGCGCGTGTGCCAGTTGCGCGCCGCAAGTCGCCGCGCACGCCTGTCGTAAGCCGCGCGCACCCGCACCGCGCCGCGCCCGCGCACCCGCCCCCGCCCCCCGCGCACGCGATGAGTCATCGCTGAGCGAGCGCGTCGCGAGCGCCTCGACTCGACCCCATGGAGTACCAGCACCAACCGATCCAGCCGCTCGGGCCCCCGGCGCCGCCGCCGCAGCTGCTGCCGCCCGCGCCGCCTCCGCCGCTGCCGTCGCTGCCGCAGCTGCAGCACGGCCACGTGCAAGACGACGACCGCTGGAGCCAGTACCACATCTGGAGGCAGCACGTCTTCGTGAACGGTCAGTGCACCGGGAAGCGCCCGCAGCCGCACCGGGAAGCGCCCGCAGACTTTCTCCGTCCATTCCGTGCGGACGATGATGCGCCCCGACCCGCCCCCGCCCGCGCCCGTCGCGAGAGAGCCGCGAAAAAAGAGAAAGTGTGCGAGCGATAACAGACGAAACTTTTCGGTCGATCGACAACTCTTTGTTTCGATGGTTTTTACCTTTCACCTGGCGCGCACTTTCAGCGCCTTATTCGTTCGCGGAGGAAGTTGCTATACATATAGAACTACCGATTTCCGGGAATATATATACTCGGAATAAAAACATCTTTTAATACTCGTCAGAATCTGGGACCGATAAGAGCGGACGATCATAGGTTACAGTGCTTTATGAGTGTCAGGTCATTGTTTGGCCGATATTGTGGTCCGATAAGCCGCAGATCTAATACTTCAAGGTCCGGCGCGCGCGCGGACGAGGGCGCGCGGCACTCGGTAAACAACTGCTTTATATATTTATTCCTGAAAATTATATATTTTATTTCTCTTATTTTTTTAATAACTGATACATTATTGAATAATAAATCAAAACATTGAATTTCCTTAAATTTTTGAGTTAATTTAGGTTTCATGTTTAACAGTTGTAATATTATTTCACACTCAAAGTTTGGATTCCAAACGTTCAAAGTTAAAAAGTTCTTTATTCATTTTTGTCGTCACAGACGCACTTATGAACGTTAATTATTACAATGACTCTACCACCGTATTGGAAAAAGAACTCAGAAGATACGGCAAGAAACTGAGGGGCATATTTTAGAACTTTTTGTATATATGTTTTTTTATCATTTACAAAACTGCTTACTCATATCTCCTTACTTAGATACCAATATGAATATCAACTCTATACTCGTACCAACGTAGCATGCATAAAAAGATATCCAGCTCGAATCTAAAAATAAATAGTTATTGAAAAGTGCTAAATGAAATTTAATTTAATTTGAATTTAGGCTTTTAATTAGCTTCACCTGCCGTGGGTGGCAGTGCCTACGCCGGTGCGCTGCCTGCGGGCCCGGGCGCAGCCGGAGCGCGGGCCTACCAATCCGTGTCGTGAAATCTTACAAGTTTAATGTGGATCCATTTGACTATTACATATAATTAAAATTAAATTAAAATTAAAAATTATTTATTTCATAATAGTACAAATTACAATTTGTTGAGACTCTAGCCACCAAACTAGGTATTGACACACCTGTATCTTGGCAGTTAGCTTCTTCCCAGCTTTGTTCTGGCTCTTGTACATATAGTTTAGTTAAATTTGAATTAAATTAAGTAAATTAAATTTAGTTGATTAACAATAATAATATCAGTATTAATTAATTATAAAAATATTACAGATTAAGAATTAATAAAATTTAGTTAAATTACTAGAGCGAATGTATTTAGATGTATGTTACAGTACGTTATTTTTATTAAATTAGCATATAATGTGTATAAATGTCGTAAATTGTAACTAATAGAAAAGGGAATATTTCCAGATTAGGTAATGCATAATTATAATTAGATTAATTAAATTGTTTATTTCAATTAGATTAATTAAATTGCTTCAACTAAACCAATATATCAGCATTTATTGTGTGCGCTATGGTAATGTGTTAGGGTGTGTAAGGGTATGTGAGGTTGTATGTTTGTGTGAGGATGACAGCGTGTAAGTGAGTGTATTTATGCGAGTGAGTATTTAATGTAGGTGTGAACGTGTGTGCACGAGTTTGTTTTGAGTGAGCTCAAAAATAATTAACACTATATTTTTAAGAGATCCTCAGTCTCCTGGTAGGTGAGGTCTTGAAGCCAGGGTAGTAAGATTTCCTTGCATTTCTTTAAAGGTAAGGGAAAAATATTTAAGGTTTTGTTTATAGTGTTATAGAATCGAGAACTGAGTATGTCGTAATGGCGACCAGCGAGAGCCGTTCTATGCGACTCAACATCACACACTCGATGCTTTCGTCGTTTATCAATTTGTGTGCTAGGATCATATGGAAGCATGGAGTGTCTGCGGAGAACCACTTGTAGTATAAACATCTGCCGTACCGTCAACACTGAGCATTCTTGGTATAGTTGTGTTGTCGGGTACCTAAAGGGCTTACCACTCATTACTTTTAGGATAGCTCTTTGTGCCCTCTCCAGCCGCATAAGGTTTGTATTGTATGTCCCTCCCCATGCTGTGATACAGTATGACAGAACAGACTGTGCTAGAGCATAGTACACTGTCATAATAGTTTCAGTGGATGCAACAAAGCGCAGTTTTTTAAAAACATACATAAGCTTTCTTACTCTTGGTATTAGCGCTTGTAGTTGGCCATTCCAATTTAGTGTACTATCAATAATTACGCCTAGGTATTTCATATCTGAGCTACGCGTGAGTTGGAGGCAGGTACAAGTTGATGTTAGTGGAGGTTGCTTACAGGCGTGAGCCTTAATGCAGAAATCAGGCGGTGGTTGCGAGCACTGATTCAGAGAGAAGGCAATATACTTCGTCTTATCAATATTTAAGGTGAGGATGTTTTTTGTCAGCCATGTCATTACTGTTGTAAGTACATTTTCCGCGAGTTGTTGGGTCATCTCCCAGCTCGTGCCGTGGACCAGTAGAGCAGTGTCATCCGCATAAGTGAAAATTCTACAGTTTTGCATCTGTAGTTTACAAAGATCATTTATGTAAATAATAAAGAGAGTCGGGCCCAGCACACTACCCTGCGGGACACCATACGACATGGTTTCGTCAGAGCTTACATAGTTTTCGATCCTAACACACTGCTTTCTATCAGTAAGATAGTCCCTAAATATATCCAATACAATACCGCGGATTCCGATGCACTCCATCTTTAGTAGTAAGAGTGGGACAGAAACAGTGTCAAAAGCTTTTGATAGGTCCAAAAAAATGCACAAAGCTTTGTTTTTCTGATCTAGGTGCCGTACAACAGTTTTGGTTAACTCTAGAACCGCGTCCTCAGTGGATCTGCTTTTTCTAAAACCATATTGGTTTTCAGCCAACAGTTTATTGGTTTCTAAGTATAGTAAACAATTATCATATAATTATGTAAATCTATTCACAATTAAATACTAACCCTGTGTCCTGATCTGTTGATGGGGCCGGCTGGAAGAAGGTCATCATCAGCAATTATCCAGTCTCTAGTGAAAAAATGTTTTACTCTTCAAACTTGTGATGATGACCCAAATATAACATAATATCGTAGAGGATATGAGTAAATTGTTGAAATACTCGTATAACATACCTAGTTTGTATTATTTAAACCCTGAACATTCGGTAAAGCCGATGAAATGAACGATAATATTAATCGATACGCCGCGCCGCGCCGTTTGCACCGCGGTGCGGAAGCGAGACGGGCCTCAAACCAATTAGTTCGGAAGAGAGGAAGCCTTACACTTCGCGTGTACTAGTCCGGTACGCGCTACGCATTGAAGGCATCCCCGCTTTGCGATCCTCACGGTGTCAATAATGTAAGGCAAATTCGAGCTTAGGTGTGTGACCTCATCAACATTTTTTGGAATCATCAGATAACGATTGACTCGCCTTCTTAAGCGAACCTTATTCAGGCGGCTTGGGGCCGATCGCATCTTCGCGACTTGGCATTGTTAAGCGCTGCACAACAGTTGTCGTACCTTCCATGCGTCACGAACGCACTTCCTTCAACTCACAACTTTCTTGAAATCGTCCCTCATAAACGCAAACTATACACTGATTGGTTTGACAATGTCCCCTTTCGTTGGGTCTGATTTTTCCGTTGTCCCAACCCAATGCGAGCAACGCCTTTTATATTTCGGTAGGTATTCCCTCTCTGAGAGAAGGCCCATATCCCAGCAGTTGAAATGTACCTAATGGGAAGACGATGATTTAGGTTAGGAGCTATATGTACCACCTACAGCAAACTGTAGTTCGTTTTGCCGAGCTAGCGGCCAAGCTCCTCCCACTAACAGAGTCCTTACAATTTCAGTAACTATTTCAGAAGGTTTTGATGAAGCTTTGTTGATCTGTGTTTCCTATGACTAAGTAAAATAATGCTAGAAGGAATTGCAGAAGAACTTGTAATCATCCGCATGCGATCTGACGGGCTCTCGTCATACAAAATATTATGTTACAGCAGAGTCAGTGCGTCAGGATTTTGAACAAGTTAATTCGATGATGACGATTTGGTTGTGTTTGAGATGATTACTCTTTACCTCGTTGGCATTGGATAAATATTCCAAAATCGAGAATCTTGACATAATTGAGAAACTAGTTGACCCTTAGCGGCCCACGGCGCACTCAGCCGCAGCTCGGCGGCTGCTGCCGACGCGGTGGCGGCGCGGTGCCGGCGCTTCTGCAAGGGTTAATAAAACGGAGTTGTCCTTGGTTATTAACAACGATTAACTTTCTTTTGAATTTATTCAGTGTTACCATTTGGTTTCATTTAACAATAGACACAGAATAAAAATAATAGTAATATTAAAAAAATAGTACAGACACTTGAAGAGCTACCTTACTTTAGAGGCGTCTGTTTACAATTAGTACAAGACGAATTCTTCAACAATCAAAACTGACTAAATATATTCGAATTGTTTTATTGCTGATGCCTGTCCGGATGTGATACGACTGCAGCGTAGACAGTTTGAACAATTAGGAAAAAGAAAAATAATAATGCTCGGGCACGTATCGAACCTCCGTCTTCAGAATACCGGCCCAGCGCCTTTACCACTAGGCCACAATTGTTCTTAAGATTTTTGCCTATCATGCGCTAATGCAATCAAAAAAGAGCGTAGAGATGTAGTTATAGAAAACAAACTTTTTCTTTTGGTGGCTTTGAGTTAGAAAAGAAATCGAGGTACGAGAACGTGAGGTATAATAAAATAATATACATTAAGTATGTATTAATTTCCATAATATGATTACCGGTCAAACCAGATTTAATATTAGTAGTTTGGACAAATAAGTCAAGCTTTTCAAAACCACCTGCGGATCCTTAATATGAAATAAGAAAGGCTCTACTCGAAACCTTGCTATTCAGTGAAAAACATTATGCAGTATCATGAATATGAGGTTGTTGTTTATGTCGTACTTCAACGGTGCCCATCTGAATCTTTAAAGTCTGCTCGCCGGCGCCGGCGCCGCTGCGACTGCCGCCCAATAAACACGTTTGTATATTAACTTTTATGTGATATCCATGCCCTTCTCCGCAGCTAGCTAATTCTGTGCAAATCCGACCTCAAACAATTATTTTTACAGTTTCAGTGCTAATTAAACTGTTAGTTATACATTGCGTTTTCTTACTATAAACGTTTACTATATTAAACTATTCACAGCTTAGTTCTAGCGTAGTAATATTTAGTTTGGTTATAGTTTCCTACGAGCACAATATATTCAGTAAATTTATTTTAAAGTAACCCGACCTTTGACCTCTAGTCTAGATGTAAGAACTTACATCATACCTTATACTTACCTCTTAATCTCTATTAATAATCCGGTGTTATTCATAGGCCGCTAAAAAACAAATGACAAAGTTAAGACAGACAAGCTGGTGGCAGTCGTTAAAATATAAATAGTTCATTTTTATTCAATAAGGTACTTAAACTTATTTGGCTAGTTAACAAATGTATAATATTGGGCTGCCGAACTAGGCTCATCGTGTTTCAGCGTACAGTTAAAAAATGACACATCCGATATTAGGGACTAATTTGTTTGTTAGTATTAAATTAATGTTTGCATGCTACCATTCGGTGATTATAAATGTAGCAAAGTTGTTGTAAATGTGAATGCTTTTAATACCTCGCAGGTTTACCATTACTCATATCAATCAATAAGGTTTCATAAAAAGTTTTAATTTTGAATCAGAGCTCCTCGCCTCTACAATCAAGTCATTGAGTTAGTTAATTTACATTTTCGGTGTTTAATCCCTTTGTTCCAGCACACTGTTTTGGTATACCTATCTATTGTAACTTAGGTTGCAAACCCAACTTTATGCCCGACCAAAATTCTTAATTTTTGTTTGTGGTTTCGTCCATCTTTGCATGTTCTTTCGTAAAACTAAGATTCAGTGCTTGGTGGATTCAAGATGTGCAGTTTGTGCAATAACATTTAGCTTCAGAACTCAAGATGCTCATCAACAGACCATACATTTTTATAGATAACTAGATGTTGCCCGCGACTTCGTACGCGTAGTGTAGTAATTCATCCTGCTTTAGACTATTTTCCGTCCCACCTTACTCCCGTTCCAAATCCCGTTCTGCTCTTTTCTCGGTACCTCCTATCCTGATATTGTCCTGGTTGTATTCCGTAACCGCCGCGCTCCGGTCCAGATCCTGTCCTTCTCCTATACCATTACCGCCTCCTCCTATCCCGTTACCGAACCGCTCCAGTGCTTCCGCTCCGCTCCTGTCTCGACCCTGTACCGTTACCCTCCCTCTACTATCTTGTAAACATCCCACTCTTATCCCACTATTATCTCATTAACATCCCCTTCTTATCCCGTTATCATCCCGGTCCGGTCCCGATCCTAATTACCAAATTTGATAGCCCTATCTATAAAAAAATTAACTCGCATTCCTTTTGTCCGCTCTCGTAATGGTCCCCTCATTTTTCGTAAAGTAGAATTTCGGAAAATCCTTTCTTATCGGATGCCTACGCCATACAAAGAACACACCCTCCAAGTCTCAGGTCTCTACGATCAGTGGTTTAGGCTGTGCGTTGACCCGTCAGTCAGTCATTCAGGACAAAGCATTTTATATGTATAGATTTTATATGTATGCCTTAATAAATGAAAAAAGGATGCAAAGGCACATATTTAGAAAAATCCTAAATACTTTTGGTCTTTTATTAAATCACAGCGATGTAATAGTAATGATATTCCAGACGAGATGTTCTACATCATAGCTACAACGTTCAAAGTGGACAACAAATTAGTGACCTCTTCTCAGAATACTTCCACACCATCTACGGCAATGAACAAACAGCGCCACCTTCAGTTCTGGATGAGTCAACTATTAAATACGCATCATTTTGCACGTGCAACCTCTCGGACTCAGATATTCTAAAGTCACTTTAACTTCTTGACACAAATAAAGGGTCAGGGCCTGACTGCATCCCTCCAATCTTCCTAAAAATGTGTGCTTTAGAGTTTACCAAACCACTGCACTATATTTTTAACCACTCTATTAAATGCGGTAGTTACCCTACAAAATGGAAACTTGCTCATGTCACTTCAATTCTCAATAAAAGAGACAAAAACAAAATGGACAACTATAGGCCCATTTCAATTTTGTCCTCAATAGGAAAACTGTTCGAGTCATTGGTCTAAAGAGTCTATTTCCATTTGAAACCACTCTTTGATGTCCATCAACAAGGGTTTCTACCTGGTAGATCAACCGCATCTAACCTTCTGGGCTACGTTAGTGACATATATGAAGCGATGACCGACAAATGCGAAGTACATGCTATCTACACTGATTTCTCCAATGCGTTTGATGTGGTTGACCATAACCTATTTACTTATCTAAAAATTTGGTCACGCAGGGATTTGAGGTTCCTTGCTCAGATGGTGCGAGTCATATCTCCGCAATCGATCTCAGCTTGTTGTAGTCTGAGGTTATAAGTCTGCTGCCACGACAGTACCTTCTGGAGTTGCACAGGGCTCGCACCTCGGTCTTTGTTCTTTCTGGTTTTTGTCAATGACCTGTGCACAGTTACAGACTCTAAATACGAAATGTTCGCAGACGATCTTAAGTTGTACAGAGTAATACGCGACCATGATGACATTACGTCTTTACTAAAAGATACTGACAATATCAGTGGACGGGGTTCCAGAAACTATATAGGCATCAATACGTCGAAGTGTTTTCATATTAAATTCACGAAAAAAACCAATTCAACGCCTGCTATTTACATTAACAATACTCCTATTAGTAAAGTTTTGAGTATTCGCGATCTGGGTGTTGTATTAGCATTCTGTGTTCTCTTTAAGAAGGTCGTACACTCTCATACTGTATCCTATTCAATGTTTTTTTAAGCAAGACCTGTGTACAGACTAGTTTAGAAATCAAAATAAAAAAAAATTATGTTCCGTTTCACTCGCCACAGTTTTGAGCGACACAACTTTACTATATTTTTTAGTTTTCATCAAGTAAGCGTCAGTAAATTGTACGTGCGAATACACCTTCTACAGTTCATATGATTTTGGAATCTTTTTATAAATCAGCCGAAAGATCTGAACGAACAATCACAAAATCCTCTCGAGATGTCTTTTTCGTAGATTGGCTTTCTAAATTAATTAACAGTAGTGTACAATTTGTTAGTTATTGACCCCGTTATATAACTTTGGCATAAATCAATAATTAGCAATCGTTTTATATTGATGCTACAATTGATTAATGACATACAGACACTAGTAGTAAGTAATAGTTAGTTTTTTTTTCTTTGCTAGTAGTCTTGTACCTTTGTTATGACGCTAGGAAGAAGAGTCGATCCTTGACATGGTAACAACGTATAAATGAAACAGCATTTTATGTTGCAGCTATACTAACATTACAAGGCATCTTTCAGCAGTTTGCACACAATAGTTCGTTCTTTAGTAGTGGAAGCACCCGACCTACTTTCTTTGGTCGTGGAACAATTTTCATGTTCCTAATTCAAACTCATTACTTGCCGCTATGCAAGTATATTTGCGAAAAGACCTACGTACCTAGACGTAGGGTCAAGGTGAATTGGCAAGTTATATATTAAATAGAAGAGTACGTTTATATACTTGGGTCAATTAGTTAGTTTCATAAGCAGGCAGACATCGAATGTCGTATGGAAAACGCCTAGAAAAGCTACTACCTGGTCTACGAAGACGCCAATGCAGGGAGGTCTCCCAATCTCCCTGACGAGCCGACTCTTCGATATCATATGTACCTGCCCATCTGGAGGGCTGGTGCGAAATGGCGCAAGACTAGGGTGTCTGGAGTCTGGAGGACTTAGCCCAGTACAGAGACAGAATAAAGTAAAAAAACGTTATGGCTACAACCTGCGGGCACAAAATATAGACGAGTATAGAAATCAATCAACATAGTAAGTGCGCTCGAGCAACCCACACATAGACATTGCTCACGGACACGATATCTCGAACCAGTTGAGACCAGTGCGAGCGCGAGTGCCATCCGCTTGAGACACGCGACTGTGAACGTTTTTGTGCAAAAATGAAGCAACAAAGCAAAAGTGACTATAACTGCTCAGTGGACGTTTGTTTAAATTCAACATTAAACGGTGAATTGTCATTTTTTAGGCTACCTGTTGTTTCAGAGAGGTAAGTATTGCTTAGTTTGCAGAGAGGTATTTGCTTGTATTTCAATGGTTCGTTTTCACGTAACACAGAACAGTTAGGTAGGTAGGTAAGCGCCCCGGCCCCCGGCACCGCGCCGATCAAGCGGACATGATTTTGTGGCCGCTAAGCTATAAGCTGTATAAGCTCCGTGTTCAATAATTTAATGAGGAAGATGTAAATGTAAATTAATTGCATTTTTGTCTTCAAAAATACTTTATCCAATTATAATAAATCAAACAACTAGATACGAGTGCCACTACTACGATAGTTTTTTGTGCATAAGCCAAAGTTGACAACCCTAGCGCAACTGCCGAGCGTAGGTATGAAAAGTGAAGTACATACATGAGATTGCCTTCTGTACTAGTTTATATTTTGTGCTGCGGGTGATCCGAGATGCGCTTAGCGTACAGAGGTTGACTAGCACGGATTCTAGTCTACAGTAATTAGAAAAATCAATTTATTGGCAAAAATGTATTACAAGTTAAATCAGAATTAAATTAAATTTCAATATTAAGTCGGTATTGGACATTATCATAAAAATATAATAATGATATTAAATAGAAATAATAAGATTAAATTAGAACAATAGAAGACACAATGGATGTTGCGTTGCAATGAGACAATTTGTAGATATGAACGACCGACCTATTGACTGAGCGACCGCACCCACTCATCCCGATATTTGCAGCATTACCGCGCGCGTGCGACACATGCTGGGGGCCTATTCTCAGAAATGTGATATATGAGTGATATTTTAATATCATATCATTCCCTATGTCTATGAAACATATCGATCGCGCGTCAAAATACGTATTCTCGAGAACAATAGATATTATGGTAGTAGATAGAGGGCTGCCCCTTATACGTTTGATTGGTGTGCGGCTGCACGTAGTTCTAACCGCTATGATGAAGGCTAAACCTAGTTCTAATCGAAGATAAGTTGGATAGATCTAAGTTTAACCGCATGTGGCCGGCTGCACCTAGTTGTAGCCGGCTAAAACTAGGTATAGCCGCACTTCGGCTTTTAACCGTAACATATATACACACACATAATTTATGTCTTTATATCAATATTTTTTCTTAGCAGAGGTCAGCATAGTAATTAGGTATATCGTTAAATGTTTGGACAAGCGGATTTTTTAAATCCGTATTCCTCATTTCCCCTGGATTTATTCTCCTCTCCATTAGGCCCGCCGTCGTTGAGTGGTTGCTGCATGTTCTGACTCCTCAATTACATCAGCCACAAAAGCGTCAATAAACTCGTCGCCAGATATTTTCCTTAGTAATTTAAACCTGCTGTATTATTTTGTTAAGTATATTTTTAATAGCATAGGGTTCACTGGATTTTTTATAACACACATTTCAATGATCGCTCAAACAAAAACGTACAAGAAGTTTGAAGAGAAAGACATTATAATGACGTTTGCACTTGTGTCGCATTCGATAAACTCATATCGAGTGCTCGGGACCACTCGATACATATCGGGCGGTTTTCAATCGACATTTATCTAATGTGACTTCTCGAGAATAGTGAATTTTCGAATCAATAGATATTTTGATAGTTCCTGCTATATTTATCGAATGTGATATTATATCTACACCTCAAGAATAGGGCCCCAGATGTCGCGCACTAGGCAGCTACCCGTTGCGTACTATCTAAATAGAAGACACATGTAACGCGGTATGAACCAATAGTAGGCAAATTGCGTCGTTGCGTTGCGTTGGCTGGAATATCGATTAATACAAACACATTCTACTATTTTTCTACTCTGTAGACATTGCCCTATAGACTCTACTTTTTTATACATATATCACTGATTGAGTCAGTTGTTATTTTGTTTACGTAGGTAAGTGCCAGCCAGTGCGTCCAGAGTTTTTACGCTGCGGCGGCGACGTGGTCCCATTTTGTACACTGGCACCACAAAATAGATAAGTACAGAAGTCAATCTACATACAAAGTGCGCTTGAGCAACGCACACATAGACACCGCTCACGGACACGATATCTCGGATCAGTTGGGATCAGTGCGAGCGCGAGTGCCATCCGCTTGAGACACGCGTCTGTGAACTTTTTTTCCAAAAATGAAGCAACAGAAAAAGAGTTATTATAACTGTTCAGTGGACGGTTGTTTAAATTCAATATTAAATTGTCGTTTTTTAACCTACCAGTTGTTTCAGAGAGGTAAAACGAACCATCGAAATACAAACAAATACCTCCTGTATTTCGATGGTTCGTTTTAACGTAACACAGAACAGTTAGACAGTTAGGTAAGCGCCCCGGCCCCCGGCCCCGCGCCGAACAAGCGAGCATGACTTTGTGGCCTTGTCATTTTTTTACAATTTATTTTAGGTATTTATATTGTAGTATAAACTGTGTTAGCCTTGTGTTCAATAATCTAATGAGGAACGTGTAAATGTAAACTAATCGCATTTTTTTTTAAGTTTATTCAATTATAGTAATAAAATAAAATAAATATGTCTATATCTTGTAAAGTTATTTTTTTTAAATCAATCAACTTGGGACTTTCCAAAAACTTTCTGCGCCGTCCGAGTAACCGTCGTGGCGTCACACTGCCGCGCCGCACCGGGTCGCAGGCAGCGGGCGCGCCCATTCAATTTAACAACCCTAGCGCGACCGCCGAGCATAGGTATGAAAAGTGAAGTACATACATGAGATTGACTTCTGTACTTATCTGTTTTGTGCTGGCACTCACCCGGCGCTAGCGGCTAGCGGGGACTGCTATTCCTTTTTGTATTGATATTGAATATATCGTATCGGAATGTATCGCAACTAATTGTATTAATCGATACACGATAATATCGCATGGCTATTTATCGAAAATAGTAAATATAATAATATAATATATTTTATTTTAGGACGCTCTTGCAGACAAGCAAATAATCAGTTAATATTCATTTGATGAGCCAAGAATGGATATATAATGATAATCATTTACTTGAGTTCAGCCAGTTCCTCTATCCTCCCGACACAGTTGATTGTCGCCGTTTTCGTTTCCCCTTCAGTAATAAAGCCAACAACGGCGGCGGCGTGTTGCCATGTCGGATCAGCTGGCCGATTCAGAACCCCACGACAACATACCGAATCGATTCGATTGGATAACGATCTCGTGTCGTAGGTTTCTTTTCGAGCTATTCAGAACATCCGCCCCGAGGATTCGACACGGTTTCGGTTACGATATCGAAATCGATACGACAACGTGTTGCATTTACGGAGATCGTTTTGTGTGCAATACTCGCAGAAAATTGTATTATTATCTAGACGATATAAAAATGTTTTCAAGTTATCAAAATTTATTATAACAACGTTTATCACGAATTAAAATATAATCAACAATTATGAGCGCCAGATATTGGTAGAAATATAAAAAAACAAGAGCTTCGTAAACACCCACCTGCTAATATCCACTTGACATTAATGTTTAATATATGCTTTAGACATTGACAAACCGCCAAATTTAAATGTCTATCGCAAATTGTTTTCTTTATCATGTTTTGAAATTATTAAAAGAAGATCGAGCGAGAAGACGAGCCTCATCAAGATTCGTTAGAAATGTTAAGTAAATACCAAAATTACAAATACATAGTATCACAGAGTACTTTATAATAATTATATAGGTACAGTGATTTTATTTCGGTAGATTTATGCATCTTATTAAGTAATCTTATAGTAGTAGGTAAATAGTTCTAAAACATTCAAAGCGAACTTAACCTATAAATAAATACTAGACTTGGTAGGTACTTTATTTCATAGAATTAGTTTATGTTCAATCTTACTGTGAGTTTTATTTTATTTGTAGTAGAAAATGTAGTTTATTTAACAACACACGGAATATACTCGGTATTGACGGTCAATTCTAATGCTTTCGAGTGATATGTTGCACTCGATAAGTTGTCGTGGAAATTAATCGGACGTTCGAAAACTTTGCTTCGATATCTGCATTGTGAATAACGTTCTCGGTCGATAAATACGCGTTTATCTTACGGTTACGATTGATTATCGACTACGACAATTTGAACGTCGATTCGACTATTGTGAATTTAAAATATTTTGAATCGTACGATATCAAACCGAATCGATCGACAAATGAGTTGTCGTGAGGTTCTGAATCAGCCAGCTGTTTTTTTTTTTTTTTTTTTAGTTTAATTAATTTATTTTTATTAGTACCAAAAACAGTACACATATATAACATAGTTTTCCTTTATCTTTAGTAAGCTGGGCTTGTAGTGTGTAACATTAATTGGTGCGCAGAACCTACACTAAGCATAAACTTGTGCCGTAGGTATCTGCTAGCTCTTCCATTGCATTGTTCCGGAAACTTACACTTCTTTTTTACTATTTGCTGAATAAACCGTTTCGATTTTGATTTGTTACGAACGGCTGGGCGCTCCGAGTATAGTATCAGTCTAAGAGTATACATAACTATACTCGAAGGTGTCAGTAGAGTTCCAAAATAGTTTCCTAAAGTTGTGACGAGCACTCGACGGATGCAATAGCGTGTAACGATTTGGTAATGACGTCAAGTCTTCTTGCGATCTTGATTCATTCGAGCATGGTCGCTTACACTTTCACTCCAAATATTTGGGAAAAAGTGGCGACCTTTTCGCGACTTTCACCTCCGCCCGCGCCATGAGCCCCATGCCCCCCGCCCCGCGCCCCCGCCAACGCGGCGCAGAGCACGTGGTCGCTTCCGCGTACTCATAACCACTTTTACTTTCTAACTCAACAATGAGCCGCCTCTCGCCGGAGCTCAAATTGTGAATACGAACGCCCGCCGCCCGACTATTTTCTCCGAAATTTAGCCGATGTTTCCTAAGAACAAAGCTTCCTCATTGCAAAAGATTGATTCCTCATTCATTGTACTTAACCTGAACTTTTCAAAACTTTGCTACAGCCTGTACAGTGTGCCTACAAACAAAACAATAAATTGAAGTGTTGTTGTTGAAGAAATGCTGTTACTTTGGCCAATTCATTGACAATTTGAATTTGAGTATTTATTTTTTCTATTTATACAGCCAAAGCTCGCACAGAACACAGATACTGCAAGAAGGATTTGCGACTCAAAAGCATTTATAGAGTCTACTTGATAGTTTGCAGAACGGCCATCCTATACTCTCTCCTATATCCTATAGTCGCAGTGCTAGGCAAAAGGCTGAACCTTAAGCTTTTTTTATTGATTTGTTAAATATACTTACTGTATACTATAGGTAGATACCTAATTTGTGACACCCATATCTTATATCGCAAAAACTATGAGTAGGTGCTAAGCGATGCTAAAGCGAGCGTAAGCACTTATATCTGAATGGAAAAAAGCTCTCATATAATGTCAATCGGTATTATGCAATGTTGCAAGAAATTGAAAGTGTTTCACAGCTGACACCATCATTATTATATTTTAAATTATGAGCGATAGGATAAACCTTAATAAGTGAATTTATATGGGACTGTTGGTTAGAGATTCTATGTTAGATAGACGAGTTCGGATCACTATGAAACTTGGCGTAAAAGTAGTGAAAAACAATAGAGTTTGCAAATTGGAAGATGGGTTGAATCAAACCTGGAGTTACATTACATTTAGAGGATTTAAGGTTCAAATTGTGGAAATCGCGAGGTTTCAGTTCGGTGCGAACAACTGGCTATTGAGATGCCAATATGCTCTATATAACATTATTGTAACAAAATGATGTCACTACACAAAGCGAGCGAGCCCATGCACGTGCGTTATGAACATGTATTGTAGTGACAGTGCGCAGTGTTGCAAGCGGAGGCAGTGTGCAGTGTGCACCGCGCACCGCGCGACATGCGTGCGGCTACAGTAGTGCAGTGGGGCGTAGAGGCGCAGCAGGTTCCGCGCAGTGAGAGTAAAAGTACTCTTCCGCCGGAGTTTCCGCATCGAGTGTGAACCCCTCCCCCCGCCGCGACTCCGCCGCGTCTCTCCTCAGCACGCGCCCTTCCGACTTTTACTTTTGTGACGCAAGACATCGCGCCCGCGCCCGCGCCGTCCGCGCTGCACTTCTCTACGACTATGCATATAGTTAGACTTTCCCTCTATCTTTTCAATAAACTATTCCTCACGTTATCCTTTACTTACTTTGCTTACACATTTTTTTAAAAAGCACTACAGTTTTATTTTTTAACGGCATAAAATGATTTAAATTGTTTTTAACAGGCAAATGCCGTTATTACTGAAAACAACTCTACTATCTACTTACTAAAACTAAACTTACAAGGAGAATAGGTCAACCCACAGACCAACAATTAACAATATTTTAATATTGATTTTATTGGATTGAACCACTGGGTTTACCTACCAATTTTTAAAAAACGTGGTAGCTATCCGTGTCCTCATTTCTGTTTCTAGCTTAAAGGGTGTTTCCTTTGCAGTTTTGTTCTTACGAAACATCTTTTTGTTTTTTTTTTAATTTTGTTAGTTTCCATTTTTTTATCTGTCCCTTGCTGCATAAAGGCCTCTACTCTACCAAGTTGGTACATTTAATAATTTTCAAATAGGGTGAACCTATATAGTACTCGTTCGGCCATGTGACTTCATAAGGGGCTTAAGATTCCCAAAGTTGTCAGAACCTTAAAGAGCAACCGCGCGCTTATATTAAGCGCGCGGTTGCTTGAGGAAATAAAAGTGTTTACATTTGAGAACTGGTGACGTGTACGTCATGTATCTGAAATATCTATACCAGCGTGTACTCGCTTACTCGTACCTGGACTACACCTAAGTGGAAAAAGTACCTATACTCCGTCCAACCATTTATTTAACTTGTGACATATGCACGCCTATGTAGTTCCGTAATTATTGAAGTGATGAACCATACTGAAAACATGCAATACTTTAGGGGCACTGATTTTTTTTTCATAATAGTCACAAGATGTGATAATTATCTTCAATATTTTTTGAGCTCATAGATTTATAAATAATAATTTTGAATTTGAATTTTTATTTCTACATAATTATTATCGATCAGTAAAAAGTTAAATATTAAGATATAAAGTCAAATAAAACAACCAACATAATTCACATTATTTTTTATGAATACATGCAATATAGTCATTTAAACACCTGATTATTTCTATAAAACAATACATCACGTTGAGCAAAAATGGAATATCAAACTGTTAAATCGATTAAAACTTATTCATAAATAAAGTTGATTGTTTTCATAAATCGAATCAAAAGGTAAATAAATGATTGGACGGAGTATAATCAGAAAAACAACAAACATGTTGAATTGTAAATACGTATCGACTTCCGCAAACCACCCTTCGCTTTCGCTTAGGAGTATGATTTTATTGATAAAGTCATTGCTTCTCTCGATTATTATTTATTTGAGAACAGTAGCGACCCGTTTCTCTAATTCGGAACTAAAAGATGGTAAAAAATAACAGTAATGTTTGTTATCTTTAACTTAACTTAGAAAACACAAGGAGAGGCGTGCTGCGGCTATAGGCTGTACCAAGTTGATACTTTCTTGTTTACTTTCGCTCAATTCACACGTTTACGAAAATGATCGCGAGTCGCCGGAAAACGACTGCTTTCTCCGTTGCGCAAGAGCCACAGCTACTTCCCGCTCTGAGCCCTCGCCGCCCGCGCCCCGCGCCTCGCGCACCTACCTCGCCCCACCAGGCGCTAGACGTCGGCAATCCTCACCTATATTCTCCGAGGAGGAAGCGCATAATGTGTTACGCAACGTCAGCTTTCCTCCGACGCGACACTACGGTGGCGCCCGCGGCAATGATGTCATTTCGATTGCGGCTCTACCGACACTGCGCGACTCTCGCGCTCCACACCTTCTCCCGAACAAATGTTAGATCCAGGAGGCGCACGCGGCGCGCAAACAACAAGTTTCGGTTCGACGAGGCTTCTTCTGCGAAATAACGTTTGGTTTAATAACGTTAGGTACTTGTAAAAGTGGCATCCCAGAAAACGCCATGGCCTTGTTCTATTAATGATTCTGTGCCGTGCCTAAATGTAGCGACAACTCGCAGAATACCTGTCCTTATTATCGCAAAGCTCGCTAGAGCCAGAAAGTGAGAGCGGTCAACGCGGTCGTTCGAAGCAACTCGTATCCACTTTCTCGAGAAGTAGACACAAAACCTCCAAACATTACATTCGTTTGAAACGATTCTAAATGGCAATAACATTATTGAAAAGCAAATTCATGGTAATTTGTATTCGCTCGGTGGTTCGCAATGGTGTAACATAATGTCGTCACCGAAAACGGACAGCGCAGAAGCACTTTCTCCGGAGGCCAGGCTCGCCCATGGAAAGTGAGAGTGGTCGCCGCGCTGCCCCCCGCGAGCTCCGAGTAGTGGCTGTCATCGGTGACGTCACACACGTGCGTCGCGCAATCTGGCCCACATTGTAGCGCATCGGTGACGCGCGAAGCAAGCGCGGTGGCGCGGCGCGGCGCCGCGCGGCTCGCGCGCGGAACTGCGCTAGGAAAGCGTGGCGGCAGCCGCGCACGTAACGCCGACAACTAGGTTACTTCCTTCTTCCTGATACAAATGTACACTGCACTGAAGTATAAACGTATCTGCAGAGTCGTTTTTCCTTTGCTAAAACTATTATTGAATGTTCGTTACTTACCTACCGTAGAGGTTTGCTTGTAGAAGTCGCAAGGACGAAGTACATGTGCATCTTGAGGAGCTGTTTACCACGGCGGTCACACTAAATCTAGGTAAAGGCAAAGAATACTAACTATTAACCTACATATTATAACATCGGGGTTACTATTAGTTAAGATGTTGAAAAATTAGGTTGAACAAAAATGATGATGCTCGGGCAGGGATCGGACCTGCGTCTTGGAATTGGAATACCGTCCCGACGCCTTAACCACTTGGCCGCCCAGCCAACTGTTCGAGCAACCAAATTTCTTCTATACTTCTTATTACGTCGGGAACGATTCTTCGTCATCTGTCGTCAATGTTCGTCTGAGTATGTCATCTGTGTTGTAATTATTTAAAATCTTCGCCTAACATGCACTAGTGCATTCAACATAAAAAAATACTATAACTTGTCAAAACCCTAATAGGTACCTACATAATAATATTGCTTACGATCAAAGGTACCGGCGAGTAAATTATAGTGCGCGTTAGGAAACATTGAAGTAGATTTGCGAGAGGCTTCTCAAGCGCTAATCTCGTGTACTGGACACGTGCGCGGCGCGGCACTCTCGGCGCGCCATGTGACCGAGCGCGCCCCCCTCGGCCCGGCCGCGGCCCCCTCCGACCGCCTCCCTCTCGCCACCCCTATTTGTACCAACTACATATTTCAACTTTTCGCCATCCGTATATATTAGGATGTATTCTGTATATACATATACAGCGCGTGGCAAAATTTTGGCACTTTCAGGGTAGATATGTTTTCCCTTGCAGTGAGGAAGTTTTACTCTAAGGAAACTTTGGAGAAACAAACTGCATTACTGAACTTTTTAAAAAGCCTACAGTCAAGGTCAAAATTGCAATTTTTTAAAAACAAGCAACAAGGTCTTAGCCGATCCTATTTCTGATTAGGAATGTTTTCCCCATAGTAACACCTCAAATCAAATGTTTTCTCATACATTTTGTTGTAGTTGCTCCTGATATGTTGGCTCGGCGCCCTTCGTATTTTGAACTCAATATGTTGTCTCGTAAGCAGTCGTCCTCTATCAAACAACACCTTGTTCTAAATACAAAATTATTCGGGTATTGTCGGGTCGGCGCGCGGAGGGCGGAACGGTACCAGCATCAGGTGGAAATGTATAGAACAAGTTTGTTCGATATTTCTCATTTGAGAGAAACGAAAGTTATCCTTAAGGCATTGTTTAGCTCAATGCCTTAAGGGAAATAGGGTCGATCAAGCCTATGTTGCTTTTTTTGAGAAATTGCATTTTTGAGCCTGCCTGTACATTTTTTCAATTATCAACAAATGCAGATACAAATTTTTTTAACAACGATGTTTCCTAAAAACAAAACTGGGCCCCAATTCACCATTATAGCTTGGCGATTCTCGAAATCACGTCGATTCCTTCATTATTACGACATATAGAGATGCACGCATTTATATATTCACATAAATAAGTATTTGACGCGTCATAGAGAATACAAATTTCGCAGATGTCGTTTGTTAATGAAGGAATCGCCAAGTTGTCTTAGTGAATTAGGGCCCTGCATCTCACTGCACATTTTGCCACACCTGTATACAATATATATACAATACCTTACACGTTTAACATTAGCTTATTGCCATGTGATGAAGTTCGCAATTACCTCGTTCTTCGAGTAGACAGCCAAAACCTCGTTAGATGTCTGAACATAACAGTTATAAATAATATTTCAAAACGATCTAGGTACGTCACTTTTATTCCTTTCATGTAGGTACACGTACTACCTGGTCGACTACAATCAGCTATCTAAACTAGAATAAATAAACAACCCCCCCGCTGCCGCGCCGCGACTGCACCAACATGCCAATTAAAATCCAATCAGATGGATGGATCATCTGTGGAAACTTTTATAAGCTATCAACCTGGACCTGTATGGACATACATTTATACCTACATTATACGAAGTTTAGCTGTAGTTTTCCTAGAAGAATAAATAAATAAATATATAAATAAATAAATAAAACCAATACTTAGTGATAACTACAGGAAAGTCCGTTTCTATAGCAACTAGGAGTTGATACTTAGTCAATCTAGAAGGCCTCTCAATGTTTTCGGTGTTGAGCCGGGGTCGCGCCCGCCGTCCGCGTCCCTCCACCGGCACCGGAGCGTGCTCCGCTCGACGACGCTCGCTCCGCGTCGCCGCCGCCGTTCCGCGTCGCCGCCGCCGTTCCGCGCGCGTCCGCTCTCGTGGCTCTCACGCGCCGGCGCCGATGGCAGGTGATGTTCGCCTGCTCGTGGTGGATGACTATCCAACGATGTGGCGTGCAACCGGTTGTGTTGCCACATACATATGTACCTATTCTCTTACGCACATGTAACAAAATCGGTTTTAAAATTCCCGTTAATTCTCGTTGCTGTATGTAATCGCCCATGCCTCACGACATTTGGATAATGATAAAATGTACTTAATTTATTTCAATATTATTTTCTGCGATTGCGATTAATTTATCGTCATGAGCGAAGCATTGCGAATTATTTGAGTAATTGCCATATAAAATATGCTAAAAGTCTAAAACACGTCACTAAATATGTACCTAATGTGTTCATAAATTAAAAAGCACCTGGACTGTTCAGACGACTGATCGTTAGTTTTTCGTAGGTATTTATGATTATAAATGATCACTGATAAAGTTGTACCTATGTCAACGATCCGCTGTGAGAGTCGCGAGTGGAGATGGATTGCACCGGCCGGGGCAGCGGCGCGCGGCGCGCGGCGCGCGGCGCCGTGCCGCATGCCGCAATCCGCATGCCGCATACCGCAAGTCGGCACGGTGCGGCGTGGCTGACGCCTGTCTCCTTGTTACAGGCAAGTCGGTGAACAATAAGGATGCGCTCGAGGACAAGAAGGACGAAAACGACCTCTGGGAGACGCAGGCCGCCTTCCTCGGCCCCAACCTCTGGGACAAGACGCTGCCCTATGACCCCGATCTCAAGGTACAAGAAGTCAGTAATCGCAACTTATTACCTATTGCGTGTCGCGTGTTGTGTGCGTCCCCGCCGTGCCGGCGCCGGCGCTCGCCGCAGCCGCAGCCGCCCGCTCTAGGTAATACGTGGCTTGCTCGTGCGCCCTCCCCGCCACTGTCGCTTCTCCCGCTTGTCTCTGCTTCCTCTCTTTTCGCGCTGTGCTATCTTTGTTCTGGTACGTTGATGATATAGCAGTGCATTATTTTGTATTTGATTTGTTTACTGCTAAGCGAAAGCGCATTCTGCGAAGGTACTCATATGTAATGTGATAGTGGTCGCGTCCTTGCACAGTAGGTAACTATGTATGTATGTAGATGTGATGCGATGCGAGTCCCACGCGGCCACACCTCCATCGGAACGTCGGGGTCGCGTCCGCGGCTTGCGGAGTTCGGTATGGAAGTGTGGGTGCGCGCTGGTGACGTGCGACGCGTGACAGTAGCGCTCCTCTGGTTGCAGTATGTGGACCTCGACGAGTTCCTGTCGGAGAACGGCATGCCCGGCGAGGGCCTGGGCGGCGCGCACCTCGGCGGCTCGGCGTTCGGGCCCGCGCTGGGCCTGCAGGCGCCCGTCACCAAGCGCGAGCGCTCGCCTTCGCCCTCCGACTGCATGAGCCCCGAGACCATCAACCCACCGCTCTCGCCCGCGGACTCCAGTGAGTACCCGCCGCCCCGCCGCCGCGCCGCTACGCCGCCGCGCCGCGTGCCTCGCGTGCGTCCGACGTACCGTACGTAACGTGCGTGCGCGTCCTGTTTCAGCATTCTCGATGGCGTCATCCGGGCGCGACTTCGACCCCCGGACGCGCGCCTTCTCCGATGAGGAGCTGAAGCCGCAGCCCATGATCAAGAAGTCCCGGAAACAGGTAAATGAAGTTAGTGCGCTGTTCATTCCTAGCGGCATGTGCCGGCCTGCGGGGAGCGGCGACACTCACCTCACCCCTCCCTTTACCTCCGTCTCCACCTCCACCTCCCCCTCCGCATCAACTGTCCCGCTTTTACTAACCTTGTACAAATTACTCCTGCATAACTCACCCTTTTCATTGTACGAGATCACCACTAGGAATTCCGAATCTAATTGTCTACCTTCTAACTGATCCTCCTTCACTCTAATATTATCTATATGCTACAACTTCGGGTCACACGGACTTCCTAATTACTCAATCAATAGTTGTTTTCCATTGATCAACAGTTGAAGTAAACTCGCTCAGTTCGCCCTGTATTTACCTGTTTATCTGTGTTACATTTAATGTATTGGTCGTTAAAACAGTTTGCTCTAAACTTGCTATTATGAAAACAAAAATAAGTTTAGAGAAATAACATTTTCTCAATCAAGCTTTCTTTCTCTCGGCTCTGCCTACAGTTTGCAGATTTCCTGCCGGTTTATCTTATAGTAGGTATCTATGTAGGAAATAAATTGAAAAATCCAGCGACATAAATGAGTGGGATACTCGAATATAGTTGTACCATTAATTTGTCCGCATGTCCCATGTGTTTCCATCATTCCGTGCTAGACGCCATCGCGTCGCGTTCCGCCCAATGCCGCCAGCTCCCCGCAGCTGGTGCAATCGCCGATATTATATATTATAAATATAGCAAAGTAGTACTTAGAGAAATCGCCGGCACTCTAGCCTCAACACTTTCCATCCGAAGACCGGCGCGGCGCCGGCGGCGCTCCCTGTACATAGTTCAGGGAGCTCGATCGGTCGAGTGATCAGACCAACCTCGCCACCACCCCGTCCTACTGACTGACGGCCCCGCCCCCGTCACACGAACACAGCTTTATTAACGCTTCGATAAACTACTAAAAAACTAAACATCACTTATATTATCAAAAATGATAACGCTTTGATAGTAAAGGTAAGCGCTCGCGTCCGCGCCCGCGCCGCCGAACGTCCCATCATCGGTCAGTGGGGACATCATCGGTCTAACAAAGAAAACTTGCTTTATATGCAGTACCTTTTGACAGTACAGCACGCGGCACTCAACTAATGTGACCCGCACAGATCTTATTATGTCCATTTCTAAAATTGGTACATGGTTCAATTACCAATTAAGTATTTAAGTGGCAGTAAAATATAGAATACGACAACCTAAATTAGTTCAAACAAATGCGTATAAAATTGATGTAACCAGCCACATCTTTGCAATCTTACCTATTAATTATTAATCATAATAATTTAATTAAGAATTCTATATAGGTATTGTTCTAGTAGATAGTCAGTATAGACTTGTATTAACTCGAACAAACCAGAGAGACGGGCTCAGAGATGGTCGTGTCACGCGAGTCACGTCTGTCACGTGTGCCGGTAGAAGGGACATGATGAATCATCAGGCTTGAGACTTCTGCTCACTCATTATAAATTCAATTAAATGAGGTTCAGACCTCAGGGATGCTTCAGAAGCATAATAACCTCCGACGGCAACGCACGACAAGTGAATAAAGTGAATTCTAATATTTGTATAACATTCCGTAGGTACAGGTGAGCGCGAGTTCATTAACAGGCGTGTAGCATGAATGATCTGTAGCATTTGAAACAACTTTACTGATATGACCTATTTTAATTGATTTAGAATATTATTAATATTAATGAGCAACCTTGTATTTACCGCACAGCGAACGGAATAGAGCCCGCTTCCGTGCCGTTGTATTCGAGTCCAGCCACCCAACCACTCACCCGTAGCATGGCTCTGCGAGTTTCGAGACATTAGCATTAGTTGCAATGCTTCAAAGCGGGCCGACATTATAGACGCTGCAAGACAACCTTGGTCGTCTGAATGCTTCTCGGCTTGAGGTATTAAAAGATGCGTTTGCACCTGAGTGCGGTCTCACGCGGCTGAAGCGATGCAAGAGACGGCTTCTTGCTGGAATGTGCAACGCCTGCGCAGAGCCGCGCTACCATACCGCCTGCTGCTAACAAGGAAGCCAATGTGTAATGCAACTCTACGAGATGGCGTATCCTTAATCCTATCTAAAATAATAATCTAAAATATGTACACAATAATTATACCAAGTATGTACTGGGTAAGCGAGCTACATCTTCGACCACATCGTCACTTCCCATCAGGTGAGATTGTAGTCAACAATATATATATATGAATAAATTGAGTAAAATGATTATTGTATGAGTACCTTCTACTTTGTGTCGGAATAAATCTGATATATTTGTATTGGCACGTAAACTTCTAAAAGTAATCTTTAGGACGAGGTTATTGACGATTACGAAGATGGTTGAAGTATAAAACCAAGAGAGCTAATAATTATTGGGTATGTCGTTAGAGTTAATTTGTATATATCATTATATTACAATATTTAGATTTTAAGAGTTAACATGTATTAAAATTGAATAGGAAAATGGAATCACATTCGAGTAACGACTTCCCACCTATTAAGACTCTGTCTTAACTAAAATTACAGCCTTATCAGCTTATCACACGGGCGATTTTACGCGGCGAACTCACGGCGAGCACTTGCGACGAATTCGCCGCTTTCCTTCAATATACCTCACGCTCGCACTCAACCGCTAGTGAAGCCTAACTTTCCGTTTTGTATATATATCGTATTGCAACTAATTAATTGTATCAAAAGTTTTAGGCTCGTATTAACTTTATGGACTTGAATTGATTCACGTTTGATGACGTTTAATTAAATAAAATGAAATGAAATAAATTTATTTGTAAGAATTTCGGTTACAATATTGCAAGGTGACATAGCAGTATTTTTCCAACTAAATGCGGCCTCTGCACGCGCAAACATACTCGTATGTAGCAGTTTTATTATAAAAAGTAATTTTTTTTTTTTCGTATTAAATGTAGGTATTTTGTGGTAGGTAGTATATTAATTAAATTAGGTCACAGTGTCAAATATAAAAAGTTGTTAGTTACGTTTCTACAATAAAAAGTTGTTAATTACGTTGTTAAATACGTTTTTAAAATCATTGAGTGGAGTTTCACATTTGACGTTTATTTAGGTCATTATATTATTGATTCATGAAATTAGTTTCAAGTTATGTTTATCGAACGAAGCTTGATTTGAAACTCTCCCTGAGTCTAGAGACTCAGTACTGATATAAGTTTATGAAATAAACCTTAGGGTTATATTTTACCCTTTTACAGAAAACAAAGTAGTCACTTGCTGCACCTCCCAACACCGGCGACCTCCCAAAGTAACTTGTTGTTGCCGCTTTTGATTCCTCTGCAGTGATAACGCTAACGGCAATGTATCCTAGTCGGAATCCAATCTGCTCACTGATAAATAATACTCGTATTACGTTAGTGACTGTCCAAAAGACGCCGAGAGTGAGCGGCATGGTGGCGTGTTCGCCGCGAGTGCGCGGCGTGTTCGCCGCGAGTGCACGGCGCGTTCGCTGCGTAAACGCGCTGAGTGTGATAACTTGATAAAGCTCTACGCTCGCGGCTGAGGTCAACATATCGAGTTAGATGGGGCTCGGCGGGCGTGGACGTGACTTGAATGAATACTACAAAGTTTGGTTTTCACGTTATGAATAGTAAAATTAATTATTTTTCTATGGAGTGAACTGAGTCAAGCGTTAGATCATTTTGTTGTTTCTTGTAATACATATCTTTAAGTCAGCCTAGGAGGTAATTCCTTAAAGCGGAAACTGACCCGAGCCCAGCTAGATATATAGGCATTATTGTTCCCCTTACATTTTTGTTATTTTTGAAATTAATGAGGACGTCTTTCTGGCACGTTTGCGCTGTTTTGCTCCTCAAATAATTTTAATACCAAAGAAGATTACTAAGTACTGCGTAGGTACGGATTAGAGCCTCTTTTAATAAAAATATATTTATGTACTCGTAAGTTGGTCTTCTCTTACACATGGCACTCGCGCGTGCAGTTCGCAGTCCGCTATCAATCAATAACGCGCCCACTCGATGCGTCGCACCTACGGCTCACGCGTACCTACACATACGTATCTGACAATCATATTATTATATAAAAAGATAATGAAAAGTTAATATAATACGTAAGTAACTGTTCCCGTGCAGTGAGGCTTTTTTCTTAGGAAACATCGGTTGAATTTAGGAGAGAAAAAGGCAGCATATTTGGTTTTTTTTTAAAGTCAGTAGTCAGGCAGAACAATGTAATTTCTTAAAATAAAAATATGCTACCTTAATCAGGAATGCTTCCCCCGAAGTAACCCATCAAATCAAATCTTACGTTCTGAGAAAATTCATAAAAGCTTTGTTCATACATTTTCTTCTAGCTGCCATTGATCGCCGCGCCTTTCGCATTTCAAACTAATTATTTTGTCTTGTAAGTACAAATCAAATGCAGACTACGTTTCGTTCTAAATTCATTAGTATTCATATTCATTAGTTATAGTCACTGTTTGTCATAATGTCTGACTGGCAGACCGATACATCAGTTCAAAATGTATGGAATATGACTATTTTAATTTCCCCAAAAACTTACGATTATTTGGAGGGCTACTCGTACTTTGGGGGAAACATTCCTTATGGGAAATAAGATCGATAAAGCCAATGCGGTTTTTTATTATTAACTTTCACCTAACTGACCTTTTTTTAACAAATCCGTATTCAGATTTTATTTTGACATTCAAAATTCACCCAACGTTTCATAAAAACAAAGTTCCTCACTGAAAAGAAAAGGTTTCCAAAATTTGGCCACATTCTGTTTAGTAGCGAAGCTGTAAATAATACATAAGTGTGAATAGTGCGGTGTGCGGGACGCGACAATAGCGCATCGGTCGGTTGGTCGGTCGGCGCGGGGTGTCGGCACAATACAGATAGGTAGTGTCGGGGCGTCGGGCGCGGCCGGGTACTGTACGCCGGCGCCGCGCCGCTTGTTTCACTGGTGATGTCGGGTGACGGTTGTAGTGAGAGTCGCGGCGAGCTATGCTAACCCTATTGACGTCGGCAGTTCGTGCCCGATGACCTGAAAGACGACAAATACTGGGCGCGCCGGCGGAAGAACAACATGGCAGCCAAGCGGTCGCGCGACGCGCGCCGCATGAAGGAGAACCAGATCGCACTGCGAGCCGGCTACCTCGAAAAGGAGGTGCGTATTCACACCTTAGCCCACGCACTTATCTACACTCCCACACTTCCCACTCTTTACTCTCCACTCTCCCTATCACTGCGCTGAACTATCAACGACATTTTAATGCAAATATACAAACTAACGCCACAGCCGTATATTCAGACCCTCCAGCAAAATATAATAATTTGGCGACCACCCGCGGCTCCGTCTGCCTAAAGCAAGCGTAAAACTTTTATACCATACAGTGGTCTGGGTATGGACTAGCGATAATCTAGGTACATATACTACAACTGTCGGGTAAGGTGCCCTAGGAGTGCGCAGTTTTGAAACAATTGCCCATATCTCGAAATCGTAGAACATGTATTTGAATCAAAACACTTTTAATACTTAGCAACGGCATCATACTTTAAATTAAATTACAAATGACTAACGTACAAATAAACATTTAATACTTATTAATAATCTCTATGACGAGGAAAAATGCGCACTCTTGGGATAGTTTTATCCCAAGAGTGCTCATACGAGTAAGGGACCGTAAGAGTGCGCACGGTATCCTAAGAGTCCGCATGATATATTATGTGCCCAAATCACAACAATATGCCCATATAAGAGGTGCACTTGTCCTGCCACCAATCTGTACAGCTTTTGCATTGCATCCAATCCTCTGTAATAAGTTCTTTATAATATTTCTGGTATCCAGGACAATGCCAGTTTTTTTTTTAATTTTGCGGTGGTGTAATCTATTGTTTTTAATATATTTGACTAATTCTCATTCGATTTCTTGAGAAAATGTAGTCATATATCTACCGAGGCAAATCGCCACGACATCTCTATTAAAACAATTTTTTGTGCTGGATTCCGGCGTAGTGCATACCTAGTAAGTCTGCTACACGTCTCTTACTCTTATTCTCCTTCACTAGCTTCCGAGCAAGGTTCAAAAGTTCAGATTTCCGCAGAAAATTTTTATGTAGGTATCTGTTTTCGTGGTTATGAAACCATTTGGACGTATAATAACAAATTATTAGACAAAATATTTGAAGAGTGCGCTGTCCTACAAGAGAGCGCATGCGCACTCTTGCTGTGCGCACTTTTGTTGCCTAACCTATTTTTTTATGAAAGTCTTTACTAAGCCATCTAGTTCACCCTGGTATGAAACAATGAGGCCGGTTTGTTGTCCGAGAAGTATATTGAATGATTTATGCACAGAAGTAACACTTCCTCTTTAAACATAAGTTGTCACGCACTTTGCATAACACAAAAACATTTCAGGAAAAGTACCTGAAATAAAAAATCTTACCTTGTTCTATCAAAACTTAATTATTATTCACAGAAGTTCGTTCAAACATAGGTATATAGTGAGCTTTCAAAACGCATCTTATATTTGTCCGACCTGTGCAAATTTGCGGGAAATTTCAATGCTGCATACTCTTAGGAACCGTGCGCGCTTGGGGCACCTTACTATACACAAAATACCCCCAATTAACTCTCCAACCTCTACTCCTCTGAGTGGCAGCCATTTTTATTTTTCTGTCACACTATGAACAAATGCAATCTTTTGTTTGGTTTCGTCCTACTGTGACAAAAATAGGCTTATTCTAATGAAAACAATAGTTTCAATAATTCAAATAAGAATCTTAAAAAAAATGTCTACCTAACATTTACGTAACTCATGAAAAATCTAAAAAATCAATAAAATTTGTTATTTGGAAAAATTTTGCAGTCTACTGTAAAACAAGGTCGTTGACCCCATGTTACTTGTGTTAGGTCAAACGTTCATAGCAAAGTAACTGACAAGAGCCGATTGCAAATGAGGTTTCTTCTACTTAAGAAAGTATAATTAAAAGCTATTTAGTCTTTTCGAAAACTTTTTTGGAGCAAACATCTAGAGATACGCAAGAAATAAGTTAACCTAATTATTCATTTTAATATTGAAAACAGAGGTAATACCTACTTGAATATTTTATTATAGTTATCACGGTACTCACACAGCAGTTTAAAAAAAAACACACTGCGATTAATCAGTCCCCCGCTACAACACAACACATTCAGCGCATTTCCTCATACATAACACAAAATGATACACGTCGCGAGGTGCGGTACAGGCCAGCGACAGCGTTAGCGAAGTGTGGAACTAACAGGCGCACACTTGCGTTCCAGAACATGGGTCTGCGGCAAGAGGTCGAACTGTTGAAGAAGGAAAACCACATCCTGCGCGAGAAACTGTCCAAGTTCGCGGACGTATAGACGGCGCGCGCCCCGTCGCGTCGCGTCGCATAGCACAAACACGCCACTCGACATGTAAGTACCTACCGGCGACCAGCGACGCGCGATGTCGACGTATAGACGTCGTCGGTGACGCGCGCCCCGTCGCGTCGCGTCGCATTGCACAAACACGCCACTCGACATGTAAGTACCTACCGGCGACCAGCGACGTGCGATGTCGACGTATAGACGTCGTCGGTGACGCGCGCCCCGTCGCGTCGCATTGCACAAACACGCCACTCGACATGTAAGCACCTACCGGCGACCAGCGACGTGCGATGTCGACGTATAGACGTCGTCGGTGACGCGCGCCCCGTCGCGTCGCGTCGCATTGCACAAACACGCCACTCGACATGTAAGTACCTACCGGCGACCATCGACGCGCGATGTCGACGTATAGACGTCGTCGGCGGCGCGCGCTCCGTCGCGTCGCGTCGCATAGCACAAACAATGGACCGACTCTTTCAATGTTATATCATTAAACTATCACTATGCAATACTAGTATGTGCTTGTACGGTCCGTAGCGCCGTACAGTGTCAAATCAGCATTTTTACATTATTGCATTCATATCGCGGCGCGTCAGTACGCAATCATACCGCGCCTCAATCACATAATTTTTCCTCCATTCGTAATAAGTACATATAATTCATGTGTCAATAAACAGTGTCTCAGTATCTCAGAAAATCATTTTTATTTGGTGTAGCCGTAGCTCCTACATCAATTGGTCCTTTGAACCTCCGAAGGTGGGACAATTTCCGTGTGTGTAATTTTTGTGAGTGAGCATCTAATCTTAAGCCTTGAATTGCCACGTGGGGATTAACCACGTAAGTGACCAGTGCCAGCCTTCGGTGAGTCATCTTTATATAATAATCCATCATCATGGAAGATCTTCTTGCAACGCAAAGCCAGATCATGGAGGCAATGAACTCCCTTTTCAGTAACTTTAAAAAAGACGGGTCCGCAAAACGTCGCAATACATCAAAAAGCGATTGAGTACGTTAGAAGGTTACTGGCAGGAATTTCAGTGTAACCATATTAAATTGTGTGAGTTTGATGACAAATCGCATGAATATTTTACGAGCAATGCATATAAAAGAACATCAGAATTTTATATTGATACACAGCACATATGCAAAAAATATCTATTACCCTCTGACACAAATCCGGAGGAAAAGCAACTCCTGCGCCCGGTCGCTCCCCTAGCTGGGGGGCGAGGGACGCATCGCGCTGAGGCGCCAGGAGAATGGCAGCAGCCTCCGTCATCAGATCCTCAAGCATCGCGCAGCAGCAGCGGCAAGGGGACCAGCAGCAAACTGGAGGAGTTGCTCCACAAACAGAAAAGCAACTTCAAAGCATTCTCCAGGACAATCGACAGTATCAACCTCAACAATATCTCCGACAGGTGGGAATTCGAGGACATTATGAAGTCTATGCAGAACCGATGGTCAGTTATAGAGTCCTTATTTTGGGAAATAGATAGCGAGCTCTACAAAGACAACTTCGAGTACGAGCAAGCCTCTGGTAGGTATGAACAGCAGTTCAATGACATCAAAAAGGCCATCAGCAGCAAAATGTGGTCTCTAAATTGTGAAAAATCAACGCCGCAAATGGATTTACCTACTTTCACCGGGAACAACCAGCAGTGGGTGTCCTTTAAGGATTTATTCGTGGAGGCGATACACAACAACCGATCTCTATCGAACGATCAAAAATTACAGTTCCTCAAGGGGAAGCTTCGAGGTGAGGCGGAAAAACTGATGCTACGTCTACCTATCAGTTCCGAGAACTATGAGGTTAGTTGGAATCTGCTCTGTCGAATATACAACAACACTAAGTATTGTGGATCTAGGCTCTCGAAGTGGACTGTATAACTATTTATTCCTAGATGCCTGATTTTTCCTACTATTTTCACTGGGACACTTCTACTGGGATAGGGTTAATAAGTATCTCTTGACGGTTAGAACAATACTGAACAACTGCTCCTTTATTCCCAAAACTTGACTAATTATAAACAAAAAATTAAAGTTAACAATCGTTACCTTGCACGTGACGCGTTGGCCAATCAGAGCCCCGCTTGTACACTTGTCCCTGTCCCCCTCTGCATTCCCCGTCCGATCCGACCCCGGACGTTGAACACGTGCACAAGCGAGTTCCAACGTATCTGAATTGTGATTGCCAGATGGTTACTTTCACGTGTTATTTTAATAAAATAACACTACATCATTTTTAGTTAATTCCTAATTCCTATACATTATTAGCAGAGATAAATAGTATGCAGAACGAATGGCACTTTAATGCTCCTTCTTGGCCAAGTGCAGGAGGCATATTTGAGGCTGCCGTCAAGAGTTTTAAGTACCACCTTCGCAGAGTAGTTGCGGAGCAAAAATTAACCTACGAGGAATTTACAACTTTGCTATCACAACTCGAAGACTGTTTGAATTCCTGGCCTCTGCGTGCAATTAGTGAAGATCCAAACGACATCAACTATTTAACTCCATCGCATTTCCTAGCCAGCGGTCCGATACTTACCATCTAAGACAGAAAGAGACGAAAGAACAAGGTGGCATCTAGTACAACGGATCTTACAAGACATATGGAAGAGATGGCGCACAGAATACCTCACTCAGATCTCAGTGAGAAGCGAGTGGCAACAACGACAGCCCAATGTTAAGTTAGATGACATTGTGCTCATTCACGATGCGAATCTGCCAGCAGGCAAATGGGCACTCGGCCGAGTAATTGACCTTCACCCAGGGAAGGATGGACATTTAAGAGTCATCAGTCTCAATACCAAGAACGGTGTTCTCAGGAGACCGATCGTCAAGGTTTCAATTCTCCCTGTGAATAGTGAAGACAGGCAGTGTTTTAAGTCAAGATGGCCATTCGTCCGACTCAGCAAATCCAAACTCAACAGAGCAAAAACAATCACCAGCAAAAGGGGTCACTCACACCCTAAAGACGTCATTTATTAATTTTATGACGACAATATTTATGTTTTTTATGCTATGTACAACGACGACAGTTCAAGGCGCTTATGACATTTCAGCATTGCAAAGTATTTATTTCGACAAATTATCCGACATACGAATCGTCCAAGACAAGTGGAAACTCATAGTTTATTACAACATGGAGCCGTACTGGAAGGGAACCAAATTACCAAACGTCTATTATAAACATATAGATGGTTTATGTTCTAAATTACAACGGAGATCCCACTGTGACATAATTACACTCCAGTTACGTCACCGCTTCGCAGAACTTGAGTACTACGAGCGCATGTTAGTTCGATAAGCATACGCGCACGCGACGAGGCCTTATCAATGGAGTTGGCTATGTCGCTCATAGTCTGTTTGGCGTCTTGTATGAACATTTTGCAGAGCAGTATGAAAAGGATATAACTACAATTAGAAGCAACCAACAACATTTAGTATCTCTTTGGAAAAATCATACCTCAGTCATTGAAGCCGAAAACAATCTACTAGGTCAAGTGGAAACATCTACGGAAGCTCAGTACAAGATTTTCAAAACGCATTTAAACATTTTGGAGAAGTACTAACGACTTAAAGGGCGAGATTGAGCAGATAGAAATCGTCAACGAGTTTATGCTTTCAAGCATCATAGCAAATAATGTTCTCTTCAGTTTAAAGAGCATTCAGGACACCCTACTGGACACCATCACTAATGTCCAGCAACTTAATATTCACCTCTTGGCACCAAAACAGCTTCGCGACGAACTCAGCATCATATCGGGTCAATTGATATAAGAATAGAGCTCGCATGACCGCACAGTACTTTATCTTCGAGATACAAATTCCATTGGTTAGTAGCTTCGATCTGTATAGGCTGTATCCAGTACCTCGACAGGCGGGAAGTTCTATCGTTAGCATCGCACCAATAGCAGACTACTTGGCAATAAACCTACAGAAGGATACGTACCTACCTGTTTTGGAAATCGAGTTACAGAAATGCACAGAACTCTACAAAACTTCGCATTTATGTGAGTTGCAGAAGCCAGTTTAACGTAGAGAATCAGATACTCGTAATAGTTTTTGTGTCAGAGATCAGCAGACGGGTAATTGTAAAATAGTAAAGAGCTCGTGTCAAGTATCATGGGCGGCACTTCCACACCAACAACACACTAATGAACTGAATATAGAGTCAGACATAGTATTAGCCGAGATCGCTCACGTCAATAAAATCATCAATCTGACGATACCGATTACTTTCTTGAATGAGAGCAAGTTCAATGAATCCTTCGCCGCCATAGACGAACAAATCATACAGATTAAGTCTTCAGGAGTTCAATTGGAACATGAGGACGCAATGTCGTCACATGACGTCCATCAGTACGTCGCCATTTATTCAGTGGCAGCAGTAGCGTTGGCATGCGCCGCGTGCATCTGGTGGCGATCATGCCGCTCTGCTTCGCCAGACTTGAGCGACCGCACAAGGTTGGCCGCGTCCTTGACGCGTGTGCCGCCCGTGCGCACATCGGCGGGCAATCAGCTCGCTCCTGCAGCGGGTAATCAGCCCGCTCCTGCGGCGGGCACTGCGGCAGCGCCCTCCACGGGTGCGCTGCCCATTGTTAGTATTCCTAAACAGTGTAAAGTGCAAGTCAGTGTTTGTGAACAGTGTAACTCCATTCGTAATAAGTAGATATAATTTATGTGTCAATAAACAGTGTCTCAGTATCTCAGAAAATCATTTTTATTTGGTGTAGCAGTAGCTCCTACAGTGCTATTGCACTATAATATTATAAATGCGACAGTTCGTTTCTTCTCCACGCTCGCCTTAACGGCCAACGGATTTAAGTGAAAGTCGGAAACCTGGATAACCCGCGGTTTCCCTTGATCTCGGGAAACCGCGGGTGAAGCCGCAGGATGCAGCAAATTTATTTATTTAGAAAATAAAAGTTACTGAATAGTAATCCCAGCAGAGGCCCAAGTCGTTTGGTTAAGTGGTGCCTAGAAGTTGTGTGCAGTAGGTAGGTACTGCGCTGTCACTCGCTCTGAGGCAGCTCACAATCAACATAATGTCCAGGTAGTGGTTATGATTGGTGTCTATAAGCCATCGTTCTCAATGTTAACTTGGTGGTGTTAAAGTGTCGTGTTGTGTTGCAGGTTGCGGGCGCTCGTCGGCGCCAGCAGCCGGCCGCCGCCGCGCCGCGCCGCGCCGCCGCCGCGCCGCCGCCGCGCCGCCGGGCACACATTCTTCACGACTTGCGTTCTTCTTAACAACTCGTCACCTTCGACACCGTCCTCGTGACAGACGCTGCCGCGCCGCCGCGCCGCCGCACTGCTGCCGCAGCCGCTCTGCAGTCGGCGGGAGGCTTCTGTCACCGCACTCGTTCTCAATGCCCCACTGCACTGTTCCCATTCTGAACGCTTCGATTTGCTCGATGGTTACCCTAAAGACTACAGCAACGAGACCTAAATATATAAGTACATAGATCTAAGAGTAGTGATAGCTCGATGATATAACTATTAAGTAAGATAAAGCAAATCGAAACGTTTCCGCTGTGTCAATCTTATGTTAAGTTTAAAATATTTTATATATAATTGTTGTCGCAGTTACCGTAACTTTAACTACTTAGTTTGATAGGTGAAACGTAACCAAAGTTCCGTTCGAGTTATGACCTCCCGCCGCCGCCGCGTCGCCGCGCCGCCGCCGTCGCGTCGCGCCGGTGCGGCGCCGGCGAATCGGTTCGTCACTAACAGGGTTGCCAACGATGTACGGACCAAAATGTTGAGTAAATAGTTGTTTTTGAAAATGTATGTCGTGTCCCGTCCCGAGCGCACGTGCACGCGCCCGTAGCGCCCGCAGCGCGCTGCGACTGCACCGCACCGCGCGGCTCTAATGTAATTAGTAAGTGAATGTTGTTGAATATTTATATGAGAAGGCAGGCGCCGCGCCGCGCCGCGCCGCGCCGTGCCGCCGCCGCCGCCTGGATTGCTCAAGTGGCTCGCGCCGCCCGCGCGCGCGCGAGTCTAGCGGCTGCGTCTGTATATATACATAGGTAGTTGTAACGGCTCCCGGCCCGGCCGCGACCGGACCCGACTAGCGCGCTTGTAGCCAGCGTACCTACTCGTACTCGTAGGAGCTCCGTATCACTTTAGAGCCGGACTAACACTGTCGTTTCCGTAGTGAGCGAACACTACTTAGTTTCGTTTCGAGTTGACTTAGTGCATAGTTTAAGTAGTATGTAGATTCCGTAGAGTAGTATTGTTATTAGTCTATTTTTGTTATGGCTGTAGTTGTTAACGTTTTTGAAAGTTTATTATTTTTTTAGTTTAAAGAGACTTCCGATACTGTCGTTATGGGTAGGACCCAGTGGACGAGTGGAGCCGGCGCGGCGCGTGCGTGCTCGGCACGGCCCGCGTGCGGCACGCGCGCGGCCCGCGTGCGTGTCTCGTCCCTCGCACTGAATGCGTTTTGGACGTTTCCTCTGCACTATACTTGATCGTGCTAATGTTATAATATATTTTTGTAGGTTTTTGTCGTTGATATTGAGTCAATTGAATATTTATTGAATTGAAGAAAAATTAATGTTTATAAACTAAGACTAAGAAGTTGTTGCATTTGAAAGTATTTTATGAATACAAAGCGAGAACAATAAAACGTTTTTCTATAAAGGTTTACATTATGAGGGATACGATAAGGTGCGACGGTCGATATTTCAATGCACTGTCTCATATCAAATATGATATATTTATATAATATGACTAATGTTACTCGGCCGCTCGGCATTTGATAACCCATCATGTTTGTTAAAAGAATATACAAGGACTATGCAATATTGTGTATAATATGTTATACATTCATTGTAATATAAATTGTTTGCCAGAAATTGTAAAATGGATTTATGGTTATTAAATTATAATTGTATATTAAGGTATCGCGTTAAGATGGAGTCGTTTGTAAGAACTTTGCATGGTAAGGTGTAACCTACCCGAACGAAACCGGGCGCCGGCCCGGCCCGCACGCACCCGTCCCGCAGCCCGCCTCCCCGCCAGCGTCCCGCTTCCGTCCCGCCCCGGCCCGCGCCCCAGGCGAGCCCGCGCACGCCGCGGCTCGCGACTCGCACTCAACTCTATACCTACACCTCAAAGTTGCAACAACCTACAACTATATTCATTTACATGTACATTTACGAGTAGTATTTTGATTTCAAATTAATTTATATGGTTCTTCTATGGATTGAAAATAATTGTTAATTGTTGTATTTATGTTTAGTTTTGTTAAAGGCGTGGTGGCGGTTTCGCCCGCCCGTCCCGCGCCCCGCGCGCCTCCTTCAGTTCACTTCTGTTCTGACGTAGCGGCTAGCGACCTCACGGCCTCTAGTGATTCAATTGCTGATAGATTATTTCGATCGGTGTTTTATGTAATAAATCGTGGTTAAAATACCTTGCACATAACAAGAGTTTTTATTGCCTGGTCCCTTTTCTGAACTTTGAATACAAACACTTACACAGTAATACACAGAATAATTTGTAATATCTGCCGTCCTAGATACCCAATATACCCATGTTTAATCCATTATTCAGTCAGCGTGAAAATAAAGTAGTAAGTACAGTTACAAATAATAATCTATACATATAATAATCTATACATCTATACATATAATAAAATCTAGAACTAAAAAATCTGTACATGGATATATTCGAAAAAAATCAACCAGGGCGACTTAAAATGAGTTAGTGAACATATTTAAACAGTTTTAAAAATGTTTGTTTGTTTGTCTGTTTGACAGCCTTAAACTTAAAAACTACTAACCGGATTTTGATAAAATTTCCAGGAATTTGTTAAATTAAATCCTGATTCTAATATAGGCTATCGAAATTTTGAAAAATCTACTTATGGGGGGGGTTAAATGGGGGGTGAAGTTAGTGTGGAAAAAAGTAATTTGATTGTCCTAATTCTTATAATATTTTTAAGCATTAACGAATGCCAAACGAAAAACTCAAACAAGGTTTTTCAGGAAGAAAAAATTCGACCACCGGCTGGGACTCGAACCCACACCCCAATATTCCCTCAGCGCGGGACGCTCTACCAATTGAGCTACGTTGGGCACCAACTCGAGTGTCGAATTTCTTCTTCCGCTATTTTACCGTCTTAAGGGTGACGTGTACGCCATCTATTGAGAGTGGAGTGAACCTTTTTCTCAACGAGCAAGATCAATGTTGCAATTGAATACTTGCTCTGTGATGACGCGAACCCATTTTAATTCTTATAATATTTTTAAGCATTAACGAATGCCAAACGAAAAACTCAAACAAGGTTTTTCAGGAAGAAAAAATTCGACCACCGGCTGGGACTCGAACCCACAACCCAATATTCCCTCAGCGCGGGACGCTCTACCAATTGAGCTACGGTGGGCACCAACTCGAGTGTCGAATTTCTTCTTCCGCTATTTTACCGTCTTAAGGGTGACGTGTACGCCATCTATTGAGAGTGGAGTGAACCTTTTTCTCAACGAGCAAGATCAATGTTGCAATTGAATACTTGCTCTGTGATGACGCGAACCCATTTTAATTCTTATAATATTTTTAAGCATTAACGAATGCCAAACGAAAAACTCAAACAAGGTTTTTCAGGAAGAAAAAATTCGACCACCGGCTGGGACTCGAACCCGCAACCCAATATTCCCTCAGCGCGGGACGCTCTACCAATTGAGCTACGGTGGGCACCAACTCGAGTGTCGAATTTCTTCTTCCGCTATTTTACCGTCTTAAGGGTGACGTGTACGCCATCTATTGAGAGTGGAGTGAACCTTTTTCTCAACGAGCAAGATCAATGTTGCAATTGAATACTTGCTCTGTGATGACGCGAACCCATTTTAATTCTTATAATATTTTTAAGCATTAACGAATGCCAAACGAAAAACTCAAACAAGGTTTTTCAGGAAGAAAAAATTCGACCACCGGCTGGGACTCGAACCCGCAACCCAATATTCCCTCAGCGCGGGACGCTCTACCAATTGAGCTACGGTGGGCACCAACTCGAGTGTCGAATTTCTTCTTCCGCTATTTTACCGTCTTAAGGGTGACGTGTACGCCATCTATTGAGAGTGGAGTGAACCTTTTTCTCAACGAGCAAGATCAATGTTGCAATTGAATACTTGCTCTGTGATGACGCGAACCCATTTTAATTCTTATAATATTTTTAAGCATTAACGAATGCCAAACGAAAAACTCAAACAAGGTTTTTCAGGAAGAAAAAATTCGACCACCGGCTGGGACTCGAACCCACAACCCAATATTCCCTCAGCGCGGGACGCTCTACCAATTGAGCTACGGTGGGCACCAACTCGAGTGTCGAATTTCTTCTTCCGCTATTTTACCGTCTTAAGGGTGACGTGTACGCCATCTATTGAGAGTGGAGTGAACCTTTTTCTCAACGAGCAAGATCAATGTTGCAATTGAATACTTGCTCTGTGATGACGCGAACCCATTTTAATTCTTATAATATTTTTAAGCATTAACGAATGCCAAACGAAAAACTCAAACAAGGTTTTTCAGGAAGAAAAAATTCGACCACCGGCTGGGACTCGAACCCACAACCCAATATTCCCTCAGCGCGGGACGCTCTACCAATTGACACACGTCACCCTTAAGACGGTAAAATAGCGGAAGAAGAAATTCGACACTCGAGTTGGTGCCCACCGTAGCTCAATTGGTAGAGCGTCCCGCGCTGAGGGAATATTGGGTTGTGGGTTCGAGTCCCAGCCGGTGGTCGAATTTTTTCTTCCTGAAAAACCTTGTTTGATTGTCCTAGAATCTTAAAACTCGGACTGAATACTTATAATTACAAATAAATAAATACGGGTTCGAGCATTTTTCAAAATTTAGCTTCTTTAAGCAATGACGACAGAAAATAGATAAAATTAGTCTGACTTTCAAACGCTGTGCAGACTACGAAAATGAATGAAATACATAGGTTTAAAATTATAATTACATAAAATAATATCATGGTAGAAATACAATTTCAGCGTTTTCAAGAAATCTTACAAAATAACTTGGAATCTTTACACGAAAGAGACTATAATTATTTCAACACTTGAAAATTAGTTTATGCAGTAGAAAGTAGATGGCGTTAAAATTATAATTACATGAAAAATATAATGGTAGAAATATAATTTCAGCGTTTTTTTCAACACTTGAAAATTAGTTTATGCAATAGAAAGTGGATGGCAGTAAAATTAAAACTCGCAACCATAAAATTACTTTATGGAATGCACCAGACCAGTGAATAATGTTAAAATATTTTTCTTTTCCAATTCGCTTAGGTCGACGTTACCTGATTTATGATTGGTATATCAGTAGGTACCTCTGAAGCGGTGTGGCGAATATTGGCTTCAACCGTCCGGCTCAAACCAGCTCAAACCGTCCAAAAGCCTTTTAAAACCCTCTCCAGACTGTGGTCTGTGGTATGTGTGTCAGAAATGTGCTTCTGGCGTTTTTTAAGTTTTGCCAAGAGGATAATTCTGCAGAAACTTTAATGTACGACGAAGTACCTTTGTTCAACGAAAAACAAATTGATCTATCTAACAGATGACTCCGGCTCTGCAGCCGCTAGCGACTCCGGCTCTGCAGCCACTACCGACTCCGGCTCCGCAGCCGCTAGCGACTCCGGCTCTGCAGCCGCTAGCTTCTGTTTCATGTTTTATTTCTCTAGGTGTTGTTGTTATTGTCGTACCGTGTAGTTTCGTCCGAATAGATCTTTTCTTTATTTATTTCAACAACAATCCAAAATATCCTTTATTTAGTATTAGCTGTTGCCCGCGACTTCGTTCACGTGGATTATAGTTAAACGCTGATGTAGTCTTTTTTTGTAGAGATGATACTTTGTATTCAGTCTGAGTTTAAAGATTCTAGGACAATCAAATAACTTTTTTCCATACTAACTTCACCCGTCATTTAGCACCCCCATAAGTAGATTTTTCAAAATTTCGATAGCCTATATTAGAATCAGGATTTAATTAAACAAGTTCCTTGAAATTTTATCAAAATCCGTTTAGTAGTTTTTAAGTTTAACGCTTTCAAACAAACAAACAGAAAACAAACAAAAATTTTAAAAACTGTCTAAATATGTTCAGTTACTCATTTTAAGTCGCCCTGGTTGATTTTTTTCGAATATCTTCCATGTACAGATTTTTTAGTTCTACGATTTTATTATATGTATAGAATGTATAGATATGTATAGATGACAGTTTCAAACAAAGGAAGACGAGTGACGCGCTAATATTGTAATCATTGAGGAATGAGACCTCAATGATTGTAATCTAAAAGCTTGGGCTCCATTGAGGAATGACACACTACCTCAATGTTGGGCTCGCTGCGGCACAGAATACATAACAGTTTCTAAGACCGGCTATGACTCGACGGCGGCGGCGGCGCACGAATTATTCCGAAACTCTCCGACTACACAAGTAGGCAGTGTGTATAACAAGGATGGGTAGAGGCGCCAGTTAATGCGTGCGAGCGAGATGTAACTAAACCTCTATCGAATAATATCGCGTATCGTGTCTCTCACTTCTATTTCCATTGGCTAACTCGCTCTCAAAAATATGGTAGAGCAAGAATATTAATATTTTATTATTTATCAAAATATCATGGATATTTCATACCTACGAGTGGAAAGCAATCCCATGTCACTTATTTTACTTTCCTAAGTGAATATAACACTTTCTAAACAAGCACGCAGGCATCTTTAATGAGTTTTTGTTGAAAGTACGACCACGTAAGGCACAAGCATTCACGACTGTGGTCTAATCGCGACTAAGTGCAAGTGTGTCGCCAGACACACTTGAGAAGGTCCATCTTTGAAACTGTGTCACTCGTCTTCCTCTGTTTGAAACTGTCACTGTTTCTTACTGTTTCATTTGCGATCAGATTCTAGTAGCCATATTAGTACCAACATCATTTAAAAACTGTTTATTTTTTAATATTTTCAACATGTTAGGTTTGATTCGATGAGTTAATTTAAGGGAAAGTTTCCTGATGGGAAATAGGACCGATTAAGTTCATGTTGTATTTTTCTTTGACAAATGCATTTTTTCATCTTGACTCCCTTTTTCAACGTCTACATCTACAAAATACTGTAATTTTATCTTCTTGAAAAATCACCCAATGTTTTCTAAGAACATAAGTGCCTCACTGCAAAGGGAAAGGTTTGAAAGATTTTGCTACACCTGTATGTATGTCAGGTTTAATGATACGATTATGGGCCAAAATTCTTTAAATTTTAGGAGGGGCAACTGGCCCCTTCTTAAATTTATTATTTCATGTATTACCCAAAGCCTATTCAAAAAGTAGACATATGCACATGCACACGGCCCAGATTTTCTAAATCAAACATAGATACATTAAAGTCGTTTGACGAAGAGGATGAAGGGCTCTACAACATAGTTATAAAAATTAAGGTAGTAACCATGCAGCCAAACAAAACATTTTATTTAAAAGTTTACGTGACGCGCACTCATTCAAGCTCAACTTATTTTTAGATGAAATATTCTAATTAAAATTGTATTATAAAAACAAACTCCTTAACTATAAATATGGATTTAACAAAAGCGAGATGTATCACAGTGGGTTGTGAACACTTGAGTTGATCGACGTAGGAATGCGTGTGGAAGCGTTTGTAGGCGGTCGGCCGTGTGGGAGGTGCTGGGCGCTAAGCGCGCGCGCCGTCGTCACCCGCGCCAGCGGCGGCGGCGGCGGCGGCACCGGTCTCGGGCTGGAAGGAGCGGATGATGGCGAGCAGCGCCGTGTACGTGCCGGCCACCAGCCCCACCAGCCCCACCACGAACAGCAGCACGTCCTTCACGAGCCGAATGCGGCCCGGGCCGAACTTGTCGGGGAACGCGAGGCACGCCTCCATCAGCGCCGGGAAGCACATGCCCAGCGCTGACAGGCACAGCGCGCCGAACAGCGAGATGAACAGCCCCAGCCGCGGCACTGCCACCGCCAGCACGACTGCAACACAACCGTAGGACACCGCTTACGTACTTACATTTCTCACCGTGCGCTGAGACAAGTCAGGTTCATTTAACCCGATTGTCCATTTCACAAATAAATAAATGATTATCTTGTTTGGTTATATAATAAACGTTTCAGAATTTTTAACAGATGAGAAGTAGCATTAATTAATGTAATTAAATAAATAAAGGCATAGGAATATAGTTAATAGAGTATGCGTAAGAATAATGAGAATTAAATTTCATAAAATAAAGGAAGATCATTAAAATTAATCTACATGGTACAGAATTTATAACCTTTAGCTTATTATTATTTGAACAATAATTTGAGATACTTATATCAACAGAGAAAGATTTTCAGCAGGGCAAATATAAAGTTATTTGAGTATAGCTAATTGGAAAAAGTGAGCAAGTTTGCACACTACTGTTGAACAATATTCAGAGTAAACATTTAAACAAATTAAAGTGGGCGGGGCGATGAAGCGCAGTTGATGGTTACTACGCATGCGCAGTAGTTAGTACGCATGCGCGGAAGTTAATAAATTCTAAAAGGACCTAAAACGCTAACGTAAGGAAGGAGGAATTATGACTTAAATACATGAGAGATGGAAGTTAATTTTGATTGATAAAAATGAGAATGTCGCTGATGTCGCTGTTACTAATGTAGAAAGCAGGATTAACGACTTAAACACATAGGAGATAGAGTTGATTTTAGTGTATAAGAAAAGGATGTAGCTGGAGTGTCTGGATATCGCCGATGTCGTGGGTCATAAAGCTATATAAAGGGATGCAAGGGAAATTTCGAGGTTCTTTTACTTTTACATTTTGGCGCTCTCTGTGTTTGAGTGGCTGGGCTCCCGATATTAGTTGGTGGGTTTACTAGGGAAGATTTCTGTGTTTGCCATAGTTAATTAATTTAATTTCAGTGAGTTTAATTTACAATTTTCTAGTGTTGTTTAAGGGATTTATTGTTTGAGTTTTGGAGTCTATAGGGGATTGTGATACAGTCCTTTGTGGGTTCTGAGGTTCGGATAATGGATTCTTAGTGTGATAGTAATGGCAGTGTACAGAAGTTTTCTTTAGTGGTTTTTTTTTTATTATTAGGGAAAACGCGGCTTGTGGTTTAAGAGCTTAGTTGTTTGATCATAGAACACACATGACGAAGTGTCATGGCCAAAGGAGAACCGCCTTACGGTGTTAAATGGTTTCTTCTTGGTTCAACTTCCTAACAGAAGGGGTTTGCCTGAGACGAGCAAGCAGTCGATTGATGCTTTTCGACTAACCAGTCTCTCATTTCTAATGCATTAGAATTTAGCTGTTTATCTGAGGGCAAGGGGCTCGTCGAAGTGAATCCATGTGGTAACACACTTGTCTTACTATGAACAGAGTCATTGGATTTGGTCTTTATTTATATACTTATTTATTTCCTTTTATGTCTCTGTCCTGTTGCCAAGCTCATCCGACTTCGGTCTTGGGTGAGGTGACTAAATACACAGGTTTTAGGTTAGCCGAGATACCTTTTCAATCCCGTCGTTAGAATAGTCAGGTGACAATTTCTGTGGCTACGGAAAGCGTCTTCTGTAGGGGGTTTTCATTACACCGTGAAAACTTACAGTTTAAATGTAAATGTGGGATTTATCCCCAGATTTGTTATTAGCTAGGACTTTTAGATAGATTAGGAATATATTTAGGGTAGAAAGTAGGGTTTTAGGGAAGTTAGGTGGATAGGAAACGTTTTAGGGAAAGTAAACAAATAGGGACTTTTCAGGAATGGTAAGTAAATACATTTTAGGAGACTTTTAGATGAATAGGGAACATTTAGGAAACAGGTAAATAGGACTTTTCAGGATTGCTGAGGGAAATAGGAAATATGGATAAAACTATTGCTAATTAACAATAATCCTTTTCCAATTTGGGTGAATATTCACTTTAAAATGTAACGATTGACAGATAGTGATTCTTTTATTGACTCAGATCAATGTTTTAAAGGTTGAAAACTGAAAAGATAAAAATATAAATAATTCAGATTTTGACTCTTCAAAGAAAAGTGCAAGTGGTACATTTGGTTATACTAGGTGAGCAAAAAGCAGCCTATAGTGTGAACTCTATACCAGACGGATTAGAGACACTATTATTGTAGTCACTGACCAGGTCTACTATAAGCATCGAATTTCTTAAACAAAGAGAATAACTAAGCACTTATGGTACTTTTAGACATACCTGCCAAGTTGGTTACATGGTTCTGTTTCACTTATTAAAGTGGCAGATACTATTTTATTAGTCACTGTCTAAATCTACTATTACATTTAACTTGAATGTCTGATTCAGATTCTTCCTGAGAAACAGGACTGATAAGTGAATGAATCATTATTTTGGATAACTAAATCCTACACCATTGAATTGAACTAATATTTTATTTATTATCGTGGTTGGTACAAATTAGGTACTGTTAATATCTATGTTTGTAGAGTTGGATTATTCTGACTAAATGAAATACTTGTCTCAGCAGTGTAATATTACTTTAGTAATTACCTATGATGACTTGATTCTTATAACGGAGTATGTAATTATTAAAAGTACGAACTTACCTTTTACTCTGATAAATTACTATCAGGAGTAGATTTTGTATAGATAGGAAGATTACCTAGTTTAGGAATATTAATAGTTATTATAATTCTTAGGCATCAGTTGAATTCTAACAAAGTTGATGGGCATTTGTATAGCCCTAAATAGAGACTCTCTTAAACTAAATCTGGTTTGAGGAAGTCTCGAAATGAACTAGATGATGGATGAACATGAAGGATGGTACTTGGAGCGGAGTACCATGTCTACACTCTGTCTCTGAGTAGCGAAAGTTTTATTTGTTAAATACCTAGTAAAGTAAATTGTATGGATGTGTGGTTAGGAACGAACTGACTGACATACTTTTGCTAAAAGAATATGTCCTCTTGTCCTTTTGAAGACCTATTTTAACTGACAGACTAGACAGTACATTAATTACATTTATGAATTCCCAATAATTGAGGTACATGGACTTCCGAGAACAGTCTCGAAGGAGAATTATCCAGTCAGGGACGAGATTCACTGTTAACAGCGGATGGATGGTGCTGTAACCTTTGTCGAGACTATTCTATATTAAATTAAATTCATTTAATTGTCAAATGTAGAATGTAAATTTCTAAATAATCTCTTAAACTTTTCATTACAAATATATATCCATGTTTAATAGATTTTCCTTTTGCTTAACTAATGTAGTTTATTCAAAAATTATCCCTTTAAATATAAATTAGAATGACTGAGAGTGTAACAATACCTAGGAGAGATAGTCATATTTATAATAGTACAGGTTTTATATTTAGTTATTAGGGTTAGTTATGAATTGTTTTAATTACCTTAAAAGATCATGGATTATTTCGGTATCACAACGTATAAGGGGTTCTAGTTACTATATGATCACATTGGCCAAACATAAATCAAATCATAATAATTCTGGAGTAGAATAATGAAGTTATAAATGTTAGAGTTTATATAATTAGTGAATTTTATTAAGTAGGTATGGGGCAGAGGTAGTATTAAGTAGTTGTTATCTATTGGCTAGGATTAGGCTAGGCTAGTTAGGAATGTTACAATTTGGTTCAGTAGTAACTCAGGATAGCTATAGAGTAGGAGTAGTTAGATATAGTTAGTTAGGTACTCGTGGCAGGTCGTTACAATTAGGTGCCTGGTGAACAGGATAGGAGTAGTTAATTAGTTATAAGGGGGGGGGGGGGGTTGTTACAGCGCCTACTTATCAGCTAAACTATGTAGGTATTTAAAATCGACATCACATCGGCATTGCACGATCCGTTTAAATATCTGAATAGTAAAATGAACCAGCGCGGTTGGAGGATGGAACCGGACTGAGGTAAGTAGGTGGGATCTATGAAAACAAGGAGAAAGCTGCAATTAAGGGATGAACATTATGGAAAGGTCAGGGAATTTAGAGGGACGAACCGGGTATAAAAGATCGCACCAAACTCTGCAGGTTTTGATTGAAACATAATATCATATTCGATTCATATTTATCATATTCATAGTTTATACTCCGTCCAACTATTTATTTATTTTTTGTCATGGGCACGCCTATGAAGTTCCGTAATTATTGAAGTGATGAACCATACTGAAAAAATGCAATACTTTGTAGGCACTGTTCTTTTACAATTGTGACGAGACTTGCCTATTATCTTCGATATTTTTGAGCCCATATATTGATAACCAACATTTTTAAGGTGATTTGTTCGATTTGGTGAGTGTTGTTGAATAATTTCATTTGTGCATAATTATTATCGATCATAAAAGGTAAAATATTATGATATAAAGTCAAATAAAGCAAATAATACAAACAAAATAATAATAATAATTTTTTTATGAATACATACTTTTAATATAGTCGATATATATACATTCGATATAGTATATTTAAACAGCTGATTATTTCTATAAAACAATACAAAGCGTTGAGCAAAAATGGAATATCAATTTGTTAAATCGATTAAATCTTATTCATAAATAAAGTCGATTGTTTTCAGAAATTGAATCAGTAACGCAATCAGGACATCACCAATCGAGCTCTCATCAAGATAAATAAATAGTTGGACGGAGTATAGTGATCCAAAAGGCGCACGTGACCGCGTGCGACGGATCACCGACGCCGAGCGTCGCTGGCGCCGCGCTTATTGTAAACGTCTACTTGTGAGGGACAGATCACGGTTTCATTATCATCATCATGATGGTCATTGATCATCATCATTTATCGATTCTTCTTCTCTCGTGACCGCTGCGAACGTCGCTTAACCTAGAACGGATACGAACAGCTAGGCGAGCTACTAGCACTACGCTTTTATTTTTGACTAGAGAATATTTCGTAGGCATAAATTCTTATAAACATGAATATTATATATTACATTCATGGCGGGACATCTGGCTAGAAGAGAGGGCGATACACGGACCAGGGCAGTTACAGAATGGTGGCCAAGAGACGGGCGAAGACTAGTAGGCAGACTACCGGCCAGATGGTCCGATGACGTAGTGAAGAGGGTGGGAAACTTGTGGATGCGGAATACGCAGGGCCGGAACAAATGGCGTGAGGGAGAGGAGGTCTATACCCAGCAGTGGGTGGACACGGTCTCAAATGATGGTAATGATAAATTCATAGACTTGCTGCACGCTTTGGTACCAAACTGTAAGTGCAGCAAGCAACTGAAATAAATAAATAAATAAATAAATAAATAAATAGGTGCCAAGATGGGAGTAAACGTGTGTATCAGAATGGCGGGTGTATGTCAACATACGCTCATGCAACATATGATGTGATGAATGTGCGTAAGATTCAAAGCAATGTGCGTCTTATAAATCACAGTTATTCACAAAAATAAGTTAGCCGCCAGCCTGACATCAGAATGGCGGGTGTATGTCAACATACGCTCATGCAACATATGATGTGATGAATGTGCGTAAGATTCAAAGCAATGTGCGTCTTTTAAATCACAGTTATTCACAAAAATAAGTTAGCCGCCAGCCTGACATCAGAATGGCGGGTGTATGTCAACATACACTCATGCAACATATGATGTGATGAATGTGCGTAAGATTCAAAGCAATGTGCGTCTTTTAAATCACAGTTATTCACAAAAATAAGTGCGCCGCCAGCCTGACATCAGAATGGCGGGTGTATGTCAACATACACTCATGCAACATATGATGTGATGAATGTGCGTAAGATTCAAAGCAATGTGCGTCTTTTAAATCACAGTTATTCACAAAAATAAGTGCGCCGCTAGCCTGACATCAGAATGGCGGGTGTATTCTTAGTATGAGCAAATTACCAACCATCTAAGTGTGAACATACTACCGCAGCGATGGTCTAGCCATGTGATCCAACATATCAAAAGCACAACCAGATGCGGCATACGGGTCAGAAGTAATTAGAAAATATTTATTTTAAACGCCTGATTGGTTCATACAAACAAAGTACAAAGTTCTGGATGGTGCTGTTACTGTTATGGGTTGGCGTATTGCTTACCATTAGGCAAACGACCAGCTCGTCTCGTCATCACGTAAAATAAAATAAAAAATACACCCGCTATTCTGATACGCACGAGTAAACCTGTAAATGAGCTAGAGCGGAGGTAGGTACACCACATGGGAAATCGTTGTAAGTAGTAGTGTGAGCGGTGGCTCGCGTGAGTCGCGTGGAGTGCGGTACTCACAGGTGAGTAGGCAGAGCACGACGCGCAGCGCGTACTCGGCGAGGAGGCGCGCGCGCGGCGCCGCCGAGCGCGCCGCCAGCCGCGGCAGCACGTACCCGCGCCACACCACCTCCACCGGCACGAAGCAGTGCAGCCCGTACGAGATGAAGATGGCCACCGCGTACATCACGATCACGCTCGCCGACAGCCTGCCGCCGCCGCCACCGTCGCAGAAACAATACGGTTGTACACATCTAAACACCTCGGTCTTGTTCGAGTAGGTAACACGTTATAACGATTAATTTCATATTCGAGTGTGTTCTCAATCAATCAATCATTTCTTGACACATTTTGTTGGACAACGCTTCATGCCGCGGCGTTGGTCTACTGCGACGATCAGTAAAGCGTGCAAGTGTAGTAGTAGGAACGTTGTCCTACATGAGCTGTAGGAAAACGTTCCTACTACTACACTTGCACGCTGTAAGGACTATGAATATGTCACACACACTATGGGAGTATAAAGTGTTCAGGCAATGTCTTTTTTTATTGTATGGAAGTAATGGGGGTACTGACGGGCTGTGCGGCAGGTCCAGCGTGATGGAGTCGCGGCACTGCGACACGCAGTAGCGGTAGCCGAGCGCGCCCAGCGCCACGTACAGCAGCACAATGATGGTCATGCCGGTGTTGAGGACGCCGCACGGCGTGCCGAACGACTTCGGCGTTTTCATGTTGTTCTCCAGCGCCACCACCTGCGCGCGACACGACTCCATTGCAGCCTCTACTCTACTCACTCTACTCACTATCACCGCGCACCTATACCTATATATATATATATATATATATATATATATATAATATATATTGATATATATATATATATATATATTATTGAGCGAGACGTCCCGTAGTCATGTTGACATGTTGTTAATTGTATTTTATAATTCTTATATTTGAGTTTCTCGGTGATATCTTCTCTAGCGGGTGCATTTCCGCAGCAACGGTAGAGCTTTTGCATTTCTGTTCTGGGCCCCGAAATCGATTTGAGTATGGGGAAAGAAATGAGTAGATATAATAACCTTTTTTTCAAAATCATGTTAATTGAGTTACAATTTTAAATAGGGTAAAAGCCGAATAGTTCCTCAGTGGGATACATGCCCCGGTTTTAAATACACTATGTTAGGAATGTTCAATTCAATTCAATTTATTCATCTTTTGACATTTCATAAAGTTCTTAGATATCAATCAATCAATCAAAAGTTCTTTATTCAATTTTGTCGTCACAGACGCACTTATGAACGTCAATTATTACAATGACTCTACCACCGTGTCGGAAAAAGAACCACTACTCAGAAGATACGGCAAGAAACTGAGGGGCATATTTTTTTAGAACTTTTGTTACAATATTTTATGTTTGTTTTTGACAATATTATTTTTCTTATGTGCCAGTTGGCTACTTGGCAGAAGCGGAATGTTCCATGCATCTTTGTCTTCTATGTAATTACTAACTTTATAGTATGCTTTTTTTATTAGAATTTTTTTCACCCTAAATTTGAATCTACTTTCTGTGAGCTCCGTTATACATTTTGGAATTTTATTGTAAAAACGTACACAATTGCCCATGAAGGACTTATTCGTTTTACTCAGTCTAAACCTAGGTACCTACTGCAATTCTATCCTTATTTCTAGTGTTTATGTTGTGGTGGTCACTATTCACCTTGAATTTGTGCAGATTCTTACGAACATACATTATATTTTCATAAATATACAGAGAAGGTAAAGTTAATACATTAATTTGTTTAAAGACTTCTCTTAATTTTTCGCGAGGACATAACTCATAAATAGCGCGAACCGCCCGCTTTTGTAAATGATATGTCATAATGTACCAAAAATAATAATATTTAATTACAAAATAATGATTAATTGGCAAAAATGTTGGTGGCGTTAGCGCTTCACTATAGTAGAAGTCCCCTCCCGCAGGCCTCAACCTCAACGCTTACTTAGTGTAAGCCGTACGAGAACGTACGAGAAGGTGCGCGCGGTTCGTCCGTGTGCAAATATCTTCCGCGGCGAAGCTTTCATTGGCGTCCAAATTATATTGGTCGGTAATTTTTATTGAATTTTTTTATTACTGTTTGTGAATTTAGTCAAATTATTGTTCCTTTGCATTAGAGTTTAAATTACACTGGTTAATACTTTTTATTGTTAAATTATATTTTATTATTTCGCAAATAATAAGGGCAAGTATCCGTATCGGATAGGATATTCGCCCTATTTACTTTTGCGGATAGTCGCCGTAGGGGCAACTATCCGCAACTATAAATTCAAAATCAAATGAAATCACAAAGACATTAATTTATTTTGATTTTAATTCAACTTACTGGGACATGCTACAAATACTAACCTGTTTCACGCGTTCATTCTAGGTGAGCTAAATGCGTCGTAAGTATAAGCGATTACCAAGCGTGGTGCATTGGCTGGAGAAGATAGTTTAGCACTTGCGTTCGAACAACTGGATAAAAAAACTAAGAGTAAAAACAAAAAGAAATATCTCAAATTTACGGAATATCCTCTCAAACCTTAAGAAGACGCTACTAAAAGGAAAACCAGCAACCGCGTTAGTATTTTGATTAGTACTCAAGAAAGGATCACTGTAAATAATAAAGATTGATTACTTAAATTGATATGAATTTGTTTCTATCTATAAAAATATAGTAAAGTTTCTATCCCCGCACGAGGCAAGTATCCCCCGAAGCACGTAAGGCTACTATCCGCCACAGTAGGCGACTATCCCTTTTTTGAGAAGTCAAATAAAACGGGATTTACTCAAAACCGATAATTATTATGTTTACAAAAATAGGCTACTATAAAGATTAAAGATCAAGGTTTTGGTATATTAGTTGCAACGTGCTTAATAAGTGCATATTTTTTAATTATAGAGCTTTTTTGAAAAGTGGCGCAACTATCTGGCTTTTACCCTGTAATTTTAATTTGATTCGTATTACGTTTCCGACGCTTAAAATTTAATTTTAGTGCGTATTATTTCATAAACGATTGTTGACTTTGTATGTTTCCAGTAAAGTGAAGACAGACACAGAACACGGACAGGGAGAACGGTGCGGTGCGGTGCGGTAGAGTGGAGCAGGGGGGTGCACTCACGACGCCGACGGCGGTGAGCGCGAACAGCACGGTGCCGAAGAAGAGCGGGAACTCGGCGGCGGAGCCCCACAGGTCCAGCGGCTCCTGCACGCGCTCGCCCGACACCAGGTAGTACAGGATGATGCCGATCCCCACCAGCGTCAGCACGTTGGCCAGCGCGGAGAAAGGCGCCAGCATCTTGAGGCTCGGGATCAGGTTGAAGGCCACCAGTGGGCCCAGGATGATCGCCATGTGCACCTCCACCGACAGCGCGTAGTACGGGTCCACCACCTGCAACCGAGCCACGTGACACGCTCGATACTGCTGCCATCGCCATCGCCACTCAAACACGACTATTTATTACGATTAACGTACAAGGAGTACCTACATCATACCTATCAATTGTACTTTGATTTCCTCTAAAATAAACAGATCAGCAGAGAAATCGTGTAACTCGAACACCGGTCCCGATCGCATTCAGTTTTAAATTTGGTACGCGTTGGCATCTCTGAAACTGTAATATCGTTCATTTTCAGCTATCACAATTGGGTTAAGGATTGGGACGCGAACCTTGAGTAGAAAAGTTCGGCAACTCCACAGACAAATACCGATCACGAGACAAGTGTGAAAGCAATCGGGGTCGCTGTTGGAGCTGGACGATCCCTTGCCGACCGCCCGAAGACAGAACTTACTATTTTGGCTTTTTTTATTTGTTAATTGGCTTGCGTTTGACCACTATGTCACCTGATGGTAAGCGACGATGCGGTCGACTATCTAGCACGCTTACCAAGATAGTACCCGTTCACTCGAGACTTGAAGATTCCCAGATTGTAGCTGTCGGGAAAGATGGCTGTTATAAAGGCACTATAAGACTTGAGTAGGTAATTCGTCTCAATATTAATTCCATCCAAAATGGAAGGGCGATGAGCGAACACACCTACTCCTATTGTCCAAAACGAAAAAAGTAAGCGCATTTTTAACCGACTTCAAAAAGGAGGAGGTTTACAATTCGACGGTATGTTTTTTTTTTTTTTTTATTTTTTTTTTTTTGTGTGTTTGTTACGCGATTACTCCGCCAATTATGCATTGATTTCGATGATTCTTTTTTTGATTGGTAGGTAATACTTCAAAGGTGGTCCCATATAAATTTTATCGAAATTCATTCAGTAGTTTTTGAAAAAAATAGCAAAAACAAAAAAATATAAGTTTAATCTTCAAGTCGGTTCTTGTTTTTTTCGTAACCAACTTTCTAAAGGTGGAGGTTTGTATTCGACTGCTTCACCTGCTTCACCCAGGGTTGACTTCCGGTGAGGGAACTCCTCAACGGTGAATAGTACAGGCACAACATTTCGTAAATGGATTTAACCATAATAGCCTGTTCTAAATTCCATCATGACATGGCAGATACACCCAGGATTGACTTCCGGCGAGGGAACTCCTCAACAGAGAATAGGACAGACATGAAATTTTTTTGTACATGCATTTAATTGTGATAGCCCGTTTTAAACTTCGTCATGATGTGGCTTCTAAATCATAAAAGCTTGTCTTTAAAAACTTTTTGAATGAATTTAATTAAAACTTGTTTTTCACTAAAAAGGTTAAAATAAAAAAAAAGGTAGTAGATAAATACTACCTACAAGTAGTACTTACTATATACATAGTATTTATCTACTATCTATTAGACTTGGCTGGCACCGACTTCAAATATATGAGTGGGTAGCGCTTATGATAATTATATTAATTTATTTTTTACTTTTGAGTGCCATTGGTGGTTTTGAAGTCGGTTTAGTTTTTTTTGAAAAATAATTTATTCGATTTTCGTATAAAGTCAGGTTAAAAAATGTAATTTCTCCAAAGAATCAACATTGATTTAATTGTTTAAAGTACCCATCAATTCTAATCGTAAGGTTGTAAGAAAATTAATGGGACCACCTCTTAAGTATCACCTACCATACAAAAAAAATCATCAAAATCCATTCATAAGTGGCGGAGTAATTGCGTAACAAACATACAAAAAGAGATACCGTCAAATTGAGAAAATCCTTCTTTTTGAAGTCGGTTAAAAATACAAAAGGATGAATAACGGACGGACCAATTAAATTAAAAAAAAAATTAAAATGCATTTATTTCGGGTTTCTGACGACCCATACATACAATTATCAATTCACAGAGCGAACAATTAATTATCAATTAAATACAAAGGAAATAAAATTAAATTAGAAATTAAAAATTAATGTCAATGTCAATAAATTATAATGGTCAAAAATATAATTATATGTATTTAAATAATAATTAGTCAAATTCATTTTAATTGACAATTAATGATTCCTATATATTGGTATATGTCTACCCGGCACCACATGATACATGTTTGTCACAGCAGTGCCGAATATAGGGGCAATCCAGTCTCTCGGCTATCATCGCCAGGACTGCATTGCGGCTGACCCGCACCCTGCGCACCAGTGACGCGCACCTCTTGCGCATTGTTGCGTAGAAGCAATCGGTACGCGCTGCCGCGAACATGCCCGAGGCGCTGCAGAAACGGGGCAGCCGCAACACCGCCCTAAACGCGTTATTGAATTGTACGCGGAGAGCGCTGTATGCTCTCTGTGAATAGTTAGCCCACAGTGCGCACGTATACAGCGAAGTGCAGTACGCACGGAAAAGCGTAACCTTCACCTCAACTGAGCTCCGCGAAAACCTACGAGCCAACATATTCGCTCTTTTTGACAGCGCCCTCCGTTCCCGTTCGATGTCAACATTATCTTTGAGGTCAGCAGTGACTATATAGTCAATATAGGGCATATGCCCTAAATACTTGAATTGGTCCACTCTGTCGAGGGGGACGCCATTAAGACGCACAGGTGGCACACCTTGTTGGCCTTTAGCACCACCGGCCTCAAAGACCATGTATTGACTTTTGGTCACATTGTACTTTAAGCCGTGATCACTAGCATACTCCTCGCAGACCTGTAACAGCTTTCTGAGGCCACAGACCGACGCACTCAGCAGCACCATGTCGTCTGCATAGCTCAAGTTGTTAACACATACGTCATCAACGTGACAGCCGACATGCCGACTGCTGAGCTCAGTGATCAGTGCGTCCATATAAATGTTGAACAGAGTGGGTGAGGTCAAACCACCTTGCCTTACTCCGCACTCCAGCTGATACGGCTCCGACAACGCACCCGCCCATCTGACATTGTTGACCTGGTGCGCATACCAATACCTGAAGATGTTAATCAGTTCATATGGTAAGTTAATGTTCTCCAGCTTCTTCCACAGGACATCATATGCCACCAGGTCAAAGGCCTTAGATAAATCGAGGAAGCACGCATAAACAGGTGTTTTACGATCCGTGTAATATCTGACGGTGTGCTTAAGACACAGTATTGCACTCTCTGTGGACAGTTTTGGTCTAAAACCAAACTGATTATCGTGCAAGTTTGTATATTTATCTAACTGTGCCAGCAAAAAGAAAATGGAAGGAAAAATATTTCTCTGAATTTTCTCAACATTTCATGAGTGTTGGCTCCTCGATTATTTATAGGTATACCAATAAATATCGTATGTGAATTACGACGACAAATCGAAAGACATCGAATTCTTATCTCGCACCCGCGTTCAACACATAGGTATGCCTGATGTAGTCGGTGTAGGGCGTGTGCTCCTAGGGATCGTGCCACGTCACGTGACGCAGTCGTACTGTTAGCGGTATTACTATAGTAGGTATATACACTCGAGAGCAATGAATCCGGGTCACTTAAAGAATCCTAAAAATCTCGGAAACTAAAAATGCTAGGTTAATGCAATAAATTGTATTTAATAGACAATGTAATACTCCTTAAATGAAGGTATTAAAACTTCTTAGTTATTGTAAAGTTATATCATAAAAAAATCAAATTTGAAAAAGGGCCACTTTCGAAGATGGAACTACGAAATTACAGCATTTGGTTTTGCTTTTGTTTGTAATCTGTCATTTATGTGGGTACATAAACCATGTTGATAGTGCTCTATATTCATTATTCAAGCTGAAATTATGTCGCTTACGCCTGAAGAATGCACCAGAATACTTACAATGCTGGAAACCGGCCGGAGTCAGCGCGATACAGCCAGGACTGTCGGTGTGTCGCTGTCAACAGTACAAAGAGTTCTCCGACGTTACGAAGAAACTGGTTCTAACCTACGCAGACCAGGAACGGGCAGAACCAGGTGTACCACAGCACGAGAAGACCGATACTTGGTGAACACCATGCTTCGAAATCGCTTTCTCACAGGAACTGAACTCACCAATCAGTTTCGACGCCTCGGAGGAAGTAACCCAAGTGCATGGACAGTAAGACGTCGGCTTGCTGAATCTAACTTAAAACCCCTTAGACCTGCAAACGGCCCTAAACTGGAGCGTGGGCATCGTATTTCGAGACTAAGATATGCCCAGAGCCACGTAAATTGGAGTATTGAAGATTGGTCAAAAGTTATGTTCTCCGACGAATCAAAATTTATGCTCTACAAGCACGATGGAAGACACAGAGTGTATCGAAGACCAGGGGAAAGATTCAAGCAAGCATGCATCGAAGAAAAAGTAGCCTACGGTGGTGGGTCTGTACTTGTGTGGGCCGGAATTTCTTCTGAAAGTCGCACAGAGCTGGTGATCATAGAAAACGGCTCTTTAACTAGCGTAAGATATGTGGAAGAAATCCTCAATGATCACGTTGGTCCATTTATGGTCAATTTAGGTGAGGATGCTATATTTATGCATGACAATGCCCGACCTCATACAGGTAGGATTGTGAATGACTACCTTCAAGAGATGAACATTACTCGTATGGAGTGGCCAGCGCGCAGCCCGGATATCAACCCGATCGAGCATGCTTGGGACGAGCTAGGCAGATGCGTAAAACAACGAAACCCTCCCCCAATCACGCTTCGTGAGCTCAAAATTGCTCTCACAGAGGAATGGGAGAATATTCCCCAAAATCGTATAAGGAACTTGGTGTACAGCATGCCAAACCGCGTAAACGCAGTAATGGAAGCACGAGGAGGCAATACGAAGTATTAAAATTCAAGAAAATCGTAATAAAGTTCAAAAATTTCATGTTTCCTATTTTTGTTTTAAGGAGAGATCAGCAGTTTTTTTCTTTATGTAATTTTGTGTTAATAAAATGTATGGTGACTCATATTTTTTTTACTTTCATTTAAGGAGTATTACATTGTCTATTAAATACAATTTATTGCATTAACCTATCATTTTTAGTTTCCGAGATTTTTAACATTCTTTAAGTGACCCGGATTCATTGCTCTCGAGTGTATTTTATATTTTAAATGATGTTGCATTAACTTCTTCATAATGGTTATATATTTACTTATCTATCCTACTAATAGTTAAAGTGGTTTGTTGGAATTCCTATCGATTTAAGTCTACCTTAGCAAACGTATAGCTGACAGACAATTCTTAAAGGGATGCGCTTGCGCAAGGTCGTGAGTCGTTACTAATGACGGTGGGGCCGCGGAACCGCGGAGCCGGCCCACTTAAACCAATTGTGGAGTCGGGAGCGACGAATGTAGGGCGCGCGCTCCCAGCGCTTCCTACGCGCCGCCGCGCCGCGACCGCGCGCGTGGTTTACCTTTTTCAAGTTGTCGGCGATGAAGACGATGTAGACGCAGCAGACGCCGAGCTGGTAGGTGACGAGGAACAGGTCCACGGCGCAGGCGGCGGGGCGCGCCAGCCGCCGCAGCGGCGTCGGCCCCGCCTGCAGCGCCTCGGCCATGGCCTCCGGGTAGGACACGAGCGGCACGCGGCGGCGCTTGCAGGCCGCGTACTGCGCGCGCACCAGCACGTGCAGGCAGTGCGTCACCAGCACGCCCACCAGCACCGTGGCTAGCGCGCCCGTCACTAGCCCGGCGCGCGCGAACGCCTGCGGCATCGCCAGGATGCCCGTGCCCAGGCTGCACTTCAGCAGGTGCACCAGCGTCTCCCAGTTGCTGCGAACACGACACCATAGGGACGTTCCTACGCGCACACACTGTCACACTCTCACATGCGTTCATAGGCGTGGCCTGTGGACTGAGGAACCCTTATTTCAATGTCTTTTTCGCTTCTTGCACGACAAATTTACTTTTTTGAATATGCTCTCGTACATATAAAGCCGAAACTACAATATGCCTTAAGTTATTGCCAAGAATAATTAAGGATACACCAAATGAGCAAAAACTTAAGGCGAATCATAATCTTATTATTTGATTTTCTCCCGAACTCGGTTTGTGAAAAAAACTTTGTAATGCACGATTTTGAGCGTGTCATGAGCACATTCGACGTGAAAGCTCCCGCCGGCCCCGCTCCGGCCGGCCCCGCTCTCGCCGGCTTCGCTCCGGCCGGCCCCGCTTCCGCCGGCCCCGCTCCGGCCGGCCCCGCTCCGGCCGGCCACACTCCGGCCGGCAACACTCCCGCCGCGCCAGCAGCGGGCGGTGACGCTACGGTGTCGGTGGGCGGTAAGCGGAAGTATCGAAGCACAACTCACTTGGTGGGGTTGGGGAGCTGGCGGTGCAGGTGGGGGTCGTAGTCATCTTCCGGTTCGCCTCTGAAACATTTTCAAGAAATATTTTCGATTATAAATATGTGTTTGGCCACTATCTCGTCTGATGTCAAGTGGCGATGTGACTAAGATTGAGATGGAAGACGGCAGTGAGCCACTAGTAAGAAACCCGTCTCTGATAGTCCGGATCGGACGTCGCTCGGCGGCAACACGTAGATTGGTGGATACTAAGTTATTGCAACCGTGGCCGGAGCCTACCACTCCAAAGCGAGTAAGCGGGTTTTCTCACGTATTTTTTCCTTTACCGTTTTGTTTATTTGTTTATTTATTTATACAACACATGCAACTTACAGACTTATCCAACATGTTACAAGGCAAAACTAAGGTAAGCAAGAAGTTCGTTTCTGAACCTGCCTGATGCCCTATCATTAAATATATCTATGTAGATCTGGTTGTTGAGCTAACATGTCGTTTAATAACTTTATGACCCTGGCAGTAGGGGCGTTGTGTGCGCGAACCAAGTGGATGCGCGCGGGCGCCGGGCGGCGCGAACAGGCGCGGGCGGCGACAGCGGCGCGGGCCGCGCTCGGCGTCTGCACCGCGCATGTGGGGCGCCGCCGCCGGGACGCTCAGCCGCAGTTCCACTAGTGCCAACGGGTTAGTTCAATTTCAATCAATTAGTTCGAGTGTTCAGTCCGGCCATTCCAGTCAAAAAGTGACTGAAACATGTATGGGTAGTATCCATATAGTTTTTTATAAATATATCGTGCGAATTTGCGCTGTATTCTTTCTACCATGAGTGAATATTTTTTCTCATAGGGATCCCATACAATTGAATTATATTCCAGCTTGCTACGTACATAGGCATTATAAAGGGCTATTGGAGCATTGACATTATTAAAATTGTAGGAAGTCCGCATAATAAAACCTAACATTCTATAGGCTTGCTTACAGATGTTCGGTGAACCATCGGGGAGACGGGTCTGAGCAGCCGCTCAACTGCCGTTTCTCTCTAGATCTATGTGCTTCATCTTAGGCCACATCATCGCTTCACATCAGGCGAGATAGTGGCCAAACATGGATCTATTAAGCGTAAAAAAAAAAAAGTTATGTGGTCTCTAAAGTTAAGCTGCGAGTCTAAAGTCAAGCCTAAGTCTTTGATTTCATGCACGCGTTTTAGAGCGAGAGTGCAAAATCCGCACTTAGCAATAAAGCCATTGGTGCAGGGCCGAGTCGGGATTCGGCGAGCGAGGGTACGTAGCTTGTTGTGCGACTTTCGATCCGAGGGACCCAAGCTCGAATCCCGCTGGTCCCGCACCACTGACTTTCTTGAGTTGCATCACATAACTTAAGAAAGTCTGTGGTGCAGGACCAGGATAGGATTTAACACTCGCTCTAAAAACGGTGAAGGAAAATATGGTGAGGAAACCGACATGTCCAAGAATTAATCACAAAAATTCAAGGACATCTCGACACATCTCCTTTGGTGTTCCTCAGGGTAGCATCATTTCTCCGACCTTGTTTACCATTTACATGGATGATGTTCTCAGATTAGACATACCAAATGCAAACCTGATATGCTATGCCGACGACACTGTAGCCATCTTCCACGGTAAAGATTTGAGGAAGGCTGTAGCGGCCGCTGAAAGGGGCATGTCAACTTTATCAAGATGGTTCGACAGTAATTTACTTACTCTCAATGCAAAGAAAACCAACTTTATTGACTTCCACATTACTCGAGCCACCAAGCCCAACATCAGCCATCTTAGACTTCACTCTGGATGTTGCCCTTCACTATCGGCCCCTCCCACTCTCAGCTGCTCTTGCATAGGTATAAATAGATTAGATTCCATCAAGTATCTGGGGGTCTTGATCGACCAAAATCTTTCATTTAAGTCACACATTACTCTTCTTTCAAGGAGAATACGGAAGATCATCTACCTTATGAAGTTACTAAGACCAGCAGCTAGTCTTGAGGTAAGAAGACTGGTGTACATCTCATTACGCCAGTCTCTGCTTCTATACTGCATCAGTGCATGGGGTGGCGCAGCCAAGTCATTCATGATAGAGCTGGAGCGAGCGCAAAGAGCAGTGCTCAAAGTCATGCTTGGTAAACCGCGCCGCTTTCCTACGAATAAACTTTATGAGCAAGCAAAGGTACTGACGGTGAGACAATTGTTTGTTCAGCGGGTGGTTGAAAAAACTCACACTAACACGCAAGTGCCGTCAATACCCAAGAAAAGACCTCGCCCGAAAAGGGTGCCCCTCCCAAGAGTTAAAACGGCTTTCGCTTGCCGACTGCCTCAATTCCTGCACGCCTTCACCTACAATGCAGTCTGTAAGTCCTGCGACCTCAAGGAATGTTCTCACAGGAAAGCCAGAGCAAAAGTAAAATCGTGGTTAAGCTCTCTCTCGTACGAAGAAACAGAAGCCCTACTTAAGACTCCATAAAATCTTACTATCTTACTAATACGCTACCAAGATTATATGGAACTCCCACATTCCCACATTCCCGCTCCTACAGATGAAGATGGATGGATGAACGCTTGCTGCTCAGTCACGCATAGCTACTGAATGGATTTTGACGATATCTAATTTGTTGCTACTCTGGGTCCTAGAAAAGGACTTAGGGATACTTTTTTTAGCCCGAGAAATCCCGGCGGAAATCGCGGGGCGCAGCTAGTGGCACATATAAAACCCATTTTTTACCATTGGTGATCGTGTACCAACCCTATCGCGTCTACTTCTAGTATCATTCAGTCCCTCCTCACGTAGAACACGTACACACGCACGCACCCTCACACACGCACAAACACACCCTCACACACACACACACACACCCCCTAATACATTCACAACCTTATTCTCTCACTACATATTATTTTCACACCCTCAAAACAATAACAAAAAATATCTTAATATCAATTTGCAACAAATTAAACTTTACACAACTAGCAGAGACAAATTAATATAATGTCACCCATTCAAATATTTTACATTTTAATAAAATTGTAGTTCAATGTAAATGTTAATATAAAATGTGTTTGATATTATGTTACTGCTAAACGCAAGCAAGCGCAATTTCTGTATTGTCAAATCTAACAGGGTCGCCAAGATACAGGCCTAGCCTAGTTTGGGGCCCACCGACAATGGAATATCAAATCATGGTATGTGTAAATCATATATTGTCATTTAATTGTACAATGAATTATTGTAAATTTGGTAAATAAATAAATAAATAAAAAACATGTGACATTCACTTCACCAACCCGCACTGGGCCAGCGTGGTGGATAATGACCCTTACTCTTTCTTTGAGAGCAGGGATAAGTGATAAGTGTAAGTTATTGGGAATTCCTAAGCATGTGGTTCACCTTGTAGTATTTTGGTTCAGCATCTTGTCCGTACAGCCCCCCTGGGGCTGTCCTGGGGACAAGATGCTGAACCAAACTTCTGTTCAGATATACTCCCACCACCAAAATTATTAAACATTCAAAAACCTCAATATCAAAAGGACTAAAGACACCTAAAGATTTGTGGGGTATATTAATACAGATCCTAGAGTCATATTGAAAGTATTGCACCATGTCTCATTGCTATACACTTGTTTATAGACACAGGTTCATTTAAAAAGTAGTTCAAATGCACCAATCTTCATATCTGTTCATCAAACTGATCCCTCCAATTATAGACTAGTCTCTGTGCTCGCGGCTCTGAGTTATATACAAAGACTTATTACTTGCATCTCACTTCTACGAACAGAAAATACTGTCTCGTTTAGTATTTGTTCGGTTTCACGAAATAGAAATGCAGGTGAACATCCAATGCCGGGGTCGACCTACTCACATGTATGCTTGAAGCTCGGGAGAGTCCACAGGATGCTATTGCTGTATTTTGTGATCTCTTCAAACCTTTCGATTGTGTATCAGGAGCACCGTGCACTAATTCGTAAACTTTATCGCTAAGGGATTCGTGGAGCTGTGGAGACTACATAGTCCTATCAGCAAAAAATTGAGGTATAATACGCGCCACAAAAGATGAGACTTGACAAACCACGTGGTTTGACTTGCGCAGTAGACGATTTATAGGTCTCTTTAGCGGTATGAGGTCTGAGGCGGGAAGGGATCGGGGATCAACAGGGCAGCGGAAAGAGCGCGGGAGGTGCAAGTACGGCACTGCGCATGCGTGTCAGTCTTCCTTGACTCCGCGGTACAATCGAGTGCAACTTGTGTTATAAATTTCTACTTTGTTATAGTTGTGTTGTATACGAGTGTAACTTTGTGAAATCTTAATTATGCCTCGAGGTGAAACATTAAGAAGACAAAGTAGGAAGATGGTTTACGACGTTTACACTTACATCATATATTGACAGTGACAGTGACTAGGACAATCTGCCTTTTTTCTCTTAAATTTTATTATTTAGTAATAAATCTATAACAGGTTTAAAAAAGTTAATATAGTATTGCAACACACCTACCTAATTCTGAATGTTGACAAAAATCCCTGAGTAGATATACAAATTATGGATAACTATTTCGTACACGACTGTACCTGCGCAGGCTCCCTACTACTGACGCTTGTCAAGTCTCATCTTTCGTGGCGCGTATTGTAAATAGCGTCATATCTTCCGGATCTTTGGTCAGAATAGGGGTATCTCAGTGGGGAATCTATATTGGGGCCCTTCTTATTTCTAGCATACATCAATTTTACCTTAGCATTTATGATGAATTTTGAAAAAAAATATATGATTCTGTTGTTGTGTTCTTAATAATGCACCCGATGTTTCCTAACAACAAAACTTCCTCACTGTACCTACTAGGGTATGGGAATTCCCGACAATTTCAAAGTCCCGGGACACGAGACAGCCTACAATCAAAGTCCCGGGAATACCCGGGACTTCGGGAATTTTAAGAAAAAAAATGTGCATTTTATTTTATTAGGGGTAAGCGTTTTTCGAAGAATTTAAATTGAGTTAATTTCTGGTGAAACGTATTAAAAAAGGCAATTATTTGTAATAATCAACATTTATTTACATAAAATTAAATCTAAATAACCTTAACGTTAATTTCAGTCTTAATAATTGCTTTGTTTATTTCTTTTAATCACACACTGATTCACTTTTAAGCAGTTAAATCTTATAGTTATAAAACGAACTTAGTTAAAAATCATACTAATTCTTAATAATTTTACTATTATCTAGTAATTCTATCCGTCGTATCCAATCATTGGTGATAATCACAACATTGTTAATTCTCATAATCACAGATTTGTTGCATTATACTAACACATATTAATTAGATTTCTTTGCTCATTTAATACGAGTAAAATAGGCTTTTAAAAAAATCAGAGCGTCAACAGCTTTGTCCGACAATCTGTTTCTGATTTTTATAATAATGCCACCGGACAACGAGAACACTCTCTCGTTTTCAACAAATGTCGGTTTAATTATATTTCAGGCTTTAAACAGTAGCTCCAAATGTTCTGTACGTTTTCTGGTTGCTTCAAACAACTGAAACTCACACGAAGACACAGACACAATCATAATCCAAACGTCTCAGAACAACCAATATGGCAGCATGATGGCGGCGCGGCAAACGCATTTATTGTATTGTGTACTCAGTAGTTACGTAGTAGACCAAGTAATTATTCATTAAACTAACAAATGGCGCTAGGCTCCTTCAAATATTTGAAAATAAAAATGATTACATAACAATTTCAACAATCTTGTCTCGTCTCGAGTCTCGATCTGAAAGTCCCGGGACTCGAGACAACTAAAATTACGAAAAGTCCCGGGACTTCGACACACGAGACGTCCTGAGACCCAAACCCTAGTACCTACCCTGGAGGGCCCTAAATTTGACCACAGCCTGTATAAAGGTAATGTTTTGTTGTATGTGTCAGAAGGGAGTTCTTATTGTGGTCCTAGTATAAGTACGTAGTAATATTTAGTTTTCTTTGGTATAAGTGTTAACTGATGGCTACAAGGGCAGCGTGTTATAGGGGTAGGTCGAGGCATCAATTGAACGCTTAATAAATGATACACTGACAACTACTTGAATAAGGACGCGTCACACGCTGAATTGTATGAATTGAATACGCGTAGGTACAATGCGGCCGTGATAGTGCGCGGGCTCACTGTGTTCCAGTTAGCGACACGTGATGCGCAAAGTTATGATTCGTAGAGCGGCGCGGCGCGGCGGCGGTAGCGGCGCGGCGGCGGGAGCGGCGTTGTAGACGTATCTCAATTTACATCGTACACTCTGTCGCTGTCGGTAACAACTGCCGCCGGTCTCAGAATAATACCTTTACCGACGTTCGCATGGAGTATTACCGTTAGCCGCCTGCCGTCTGCCGCCTGCGCTGCCGTCTGTCGGCTGACGGCGCCGGCGCGTACAGCCAGTCACGTTTGCGTATCACTCATACACCAACTACAGCCTGACCAATGACTATGAAAGTACATAGTCTTCAGCTTAACTTTTCACAATCATTACATGTTAAGGATTTTGTTCACTTGTCTAGCTAGGACTATATATGGTTTAATCCAATTCCCTAAATAGAGGAATTTAGTCTTTATTTTGGAGTTAACCACCGGTAATCGAAATTAATATGTAATAATTTAATATAATTAACTCGGTTACATAAGACCAATTATATTAAAATGAAATCATAATAACAATAAAATGTCAAGAAAAATACATACTGAAAAAAATAAAAGTAAATACCAATGTCAAATACCTTTACATACGCATACAATTGTGGAAATAAATACCTTTACATACGCATACAATCGTTGAAACAAATACCTTTACATACGAATACAATCGTTGAAATAAATACCTTTACATACGCATACAATCGTTGAAATAAATACCTTTACATACGCATACAATCGTTGAAACAAATACCTTTACATACGCATACAATCGTTGAAATAAATACCTTTACATACGCATACAATCCCCGAAACAAATACCTTTACATACGCATACAATCGTTGAAATAAATACCTTTACATACGCATACAATCGTTGAAACAAATACCTTTACATACGCATACAATCGTTGAAATAAATACCTTTACATACGCATACAATCGTTGAAACAAATACCTTTACATACGCATACAATCGTTGAAATAAATACCTTTACATACGCATACAATCGTTGAAACAAATACCTTTACATACGCATACAATCGTTGAAATATATACCTTTACATACGCATACGATCGTTGAATTAAATCCGAAACAAAAGTAGAACAGTCATGCATCCCTTGCACAAAATAAATGTAATGTAATACACCAACAACATTTTCATGTATTGATCCGAAAACAAATCACTGTCAAGATCTCACTGGCCCCGAGAGAGCGAGCGCGAGGGGCGAGTGCGCGTTAGGGGAGAGTTAGCCAGTATGCCTCCTGCTTGTGCAGTCATTATCTGGGAAGAAAAGCCGACACAACTCATCACTCAGCTCCGAAGCGTCGACCACACCTCTTAAGATCTCACATACCGTATGCAGTTGGTCAATCGCAGTACTAGGAGTCATTCGTTAACTGTTGTCTCTCAGGCAGCCCAAAAGAAACTTGGCTGGATACATGTACCTAGGCATTTTTTTAACCGACTTTAAAAAAGGATCTCTGTTCAATTGTATTTTTTTATGTTTATTACCTCAGAACTCCGTCATTTATGAACCGATTTAGAAAATTATTTTTGTATTGGGTTCAGTATACCTACGAAGTGGTCCCATATGAATTTTATCGATATTTGACCTTGGACTTCGAAGATACATTAAAGTCAGTTTATTTGATAAAATGTATACTTGTCAAGAACCAGAGTATATATTTGTTCGTGAGGGTTCCACACAGGCACTAAGTACAGGTTTCATGCTTTGTTCGGATTTGGTCAAGAGCGCTAACAATTATACTATATATACTACTATATATATATATATATTATAATTACACCGGCCGGTGCTGTGAAGTCCCGGCCGTCGCTTGATACGAATCCTAGACACGTAAAGAAGTCCTTCATCAACATGTGATCATGGAACGGGAGCTTTTGGTCGAATGTGACTCTCAAATCCTTCATGGCATAAGTTCTGCAAATTGTATGGTTTTGCATTTTATGGTCAAAAGTAATTGGGTGCCGCATTCGGCCGAAACTCATCCCATAACATGATGAAGAGTTCGATTCCATCTCGTGAGGCACGCTCCATGCACTCACATCTCGCGTCCACATCTCTCTGTACCGCTGCGCTGAGCTATCAGCCTCCATTAAAAGTGTAAGATCATCCGCGTACAGGCTTTTTGCGTGGTAAAGGACTGAAGGAAGATCATTTACTATTATTAAAAAATAATAGTAAAGAACTCAATATTGACCGCCGGTGCCGGCCGATTATAACGTCATTTTATTGCACCGCTTCCTGTAGGGGTGCGGGCGCGGGCGCGGGCATACTCAATTCAATAAAATAATAAAATAATGTAACCTACCTAATATAATACCTAAGCTAAAGAAAAATCGCCCTGGGGCTACGATCGATTCTTGGTGGTTCATGTTCGCTATACACGCGCACTGACATGAATCAGCATTAACAACGTTACAGGTGTAGCGGCAGCACACAGGTGGCCGGTGGGGATAGCCTGCTACAACCCTAGCAACTAGCAACTAGCAACACGCCCTCAATCAAAATCAAAATCTCTTTAATAATTTTGGCATCACAGACGCACTTATGAACGTCAAATTATCACAATGACTCTACCACCGTATCGAAAAAAGAACCACTACTCAGAAGATACGGCAAAAATTTGAGGGGCATTTTTTTTTGGAGATTTTGTTACAATTTTTTGGGGTTTTACAATGTTATGTTTCTTATGTACCAGTTGGTTACTTTGCAGAAGTGGAATGTTCCAAGCATCTTTGTATTCTATGTAATTACGAACAGTGTTGTATGCTTTTCTCATTAGAACATTCTTAACGCGTAATTTGAATTTACTTTCTGTGAGCTCCGTTATACACTTTGGAATTTTATTATAAAAACGTACGCAGTTGCCCATAAAGAACTTATTCGTTTTAGTCAGCCTATACCTAGGAAAACAATCCTATCCTTATTTCTAGTGTTTATGTTATGATGGTCACTATTTACTTAGAATTTTTGGATGTTTTGCAAACATGCATTATATTTTCATAAATATATAAAGAAGGTAAAGTTAATATATTAACTTGCTTAAAAAAATCCCTTAAGGAGTCACGTGGACCCAACTCGTAAATCGCGCGAACCGCACGCTTTTGTAATATAAAAATAGTATCTATATCCGCAGCAGAACCCCACAGCAAAATGCCATAATGACATTATGCTGTGGAAGTATGCAAATTAAACTAACCGAGTCGTAGCTATATCCGTTAATTGCCTAATTTTACGAACCGCATATGCAGCAGAACTAAGTTTTCCAGATAGAACATCAATATGAGGACCCCACTGCAACTTAGAGTCTATGCCTATACCTAGGAATACCGTCGCTTTGTCTGTATCGAGTTTATTACTATTGAGCATTACGTTTGGCTCTACATGTCTAACATTAGGCAAAGAGAACTTTAAACATTTCGTCTTTTTCGCGTTTAGTAACAAATTATTCGCAGAGAACCATTTCGAAACAACATCCAATACGTAGTTTACATGCGCCAATTCGCTGTCCTTTCTATCTACTTTAAAAATTATCGATGAATCATCAGCGAATAGAACAATATCTGCAAGGTCTTTAACTACAAAGGGTAAATCATTTATATATGCCAAGAATAAAAACGGCCCCAATATTGATCCCTGCGATACCACCAATCTGACTAAGGATCCGGAAGATGTTACGCCATTTACCCCAACTTTTTGCTGTCTATCGGTTAAGTAGGACTCAACAAGATTCAGAGCAGTTCCACGAACCCCATAGTGGTAGAGTTTACGAATTAGTGTACGGTGCTCTACACAATCGAAAGCTTTGGAGAGATCACAAAATACACCAATGGCACACAGCGATCGCTATCGTACGAATGTGGAACTGTAGGAATGTACAAATTGTACAAATATGGATTCGTACAAATGTGGAAATAGTACGAAGTGTCCGCACCCTTCGTATTAAAGGTATTTGGCAGACATCACTATAAACTGATGACATCAAATCATGAGCAATCTAGTAGTATCCCATGATGTTATCCAGAAATACCTTGTCGGCATCTTTCAATGGACAAAGACTGGTATATCATCATCAGCGCATCACGTTCCGACTGGGCACACGCTGGTATATAATAACTTTAAATGAAGCTAAATGTACAGCACTCCACATGGAAATACGAATCCTAGATAAACCTACACTAAATAATAAAACACTGGTAATCAGCAAAGCCGGTTGCTTATCAACATAGTACTTACTTCCTCTCTGGGTGCATAGAGCCTCTTACAGCTGCTTGTGACAACTTCGGTGACAGTAGACAAAGATAATTCAATTGACAACTGACAGCCGGTTGAAGGCCCGGATTTTTGAAGTAAAGAGGTTAAACTTAATCATTGCCGAACTGAGCGGAACATATTTTCGGTTTTATGAGGTGTATAGTATAGGCATAGCATAAACTAGTACCTACACAAAGAAAAAGTTAATTCTTTATCTTTGCTAGTATAATAGGCCCTAAGATAATGTATTAAATAGGCCTACCACGATGTCCTGCCAACATCGGAAATAAACATATGTGCTGAGCAACACCGCGCACCGGGACAATTTGTGCTGTGCAACACCGCGCACCGAGACAATTTGTGCTGAGCAACACCGTGCACCGGGACAATTTGTGCTGAGGAAAACCGCGCGCCTGTACAATTTGTGCTGAGCAACACCGCGTACAATTGGGGACAATTGGAATAAACCGTCGTATTTTTCCTTAACTTTTTTACACAATTATTGCGAATCTTACCAATTACTTTATTTGGATTAACATGGATTTCCTTTCATTTAATGTAGGTAAGTACCATGTTTTTAGACAGATTTGATCCTTATGATATTATGACTATTCGAGTAGACAGCCAAAACTTTATCTGAGGATTGACCCTATCGATCAATGCCGTGAAAGTACAATATGTTATTTTTCAGATTTTAGCAGGTTCAACTCCAGAGAGTGGCAAGTGAAATTTGCTATCTCCAGTATTTAGAGGAGCTTCCCTCCGGAGGCGGTTAAAACATTCTACTCTGTGCTGCTTTACACCTACAACTGTTACGTTTTATACGCATGTTAGTCTGTAACCTTACTAATATAATATGCATATAAAAATATAATACAACAATTAATAAACCATACACAGGGTTCAAAAACCATTTACTAAATTTGATCAGTCGATACAATTTTTGTTCAGACGTGTACGGGGCGAGGATCTCTTAGATTATATTTTTCCCTATTATTACAGCCAGTACTGACTTGAGCGGCAGCTGGTCCGTCGGCTGGGCGGCCTCTGCGTCCGCGTCCGCGTCCCCCGGAGCGGCGGCGGCGGCGGCGGCGGCGGCCCTCTCCTGCAGCGGCAGCGCCTCGTGCTCGCCGGACATTGCTCACGTTTCCTGCACGCACACACACATATTACGCAAATACACATGCAAATGTATTTGTAACGTACTCGTATAATATATAATAGGGCATGTATAGTGCACAACAAATGTGTCCGAGTTTGCATCCTGCATGGTCCTGCACGGCAGCACCGATTCCTGTCCACAGATTGTCAAGTAGTTGGTCGTACTCCCATTACAGTGTATATATATGGAGGGTGAGGGATAGTGGGTGCGTATATACCTACGTAGGTATAGGTGTCCACTATAGAAGGACCTTCATTTAATAAGGAAGATCTGCCGACCGAGCCAGGACTTATTGGCCCGAGGACAGCTGTCCGACCAGAACCTACTTGAAACTTGTGTAGCTCTTATCAGTCGTGCAAACCGATAATAGAAGAATCATATATATAGAAATCTGCGACTTCGTATGAAAGAAAGAAAGAACATGCTTTTTAGTGGCCATCAAAATTTATATTTATACAAACTTCCGCAGGAAATAAAAACACTTAATAAAATAAATTTATACTAGAGCTATAACTTTGGCTATTGGATAATATATTTTATTCTGTAAATAAATATTTACAGAAAAATTGATTTTATTCTGTAAATTAAAACAGGAAGGTCACTGGAACACCTGGTGCACCAGTGTTACTGGTTACTGAGTCCCGGCAGTGGGAACGTAATGGGCTGATGATGATGATGATGATGCCTTCATGAACTTTTCGACGACAAAATATTATTGATGAATTAATTATTATTTATCATATTGACTAATGAATCGTTCCTTTCCACCACTTAGATTGCTGCACCCTGCCAGGGTCATACGTACTTAAAATAATATTATATATTTAGATCTGCAATACTGCAATATGTGAATGCATACGAATATGAATACCGGTATTTAATTTTACCGATACTTTTGACGCTACTTGTGTGGTATCGATACCAATTTTGTACCGGTATTTCGGTCCTTACTTGTAAAGATATAGTATTATAAGACGCTCAAAATATATAAAAATGCTCCAACTTGCCGACTGATGACAATAAAAGGGCACATACGTATGTATTCGCTTCTGCTGAAAATGTTATTCGCATAAACATTGTATTAGCTCGCAATGCACTCAATTCTGGAGTAAACACAAAATATACAAGAAGTTGTGGTTAAGTCTGGTCGTCTGGCGCGGCGGCGGCGGGCGGGCGGCGGCGGGCGGCGGGCGGGCGGCCAGCCCATTTCATTCCAATACCTGAAAACTGTCCCATTATACTGAACGGTTACGGTAACCTCGATATTGGATTGACATTTATTTCGAGAAGTAGCCGCACGCCGCACGCTGCACGCCGCACGCCGCAAGCCGCGTTGCCAAACAATGGACGTGGATTACGTTTGTTGTCAGTTTGTGACGCGCTTCGGCGGAAAACAATGTATTCATCTTCAATGTAGTGAACGAGAGACAAGCGGCTCGTTTTTGTTTCCTTTAAATTAGTTTTCTGGCACAGAGTGCGCGCCACGCGTCGTGTCGGGCAGAGCTGCGCCACGCGTCGTGTCGGGCAGAGCTGCTCCGCCTCGCTCGCTCCCACTACCAACAGGAATTGTGTACTTTCTTAAGCCTCCGAACAGGTCACCCTGTTTTGTATGATACGCCAAGCTGTAGCTTCACGGACACTGGTAGCGCGGCCGACAGCTAAGATCCTCAAATCATTTACTTCTCGCTACTCCCCCGACCGCTCAACTAGTCTCATGGAGACCGTGGAACCGGACAACCTCAAACAAAACTTCAACTTCGAACGCTGCACAGGCCACGTTCGCTACACGCTCGCGAGCCGCTTGCGGCTAAGCGAAATAAACTGAAATAAATATCATATCATTTGTAGAAAATAGGTGGTCATAAAGTTTCTCAATGATAATAAAAGTTCTGCGTGGCTCACCATTACTGGCATACGCATTTTCATTATAAAAATGTAATTGAAAAACATACCTACATAGGTACATACAATTACTAATGTAAATTAAAGAACGTATAGGTACCTAGGAAAATTAATGTTTGTCGGTGTGCTTTGGAAGTAGTGCAAATATTGTTTGGTTTTTATTACAACAATTAACCTACTTTAGAACCTATTGATACATTTATTAGGAAGATATTTACAATTGTCACAAAAAAAGAAACTATTAATAAGATACTAAACTATGTACAACTAGAAATTTATATAAGTACAAGTGGTGACCATGCGGCAAGGTGCCAAGAACGCTGGCTGCATTCCCGCGTTGAATGGCTAAAGCTAATCTTTGAGCCAGGAATGAGCCAGCCCTTTTGTCACCTGCAGCACAAGACGTGGGCAAATTTTTCTATATAATTGTTTGGTGCCCGGACCCCATGGACCAAAGGTTTCGACCAAGTGGCGCAAAAATGTAATCACTGCAGAGTGAGAGATATTTCCGCCGCTTGGCGTCTTCGGCAGCCTCCACAGCATTGAAAAATAGTATTTTAATTAAATAACGCTCTTAAAGTACCTAAAACTATGTATAAATGTTATGTTTCAAATATTGCCGCGCAAAAAGTCACCTCAAAACTTGTGACGTCGTATGAAGGTAGAAAACGACAAACTCTTCGAAATAAAACATGCAAAGAGATTTATATACGTTTTGTGAAGTTTGGGGACTATATTGTAGAAATGGAACGAAAAAAATTGCAAACATACATTGTATGAAAAGCAAAAACGTAAAATAAACACAAGCTTGACTCACGGCATTTGATTTCAAATGACGTCATGCGCTGTGATTGTAGTTTCGTTTGAGATGAAGAACAGATTAAAAATGTCAAAATTATTAGATTTTTTTTATTGATTTAAAAATATAAATCGTTATTATTTCACAAAAAAATTGATTGAATGATCTTTCTGGTTCGACGAACATTCGTTCTAACTACATTTGAGATTTTTTCTCGATTACTGTCCGATCCCTTCCGCCCATTGTGCTCTTTTCTTAGAGCGTTATGAAGTTGAGCTGAGAAGAGAGACTTTTTTAGCGTTCCGTACCTCAAAAGGTAAAAAGAACCCTAATAGGATCACTTTGTTGTTCCTCTGTCTGTCTGTATGTCAAAACCATTTTTTAACCGACTTCAAAAAGGAGGAAGGAGGTTTACAATTCGACGGTATTTTTTTTTGTGTGTTTATTACGCGATTACTCCGCCAATTATGAACTGATTTCGATGATTATTTTTTTGATTGGTAGGTCATACTTTAGAGGTGGTCCCATATAAATTTTATCGAAATTTATACAGAACTTTTTGAAAAAAAATAGCAAAACCAAAAAATATAAGTTTAATCTTTAAGTCGGTTCTTGTTTTTTTTTGTAACCGACTTGCTAAAGGTGGAGGTTTGTATTCGACTGCTTCACCTGCTTCATCCAGGGTTGACTTCCGGCGAGGGAACTCCTCAACGGTGAATAGTACAGACACAACATTTTGTAAATGGATTTAACGATAATAGCCTGTTCTAAATTCCATCATGACATGGCTGATACACCCAGGATTGACTTCCAGCAAGGGAACTCCTCAACAGAGAATAGGACAGACATGAAATTTTTTTGTACATGCATTTAATTGTGATAGCCTGTTTTAAACTCACGTCATGATATGGCTTCTAGATCATAAAAGCTTGTCTTTAAAAACTTTTTAAATTAATTTAATTAAAACTTGATTTGCGCTAAAGAGGGTAAAATAAATTATTTTTCAAAAAAAACTAAACCAACTTCAAAACCACAAATAAACACTTAAAATTGAAAAATAAATTAATATAATTATCATTATTAAGTACTACTTGTAGGTAGTATCTATCTGCTACCTATTAGACTTGGCTGGCACCGACTTCAAATATATGAGTGGGTATATAGCGCTTATGATAATTATATTAATTTATTTTTCAATTTTGAGTGCCTATTTGTGGTTTTGAAGTCGGTTTAGTTTTTTTTGAAAAATAATTTATCATAGGAACGCGTAAATGTATCATGTTGATATTAATATCAAATACAGCACAGTCTCACAGCACAAGGGAAAAATCCGAAAATCGTAACTTTGTAATGAAATCATTCTTTGCTGCCATGCCAAACATGATAAAATACTAATTGCACGTGGAAGTCACCATATTCCTATATATATTTAATAAAACCAATAATAATGTACGTTCACCAAATTCTGTGTATTACTCAAAACTGACAATTAACAAACCATGGTTACCAGCTGCCATATCAGGCCTACACTATGGTATTCATAGATAAAACTTATAACCTCATCATCCCCCCTCAATTCTAATTTCATATCAAATAAGAATTGAAATTATTTATTATACATTTTTTTTTTAAACGAAACAAATAACATATTATTCTAATAAGCAAGTCATTTCAAACACACAAACAAATATTATGATAAATTTGTTACCATAAATAACAATAATCACATGAAATCCAACCTACTACTCATACTCTAAATAAAAAAATAAATATAATATACCTAATTAATTAATTAAACTAACTAATACCTTTCCCCCACGCAATTTTAAGAACCTTAATACACTATAAATTAGATATACACACATTTAAAAAAAATTGAATCTCACAATAAAGTTATCATGACAAATGAATACTATGTATAAAATAACCGTAACTTATAAACCATTTAACCAAAACCCATTTTTTTGTACAAAATAATCATGTTTTATTTTTCCTAAAGCCTTGGTCAAAATATCAGCGACATTTTCATTCGTACTCACATATTTTACTATTATTTCTCGTTTATTAATTAAATCTTTAATAAAGTGATATTTAATATCTATATGCTTTGCCCTCTTACTATTTTCATTTGACTCCATTAATTTAATAGCACTTTGATTATCAACTCGTAAAATTGTATCTGACTGACATTTAAAATCTTTTAATAAGCCCTTTAAATAAATTAGCTCCACAGACGCAAGAGCAGCAGCTATATATTCAGCTTCGGCAGTTGACAATGCGACAACGTTTTGTTTTTTACAGAACCATGCCAATAAATGATTACCACTGTAGACTACAGATCCACTTACGCTTTTCCTATCAGTTTTGTCTCCAGCCCAGTCAGCATCGGTAAAGCCAACTAAGTGACTACTGCTAGCCCGTTTATAAATTAATGCTTTTGATTTAGTTTGTTTTAGGTAACGCAATACACGCTTAGCTGCTTTCCACAGGGATATAGTGGGCTTATCCAAAAATCTACTCAGAAACGACACTGCAAAACAAATATCAGGTCTACTTGAAGTAGCTAAATATAAAAGACAACCTATAAGCTCACGAAACGGTAGATCCAAAGTAATTGATTCATTGTCATCTGTTGCGAAATTTACTTCCATTGGCGTATCTGCTCCTTTGCAATCAATCATATTAAATTTTTCTAGTAGTCTGTCTATTGCAGATTCTTGACAAATTGAAATCTGTTCTGGCGTTCTTACTATATCCAGTCCCAAATAAGTTCTTACTTCTCCAAGGTCCTTTACATTAAATTCAATTTGTAAAAAATTATGTACTTTATTCAAGTTAATCTCACTTTTTGACATTATAATAATGTCATCCACATACACTAACAAAAAGACATCTTCCATAACATAGAAACAGAAGTCATATTTCGATTGAACAAATCCCTTATCAACTAAAAAACTATGAAATCTTTCATTCCAGCACTTGGGTGCTTGTTTTAATCCATATAGCGACCTTTTTAGTTTCAAAAATACACCTTTTCTAACTTTGATTCCTAATGGTGGTTTAATATAAACATCTTCTTTTAAAAAACCATTCAAAAAAGCAGTTGGTACATCTAGTTGTTTCATATACATATCATTTTGTACAGCTTGGCTCAACATCATGCGGATTGTAGGCATACGAGCGACTGGTGAGTATACATTAAATAATGTTTCCTCTTGAAATCCTTTTGCCACTAATCTAGCCTTTTTTGTACCATCCTTTTTAGTAGTGAAAACCCATTTTGTATCTATGGCTCTTTTATCTTTAGGCAATTCTGATTCTTCCCAGGTTTCCAAATCTTTAAGGGAATTTAACTCTTTATTAATAGCATCTTGCCACTCTTCACCTCTATCGACTGCATCTTTGTAAGAACTTGGATCACCCGTACACAAACAGTAGGCCACATGTGTTTCATAATCTTCTAACCTTTTCGGAGGCTTAACTATTCTGCCACTTCTTGTTTTTACTATACGTTCATTTAAAGTATCGTCACTCTCAATTATATTTTCTTCAGCACAATCCTCAAATTTTTCCTCTGGTTCAATAATTCCATCTTCCACATCTGTATTATCAACTATAACCTCTTGTCTGTTATTTTCATTATTATGTTCTGGTTCAGAAATCGGGTTACTATCTTCTCGATTCACATCAGAAACTCTAATTCTTTGCCATTCATTTTCTTTTATTACTTGATCGTTTTCATTGTAAACAATATCATCTTCATCGAATCTCACATCTCGTGATACTATAATTCTATTTTCTTTAGGGTCCCATAAATTATAACCTGTCCTGCTATATCCAACCATCCTGCTTTCACATGCTCTTTCGGAAAATTTATCCGGTTTTGGTAAGATAAATGCCCACGCTTTGGCACCAAACGCACGAAGTTTATTCAAGTCTCTTGTTCCATATAGTATTTCACAGGGAGTTTTAAAATTAATGGCCATAGAGGTACATCGGTTTAACTGATATGCCGCACATTTTACAGCTTCACCCCACAAATGTTTTGGTAGTTTGGTTTCAATGAGCATAGTCCTTGCTTTATTGTATAAACTCCTATTCATCCTTTCTGCAACGCCATTGCTAGCTGGCGAGTATGGTAAAGTATATTCCAACGCTATTCCTTTCTCATTACAAAATTGACGCAATTTGTTGCAAGTATATTCACCTCCATTGTCACATCTTATCCTTTTTACGGATTTTTCAAATTCATTCTCATATCGGTGGATATAATTAATAATATTTTCAGCAGCTTCAGCTTTTCTCTTCAACAAGAATACTACACAGAAGTGTGAGTAATCATCAATAATAGTTTGAAAATAAATTTCACCCTGTATAGTTGGAATGTTGGAAGGGCCCGCTATATCACTGTGTATTAGTTCCAAAACCTGAAGCGATCTTGGTCGCTCTAATCTTTTGAATGGTAACCTTGTTGCCTTACCTTTCATACAAGCACTACATACGTTGTTGTTAAGTGGTAGTTGTAACCTTTGTAAAGTTTTAGAACTGGTATGACCTAAACGTCTGTGCCACAACATACCATTCGCTGATTGTATAGCTGCGACTCCATTCTCTGTTACAATTTCACCCTGTAATAGATAAAGTTTTCCATTATTATATGCCCATAATATGGAACCATTAAAAAATATAATTTTTGCGTATTCGCTTTTAAATATGATTTCGTTCGGGTTTTCTAATAGTTTTCTCACAGATAACAAATTATAGGCTAAATTTGCTACTATAAGTCCTTTAATTGTAATTCTAACATTGTTACATTTTATTAGTAAATTGCCACTTTGATAAGCAGTCAATTTTTCGCCATTCGCTGTGTTAATTTTTATTGGATGCTCTAACTGTTTTATATTAGTCATGTATTGTATATAATGATCAGATATAAAATTTTGCGATGCACCAGAGTCTATTACAAAAGAAACTAATTCATCAACCTTACAATTTAAATTGAATTCTCCATCAATAATACAACCCATTTCATCGCTCTTTTCATTGCCCAATATTGCATCGTCTCTCGATGTACTTGATCTATAATTGGTAACGTTTCGACCGCGGCTCTGCATTCTTCCACGACCACGTCTATAAAATTCACCATTTCCGAAGGAAACTCCTCGTTGGGGAGTATAAGATTGTCTGTTCTGTACACCCTTGCGGCAATATATTGCTTTGTGCCCTCTTTCATTGCAATTCCAGCATTCTATATTGAAAGCATTGTCTAGGTTTGGTATTATCTTGTTAGTCAATCTTATTTCTGCATCTAACAAAGTACTTTTTGTCTTCTCCAAAGTTAGTCCTTCGTTCATTGCTTCTAGAGCTGTTGTAACATCATTAAATTTCTCCGGTAGAGCTAGTAACAAATACACCACTTTGTCCGACTCATCCATTTTTGACATTGATTCATTTTCACGAATTAGCTTGTCAAATTTTAAAAAGAACTCTTGTAGTTTCTCGTTGCTGTCACATTTCAACTCTATCAAATTTTTCTTTATATTATATTTATTCATAACACTCTTTCTTATAAAATTCTTTTCTAAAGTATTCATCATTTCGTTTGCACTTTTGCAATCTCTAACAATTTCCAAAAAATCATCCCCTATGCATTGCACGATTAGCGATCTAGCTTCTGCATCTCTATTTTTATTTTCACCTTTAATAGTACCAGACTTCACTATGTCACCGAGACCCTTCTCCTCCATTAACAACTCCAGTCTAAATTTCCAATTATGAAAATTATTCCCGTCTTCTAACCGTCGAATTAAATCTTGCGTTTTAATCTGAGACATGTTTAACTCTTTATAAAAGCTGCTTCGATAACAAGCTTTGCTATTTTTGCTTCAGCCTTTTATTGAATTATGAGTATTAATTTTATATACTCGAAGGCTGTCAAATTCGAATAAAACTTTCGAGTAAATATTTTACATTCTTATTTTGCCCGAAACACTGAAAATAAGATATATGGGGCGGCCCATAACCTGATAAAATACTAATTGCACGTGGAAGTCACCATATTCCTATATATATTTAATAAAACCAATAATAATGTACGTTCACCAAATTCTGTGTATTACTCAAAACTGACAATTAACAAACCATGGTTACCAGCTGCCATATCAGGCCTACACTATGGTATTCATAGATAAAACTTATAACCTCATCAAAACATACATACATTTGCAGTTGTAGAATGGAACATGACGTATGTCGATGAACATGAAGAACATTTAACTACAAAGTATAAGATTCGGTAGAGCAATGCTCGGTGAAGCAAATATGTCTCTGAGAGTCTCTCGGGTTGCTTACTTCAGTAAAAATGAGGAGAGGAAAAGGATGCATTTTCACGTGCCTATTGGTCACCTCCTTTTGGTATGTATATGTGTGTGAATCTATTCTATTATCACAGCGCAGATCATAGTAACTGTAACTTGGCGGTCAGACTGAGTGTATCAGTATGACTGTATTCTTCGTATGTTTGTTACTTCCTCGCGCTCGCGCTGTAACGGCTTAACGGGATTTGAGTGAAATACAAAATGGAGAAAGCTTATATCCTGGATGAACACAGGCATTTCATACCGGAAAAGCGAACAGTTTCCTAGGGAATAGCTTAAATCAATACTCTAAACCTACTGAACGGATTTTGATGAAATATTAAATGTAGATTGCGTTTACACTGGATTATCACATTTGATACTTTATATGTACGGAAAAATGAACAGTTCCCTAGGGAAGAGCTATAACCCATTGAAGCACAACTACTGAATGGATTGTGATGACAGCCTGCATCAAAAATGAACAGTTCCCTAGGGAAGAGCTATAACCCATTGAAGCACAACTACTGAATGGATTGTGATGACAGCCTGCATCAAAAATGAACAGTTCCCTAGGGAAGAGCTATAACCCAATGAAGCAAAACTATTGAACGGATTGTGATGATAGCCTGCATCAAAAATGAACAGTTCCCTAGGCAAGAGCTATAACCCAATGAAGCACAACTACTGAACGGATTGTGATGACAGCCTGCATCAAAAATGAACAGTTCCCTAGGGAAGAGCTATAACCTAATAAAGCACAACTATTGAACGGATTGTGATGACAGCCTGCATCAAAAATGAACAGTTCCCTAGGCAAGAGCTATAACCCAATGAAGCACAACTACTGAACGGATTGTGATGACAGCCTGCATAAAAATGAACAGTTCCCTAGGCAAGAGCTATAACCCAATGAAGCACAACTACTGAACGGATTGTGATGACAGCCTGCATCAAAAATGAACAGTGCCCTAGGCAAGAGCTATAACCCAATGAAGCACAACTACTGAACGGATTGTGATGACAGCCTGCATCAAAATGAATAGTTCCCTAGGGAAGAGCTATAACCCATTGAAGCACAACTACTGAATGGATTGTGATGACAGCCTGCATCAAAAATGAACAGTTCCCTAGGGAAGAGCTATAACCCAATGAAGCAAAACTATTGAACGGATTGTGATGACAGCCTGCATCAAAAATGAACAGTTCCCTAGGGAAGAGCTATAACTCAATGAAGCACAACTACTGAACGGATTGTGATGACAGCCTGCATCAAAAATGAACAGTTCCCTAGGGAAGAGCTATAACTCAATGAAGCACAACTACTGAACGCATTGTGACGACAGTCTGCATCAAAATCCAAGGATGGTGAAGGGTGTGAAGGCCCACGAGCGCAAGTAGGGAAGGTAAGTTGTGGTAGCAGGTGTTGTTTTTTTCGAGGTTGACCGGTCCGCTGGGCCGCAAGCGGCCCGCGCTAGCAAGCGTATGAGAATATGCTCTGCGGTGGTAGCAGTTGCTGATTTGTTTTCGAGATTGACGGGTTCACCCGGTTGCAAGCGCAGCGGCCCGCGAGACCAAGTATGTATGTAACTAAAGCGCCCTGGGGTTACAGGAGTTTCTTTTTAAACGTTGACTGGTTTTTACCAATGTTTGCTGGGCTGCAAGCGGCCCCCGAGATCACTTCATCTGAATATTGCTACCATAGGTCCTCTTACTCACTTATGTAAGAGGTACCTCTGGTAGCCATATTACTGTGCGGTCTTGTGAAGTGGTTGTTTTGGCGGTGAGTTGCGTTTCGAACAGCGACCGCGGCTTCTGCGTTCGACCATTCTATACGAAAATATTAGATGCCGCGAACACTATTCGGAACTAACTCTAGAACCAAGAAGAGTTTAAAGTCGAGCCTTGATTATTGTTTATAGAATAGGTAATTGTGAGTTTTAAACGTTCCATTTTAGACGCTGGCTCCAGATATGTTCTTTTGTCTGTATCAAACTTCCGTTTCGTATCAGCGTTGCGAAGTTGCGATCCAACGATAACGCTAGTTTGGACGCCCTTTCGGTACGGTGCGGTAGTACGGCGTCTTGATACGGAAGGAAACAGGTACGCTCTGACCCATCGCGAGTCGGTTTTCTCGCCCCTCGCCCGTTCAAAGGCGATTCGATACGGTATCTGGATGCGTGGGCAGGGGCAGCTCGGGCCCTCTGTCACTGCCCGAATCCGCAACGTATTTAAAATGCAGTGGGATAACGATAATATCGTGAAATGTATCGATGGATGAATGAAGGATGGCCAGGAAAGTTCTGTGGGACCCCGGAAACAAGAACTATTATAATAAAAGTATATAGCAAGAGGCATGAGCGGAACTGTCTCTTGAAATGGAGTGCGTTGTCGCGAAAGAAGAAATCACCAAATTCTCATAGACTTCCGCAGTCGGTGACGTGGCCGGACGACACTTGACACAGAAATGAGCACGCGGTGATCGCAATGACGGACGTTACGGAGATGCGTGCTCGTGTACGCTGGGGCGGCATTGCGTCCAGTTGTCGGATCGCGACGCTGACACGAAACGGAGGCAAAGAACATATCTGGACACAGCTTTATGTCTCATTTATAAATCATCGAATTGGATATCACGCTTGACGTTTACTTGAGTGGTTATTGATTTACGAATCAAGACACGTTTATCGAACAAAGCTCGAATTGAAACTCGCTGAGGTAGACTGGTTCTGATTTTAGTTTGTAAAATAATAATATCACTAGGTACTTCATTTTTTTGCTTGAAAACCCTTATAGGGTTTTCAAGCAAAAAAATACATTGCAGGTTTTTTACTCGATACCTCTGGACACTGGGTTTGATATCTTTTGATCTCGTCTGAATAATAAACTGATTCGTTGATTCTGGCCTTAATTCTTTTCTTTTTAACCGACTTCAAAAGAGGAGGAGGTTCTCTGTTCGATTGTATTTTTTTTTTATGTTTGTTACCTCAGATCTCCGTCATTTATGAACCGATTTGAAAAACTCATTTTGCGTCGGGTTCAGTATAGCTGCGAAGTGGTCCCATATAAATTTCATCGATATGTGACCTTGGACTTCGAAGATACATTGAAGTCGGTTTTTGTTTTTTCTAAAAATTAATTATTATAGGTAGTAGGTGACCCGTGGGTCTGTCCTTCTTCTCAAACTTAGCTTTGGCTTTTTAGGTCACTATCTTCTTCTCAAACTTAGCTTTGGCTTTTTAGGTCACTGAATGGCTTTACTATCTTTCCATAATAATAATTATTTCAAATATATGAAAACAATTATTTTCAAGGTTTAAGGAGTTTTCATTCTCAGTTAAGTTAGCTAAAACTAAAAAGTGAGTTTGTACGTACCTACGTAAATTATTAGAAGTGTATCAATTGCAGAGGAAAACAGAGAGCTCGGCGCTAGTGTAACGTGCAGCGTAGAGGCGCGGCGGGCGGCGGGCGGCGGGCGGCAAGCGTGGCGCGGGCGCAGCGGGCGGCGGGCGGACGCGAACTGCCGGCTGGGCCCGGGCGGCAGCGGCACCGGCAGCCGCGACGCGACTCGTGCTCGCAACGGTTATAAACCTAAAACGCGTTATATTAAAATGCTGTGTTAAAATCGCAAACTATTTTTAATGCTAGAATATAGCATAAATAGTTCTGCGCGAGCTTATCGCCACAACAGACAGCAAACTGCGATTCTTTCTGCGCTTTTTCGACCTGTTTATGTTTACCGTGTTCGGCGTTTAAACGAAACGGATTCGTAGGTAAATTTAAAAGCTATTATGCGATATCATTGTTTCGTTTTTGTAACACATCGACTACATACAATATCCCTTCAAACGCCAACAAATGGTTTGTTTTTTAATTATATTTGTCGTTTTATAGAGAGGGTCTTTTTGCAATAATTGCATTCTGCTTTATTTTGTCACTTTTGTCCAAAACACTAAAATGGTTCCAAAACGGTCTCACCTTAGGCATTTTGTATTATGAACAAATATTAACAAGTATTTAACGCACTCAGTCAGTATTGAAACTATTTCCAAAGCAACCTCAAACCAAACTCCGCGCAAGCTTATCGCAACAGCAGACAGCGAACTGCGCTGCGCTGCGGTTCTTATCACAACAGCAGACAGCGAACTGCGCTGCGCTGCGGTTCTTATCGCAACAGCAGACAGCGAACTGCGCTGCGCTGCGGTTCTTATCGCAACAGCAGACAGCGAACTGCGCTGCGCTGCAGTTCTTATCACAACAGCAGACAGCAAACTGCGCTGCGCTGCGGTTCTTATCACAACAGCAGACAGCGAACTGCGCTGCGCTGCGGTTCTAATCACAACAGCAGACAGTGAACCGCGCTGCGCTGCGGTTCTTATCACAACAGCAGACAGCGAACTGCGCTGCGCTGCAGTTCTTATCACAACAGCAGACAGCAAACTGCGCTGCGCTGCGGTTCTTTTCACAACAGCAGACAGCGAACTGCGCTGCGCTGCGGTTCTTATCACAACAGCAGAGAGTGAACTGCGCTACGCTGCGGTTCTTATCACAACCGCAGACAGCGAACTGCGCTGCGCTGCGGTTCTTATCACAACAGCAGACAGCGAACTGCGCTACGCTGCGGTTCTTATCACAACAGCAGACAGCGAACTGCGCTGCGCTGCGGTTCTATCTGCGGATTTCGGTCTGATAATGCTAAATAAAATACTTATTCTAAGTATTAGACACTTTAGGTAGACAGCATGTGACATATTGTCGGACACATTTGATTTTCGAACTCATTTTAATAGACAAAAGGTTGATATAAGTGTTACTGCGAAACAACGACATCTCTTGACTATCTAAGGAATCAAAACCGATGACTCCATGGAGTTTTAAGAAACTTTTACATGATTGTAGACAAGCAGAGCTAGCGAACGAATTAATAATATCGCAGATAGCAGGCCGCAGTAAAGATAACCAGCAGGTTGCTCCTGCTATATTTTTTCAACGGCTATTTTAATCTGCTGTGTAATATAACGAGCACCTTTAGCAGCCGAGCCGGCGCGGCGCGGCGCGGTGCGTGCTCACTGCGCGGGCGCGCGGTGCGTGCTCCCTGCGCGGCGCGGAGCGGGCCGGGCGGCGCGGGCCGGGCGACCTCACCCACAACATCAATCTCAATTCAGTACACGCATACTTTACAATTATCTCCACAACTATAACTACTATAACTACACAATCATTTATGATTCTAACACCTCTACCTACATTATCATAGGTACTTAGTTTATTCCAGTTACATAATATGAGATATTCCAGTTACGTAGAATTAGAACGGGAGATGTTTCAAATAACGCACACACACGTTAACAATCTTTCGGTGGAGTGTGCTGTGCTACTGCCGCGCCGCGCCGCGCCGCATCACCCATACACGCGCATATACGAGTAATTATGTATGAAAGGGTATACAGGGTGGAAACAATCAATGAGCCCTGAAGGGAAACCACTTTAAATCATTACAATACAATACTTTACTTAAAGGAAACATTCCTCCTTTTTTTAAAAGAAACATCTGATTCACATATTTCTTGACAAGCTTACAAAAAACGGGAATCGTAAGAGCTACCTACCTACAAAATATACTCGTTAAAACAAACACTGGCTATTTTATTCCACTATTCTATGACATAAATTAAAATCTCAGGATAAACTCTTTCTAATAAACATAGATTATTAAAATCTTAGAAATAAAAAAGATCATGAAATCTAACATTAATTTTATTTTATCTAAACGTTAAACGTGTTTTAAAATGTCCAAAATGTTCGTTATAATTTTAAAAGTGCAGACAAAGTGAAACGTTCTATTTTTAATCTTTTCGTCAGAACGCCTCATCTAACGAGGTAATGTGCATGGAGTTAAACGATTTTCTTATCTGAGTGTTCTTACTAACAAGGTAGGTACATAGATACAGATAAATTAGCAAGCTTGTATTTCATAAAATGTCTTTGGATGTTACAGTATAAGAAAATGATAACGTTACTGTTGAAAGTGAACAGTTTTAGTGTAGGTAATGTTGATCAAAGCCCTAGTGTCATTGATATCAAATCAAATCACATCAAATCAGATCAAAATCTCTTTTTTTCATTTTGGCATCACAGACGCACTTATGAACATCATAATATCACAATGACTCTACCACCGTATCGGAAAAAGAACCACTACTCAGAATATATATACGGCAAGAATCTGGGGGGCATATTTTTTTACAGATTTTGTTACAATTTTTTGGGTTTCTACAATGTTATGTTTCTTATGTACCTGTTGGCGACTTTGCAGAAGTGGAATGTTCCAAGCATCTTTGTCTTCTAAATAATTACGAACAGTATAGTGTGCTTTTCTCATTAGAACATTCATTATACATTTTGGAATTTTATTATAAAAACGTACGCTCATAAAGGACTTATTCGTTTTAGTCAGTCTATACCTAGGTACAACAATCCTATTCTTATTTCTAGTGTTTATGTTATGATGGTCACTATTTACATTGAATTTGTGGAAGTTTTTACGAACGTGCTTTATATTTTCATAAATATATAAAGAAGGTAAAGTTAATATATTAATTTGCTTAAAAAAATCCCTTAACGAGTCGCGGGGTCCCAACTTGTAAATCGCGCGAACCGCACGCTTTTGTATTATGAAAATAGTATCTATATCCCCAGCACAACCCCACAGCAAAATGCCATATGACATTATGCTGTGGAAGTATGCAAAGTAAACTAATCGAGCCGTAGCTATATCCGTTAATTGCCTAATTTGAGTGAGCATTTCAAATCTGCAATTGAGCTGGTGGACCTGGTGAAAGAGAATGTGGAGAGTGGTGGCTCTTGAAAACAGTCACTTGACCAGCCTCAGTCAGTCACTACCAAGTTCTCCGACTAAGTCTAAACAAACAACACATAAATTAATGTCAGAAAAGCAGCAGAGTGGGGGGCAGAGTGTCAGCATCAAACAAGAAAATGTAAATAAAGTTTTGGTGTTTTCTGATAAAATAGGCGTTGACTTAGGTAGATTACTACATAACTCTGTTCATTGTACTGTGCAAAAACAGTGTATGCCAGGAGCATCCTATGCTCAAATTGAACAGACAATATGAAACTCCAAGATTGATAGTAATAGTACAATAGTTGTAATCTACCTAGGGCAGAGTTTAGGAATCGACAGGAGAGAGATAATTACAAGAATTACCTCTCTCCTACAATTGAATGCATTTAAAATAATGCTATGTGCTTTTCCGTATTCAGACACATTCACTAAAGGGTATTATTTAGTTTTCTTTGCTAGAGGACAGAATGAGCACATACACTCATTAAATACAATCATTTATAATTTGGTTTGCCGTCATAGTGACAAGTTTTTTATATTTTGACTGTAATAAATTCAGCATGTATTGTCCCAAGAAATGTAGACACTTCATTGCTACACTAGTAGCATACAATATTAATTCAGTTATCTATTACTTATAATAAAACTGTAACGAATCGGTTACTGTACATTTAAGATATTTTTGAAAATCTATTTTTTAGGAGTATATATGGCAGCAACAGAACCCAAAAATACAATTTTTAAAATTTTTCTCTGTCTGTCTGTCTGTCCGGGATAAACTCAGAAACTAAGGCACGAATTTGAATGCAGTTTTTTGAAATATGTTCTGTGGAGTCAGGCGCTACACATAGGCTTTGTTTCATGAAAGTCGGTCCAGTAATATTGAAGTTATGACGCAATTTAGGAAAAAATATACATGTCCACTATAAGTTGAACCACAGAACATACCGGACCCTTTGTGCACAAGGCTCAGCTTAAACTGGATAGATATTACCCTTTAGAGTTAGTAGAATTAAGGGATGGGTTGACATGATGGTATTCTAAAAAATGGTTTGTGGAGTCCTAGGCCACATAACAAACTTCCTAATCCTTTCCTAATCCTAATCTATGTTTATACATATAATAAAATCGTAGAACCCAAAAAATCTGTACTTGGAAGATATTCGAAAAAAATCAGACAGGGCGATATAAAATGAGTAACTAAACATATAAAAACAGTTTTTAAAATTTTTGTTTGTTTGTTTGTTTGGACTTCTATAACTTAAAAACCAATGACGGGATTTTAATGGCATCCACGAATATGTTTAATTAAATTCTGATTCTAATATAGGCTATCGACATTTTGAATCTACTTATGGGGGGCAAAGTTAGTATGGAAAAAAGTTATTAGATTATCCTAGAATCTTGAAACTCAGAATTAATTTATATAATTAAAAATTAACGAATACGGGTCCAATATTTTTTTGATATTTAGCTTCTTTAAGCGAGAAAGATAGACAAGGTAAAATTAGTATGAATTTGAAACGCTGTACACACTATGAAAATAAATGAAATACATACAAGTAAAATTATATTTAAATTAAAAATATCATGATAGAAATATAATTTCAGCGTTTTTAGTAACTCTTAGTAAACAACTCGCAAACTTTACATGAAAAGAGCCAAATAATTATTTCAACTCTTGAAAATTCATTTATGCAATTGAAATTAGATGGCGCTAGGGGTCGCTAAAACACGCAAACGATTTTTTATGTAGTGCACCACACACAGTGAATATAAATAAAACACCTTTTTTAAATTTGTTTAGTTTGACGTTACCTGCTTTTTTATGATACTGAGTGATGAAACCAGCAAGTCGTTCGCCTGATGGTACGGGCTACGCCTGCCCATAGCAATAGCAGTGCCACCCAGATCTGAGTCATTGTCTTGACATCAGCTGATTTTGCTTCTCATATGCCCAGTAATTTCGCTGGCTACAATCCCCTTCAAACGGAAACACAATAATGCTTGCGCACTACGGCTTGAAGGCACAATAACTGGCAAAACTACCTACCCATACGGCCTTCCACATACGAGACACCTATCACGAGTAAAGTTACGCCACCGTCCTTTACTCAAACATGGTCGTTTACCTCCAAAGTGATCGATTTTGACCCGGAGTCCTTCAGCTAACCTCTTGAAAACCCTCATGAGACCACAATTCTGGTGGTTTTTAGGTTTTGTCAAGAGGATGATTTTGCCAAAACTTTAATGTATGATGAAGTGCCAAACAACGACTTCAACGACAAACAAACTGGTCCAGTTAACAAACGACGACTTAGTGGGGGATCGGGTATCTATCAGGAGCATGCTTTTGGCTGTATGTATGTACACCATCCATGCCAGTAACAATGAATGCTACTATTTACGGTTGCTGATACACACTGTCTGTCCGCGGCGCTACCTCATTTGCGTTCCTCACAACAGTGAACTGTTCCTCAGAACAACGATGGTGTTAAACACTTTCCACAACTTTCCACGCAGCCTGCATAGCAAGGCGCCTTCTGAATGACGACCAAAATTGGGACGAAACTAGCAAAAGCAGTCGTAGTGATGGTTCACGACGTATGCGCCATTTGTTTGTTTTAATTTTGGTGTTTTGTGGGCTCTCGAGCCCAGTGCAACTGTGGGAGTATTATTAACCCCATCTTGCTGAAGATATCCAGCCTATAATGTTTTGAGGGACATTGAACAGGATGTTGATGTATATGACGACGGCGAGGATGGTGGCAATTCACTACCGTACCCCGTAGAGTTTTTGAACTCTTTGAGTCCATCCGGACTTCCAGCGCACTCTATTTGAGCGAGTGTGGCTCAGCGGGAAATCATGCGCCTTTCGATCAGACGCACCTGGGTTCGAATCCCGACTCGGCCCTGCACCAATGACTTATAGTTAAGTGCAGATTTTGCACGCTCGCTCTAAAACGGTGAAGGAAAACATCGTGATGTGATCCGCTTACGCGTTTTGGAGTAGTAGGCTCTGGCCGTGATTGTAATACCACCCACCGAACAAAGCCATGCCGTCAAGCGACCTAGTCGTGTTTCGGGATGATGTTCGGTGAATCATCGGGGAGACGGGTCTGAGCAGCCGCTCAACTGCCGTCTCTCTCTAGATCTATGTGCTCCATCTTAGGCCACATCATCGCTTCATATTAGGTGAGATAGTGGCCAAACATAGCTTTATTAAGCGTATAAAAAAAAGGTTAAAAATTTGGAATACAAAATTATGCTTTTTCGAAATTAGACCCCGCCGAAGTTGTTAACTTCGGGGAGGTTAGTTGTGTAACGGAACTCGGCTGAAGATAGTGTCGCTAGAGACGAACCTCACTGAGGTATACTGATAGCCCGTGGCGCTGGTGAGTCAGTTTTCATATATTAGTATTTATCTCTCTCATCTCGAACCACTTTCCGTTTCCAATTCAAACGCGTGCAGTTTTGTGTGAGCGTCAGCTTTGCAATGACGATCAATAAGTCGCAAGACCAGATTCTCTAGGCCACGGCCGTTGATCTGAGGACAGGATATTTCTCACATAGACAGCTGTACGAAACCTTCTCACGGGTGACGTGGTCCCAAAGTCTTTACGTGTTTGCTCCCTGTACAGGGTGTTTTTTAAATAACATGTGTTGTACACAATCTACAAAAAAGTCTCTACATCAGCGTTAAACGAAATCCACGCGAACGAAGTCGCGGGCAACAGCTAGTAGGAAATATAACGAAGTACAAGCAAGGAGTCACAGATTTTAGTACATGTACTAATAATAATAATACTGTGATCAGCTGTTTAAACTTTTGAATGAGACAGCAGAGAAGAGTGCGGCTATTTCTTTATATTACCAAAACATAAACCGTTTCTCTGGTTAGACATTGAACTTTTATTAGATAAATATAATTTTGTGAGAGCGAGTGTGGCTCAGTGGGAGCACATGCGACTTTCGATCAGACGCACTCGAGTTCGATCCTGCTGGCCCCGCACCACTGACTTTATTAAGTTATGTGCGGATTTAACACTCGCTCTAAAAACGGTGAAGGAAAACATCGTGAGGAAATCGGATGATGATGATGCTAATTTTGATACCATATGTTTTATAGAAACTTGGTTAAAACCAGATATAATGTTGTTTAACTTTACAAATTTTCAGGTAGCCAGTACGTTTAACATAATATCTGCTGAAGGATGCATAATACTTGTAAAAAATCACTTGAAATTTAAGGAACGGTCAGACATAGTGGGGTATTCTGTGGAACGAGTCTGTGAGGTTGCTTGTGCAGAAGTGGATAGGAATATAATATTGTGTGTATATCGACCACCAGCACCTAACTTCATTAATTTTATGTCAACAATGGAATGTATTCTAAAAAAGTTTCTAAATCTGGTAAATCTATTTTTGTTTGCGGTGACTTTGATATTGATATTCTAGTTGATTGTACTGATAAAACTAATTTCATCTCTTTGTTTAAATCGTTTAATTTGAATTATCTGTTCTGTGAGCCAACTAGAGTGACTGACGCTTCATCTACTTGTATAGACAACATTTTCTCAGACAAGACACCCAAGAAGACATCTATTATGATCGGAGTCAGGTCAGACCACAAAGGCCTTGCAATTGAAATTGAAATCGAGAAAAAAATAAACAAAAAACTGTAATTAAACATAGACCATTAACTAAAGGAAGATTAGGAATACTTAAACACAACATAAAATCAAAATTAAATGTTACTGAATTTACAAATAAAAATTCTTATGATATTTATAACTTACTATTTTCTGTAGTTAGCAAAGAATTCAATAAAATTTGTCCCAAGAAAAAACTACAAGTAAACGGAAAAGTACAATTTAGTGACCGGGCAACTAAATAACGCAATTTAGACCGCGTAAGAATACCCCCTTTGACATAAGTTTTAATTATAACAACACCAAAATAGAATGCGTCGACTCGTATACCCTTCTAGGATTAGAACTTGACTCAAACGTAAACTGGAAACGTCATGTCCAAAAGATTAAAGGTAAACTGCCGAGCTTCACATACGCGTTAAGAGAATTACGACGACATTTTGAGGTTTGTAAAGTGAATCATATTATGAACATATTATGATTCGTTTAAAGTGGCCTTTTTAGACCTTAATACCTCAAAACAGCTTTGAGCGCATACTACGCATTTGTGTAGGCTTACCTACGCATTATACTGTGGGGAAATAGTGTTGATGCGCAAAACCTTTTTATAAGCTAGAAAAAATGCATATGTATCCTCGCTAATATTAAAGAACCGAAAAGCTGCAAACCTCACTTTATAAAATCAAATATATATATACCATACCTTTTATAAATATATATATGGCATGGAAATTTGTAAATTCGTACGAAAATACCCCCAATTCTTTCTAAAGAAAAATAGACCAAATACGAAGATTTGCAACAAGGAACACACACAACCTCGTGCTATCGAGCTCGAAACTAAAGCATTGAGCTATCATTTCTACGTATACACAGAAAACTAAATATTACTACGTAAACACACCCCCCTTATGCTATGTCCGTTAAGGTAGTCAACAGTTTAGTCTATAGGACTGTCACGATTTATTAAAATTATTTATAACAAGTAATATTGCAATTACTAATAATACTACAATTGCATTTAGGTACCTATAAAAAAAATATAAGGTTGAGCCAGTATGTCGTCGGCTGAATGGAAAAGCCTACGCGTATTAAAAAAAGAGAAAAAGAAAAGGTGACTGGGCGGGAAGAGAAAAAAGACGAATAATTGAAAGGATTAATTTAATTATATATGATTACACATATGTTTTGAGGGGAATCAAAGTTTAATTGTAATGATAAAGTAGTTAAATATATTGAGATACGGATTTAGAAATAATAAATTGCCCCTGACACTATTCAGACGAAGTTTTATTAAAAGGACCGACAAGCTGTTGCAGAACGTTGGACAAAATGCGTATGCGCCATGAAAAATCACGGCGGTTTCGACCTTTTCTTCGATAGAAAACTACAACATAAAAGCGCTCTATTGCTGCATGTTTATATTGTTAGGTTCGACGACTATTTATTGTTTCAGCGCTGCAGCGAACTTAAGTTCAAATACTTAACAAAATGGAGCATGATCTTTGCTTATGGTAGCTTCTCTATACGTAGTAATAATAGCTCAATGAGCTCAGGCCCAAACATAATGGCGATAAAAATATATATCAAAATCCCAAACAACATAAAAATAGAAAGAATTTAATCAGTTTTCTTAAAAAAATCATAACAATATATATAATAAACATATATTATAACTAGCTGTTGCCCGCGACTTCGTTCACGTGGATTATAGTTTAACGCTGATGTAGCCTTTTTTTTTAGAGAGAAATGTCCCTACTTCGTTCGCGTCGACTACTTATATTTTTTAAAATTGGTAAATTGGTACTTGTTTGATGACATCTTGCCTGATGGAAAGCGAAGATGAAGCATGGTTGCCCATGAGATGAGATGCCTATTCACCCTAGACTTTGTAGCTTTTGGAAAAAAAGCTGGTAGAGCGTTCTACTCTTTAAGGAGTCCGCATGATGAAAGAATCTGCAAAACACTTCGTACCGATCGGTAGGACATTAAGAACGTCCGGGGAAACGACTCTCTTTGCCTGCAAGTCCCTTAAGTGGAAATGAGAAGAAGGGATCAGTTAGTGCAATTCTTACCGAAGTGCTGTCGATAAAAGAGCGACAGACACCCAAGTTTCCGTCCGTGTTTAAGACTTGTCAGTTTCTTCTCCACCAGCACATTGTTATTTATAAAATTAATTGGGCAACGTTCTAATGATTCCCGAGCTGCCAGTTGGTATTCGGCTGACCCACCCCATAGATGGCTACAGTACTCCATACAGGATCGTATTTGTAGTTTAACGCTCAAGCAGGTTCCTTTGTTCCAGGACACTTCCTTTAACCGAGTTACGTTACACAATATCGGAGTGGCCCAATTTTAAAGAAGCGTAATTTAACCTGCAATTGTTGTCGATGCGCCAATTTTAACGGGATTCACGCGGTCTAATGAATCGCCACCGATAGCAATGACAACATTTTGTAGCATAGTAAGACAACAATTTATCTCCCTCTCGTCTGATACGTCCACGTCCTGTTCAAAGTTCTTCAAAGCATATAGGCGGGATATCTTCGGAGAGATAGTGTAGACACTTCTCCCACAGTTGCACGAAGCTCGAAAGCCCATAAAATACCAACACTCAGCAAACAAATGGCGCATACGTCGTGAAGTATCACGACTGCATTTGCTAGAATTTCATCCCAAATTTGGTCGTCATCCAGGAGGCGCCTTAATCTGCAGGCTGCATGGAATGTACGGCATTCAATACTATCGACTGTTCTGAGGAACGCAAATGAGGTAGCGCCGCTGACAGAAATCGTGTATTAGCAGCTGTAAATAGTAGCATGCTTTGTTACTGGTATTGACAGGACAGTGTATATTGTCCTGCCTAAAGCATGCTTCTTAAAGACACTTGGTGCTCCCACCATATCGCGTCGTCATCTGTTAGATAGATCAATTTGTTTTTCGTTGAACAAAGGTACTTCGTCGTACATTAAAGTTTCTGCAGAATTATCCTCTTGGCAAAACTTTAAAAACGCCAGAAGCACATTTCTAACACACATACCACAGACCACAGTCTGGAGAGGGTTTTAAATGGCTTTTGGACGGTTTGAGCCGGTTTGAGCCGGACAGTTGAAGCCAAAATTCGCCACACCGCTTCAGAGGTACCTACTGATATACCAATCATAAATCAGGTAACGTTGACCTAAGCGAATTGGAAAAGAAAAATATTTTGACATTATTCACTGGTCTGGTGCATTCCATAAAGTAATTTTATGGTTGCAAGTTTTAATTTTACCGCCATCTACTTTCTATTGCATAAACAAATTTTCAAGTGTTGAAAAAAACGCTGAAATTATATTTCTACCATGATATTTTTCATGTAATTATAATTTTAACGCCATCTACTTTCTATTGCATAAACTAATTTTCAAGTGTTGAAATAATTATAGTTTCTTTCGTGTAAAGATTCCAAGTTATTTTGTTAGATTTCCTGAAAACGCTGAAATTATATTTCTACCATGATATTATTTCATGTAATTATAATTTTACACCTATGTATTTCATTCATTTTTGTAGTCTACACAGCGTTTGAAAGTCAGACTAATTTTATCTATTTTCTGTCGTCATTGCTTAAAGAAGCTAAATTTTGAAAAATGCTCGGACTTGTATTTATTAATTTGTAATTATAAGTATTCAGTCTGAGTTTTAAGATTCTAGGACAATCAAATAACATTTTTCCATACTAACTTCACCCCCCTTTTAACCCTCCCATAAGTAGATTTTTCAAAATTTCGTTAGCCTATATTAGAATCAGGATTTAATTAAACAAATTCCTGGAAATTTTATCAAAATCCGTTTAGTAGTTTGTAAGTTTAACGCTTTTAAACAAACAAACAGACAAACAGAATGACAAACAAAAATTTTAAAAACTGTTTAAATATGTTCAGTTACTCATTTTAAGTCGCCTTGGTTGATTTTTTTTCGAATATCTTCCATGTACAGATTTTTTAGTTCTACGATTTTATTATATGTATAGATTTAGACGAGTTTTCCAACGACAAGTAACGTAAAATAGAGGATCGGACAACTTTTCAGAAAGTGTTTTAAATTACATAACTATAATGAATATGACTATGAAAAATAGTATTTTAATTAAATAACGCTCTAAAAGTACCTAAAACTATGTTTAAATATTATGTTTCAAATATTGCCGCGCAAAAGGTTGCAAATCTCAAAATATGTGACGTCATATGAAGGTAGAAAACTACAAACTCTTCGAAATAAAACTTGCAAAGATATTTAAATACGTTTTGTGAAGTTTGGGGACTATATTGTAGTGATGGAACAAAAAAATAGCAAAAATACATTTTATGAAAAGCAAAAAAATAAAATAAACACAAGCTTGACTCACGGCATTTGCCGGATGTTTAAGCGAAACCGTATCGTCTCCTCAGGCCGGATGTTTAACCGAAACCGTATCGTCTCCTCGGGCCGGATGTTCTGAATAGCTCGAAAATGAACCTACGACACGAGATCGGTACGGTATCCAATCGAATCGATCCGGTATGTTATCGCGGGGTTCCGAATCAGGGGGCGGATTGGGGAGTAGCTCGGTCGGACCGTAATATTCCTTCATTTTGAAAGATTTGCGTTATTGTTATTTCTATAGATCAGGAAATATTTGTCACTAGTTGTTCAACGCGGTTTCAGTATCGGTTTTCGGGATAAAAAGTATCCTAGGTCCTTTTCCAGGACCTGAAGTACCTACATACCAATTTTCATCAAAATCCGTTTAGTACTTACTTTTTGCGTGATTGAGTAACAAACATCCATCCATCAATGTATTTATTCATCCATATTCACAAACTTCAGCATTTATAATATTAGCAGGCATAGGAAGAAGTAGGATGGTTCAATATTGACATTTGATCTAGTCCATTCCTTCAGATACCCTTACGTCACGTGTAGGAATACGCACAGGCCACACTCGCAATGAAAGCAAAGCGAACAGTTACGAAACGCCAAAACTTAGTATAATGTGGGTATATATGTATGGACAGGTTGATAGCTTATGAAAGTTTCCACAGTTTAGTATGTATAGGTACATACATAGGTAGGTATTTACATACTTATAGGATTTATATTTAGAATTCGGCTAGATAGTAAAAGTATTGGCGAAATAGTCATATACACATTAATCATAAACCAACCTCCGCTCAAACGAGTATACTACGCCTGCTCCTCAATTACGTAATGCAGGCACAAATGCATATTATTATGCAAGACGTAGACACCGCAGGCCCATCATCACTGAAACACAACCACCGACTAGCACACAGTCCAACGCCAAACGCATCACGACACTGAAAATATTCTTTAGGCGCGCTTGCAAATATAACGAAGTGAGAAACGCACGTACCTCGCGCCACGCGGCGGCGGGCGCAGCGCAGCGGTCGTTCTCGGGCGGAATGGCGCCGCTCTAGGGCGGGCGGGCGCGTGCCTCTCGCCCCACGTTCACGTCGCAGCCCTCTGGCCCCGCGGCGCCGCCCGCCCGCGCGCCGGCGTCCCTCGCCTCGAGGCCAACCTGTAGGGGTTAAGTCCTTGGTCGATTTTATTTCGACGCGACGACGTTAAAATTCTTTAGGTCTATCAAATTGACAACTTACATACACCTCACGAGTGTGACAGGGTCGGGTAGTTACTGTTGTTTACAGAAAGTAAGTAATGATGCATTCCAAGCAGTTTTTGAGTCTTACCTTTTTTTTCTACAACATATTTAAGAAACTACTAGAATTTGTGGAGAATGTTCCCAACAAATTTAATTTCGCTACTACCTGGACATCATGTCTACAAAACTTATAATGTCTAGGCAATGTGATAAATAAGGAAGTTTAAATTATAATTATTTATTTCGCTCCACGTAGCTTGTCATCTTAAGCCTAATCCTAATCCTAATTTAATATTATAAATGCGAAAGTTTGTGTATTTTGATACACAACTGCATTCGTTTTTACACCTTTCTGACAAAAATGTACCTCTGTTAAGCCCCAATAAGAAACTCCCAACCATACCATAAGTGAGGATGGAAAATGACCTCGTTGAACACGCGGAATACGGTTGCTCGCTTCTTCACTACTGTGTGCGTACACCTTATCATTTTGTTTGTTGTAGGTCTCTTCTACGGTAAAAATTTTTTCATCCGAAAAAAGTTTCTGCTTACGTTTGGGATTTCTTTGAATTCGCGCCTTCACAGTTTTTATCACTGCTGGAGTCCTAACAGACCGAGGGCGACCACTTCTTGACCTGTCATCTACACTAGAGTCTTCATTGTATCGTTTGATGGTACGATAAACGAATCTTTTGGTTATATTCAAATTTTTCAGTATGTCAAAAATTTGAATTGGCGCGTCACCGCAACGATGTTGCATCGTCGCAATAACTGCAACACGGTCTTCTTTAAGCGTCCACTCCATATTTAAAAATGAGTAAAATTCTAAAAAGTATACATTTTTATTTTCATGAACAATTCGAAATTCGAATTTATAACGGCCCTTAACGCACGCCCGAGGCGAGAACACCGTGTCCCTGCTCGTTTTCTATAGACGGGACACTGGTGGACCTTGCTCATCGTGCGGGGTTGTGTTATCTGTGCTTTCATTTAAAATTAGAATGGTTCTCGAGAGTTCTGGCATGGACGTCCGTCAGTATTAGAAAATTTCCTTTTATTTAGTTTTGTGTACTTTTATATTAATTAACTCTTAGTAGAGAATCATAATAAAATTCGTACTACCAAGAAGCGCATAGTTATTTTACATCAACGAACCCTACACTAAAAATTCAATAAACTTTTTTGTGTTTTAAGTGTAAAGTTATCTGATGACCTCAATGAGTAAGAACTGGAGCAGTGGAGGAATTCGAAACGTTCCTTGAGATAGCGCGGGGAGGAAGTAAACAAAATATTGTAAAGGAGAGAGAGTATGTGAGTATTCCGGCGAAGTCGTATAGTAGGAAGCCACTTGACCGTAGAACGAAACTGGGATACGTGATCATATTTGCGTAAGCCAAGTATAAATCTTATGCAAAAGTTTTGAAGTCGCTCTAGTTTATTTAGCTGGTCCTCGGTGAGATCAAGATCAAGCAGTAGTGCGCAAGCATTACTGCGTTCCGGTTTGAAAGGCATTGTGGCCAACAAAATGACTGGGTATATGAGACATAATATATGATGTCTCAGGGTGCAGCTCTCCGCAGTGATTTTAATGGTATTAAGTTTGTTAATTGTGGTCAGGCGTTGTGCTTGCCATCAGGCGAGCGGCGAAATTTTTTTTATATATTACATTATGTATTATATCATATATTACATTATTTTTTACATTATGTATTATATTACATTTTGGAACCGAGTTTTGAGTGAATTGAACTAAAATGAAATACATACAAACTTTAAAACGCCCTTACACTTTCTTTAGGGGTAGTTTATTTGTTCTGAGTTGTGAGCGAATCGAACCATGGAATAAAGCATACACTGAAAAAACCCGTACAAACTTTAAAACTCTCATGCACCCTTCCTAGGGGTAGTTTTGAAAAAATAAAAAATACGTGTTTCATTATTTAGTTCAAAGTTTATTTTTACCGAGTTTTGAGTGAATTGAACCAAGGAATAAAAATGCTCCATACAAACTTTACCACCCTCATTCACCCTTTTGGGGGTTGATTTTTAAAAATTAATATAGCCTATGTTTCAATTCAGTACTTAATCTATCTTTATTTAAAATTTCATCAAAATCCGTTCGGTAGTTACGGTGATACCTGGTAACAAACATCACACACACAAACTTTCGCATTTATAATATTATATATATATATATTAGGATTTAATATAGATAATAGTATATGTTATTATAGTTTGTACTCTTTGTACATACATTTGTTTACTATGTCATTTATGTTGACACCCCCGTCTCTTACAGTTTCTTTAAGTCCTCTCCATCCAAAGGTTGTCTGGAAGAGATCGCTTTGAGCGATAAGACCGCCCATTGTAACACTATAGTTTTTAAGTTTGTTATTGTACTTTTTGTTATTATGTTTTCTGGTGGTGAAACAATAAAGAGTTATCTAATCTAATCTACTGCTTGGTGGCAGAATAACTGGCAAAGCTGTGTTACCTACCCAGACGGCCTGCCGCACACGAGAGACCTAACTCAGTTTAAATCCTAATCCTAATAATATTATAAATGCAAAAGTTTATGTGTATAATGTCTTCATTCACTTAAATCTCGGTACAAATAAACTACAAAATATACAGTAAAAAACTTTTTTTTCTAAACAACCTCTGTAAGGGGTGCAAATGAGTTCTAAAGTTTTTATGGAAAATTGTATTTCTTGGTTCGATTTAATTTTATTTCACTTAAACCTCGGCTTAAATAAACTATACGGTAAATAATGAATTATGTATTTTATGTTTTACAATATTACCTAATGGTAATATTGTAAAATATATGGTGAATTATGACATTCTCTGGAACAAACTATCCCGAACTCAGGTCCCAGCTGAAGTGGTGAAAGTGTTTAAGTACTGGTACGGAAACCAAACTAATGCGGTGCGATGGGGCGACACGACGTCCAGTGAATATAGATTGGAATGCGGTGTACGCCAGGGGGGTCTTACCTATCCGGACTTTTTGAATATCTATGTAAATGACCTGATCAAGGAGCTGAGAAGCACCAGAATTGGATGCCATATTGGAAACGTTTGTGTCAACAACCTCAGCTATGCTGACGATATGGTGCTTCTCAGCCCCTCGATCAATGGTCTAAGGAAACTGTTAGCAGTGTGTGAACGATATGCCGAACAACATGGACTTAAATATAACGTATCTAAAACCGAAATGGTTGTATTTCGTGCAGGTAAAGGTCCGGAGAGAGTGCCTGCGGTTTATTTATTGGGTTCGCCGGTGAAGGTTGTGAGGGAGTTCAAGTACCTCGGACATATTATGGCGGAAGACATGACAGATGACAAGGACATGGAGCGAGAAAGAAGGAGCCTGTCCATAAGGTGTAACATGCTCGCGCGCCGATTCGCCAAATGTACTACGGACGTCAAAGACAGTCAAAGTTACCTTATTCAAGGCTTACTTACAGGTTTATATACATGTCAGCTTTGGATAAGGTACTCAAGAAAGGCGTATAGTACCATGAGGGTGCAATATAATAACGCATTTCGCATCCTCATGAAAAAGCCAAGGTTATGTAGCGCGTCGAGCATGTTTGCCGAGGCACGGGTTCCTGATTTCTTTGCTATTTGAGCCCGCATAGCATCCTTTTGGAAAGGGATTCGGAGCTCAAATAATAGCATTTTAAAAAACTTGTCCGAAAGTTTGTGCTGTCCCATATTTAGGTTTTGGGTTTCTGTGCACCAGAGCAATAAATTATTTTTCAAAAATAACTAAACCGACTTCAAAACCCAAATGACACTCAAAAGTAAAAAATAAATTAATATAATTATCATAAGCGCTACCCACTCATATATTTGAAGTCGGTGCCAGCCAAGTCTAATAGGTAGCAGATAAATACTATGTACATATATAGTAAGTACTACTTGTAGGTAGTATCTATCTACTACCTTTTACCTTTTACCTTTTGGCTGGCACCGACTTCAAATATATGAGTGGGTAGCGCTTATGATAATTATATTAATTTATTTTTTACTTTTGAGTGTCATTTGGGTTTTGAAGTCGGTTTAGTTTTTTTTGAAAAATAATTTATTTTACCCTTTTTAGTGAAAAATAAGTTTTAATTAAATTAAATCAAAAAGTTTTTAAAGACAAGCTTTTATGATCTAGAAGCCACATCATGACGAAGTTAAAACCGGGCTATCACAATTAAATGCATATACAAAAAAATTTCATGTCTGTCCTATTCTCTGTTGAGGAGTTCCCTCGCCGGAAGTCAATCCTGGGTGTATCTGCCATGTCATGATGGAATTTAGAACAGGCTATTATGGTTAAATCCATTTACGAAATGTTGTGTCTGTACTATTCACCGTTGAGGAGTTCCCTCACCGGAAGTCAACCCAGGGTGAAGCAGGTGAAGCAGTCGAATACAAACCTCCACCTTTAGAAAGTTGGTTACGAAAAAAACAAGAACCGACTTGAAGATTAAACTTATATTTTTTGTTTTTGCTATTTTTTTCAAAAACTACTGAATGAATTTCGATAAAATTTATATGGGACCACCTTTGAAGTATGACCTACCAATCAAAAAAAGAATCATCGAAATCAATGCATAATTGGCGGAGAAATCGCGTAACAAACACACAAAAAAAAAATAAAAAAAAATAAAAAAAAAAAACATACCGTCGAATTGTAAACCTCCTCCTTTTTGAAGTCGGTTAAAAATCGCAAATAAACTAGTTTTATTTAATTTTAACGTACATTTTATACAACAGGTAATATGTTTTATTTTATTTTATTTTTACTTAGTGTAAGTACTTTATACTTGTAGTGTAACTACTTTAAATTGTAATTATGGGTTTTGGATTGCCTGCAATAAAGACATTTATTATTATTATTATTATTATTATTATTATTATTATATCGTAGATACCTATATTTTGCAGAACTATTAGAAGACAATATGGTATAAGTAGAATACTCTTTTGCTTGAACTTAAAACTGCAGCATCCGAATATAATTTAGAATATCTCTGTTTACCATATTGGTTTTTGTTACTCAACGACGTCGTGACGACGTTTCGGATGTAATTTGGCGCATGCGTTGGGACAGACAAAGCGCTGAGCCAGAAGCTCGCGAAAGTACTGAATGAAGCAAGCCTACGAGAGGACGATAAAAGAGACTTCTGGTGCTGCGTGTTTCATTCATTCCCTTGGTACTTGGGTTTTATTAAATTATTTCTTTGTTAATTAATTCTGCGATAAGAATTTATACAAAACGGAAGTATGAGATATGAGTTTCTGTCCAAAGATGTATTTGCTAGTCATAAGTATACAATATGACATTCTGCAAAAAAAGTTTTAGCAAGAAAAGAGGGAACTCTGGCAGATGCACAAGACGTGCAAAGCCAAAACACACAAAGGGGAGAAGAAAAAAAAAAAAAAGAAGGGAACCATTGTCTACGTTGTTTTCCCAAAAACTCTACGTAATGTGCCATCAGGAGACCAGAAACACTAGGAAGATAAAGACTATAGGGCATTGAGGAATGACAGACCTCAATGCTATAGGGTTATTGGGTGTAACTATTTTAAAAAAAACGCTGATTAAGTTGATCTCGTGTACAATGGCAAATAATGTAGTGAAAATGCTAAAAAAATTAATGTTGCTCAAGAACTTAAATAAAAATGGAATTCTGAATATCCTGTAAAGTCCACGCCGTGAGGCAACGGCGCGGGGGCGCGCCGCCGATGCCGCCGCCGCCGCGGTAAATTTCAAACGGCGCCGCCGCCGTGGAAATGGCCATCGGCGCTCATATCTATGACTTACGTATACGTAAGTATATGTTTATGACATCTCCACGGAGGTTTTCTGATGACCTTAATGAACAGAGATTAGACGCGTGTAGAAATTGAAAACGCTCCTTGAGATATTGAGTAGAAGAGGGATTAAATAAAATGTTATACAGAAGTGAGAGGATGTGCGTATTCCGGCGACGGCGAATTGGAAGCCACTTTAGCATAGTTCGAAAGTCGGAGACTTGGTCATATTTGCGTAAGCCAAATATGAACCGTTTAGAATTTGAAAAGTTTTGAAGTCGCTCAAGTTTGTTAAGTTGGTCTTCCGTGAGGTTTAAATAGCAAGCGTCAGCGTAGTCAAGTATAGGGAGAGTATGGATGTAAAAACTAAACAACTGTAAATACATTTAAAGCACAATAATAAATGTTTTATCGTCATGACAGTACAAAGAACAAACGACAACATGAATAATCATAGAAAAACACTCTTCACTCTGTATTCAAATATCCTTCATTCTGTCATCGTACCAGCCAGTCTGAAGGTAAACTATTGCAAACCCCTTTCCAACATTGTATTACTGGAAACAACTCTACACTCTGCTTACTAAAACTGCCACTAAACGTACTGGCAGTATAATATTCCTAATGAAAAAACTTTAATGTCTGCGGTAGGCGCACGGAATTCCGAAAGCGGAAAACGAATTTGGAAATCGAATTCGGATTCCGTACATATGCGGCCAGCCTTAAGCTCAGAGGAGAACACGCCTAGAGAAACTTCAGAATCATTGAGGTCTTTCATTCCTCAATGGTCTATGCCAAAGATACATTGAGGTCTCACACATTCCTCAATGCAAAGATAAATAATTCAAAATTCTAATTATTTCTCTTTGGTCTAAGCTACGTTTTATTGGCGCATAAAAAAACTCAGTAGTGTCATTACTCTGAGCAAAGATAAAATATAGTAGTTTGTCTTTGACTCTGAGTAAAAAAATAATACTCTTTGGCGTCTGCCAAATCCTAGATAAAACTTGTGCCAAATTGCGAGTGAACCGTTCAACAATGGTATTTTATTATTAAGGAGCTATCAAATTATTCCTGAGTGTTTTGAATTAATAATATTATTATAGAATCGAATACAATGAAGATACCTCATAATTCATCGTAAGTAAGAATTACCTAAACATCAACCGTGTGCATACCAAGGTGTAGCGGCGGCGGCGGCGGTCGTGTGTGTACAGAGTGTGGGGCGAAAAGGAGGTAGAGTAGTGACGACAGGGCAGCACGGTGCGATGCCGCGCCGCCCCCGCCCCCGCCTCCGCTGCCGGGGGCTCATGCAGTGTGTGCTCAGGATACAGAACAATGCATTCTGAGAGTGTCTGTTGTCGCAGCGCAGCGGCGCGAAGTAAGAGTAGGTGAAGTGGAATGAAGGGGTGATGAGTGAGACGTCTGATGAAACCTGCTTCATACCCTGTGATATTTAAAACGCTGAAACTCTTTCCAAAAGTTTCAAATATTAAGTATTTAAAACATTAACAACGTCTAAATAAACACTTTCTTGTGCTTGTATTTACAATGTACCCATAATTTGGAGGCCTACGGGTGGTCTATAACTCCGATATCAGGCTTCAGGTAGGTGTGTTGTTGCGGCAGGTGCGCGCACGGGGAGTCACCGCCGCGGTCGGAGCGCGCCGGCACCGGAGCCGGTGCCGTCTCGCCGCCGGCGCTGCTGCGAGGCCGCGGGGGCGCCGGCGCCGGGTCCCCGCCGCTGCGAGACCGCGCCGGGATGCCTGCGCCGCTATCCTTCCGAAATATGACAATCGTCACAAGCCTACGTCACAACAGAGAAATATCACATACATCAAAAAAAAGAAGTACCTACCTATCTACTGCTAACTAATATTTAGAACGTTTTGTGGAACTAAAAAGGCAACACAAAAAAGTCCCTAATAAAAATGTTCACCACGCTATCACGCCATAGCGCCGAGCTACCAGTTGTCCGGGAGGCAGCCCGCAGCAGGCGCCGTCGACGGCGATCGTGTCACCGAATAATCCAGTACTACTCTCCTACAATTATTTAATTTACAGGTATACGTGGTTATACATACTAGCGACCGGCCCCGGCTTCCCACGGATGCAATTTACCAATGTGGTGTCATTTTTTACGGCTTCATTATAAAACATTGAATTTTCTCAACTATCCAGGCAACAACTAGTTCCAGGGTGGGCTGCCACCGCGCACCGCCGGGCCGCGCCGCGCCGGCGCCGCTATTAGGGATTAGAGATGCTAGTTCCAGGGTGGGCTGCAATAGTAGTAATACTTCACAAAAGAATACAGCAAGCTTAAATTACTAAGAGAAATGTCTGGCAACCTCCTCAATTACAACAGAAAAATTGAGGAGGCAAAACATGCAGCAGCCACTCAACGACGGCGGGCCCAATGGAGAGGAGAATAAATCCAGGGGAAATGATAGATACGGATTTAAAAAATCCGCTTGTCCAAACATTTAACGATAGACCTAATTAATAAAACTAAGTAAGGGGGTTAAAAACTAAGTACTTTTAACCTATCCTCAATGATGATACATCCCTATGATTTATTCTTCTATTTGTAGGTATCCTTAACTAGACTTTGTGTCCTTGACCTTAAGCTAATAATTAAGTACCTATTAGCTCAATGCTGACAAAGGAGAAATTGCAACAAATCAAAATATTTCTTTAAAAACGGGTGATCATGTCAATGTCATTGATGTTCGTTCCGTTTCACAAAAAAAAGCGTATGTTAAAACATGATTTGTTTTTTTTATTTATGTATTTAATTTTCATAATATACAGTATTATTATACAGTAGAAATGTAAGACAACAGTTATAACACAGAAATAACCCAAATATTCAGCATAAATGTTTAAATTATGGAAAAAAGTTAAAAGGTTAAAGTTATCGATTGTACAATTACACAGTCGATAAAAACGGAACTGGTCTGAAGACAGACAAAAACTATATTATCTGTGTAAAGCATTTGAATGAACATCCTGATGGCCATTATCTATTACCGTAATATCGATTGTTCTCGAGAATACGTATTTTGGCGCGCGATCGATATGTTTCATAGACATAGGATATGATATGATATTAAAATATCACTCATATATCACATTTCCGAGAATAGGCTCCCTGGAACCTCGATCGCTCCTCAGTATGTTGCATCCGTGAGCTGATGCGTCAGAGTCAGTTGCAGAGCAAGTACGTTTTTGTTACAGCAACCAAGTCAACTGAGAGCAGGGTTATAGTATTGGTATGTACAATTTTACGGTGACATATATAATATAGCACTGAGTTCAAGGATATTCATTTTTTGCAACTCTGAGTTTTCGACAGATGCTGGGGTACAATATAATATAATATAATATAATACCCATGTGCCTGAAGCCTGGGAGAGTTCACAGAATGTCTTTGCGAGTACATTGATTCGTAAACTCCACCATCACGGAGTTCGTGGAACCGCCCTGGATCTTGTTGAGTCCTACGTAACTGACAGACAGCCAGAAGTTGGTATAAATGGCGACAACTCATTACTTCCGAATGTTTAGTCAAAATGGGGGTACCGCAGGGATCAATAACATTTGAGGGCCTTATTCTTAGTGTATGAACTTACCTTTTATGGTGGAAGTCCTTGCAAATACTCTTCTTGCTGATAACACTTCGATAATTTTGAAGTAGATATTAAAGATATATATATAGTGAACTAGTTCACGTACATAAATAATGTATTAGATATTATTTTCAGATTGGTTCGCTGAATGAATCACTTTCTATCACTAGTTCAGGTCGTAAGTACACGAACTGAAATGGTCAGTGGATTTCATATGTCCTTTAATGTATTTCGGATGGTAATTTCATAGATTGGCCTACATACGGATCAAATACAGACACATGCATACAATCGAAATGGAAACTTTTTTATGTGAAAAACCGTTATCGTCGTCCTGTAAAGTGAGTTCAAAAGTTCCTATATGTGACAACAATAGGCGTACTAAAGCTGATGTCTGTAATTCGTTCATTATTGCCCGCGAAATAGAACAGTTGTAACAGTGGCGTAGCTAGGTAACCAAAGGCCCTGGGGCAAAATAGGGCCCCAACTAAACTATTTAAAATCGTTTGTTCCGTGTTCGTCGCGTTTTCTGGTTTATTTATATTTCGCATGTGGGAAAAATTTTCACTACACTAAGTCAGAGCACTGGTCAAAGTCCGAGGGGCCCTCTGGGCTTGGTTCCCCTGGGCACTGCCCGTCTAGCCCTCCGGTAGCTATGCCACTGAGTTGTAAGCAATGACTAGGTTCTAGAACCGGTAGGTTGGGTAAAACCTTTTTACGGAAGAGGCTGGCGTCAGGAAAGCCCCGAAAAGTGTGATACCAGTCTTCAGTATAACTATATAAATAGAATAGATAGATAAACGTTTTATTGTAAACTATTATTTATTGTATACTTAGAAGTTAATAACGCATTAGATGCTCTGTTTGAATCCATACGATAGACCAAAACTGTAAATTTACTCATTAACGTGTTTATGTAAATGAACAAATATGACTAAGAAGGACAAAGAACAAATGTAACTAAGAATTAAGTATATGCTAAAGCTGCAAAAAATTTAAATGTGTAATCACTAGTAATCACATTGGCGTCTTGTTCACCAGGCGAAAACAAACATTATCTCAAATATTGTTTAAAGGCCTCGAATAACGCGAAGGGACATAATAGCAGAGTTTTACCTACCATTAAAACTTTTGTTATGTCCGGAGCCTTATTCGAGGCCTTACGGTAAGTTCTGCCTGGTGTTTGTAATCTTAACTTTAGTTTAAAAATAAGTTAGGTATATATTTGAGACCTCAATGACGAGAGCGACTCGTGCGCGCCACCTGGTGAACAAAGTGGGGAAATACCCCGTCTACCGCCCGGAAAAGGAACTACAACTTCTATTACAGGGCCGGAAACAGAAGGACTGCTTCTCTCAAATATTGTTTAAAGGCCTCGAATAAGGCTCCGGAGATAATAAGAGTTTTAATGGTAGGTAAAACTCTGCTAATAATGGACCTGGCATGCACTTTGAAAGGCTTACTGTTGATTAGCCCGCACGAGGGCGAGCAGTACATTTATTTGTTTCACCCCACATACCTGTATGGGAGCCACCCCTAAAATGTCATCATAATAATGGTTTTACATAATTTATAAATTGAGATGTACTTTGTCCAATTGATTGTTTCAATATTCATGATGTTTATGTACTTACGATCACGACTGTAGAAGTCGTTCCACTGTGAAGGGTTACTTAGGACAGACCACAAAAATATAAAAAAGGTACTTTTTTTTATTTCTGTAGGAGAGACAGACAGATGGAACGATCTTATATGGGTTCTTTGTTGGTCTACGGAACGCTAGAAACGTATTCGTAATTAAAGATTAACAGATACAACCTCATTGATGTGACAAAGGAACCGTAAAAATTACCTTACATTGTTATTTCTTATAAAATAAAACCAGCCAAATGCGAGTCGGACTCGCGCACGAAGGGTTCCGTGCCATTATCTATAAAAAAATCGGCCAAGTGCCAGTCAGACTCGCGCACGAAGGGTTCTGTGCCATTATCTATAAAAAAATCGGCCAAGTGCGAGACTGACTCGCGCACGAAGGGTTTCGTACCATTATCTATAAAGGCAGCAAAAAATCACGTTTGTTGTATGGGAGCCTCCTTAAATATTTATTTTATGCTGTTTTTCAGTATTTGTTGTTATAGCGGCAACAGAAATACATCATCTGCGAAACTAACTATTACGGTTCATGAGATGCATGGAGACAGACGGACAGACAGACAGACGGACGGACAGCGGAGTCTTAGTAATAGGGTTTTACCCTTTGTATACGGAACCCTAAAAAGGAAGAAGCGAAAAAAAATATAAAATGCCGGCCACGGCAAGCTTTTTTATTGTTTTTGCCAATCCAAATGCAGAACTTATTTTTTTCAAAATCGAGCCCATTTTCTTAAGACCTTTCCAATCTTTCCTTCCATATCAGTTCAGGTTTTATAGCAGCGGAGGCCCTCGTGATCAACTCGTGCGTATATTACAAGTGTGTATATCAATATATATTATTGCTTATTTCAGAGGACTGTGTCAGAAGGTTGCGCTCGCGCTGCTCTCCGGTCCGGTGAGTTATAGCCTCAGGCATTGCGGGTACGTGTAGTACTCTGGAACTAGAGAAGGTACCTAGTAGTAGTAATAACTATTACTGGGTACCTCCTCTAGTAGTTATACAGCTTCTCATATAATCAATATGATATCCCTTCCGAACAGAAAGTGTGAGAAGCAAAACGTCCAACATTGTGAAACGTTCAATGAGTAGTACGGTACGCCCTATTATCTAAATGTGTCGAGTTGCAGGGAGGACGATTCGGCCACACGGCAGCACGGCCGGAGCCCCTCCAGCTCCAGGTCGCTGCCGCGGTGGCGGCTGCCCGCGCCCGCGCCTGCTCGCGACAGCGGCGCGGGGAGCTGCGCGAGCTTCACTACTACGCCGCCGGCGGCGCCGTTGCAGCTGGTGACAGTGGGACACCCATCGCCAGAGGTGTCTTCGTTTCAGAAGGTATAGATACAATAACCACAACAAATCCCTACTACGATTCCAGTACAACGCCAATTTCTATTGCAAGGCCTGAATTGGTCTGACCTGACTCCGATCATAATAGATGTCTTCTTGGGTGTCTTGTCTGAGAAAATGTTGTCTATACAAGTACATGAAGTGTCAGTCAATCTGGTTGGCTCACAGAACAGATAATTTAAATTAAACGATATAAACAAAGAGATGAGATTAGTTTTATCAGTACAATCAACTAGAATATCAATATCAAAGTCACCGCAAACAAAGATAGATTTACCAGATTTAGAAACTTTTTCAGAATACATTCCATTGTTGACATAAAATTAATGAAGTTAGGTATTGGTGGTCGATATACACACAATATTATATTCCTATCCACTTCTGCACAAGCAACCTCACAGACTCGTTCCACAGAATACCCCACTATGTCTGACCGTTCCTTAAATTTCAAGTATTATGCATCCTCCTCCTTCAGCAGATATTATGTTAAACGTACTGGCTACCTCAAAATGTGTAACGTTAAATACCATCTATTATAAATAATTATATTGTAAATGATAATGGTGCGAGGCCTCGTACGCGCAGGAGCTTCCTAAGTGCCGTTTTTCATCGAGATTAAGCCCGTTAACAATAATATATTTGACATGACAAACAAAATATGTTTATTTATTTATTTATTTATTTAATAGTTTTGCACAAAAATGGTACAAGGAATGACTTAATGCTATTTAGCATTATCTACCAGTCTTCCAGGTCGTGAAAGAAATATAGTGGGTGTGCAGCTACGTTTTGAGCAAAAGTACGTTGAGATATACTAAATAAATGACATCAAAATTAATATAATTATATAATATAACAATATATAAATATATATATATATATATATATTTATATATATATATATATATATATATATATATATGTATATATATATATATATATATACAAATATATATAATTATAAAGTGATAAGATCACATGTAGGTTTAGGTATAGGTAAGAAAAAGCGGATTGAACTTTTCAAAACAGCAGTATTGAAGATAATGTTAGTCATTAGGGTAAACTTGCTTAATAAAATGTTCATGGACGAGACGCTTAAAAATGTCTTTACTATTACTTTTTTGGATATTACCTGGTAACGCATTCCACAGCCTTACTGCCACGACAGCAAATGAATTATCCATGAAACATGTTTCGTTTTATACTTAGAAAAACGTGTCGGTCCGGACGCACCGAAGAATTCGGAGTTTACTTCGCGAGATGGTTGCGTCGCTGCCGCTCCCACAGGACAAAGCGGGCGTGCCGGGCGTGCTGGAAGCGGCGGGCGCGGCGGGCGCTGCGGGTGCTGGAGGCGCGACGGGTGCTGCGGACGTGGCGGGCGCGGCGGGTGTCATCGCGGCGCGGGCTAGTGTGAGGTCGCCCGCCGCCGCCGTGGTCGAGAACAGGTTAGTTGCGGGCAACAGCTTGAGAAGCTGTTGCCCGCATAAACTAGTATGTACACTCCCCTTTTATAAAAATCTATACATATAATAAAATCGTAGATCCCAAAAAATCTGTACATGGAAGATATTCGAAAAAAATCAAGCAGGGCGACTGAAAATGAGTAACTAAACATATTAAAACAGTTTTTAAAATTTTTGTTTGTTTGTTTCTTTGTTTGTTTGGAATTCTATAACTTAAGAACCACTAATGGGATGTCGATGGTGTTTCCACGAATATGCGTAACTGACCCCTGATTCTAATATAGGCTATCAAAATTTTGATAAATCTACTTATGGGGGGATTAATGGGGGGTGAAGTTTGTATGGAAAAAAGTTATTAGATTGTCTTAGAACCTTGAAACTCAGATTAAATACTTATAATTACTAATAAATAAATACGGGGTCAAGCATCTTTCAAAATTCAGCTTCTTTATGCGATGACGATAAAAAATAGATAAAATTAGTCTGACTTTGAAACGCTGTGTAGACTAAGAAAATGAATGAAATACAAAGGTGTAAAATTATAATTACATAAAAAAATATCATGGTAGAAATATAATTTCAGCGATTTTAGTAGCGTAGCTTTAAATCATTTATCAAAATAAACCTTATGAAAGAAACATAGTACTCAATAAATGAATATGTTAATGACAAAAATGCATGGCCTGTATGCCCTAAGCCCCATGATGATAAAGTTTAACACATAAGTGTGTGCATGATATTTATATTTTATTTCTTCTTGGATTGTACAATGCTATGTGAGATGTCTAATTTAGTAAGTCATTCAAATAAAGCTATAAAAATTGTATTTGAGTTGGAAGTAACTAGGTTTTACAGTCATGTTCACTCAAATGTCTTTGCTTGCGGCGACTCTGTGTGTCGCGGGTCACTCCCTTCTCTCCAATATGGTTGAGGGGGGTGATGGCTGGTCCAACGTAACTCGGCCTAAAGGAAGCGTCGCTACAAAGGAACCTGCTTGAGCGTTAAACTACAAATACGATCCTGCAGGAGTACTGTAGCCATCTATGGGGTGGGTCAGCCGAATACCAACTGGCAGTTCTGGACTCTTAGAACGTCGCCCAATTAATTTTATAAATAACAATGTGCTGGTGGAGAAGAAACTGACAAGTCTTAAACACGGACGGAAACTTGGGTGTCTGTCGCTCTTCTATCGACAGCACTTCGGTAAGAATGGCACTAACCGATCCCTTCTTCTCCTTTCCACTTAATGACTTCCATGCGAGGAGAGTCGTTTCCCCGTACGTACTTAATGTCGCACCGATCAGTACGAAGCGTTTTGCAGATTACCAGCTTTTTGTTTCCAAATAGCTACAAAGTCTAAAGTGAATAGGCATCTCATGGGCAACCGGAGCATGGCTGATCTTCACTTTCCATCAGGCGAGATGTCATCAAACAAGTGCCCAATTTTAAAAAATATAAGTAGTCGACGCGAACGAAGTAGGGACATTTCTCTCTAGAAATAATTAATTTTCAGAAAAAAACAAAAACCAAGGTCACATATCGATGAAATTTATATGGGACCACTTCGTAGCTATACTGAACCCGACGCAAAAAGAATTTTTCAAATCGGTTCATAAATGACGGAGTTCTGACATAAAAAAAAAAAAAATACAATCGAACAGAGAACCTCCTCCTTTTTTGAAGTCGGTTAAAAAAGACTCTACATCAGTTTTAAACTATAATCAACGTGAACGAAGTCGCGGGCAACAGCTAGTTAATTATATAAATAAACACGTTAAGTTATAATTTTAAGTTCATATTATTTTATTTGAATTCTTTCAATTTTTAAGTATTTAATTATATACTATGTTAATGTTTTTATTTATTATTTCACTATTTAGTTATTTAGGCTTACTTAAATTCTAAATTATAATTATCTTATTTGTCTGATTTTTCCTAAATTGCCGATCAAATTCTCCATGAGATGTCGATTTATCCACATGACATTGGCGGAGTTGTGGTATGGCAACTCCACAAATGCCATCCAAACAAGAAGTGAAGTGAAGTCAATAATCTTTACTTTACTTATAATAAAACTGTAACGAGGCGGCTACTGTACATTGAAGATATTTTTGAGAATCTGTTTTTTTAAGAGTATTTGGGGGCGACAGAACCCAAAAATACAGTTATTAAAATTTTTGTCTGTTTGTCCGGGATTAACTCAGAAACTAAGGCAAGAATTGAGATACAGTTTTTTAAAATATGTTGTATATCTATGGAGTCCGGCGCTACACAGGCTTTTTTTCATCAAAAGGATGGGTTGACATGCCATTTTCTCAAAAATGGAAAATTGTCGGGAACATGTTAGATTACTTTACTACGCGAACGAAGAAGCAGGCAAACAGCTAGTAATAATAATAATTGACAGGAGTAGTATACACATGTCAGGGTACCAGGCGATCATAAACTTGTCGGAGTAAACGTGATAGATAATACTTGGTACTAGGCGATCATAAACTTGTCGGAGTAAACGTGATAGATAATAGTTGGTACCAGGCGATCATAAACTTGTCGGAGTAAACGTGATAGATATTACTTGGTACTAGGCGATCATAAACTTGTCGGAGTAAAAGTGATAGATGATAATACATGGTACCAGGCCATCATAAACTTGTCGGAGTAAACGTGATAGATAATACTTGGTACTAGGCGATCATAAACTTGTCGGAGTAAACGTGATAGATAATACTTGGTACTTACTAGGCGATCATAAACTTGTCGGAGTAAACGTGATAGATAATACTTGGTACCAGGCGATCATAAACTTATCGGAGTAAACGTGATAGATATTACTTGGTACTAGGCGATCATAAACTTGTCGGAGTAAAAGTGATAGGATAATACTTGGTACCAGGCCATCATACACTTGTCGGAGTAAACGTGATAGATAATACTTGGTACTAGGCGATCATAAACTTGTCGGAGTAAAAGTGATAGATATACTTGGTACCAGGTGATCATAAACTTGTAGGAGTAAACGTGATAGATAATACTTGGTACCAGGCGATCATAAACTTGTTGGAGTCAACGTGATAGAATACTTGGTACCAGGCGATCATAAACTTGTCGGAGTCAACGTGATAGATAGATAATACTTGGTACCAGGCGATCATAAACTTGTCGGAGTCAACGTGATAGATAATACTTGGTACCAGGCGATCATAAACTTGTTGGAGTAAACGTGATAGATAATACTTGGTACCAGGCGATCATAAACTTGTCGGAGTCAACGTGATAGATAATACTTGGTACCAGGCGATCATAAACTTGTCGGAGTATGCAATCATCAAACACCCTTCATTTTTAGGGTTCCGTACCCAAAGGGTAAAACAGGACCCAATTAATAAGACTGTCTATCTGTCTGTCTGTCTGTCAAAAAATAATAATTACGTTATATTATTTTTCTGATAGAGTGTTCGCGCCTACGTGAACTATTATAGCAACGCATTTTCGTCTCCTCTTGCCATTTTATTGCTACAGTCACTACCGTACGTCATTCACACGACTCATCTACGTTCCCATATTTTTATTTCAAAATTAATCGAAAAGCGAAGAAGAGTTCTACAGACTATTTGGTTTCATTTATGTCCAAGAAGAGACATAAAAAGTGGCGACCGTGAAAGAACACTGCAGCGGAATACAAAGACGATTTTATTCAAGGCGATTAAGAAGCCCGGTCAGCCCTTACACCGCAGCCTCAGATTGTCTTCAAAACGATTTCTTAACTTCCTGAACTAATGTCCAACGCAAGGGCAGCCAACATCGTCGTATTGGAGAGTCTTCATCCCTAAGAATCGAAACTTACGCGGGTGACACCGCGGGGCGCAGCTAGTACTTGTTATATAATTTAAAATATATACCTACCATCAGTTGATATATCTATATCTATCTACTGTAATACCAAAGAAAACTAACTATTACCGGTAATACTATTTTTTGATATACTACTAATATTATAAACGCGAAAGTTTCTATGGATGTATGTATCTTTGTTACTCTTTCAAGCAAAAACTACCGAACCGATTTTGATAAAATTTGGTATGTAGGTATATTAGGACTTATATATATAGAATAGAATATAGGCTACTTTTTATCCCGGGAAACCGTGGGTGGAACCGTGGGGCGCAGCTAATGTCAGCTAGTGGCTTCAATTAGGTATCATTTTACTTTTTTTTTTATAGAGATTTTTCATTAGGAAATTGTTTTATTTAATATACCTAGTATTGTTTTAATTACTAGTTCAGGTAACAGTCATAAATAGGTGTACGACGATGAGCGAAGCGAGGAGCAGTGTTAGGTAGGTTACTGGTGCACCACTAGGTGCGAGCCGAGCGAGCGTAGCGAGCGCGCCGCGGCAGCGGCCGGCACGGCGCGGCAGCGGCCAGCGCGGCGCGGTTTTCGCCGCCGCGGCGATGCGCCAGATGAAGAATAAGCCAAACACATAATATGTGCGACGACAAATGAAGCTAGGAATGTTGGAATTATAATTATAGGTTTTGATGTTTAATTACGTATGTTATTTAAAGTCGAATAAAACATTATTATGTGTAGTGAATTATATCTTTAATAATTGTTATTTCATTTGCAGAGTATACACATAAATTTATATTTTATAAATAATTTTCTTTTGAAATTATGTGCTTTGAATTTTGATCAAACGTTTATCTATTTATTACCTATATGGAATGTATGATAATCAGAACGATTGGTAGGTATATCATACATTGTATTTGTTTTGTAAATATAAATTTTGAAAAACGGTGAATTATTACTTAAGTCATTCGTTGTAGCATTTTGGTGCAAAACTATTAAATAAATAAATAACCGGTCCGGGGGTGAGGAACACTCCGTGTGTTCCGCTGGAACGTGGAGCGCGCGCGCGTAGGACTTGAGCTCGGTGCTCCTCGTCTGATCCAGCCGACCGCGACAAGCTCACGCCGTAGTGCTCCTCACTGTAGTGCTCATCGTAAAGACATGTCCTCACCGACTCCAGTACATGCCTATTCTCTGTCGGACGTATCGAAGGGCTTCTTCAACCTTGCTCTTCTTGTCCAGGTGAGGGCATAAATCTTGACGGTCGAGGCTACAACTCGTAGCGCCAGGTTACAAGCGTGGCGTGGCGGTACCGCGGCTTATCTACCGAGGCCGACTCCTTTTCTCCGGGAGCGCGAGCGTGAAGCCGTTTCCGTCGGTACGGGCAGCTGCAGTAATAGTACGCAGCGCAGCTGATGGTTGTTGCTGGATGTTAGCGGCAGCCCGCTTCACCGCCTGCGGGGCTCGGGAGTCCTGCACCGCACGTGGGAATGCTTGTGACGCCGCGTCAGGATAGAGGTGGCGGTTTAGCATCAAGAGGCGTTACAGGTAGAGGCACGACGATGGGCGTCAGTCGGTGAACGCGGTACTCGCGGTGTATCGGTGGTATGCGTCACCGCGGCGCGCCGCGCGCCTCGCACCGCGCGCCGCGCGTCGCGTGCTCGTGAGCCGCGTTTTAGTTCTGTCGGAGCCGCGCCGGAGCGGTCACGCTTTGTTTCGAAGCGGGCGCGGGCGAGTTGTTTCGAAAGGGGGCGACGGCGTTTTTACCGGCGCCGCATTGTGTAACGCCACGACCTCGCGTCGCAAATTTGAAACCGTGATTTTCGAGGCTTCAGGTTTGGTTGACGTCGGCCTTCAACTACACGATGTCCTTTAATATGCGAGTACGCAGCCTTTTAAGTTAGTTTATCTGAGCCCAAAATGAAACACACGGGGATTCGAAGGGTTATATTATGCACTAGGAGTTTCGAGTTGGATTTTTTATCTGACACTAGGAGTAACGAAACCCGCGTAGTGTTGTATGTAGTAAATTCGATTGAAAAGGGCATAATTGAATCAACTTTAAAAATCCGTGCAGGTGTGGCACCCTGCCGCCGGCGGCGCCGCCGCGGCGCGTTGCTTCGGCTTCCGATCCACCTGCCTCGGTTGCCTCGGCCGCCTCGGTTGCCTCGGCCGCCTCGGCTGCCTCGGCCGCCGGCACCGGCTGCCGTACCGGACCCAACGTCGCGCGGAGCATTGCCGTGGAAGCGCACACGTAACCATAATATGACAATATCATAATCATCCTACTAACCTGTTAATATTATATTGCAAAAGTCTGCGTGTGTTTGTAACCATCACTTATCTCCATAGCGGCTCAACGGATTTTGATGGAATGTTGATATGTATAACCCTAAGCCAATCTTGAGGTCCTGGGATAGGACATAGGGTAGGTATTGTTCATCCCGGGAAAACAAACTGTTCCATAGGGAAGAACTATAAACAAAATGTGGAAGAAACGCATTTAAACACTATAAAATTACGTAAGCTATTATTGTAAATTCAATATTATTTATTACAGTTCGACACGTTAATCTCAATTAACTTCCTGGCGCTGTGTGCTCTGGCATACATAACCTAACCTAGTCTTTGAGGCCATCTGTGTTGTCCAAGTATTTTCTGTCGAACTGATACAAAGACGATCAAATATTATTTTTAATCTATACTATTCAAAATGAAACTATTTAACATATGTCCCATGCATTAGAAATATTTGCCTTTTGTTACAGAACGAAAGGACCAAGAATCTGTTCAAAGGAACGTGACGGTAAGTGACGACTGCCCAGTGCCCAGGGCCCAGTGTATTTCGTACGTGTCGTCTTAAAAAACTGACTTGTTAATGGGGTATCAGAACATACTGAATCGGTACAGAGTAATATAAGATCAGTCGACAATTCGTTGGCTCCGGCTCGGGCTCCGGCTCCGGCTCCGGTTCCGGGGCGAGATAACTAACGCTAAAGGCTCAATATATATGCCACGTTGTATGAACATAAAATCATTATACAGGGTGTGACAAAATTTTGGGACCTCCAGGGACCTTTCCCTTGTACTGAGAAAGTTTGGTTCTTAAGAAACAGCGGCAAAGTTTTGGAGAAAATAAAACTACAACGTAGAATAAAAAATCAATTGCAGTGAGCCACAAATAAGTAATATCTCAAAAAAACATCGGATATCGGTAATTTAATAATATGTTCAAAAAATCCAAAAATGCAGTTAGTTTGGTTTGTTCAGGGAGGAAACATACACATTTGCATCAAAATATGTACAGCTACACTTTTTTGGTTGACTGACATTGATAACAATAAAGTTATAATTATAAAATATTTCAAAAGTTGTTTCAAATTAAAATAAGTAAATAGTACGTTAATAATTCAAAATGAATGTTCATTTTAGTATAATTTTAGTACCTAAGTATAATATTAAATAAAACTTCAAGATTGCTCAATTATTTAATTATTATCGGCAATAATATTTTCAAATCAAACATACCCACACTAGTTCAATACTTTGAATTAGGCACCTATATGATTACATTCAGGCACTCAAATATATTACAGCTCTCAGTATTTTGCCACGCCTTCTTGTCAGCAACAAACTCCTGGCCGGAGCAGTAGTAGTAGGCCCTTTGAAGTAACATTTTGCCACGCCTTCTTGTCAGTAACAAACTCTTGGCCGGAGGAGTAGTAGTAGGCCCTTTGAAGTAACATTTTGCCACGCCTTCTTGTCAGTAACAAACTCTTGGCCGGAGGAGTAGTAGTAGGCCCTTTGAAGTAACATTTTGCCACGCCTTCTTGTCAGTAACAAACTCTTGACCGGAGGAGTAGTAGTAGGCCCTTTGAAGTAACATTTTGCCACGCCTTCTTGTCAGTAACAAACTCTTGGCCGGAGGAGTAGTAGTAGGCCCTTTGAAGTAACATTTTGCCACGCCTTCTTGTCAGTAACAAACTCTTGGCCGGAGGAGTAGTAGTAGGCCCTTTGAAGTAACATTTTGCCACGCCTTCTTGTCAGTAACAAACTCCTGGCCGGAGGAGTAGTAGTAGGCCCTTTGAAGTAACATTTTGCCACGCCTTCTTGTCAGTAACAAACTCTTGGCCGGAGGAGTAGTAGTAGGCCCTTTGAAGTAACATTTTGCCACGCCTTCTTGTCAGTAACAAACTCCTGGCCGGAGGAGTAGTAGTAGGCCTTTGAAGTAACATTTTGCCACGCCTTCTTGTCAGTAATAATCTCCTGGCCGGAGGAGTAGTAGTAGGCCCTTTGAAGTAACATTTTGCCACGCCTTCTTGTCAGTAATAATCTCCTGGCTGGAGGAGTAGTAGTTATTAAGTTTTTTCTCGCTTGTGTGTTCATTCGCCATTCATGCATAAACAAATTTGATTGCCCTTTTTTAGAATAAAAATGGGTGTGCCGCATTTCTCCAAAGTCATATTATATCTACCGTTTGACATCAGAGAGTGGAAGTAGCTAAAATATCCTTGCCGTGTCTGCATTCGAGTATTCTCTTTTTTTACTGCTTAAGTGGTGAAGCTCAATTTTCCGTATAATTTATAAATATGGGCTCCCATTGCAATTTTGTGTCTAGTGTTTACCCAAAAATTGTGTTTAAAACTAACTGGAGGTATGTTATTTTATTAGTCAGTGAGAGTTTAATTTTGGTTAAACTCTCACAAACACATTTGGTTTTTGTTGCATTCAGTGCCAGATTATTTATGCTAAACCAATAGGGGATCAGACAACTTTCCAGAAAGTATTTTAAATTAACCATAATACAATACAATACAATAATACTAAATAATGATACTACTACATAATGATACTATATAACCATGAAAAATAGTAGTTTAATTAAATAGAGCTTACAACGGCAAAATGTGCGGGTCAGCATGTTACCTATGATGTGGCGCTTTATAGGACATGGTATTTATCATGTTTTGGGCTTCAAAGTGCCACTTAATTTCGCTAGTGTCTAGCATATTTGATGCACTCGACGAGCATGAGAAAGGAAAAAGCATTTTGGTTTAATAAAACAACACCAACCTATGACATTTACATTTTATAGGTAAAAGTGATTTTCAAAGAATTGTTGTATCGACGGGCGATGCGTCGCATCGCAGCCGCGTCGCCCGTTCGCGCTCCGCGCCGACTGACGTGCGGCTTGTGTTGCGTGCAGAGTACAGCGTGCGGCGAGCAGCGCTCCCGGGGGAGTGGGTGCGCGGCGTGCGCGCGCTGCGCGACTCGCACGTGCGCCTGGTGGTGCGCCAGCTGCGCCACATCGAGCTGCTCAACCACGCGCTGGACCGCGCCGCACTCTGCTCGCCACGCTCGCCCGCCTCGCGCGCCTCGCCCGCTTCGCCCGTTTCGCCCGCCTCGCCTGCCTCGCAGGCCTCGCACGCCTCCCACGTCTCGCCCAAGCCGCTCCTTTTCTAAATCATCATCTACAAAAATATTCACTTGGCTCGTTCCTGATAAAAAAAGACTATTTGGGCATTATCAAGATGACGACGCCGCCACGTCTCCTATTTCAATGGTTATGCCCACCCAACCCAATTTAACTGCATAAAACAAAGATTTATAATACTTGAGTATTATAAATCTTTGTTTTATGCATTTGTTGAAACGTGGGAATGCCTCGAATCGAAGAATGCTAAACTGCAACGATAAACTGCACATAACAACATTAAATTGTAATATCTATAATGATTATAAAGCATTGTGATGATTTATAAAGTGTTTTTTTTTCTTTATTGTTTTGCGAAACTGGACATTACAGCTACATGATACATATTTTAAGATCTTAAAATAACAAGTGAACTTTTGTTTCGTCCAAATCTGCCTTCTGCCTTATCTGATAAGATGCGTTATCAGTGATAACTGATAATAATATATTGAATTATCTGTTCTGTGAGCCAACTAGAGTAACTGACACTTCATCTACTTGTATAGACAACATTTTCTCAGACAAGACACCCAAGAAGACATCTATTATGATCGGAGTCAGGTCAGACCACAAGGGCCTTGCAATTGAAATTGAAATCGAGAAAAAAATAAACAAAACGCTATAATTAAACATAGACCATTAACTAAAGGAATCAAAATTAAATGTTACTGAATTTACAAATAAAATTTCTTATGATATATATAACTTACTATTTGCTGTAGTTAGCAAAGACTGGGCAACTAAAGGTATACGGAAAAGTAGAGACATTATGTTTGATTTATATTACCAGAAATCTTTGACATCGAGTAAAGATTTCCATGACTATGTTAGACGTTATTCAACAATATTTAAGGCTGTTTGCATTCGCCCTAAATCATTAAGTCATAGAATACGAAATTCAAATGATAAAATAAAGCCGTCTGGAAGACCATAAACACGGATATTGGTCGTATCAAGGCGAGGAATTCAGAATATAAGTTATTCGTTGATAATCATCAAGTCTCTAGTCCAAAATGTGTAGCCAACGCCTTTGAAAATTTCTTTTCTAGTAACATACCGTTAGATGTCACTAAATCGCTTAATTCTGGTCCCAATGTAGCAGAGGCTCTCCTGACAGATAACTTCCCATTAGACTTACACGATTTTCAGTTCAGATATACTTCCACTTTTGAAATTATCAAAACATTCAGATGACTCCATGTTAAAGCTACGGAAGATTTATGGGGCTTCTCCGTAAAAATGTTAAGAGTCAATATTAGAAATCATCGCACCATATCTGATGGCTATTTTTAATTTGTGCATTGATACAGGTTCACTTCCCGATTTGACGACAAAACTGACCCCTCGAGTTATAGACCAGTTTCTGTACCTAATTTGTACCAACCATGATAATAAATATAATATTATTTCAATTCAATGGTGTAGGATTTAGTTATCCAAAATAATGATTCATTCACTTATCAGTCCTTTCTCTCAGGAAGAATCTGAATGAGACATTCAAGTTAAATGTGATAGTAGATTTAGACAGTGACTATAAAAATATTATCTGCCACTTTAATAAGTGAAACAGAACCATAGAACCAACTTGGCAAGTATGTCTAAAAATACCATAAGTGCTTACTTATTCTCTTTGTTTAAGAAATTCGATGCTTATAGTAGACCTGGTCAGTGACTACAATAATAGTGTCTCTAATCCGTCTGGTATAGAGTTCACACTATAGGCTGCTTTTCGCTCACCTAGTATAACCAAATGTACCACTTGCACTTTTCTTTGAAAAGTCAAAATCTGAATTATTCACATTTTTATCTTTTCAGCTTTCAACCTTTAAAACATTGATCTGAGTCAATAAAAGAATCACTATCTGTCAACCGTTTCATTTTAAAGTGAATATACACCCAAATTGGAAAAATATTATTGTTAGGTATTAATAGTTTTATCCAAATTTCCTATTTCCCTTGGCAATCCTGAAAAGTCCTATTTACCCACGTTTCCTAAATGTTCCCTATCCATCTAAAAGTGTCCTAAAATGTATTTACTTACCATTCCTGAAAAGTCCCTAATTGTTTACTTTCCCTAAACCGTTTCCTATCCACCTAACTTCCCTAAAACCCTACTTTCTACCTGTAGTATAATGGTAAACTCATAGTAGGTTTGATAATCTGTTGTCTCGTGCAATGCACTACGCGGGCCGCGGGTAGCGGGGGTGTAGACACATCCCTAGTGGCGATGATGGCGTAGAGTGCGTGTGTGACGAGCCAATACTAAATAATAAATTAATATTCTGTTTGTGTGTGCTACCAAGTGGTGAACACTATACTACCGTAAATATATTCCTAATCTATCTAAAAGTCCTAGCTAATAACAAATCTAGGGATAAATCCCACATTTACATTTAAACGTGTAAGTTTTCACGGTGTAATGAAAACCCCCCCATAGAAGACGCTTTCCGTAGCCACAGAAATTGTCACCTGACTATTCTAACGACGGGATTGAGAAGGTATCTCGGCTAACCTAAAACCTGTATAGTCACCTCACCCAAGACCGAAGTCGGATGGGCTTGGCAACAGGACAGAGACATAAAAGGAAATAAATAAGTATATAAATAAAGACCAAATCCAATGACTCTGTTCATAGTAAGACAAGTGTGTTACCACATGGATTCACTACGACGAGCCCCTTGCCCTCAGATAAACAGAATGCATTAGAAATGAGAGACTGGTTAGTCGAAAAGCATCAATCGACTGCTTGCTCGTCTCAGGCAAGCCCCTTCTGTTAGGAAGTTGAACCAAGAAGAAACCATTTAACACCGCAAGGCGGTTCTCCTTTGGCCATGACACTTCGTACTGTGTGTTCTGTGATCAAACAACTAAGCTCTTAAACCACAAGCCGCGTTTTCCCTAATAATAAAAAAAACCACTAAAAAAACTTCTGTACACTGCCATTACTATCACACTAAGAATCCATTATCCGAACCTCAGAACCCACAAAGGACTGTATCACAATCCCCTATAGACTCCAAAACTCAAACAATAAATCCCTTAAACAACACGAGAAAATTGTAAATTAAACTCACTGAAATTAAATTAATTAACTATGGCAAACACAGAAATCTTCCCTAGAAAACCCACCAACTAATATCGGGAGCCCAGTCACTCAAACACAGAGAGCGCCAAAATGAAAATGTAAAAGAACCTCGAAATTTCCCTTGCATCCCTTTATATAGCTTTATGAACCACGACATCAGCGATATCCACACATTCCAGCCACATCCTTTTCTTAAACACTGAAATCAACTCTATCTCCTATGTGTTTAAGTCATTAATCCTGCTTTCTACATTAGCAACAGCGACATCAGCGACATTCTCATTTTTATCAATTAAAATTAACTTCCATCTCTCATGTATTTAAGTCATTATTCCTCCTTTCTTACATTAGCGTTTAGGTCCTTTTAGAATTTATTAACTACTACTGCGCATGCGTAGTAACCATCAATTGTACTTCATCGCCCCGCCCACTTTAACGTGTTTAAATGTTTACTCTGAATACCATTCAACAGTAGTGTGCAAACTTGCTCACTTTTTCCAATCAGCTATACTCAAATAACTTTATATTTGCCTTGCTGAAAACCTTTCTCTGTTGATATAAGTATTTCAAATTATTGTTCAAATAATAATAAGCTAAAGGTTATAAATTCTGTACTATGTAGATTAATTTTAATGATCTTCCTTTATGTTATGAAATTTAATTTCTCATTATTCTTATACATACTCTATTAACTATATTCAATTATATTTAATTACATTCATTAATGCCACTCCTCATTTATTAAAGATTCTGAAACGTTTATTATATAACCAAACAAAATAATCATTTATTTATTTGTGAAATGGACAATCGGGTTAAATGAACCTGACTTGTCTCAGTTAGGCCTCCTCTCCTTCACGCCACCCCTTCCGGTCTTGTGCCTTTCTTAGAACAACAATCTTAACCCATGGGTTGTTGGGAAGATGTGCTTAACATAGTCCCACTACAACCAGAAACGAAACAAATGCTCGCGCTTTTTTTCTGTGCACAAATATTTGTTTCGTTGTGGGAATCGAACCCACAACCTCGGTGGTGTTTGAGATTTGAGCTAACCTGCCCAACCACTACACCACAGAGGCTGACGCAACTGAAAAAATCGAGAAGGAAGTCAAGATGCTCCAGTTTTGTTATTGCAAAAAAATCCGCTCCTGTGATTTTCCTTCAGCTATAATAAATTGTTCTAATATAGACTCAATGCGTCACCTCGTACAGTCAGGTACCATTATAAATATATATTTTAGTACCATGTGCCATTAACCATTTTAAAGCGAGTTTAGTATTTGAGATGTGCAAATCTCACCCTAGTAAGTTTGACAAGGTACCGAAATTATTTTTTTATTGCCGCTGACTGTGCATAGGCAAATGGGCGTGTTACAACCATGATTCACGATTAGACAAGACTGTCCTCAAGTGATTCGCAGCTCATTGAAATTTAGAGAGCGAGTGTGGCTCAGTGGGAGCACGTGCGACTTTTGATCCGACGCACCCGAGTTCGAATCCCACTGGCCCCGCACCACTGACTTTCTTAAGTTATGTGCGGATTTACCACTCGCTCTAAAAACGGTGAAGGAAAACATCGTGAGGAAACCGGCATGTCCAAGAATTGATCACAAAAATTCAAAGACATGTGACTTCCACCAACCTGCACTGGGCCAGCGTGGTGGGTTATGGCCCATACTCTCTCTACGAGGGAAGGCCTGAGTCCCAGCAGTGGGAACGTAATAGGCTGATGATGATGATGATATTTAGATAGATGAGGTGATAACCAAAAGATGATAACCTGATAAGAAATCCACAGATAGACAATTGAAAATACGTGGATCGGAATAGAAACGTTTTTTTTTTCAATGAGTAATTTGTGTGGAAACTTCTTAGTTTTGCAAAGGACCGACGTGTTTAAAAATTCAGGCGCTGCGCGTTGCTAGCGACAAAGTTTGGGATTGCAAAATGCGTTATTTTTTATATAAAGATGTGAAATGAAGATGTTTTAAATCGTTAGCAAAAACAATTTGAAAATTATATCTAAACAAATATTTTAAAAGTGATTTAGTTTCCTAGAGAAAAGTCACGCACGAACAAACACATGACAATTATTCGGAAATAAATAAATAGTTAGACTAATAAGCAACCAAATATGGAACCAAATATGGAACATAATAGGATTTCGACGTATACTGCACTCCAACCTTGAACCTACTCTTAATTATTCTAAGCTCCAACTCCCTTAACATATGACATAGGTATAATATTAGGGACCTAGCCCTAAATAGCAACAATGTTTGCTACTCCTAGATCCCTCAAACAAGGTTGAGGAGGGCGAGGCTGGTACACGCATCAACTCGCGTGAACGGGTGCTGCATGTGGGAACTGCTCTGATTCTGGTAGTTCAGGATTAGTTTAGGAAAAAAATATATTGTAAAATTCAAACTGAAAAAGGTTAACCCGATGTAGGACAGTTTAATTGTATTGGATATTGTATTGTAAATAGAATTTTGACTTTATAGTAATAATAAAAAAATATATATAACTTACTTAAAAACGTAACGGTACGGACCTCTTGTCTGTGGACAGGCAGAGCAGACGGGGGTTTTAGCCAGAAGGGGGTTTATGCCAAAGAGCAAATTAAGTAATGGGGGGTTTATGCTCCTCGTAGGTGGCCAAGGCCAAGTCTGAAACTACCTGGGCCCTGCTTTCCCGGGTACCCATGAAGACTTCCCTCGTCTAGACAAAAAAAAAGAAAATACTTCTCTGAGGAAGGTCTGGGTCCTGACTCTGTCATCTATTGAACTATGGAAGCTACGTTATCACAAGCAATTTGTTGAAAATTGACAGCATTGACTGTTAATTGATAGATTTCGTAGTCTCACTCATAGATTTAGACTCTAAACCATTGTAGTGTCATTCCTCAATGCTCTAAACGTCTTTGGTCACTCTATTTAGTTCGATGGCTGGCTATCAATATGCTGTCGAGTTTCTTTGATAAGAATAAGAATAAAAGTTGTTAGGCCACATTATCGCTTCACATCAGGCGAGATAGTGCCCAAACATAGACCTATTAAGCGTAAAAAAAAATATATTTTATTCTCTCAAAGAATTCGTTCAGAAGGTATATGGTAGGTTAACATGGGTATGAAGATAGGTACTTTTTATCTTAATGCATGTCGTCTACCTAGTAATGGTATGTGCTTTCTTTTTTTATTCTGAGGACTTGTAATATATATTTTTTACTTATTTTCCCCATCTCTTTTCGTATTTTCACTTGGTACTTTAACATTTTCCAAACATGGTCTTTATTTTTTTATCAGAAGAGTTCAGTTGAGTATAGACCAGTCCTGCCTACGACAAAAAAACAACCACAACATTACCAAAACTCTCGAATTAAAGTTAAACCAAATACCTACTGCTCTTTTTAATTTTAAAGTAACTTACAACTTTATATTTATAAACTGATATAAAGGAATCTTCTTGTCAATATTGAATTGTCTGGCTTATAATAATTTCGGAGATATGCAGATTTTTTAAAAACCTTTATTAGCTTGACTTTTGGAGCCCATATAGAACGTGAATTTTAAAAATGTCCATCTTGGTCATTAATTCAACAAAAAAATAAATTTCTATCTTGTCAGCCCTACAGACAATTATATATACCTCAGATATTTCATATTTTCTGTCTGTCACCTTCTTATCTCCTATTTACATATACATAGCTGTTGCCCGCGACTTAGTATGCTTAGTGAAATAATTCATTGTGTTCCCTATTTTCGGCTGCTCTCACTCCTATGCCGATTTTGTCCCGCTTCTATCCAACTCCTATCCTGAATTCGTTCCGTTTCTCTCCTGATCTCTTTCAGCTCCTATCTAGGTTTAAAATAGCCAACATTATAAACATATACTAAATATATTTTCTTCACAAACTTTACCACCCGTTTAATCTTGTCAAGGGATGGTATTCAAAACAATAATACACTTGTCAATAGTTTGGCTAAGTATATGTACCAAAGGTCAAACTCGTATATCCAGAAAAAAAATATGTATGTTGTAGGGAAATGAGGATACCAGGGATTTCACGAAATCCCTAGGGAATAATAGGCTCTCGCCAGAAATCTCGCTTCGTCATCCCTTCGCTCCACTCGCGCACTCGACCTTCACTCTACTCGTTTTGCTCAGGAACTCATCGCGAGCTTCTGGCTCCGCGCTTTTTATGTACACTTTAGGGGTAAGAGGGAGTAGTGACGGACCACGGAGAAGTGGCCCTTCCAATACAGGTTTATACCGTTATTTCGTGGTATCCCTAGGAATTTCGAGAAATCCCTGGTATACTCATTTCCCTGCGACATGTACATTCTACCCTGTTTAACCTTGCCAAAAGTTGATTTAAGTAATATGTTGGATTACGTTAGAATGCATTTCTTTTGCTTAGTCAATATACCAAGTTTCATCGCTTTAGCCTCATAAACAAAGATTTTCCACACAATCTATGCCATCCCGTTTACACCTGTTGAGGGATGATGTTCAAAATGTGCTTACAGTATCTTCGTTTAGTATATGAACCAAATTTCATCGTCATAGGATCAGAAAAAAAATTGTAAGTATTCCACCGTGTTTAATGTTTAGGGGTTAATTACAGTGTCATCATCAGATGCTGAGTACGTAATGTTCGCGGACGATGGTTGCGTCATCGTTGCTGCTGACAATTACCAATAGCTTGACATAAAACTGAACAGGGTAATGGAAAAAGTGGCTATGTGGTTCACGGCAAACGGTATGGCATTAAATGTAGAAAAAACCAACATCGTCCACTTTAGGCTAGGCAAAAAACGACAACCGCTTAAAATAATGTGCCAAGGGTTAAATGTACCTCAGGTTGAACACATGAAATATCTAGGTTACACAATTGACGAAAGCCTTACGTGGGGAGCCCCCATTGACAGCACCTGTGGCCGCTTGTCTTCTGCATGCTTTGCCTTGTCTCGCCTGGGTAACACTCTCCACCGTGATAACATCAAAAAGGCTTACTTCGGCTATTTCCACTCAATTATGGCGTATGGTATAGACCAGTGGGGACTAGCCGCAGAACGGGACAGAGCATTCAGAATGCAAAAACGTGCTATCAGAATAATTTGTGGAGTGGATTGCGACCACCCGGCATGAGAACTGTTCAAGGAATTACGAATACTAACCTTACCCTGTCAGTTCATCCTGCAGGCGGCAAGGTTTATAAAGCAAAACCTTGAACAGTTCTCTACGTGGGCTGATTCCCATAAACACCTCACCCGAAGAAGGCATCGCCTCAGGCTGCCTGCTAAAAGACTTAGTAAGTTGCAGAAACAGCTGGAGTATATAGGCGTAAAAATATACAACACTCTTCCCGAGAGTATAACCAACGCGCCTAGTCTAAGTTCTTTTATGCACAGACTTAAAACCCTACTGCTCAACCGGGCATACTATACAGTTCACGAATTATTTACTGACGAAATGATTACTCATCCAAATTTAATTAAAAATGATATTGATTGTTAATATATTATATAAAATTTCCTGACTTGTAAGTTTAAGTGGTCTTATTAATAATAAATAAATTAAAAAAATTAATTAAGTTTTAATTTATTACTCTTGCTTGGTCTGTATACCAAATTTCATTGCCAAACTTCATAAACAAAAGTTCTCCATGCAAACTTTACCACTCCGTATAAGCTTGTTAGGGGTGATTTCAAAAAATGTTGGAATACCTGTTTATAATTTCATTGGCTGAGTAGTTGTAACAAATTTCAGCATCGTAGCTTAAAAAAATAGTTTATTCTTTCCGCCCTGTTTTAACATTGTCTCTTACAAGATTAATTGAAAAAAATGGTGAATTGCGTTTTTCTTTTTGCTTACTCTGTGTACCAAATTTCATTGCCATAACTTTATGAACAAAGATTCTCCATATAAATTTAACCACCCTGATTGAACCGGTTAGGGGATGATTCCAGCAAAATGGTGAACCACGTGCTTAAAGTTTATCTGTCTGAGTATATGAACCAAATTCATCGACGTAGCTTCAAAAAATATAATTATATTTCACCCTTCTTCATAGTTAGGGGATGATTTTCAAAAATATGTGAATCAGATTTTAGTTATCTTGTTTTGCTTAGTTTTTTGTATCAATGTCTATCAACTTTATAAATAAAGATTTTCTATACAAACTGTACCACCCCGCTTAGAATTATAAGGGGATGATTTTCAAAAAATGGTGAAACATATATCTATAATTTCATAGGCTAAGCACGTATACCACATTTTATCAGTGTAACATAAAAAAACACATAACTTAAAAAAAACTTCACTTTCCACCTTTTTTAATCATGTTAAGGGATGATTTTCAAAAATTGTAAATCACATTTTAATTATGTTCTATTAGGTGTGAGTACCAAGTTTCATCGCTATTGACAAATATTTTTTATGCTAACTTTACCACTTCGTTTAACCCTGTAAGGAGTTGATTATCGGAAAATGCTGAAATATTATTTTAAAAATTGATCCAACTTAATTTATTTACTCTATTTCTTTACTGTAGCTACACTGTCGTATTAACAATAAATGCTACGCCATACAAACTTCGCGGCCCCATTAAATGACCTAAAGGGTTGATTTTTGAAAAGTTGCAGAAAACGTATTTCTTATATTCTTATGTTTAGTTAATTCACTAAGTTTCATAAGTGAAATAAAAATCCTACACCATAGAAACTTTGCGACCCCAATAAATGACCTTAGGGGTTGAATTTTGAAACATGCCGAAGACAAGTTCTTAGCATTCACACGCTTAACGCTCACACAAAATTATACATAATCACACATAATTATAAGAAACAATCACCGTAGCATACATTATTTTTATCGCATTCCAACCATCGCAGCCTACCAATTTAAAGCGCGTAGGTGAGCAGGTTTCCTCAAGCACGATGTTACCTTTCACCATTTAAACTGCGAGCATGATAATCCGTACTTTACTGCTAAGTCATCGGTGCAGGGTAGACACAGGATTCGAATACGGGTGAGTCTGATCGTAAGGTGTAAAAGTCAGCCACATTTATTCTAAAATATTATCTGAAATCTGAAACGTCGGCGCCGGAACGGTCGGTTGTGGTGATCGACTAAGTATTTAGGGGAGATGTAAATGAATGAGAATGAAATGTTAGAGTTGCTCGACCGAAGCGAAATTCCACACAAAATAATTATGGATAGGTCAAGTAACTACATATAAATTGACATCGTAATAATTATTTAATTGTCTTATAAATAGAAAGCTACAAAATCTTTTACTTGAGTGGATTAAATAATATACCTACCTAATAATTTATAACTACAATTAAAAAATAAATATTCTATATAAAATATTATCATTTCTTTTTGCCTTTTCCTTTGCCTTTTTTCGCCTTTGGCTCAGGCTCAGGTTCTGGCTCTGGCGGAGGAGTTGGGGGCAGCTTTCTGTCTGGCCACTTTCTCATCATATATTCTTCCAACTGCATCACATCAATTGTTTTAAGCTTACCATCTCTAGGACCAGCAAACGTATTACAAATTTCGTGAATGAGATCTTCGTCCAAAGGCGCTCCTGCGGCCTTAATTGCACTGGTGAAATCTGGCGTTGGCATTATGAAGAACTTGTCTTTAATGAGTTGTAAGACCACCAATGCTATATCTACTGGGTGCTTCTTAGACTTCTTGGCTAAGTATTCGGCACGATTAAGAATCAATTCTCTCGGATCCGGACCCGCTCCCATGAAAGAACCAACAACTCCACCGTAAGTGATGGAAAAATGTGTTCTAGATTTCAGCGTTTTGATGTGCTTCAGAAGTTCTAAGAATTCAACGGTTACAAAAACATTATCAAGTAGAATATTCTGCACTTTGACAGCTCTAGACTTCATTTTCGATAATATCTTAAAAGCATCAGCTGGCGACATAGGGTTGAAAGATAAATCTAATGTTATTAATTTCTTTGCTCTTTCCAGATTCCCAATCAAATTGGCGATAGCTTCACCTGCCAGTCTGTTATTGCTTAAATTTATATGTCTCAGGTTTGGAGACATCATAAGCATTTTAATAGCAGTGCCTACACGTGGTCCCATAAGCGAGTTCCAAGATAAATTAATATCTTGGAGAACCTTACTTTCGCCTAACGTTGTCAGCAGATTATATGTAGGTCCAGGTGCAATGAGGCTATTCCAAGACAGATCCAGTTCGACAAATCTACAATGTGTCTCAAATGCTTCAGCAAAGGCACTTGCTCCTCTGGCACCTATGTTATTATAACTCAAAAACATTTTCTTAATATATAATCCATGGAACACTTCATTGGCTACGATTTCTGCCCCTTCGTCACCCAACTGGTTTCTGTTTAAATTTAATGTTTTTAGTGTTCTATTTGTTTTTAATCCATGAAACAGTCTTAGAGCTCCAGAGGGTTTAATTCTACACCCAGACAGATTTAATTCAATTAATGATGAATTAGTATTCAACATTTCCCCTAAATGGTAGCAAGCATCATTAGACAAGAAGCTACCAGATAAGTTTAAAACGTTTACTACCATGTTGTAATTTAACGCCATTGCCATAGGACGCACTCCTTTGGGATTTACGCAATAGTACCTCAAGTCTATCTCTTGCTCGAGCAGTCCTCGAGCAAATTTTCTAACGGGTGCCTGTCCCATCTCCTTACAAAGGGCTAGGTATAGCTCCTGGCCATCATCAGCGTAAATGACTGGAGGCTCAGCATGGAGTAATGCTTTTTTGATACCAGGGTCACGGACGGCCGGGTAGTTGTAGTACACGTGCCGAAATACTGAACTATCTGATATGGCAATATACTTGCAGCATATTTCTCCGCTGCCAGGGTGGTACAGACCTTGTTCATAAAGATTTTTTTTCAGGTTTTCTTCAGGTACCTCTATAACCAATGACGGCCACTCATCCATCGGCGGATCTTCAGAGCTCACGATCTCCTCCGCCTCAAAAATAATTTCTGTTTGTTCCTCAGGAGCCACATCTTCGTCAGACGACATTTTGGTAGAATAATAGGAGATGGATTAAATAAATGTATTAAAATTGGTAAAATTAAGTAACAAATTAAGAGTACAACCACCGCAGAAAATATAGAGAAAATATAAATATTTCCGTATATACATTTTTTTTTTATTGGCAATTACTCTGCTACTGGAGCATTGAGGAATGACACTATAGAGTCCTCGACAGCGTAACACTTTTGGAAAGCAATAGTTTTTTGACAGTAATTTTGGAGTGTTTACCATACCTATGAAAAATTCTCCCATTCGCTTGAATGAAAATATAACGTGTTCTGCGTTGCATTGCAGCCACTATAACTTCAGAAGTTCGTGGTTGGTCTGTAAAAGGTAGGACATCTGTACTATTCTGTACCCCAGAGTGAAGAATAGGGAAATAGGGAATATGCATATGTTGTCGAAAAATCTAGAAATTACTTTTTATGATAGACTCCTGTAAACAGATCAAAAGGTGAAGGTCTCTTTTAGGTGGCCGAGTTATGAATACATTCTAGCGTGGCCACAGAATAATAGTATAGATTTCCTACCTTTTACAGACCAACTACCTACGACTTTCTGAAGCTATAGTGGCGGCGATACAACTCAGAACTCGAATGACATTGCGGTAACTACATTTCCTTACGGTATGCTTCTTATGCAATCATTAATATTTTGTTGTTAACCAGGTTTTATCTAGGATTAAACCAGTCAGGTAAATAAAATAATCAAATAAAATATATGACACATTTATACAATATACATACATTAATTATTTCCATACAGGTAAAATTTACAATAGAAGCACTAGAATTTTGACATAATTTACAAGACTGGAGCACAACTGATACTTAGGATATAGGTAGATAGATAAACACAATGTTAAAAAAAAACACTTGAAGTATTCTAAATAGCACAGTGTCTCAGTTAAATGTCATACTGTCGGAGTAGATCACAGACGTACTTATGAAAGTCAATTATTACATTGACCATACCACCGTATTGGATAGCACTAACTATACATAACTGTCAATTCACTAAACTAACCCGAAACGGTTTGTCCTTTTGTGTCCTGAACAGCCTTGACGTTCACATGATGATGAAGTCTACGTTCATGAACTCGTTCTCACTATGTGGCGTTAATTAGGATTAGAAATCCGAGATTCGTTGCTTACATTTTTATTGTAGGATTGTGATCCATCAATGGAATTGGATGATTGGCCATAGTAATCGACAGCAAGGACCTGTAAGATAAATTTATTACACAAAATAAGAACTTATTTACAACATATGTTCTTACATAAGAGGCGAATGCCTTTACTATTAAAACAATTCTACTCTCTTCTTACTAAACTTTAACTTTTTAATTTCAAATTAAATAAAAACTATAATCATTAACTACTTTTATTACCTATATCTTAATTAAATGGTTTAAGAATGCACAATTTTAATACATTTAACATTTTACACAAATATGCAATTTGTTACCCGACGTAATGGGAACTGAAATGTTTATACGATGGCCACACTGACACACAAAACTGGTCAATGTTGTTTTAACAAAATAACACCGAAAACTGAATATATCAAGCCAAATGCAGGTTCTAATTGTCGAACCCGATGTATAGTTACATCCACATAAATTATAGTTACCGAAAAACATCAATAAACACAAGAAAAACACAAACGTTTGAAAACTTAATCTTTCAGTACAATTTTCACTTCACCATGAATGGAACACCCGAATATTTTTTCACATTTAATTCTAAATTGTTTCTAGTACACATTCACAAAGATTCACTTAAAAATAATAAAAAATACCACAACACAAATTAAAAAACCACAAGCCGACCCTGCCGGGCCACTATTTTGACTTAACATGTCATGGCCAATGTTAAGAAAATGGGTTACGCGATAGAGACAATATGATAATAGTTCTACCTCGTTCTTTATAAGAGCCTGTTGTATAGCGCTATCCTTTTTTAGGTCGGAAAACTTCGTAATTATCCCTCTATAGTGTAAGACCTCAATGTACTGGAGCATTTTTGCCAGCTTCACGTCAGCAGCGGTCATAAAGGCCGCAAGATTAAAAGAGAGAACGGACTAACAAATAAAAAAAAATATATATCACTATTAAAGAAAAAAAACATATGAACTCAAAGATTTAAATCATACAATTTTTATCTAGGATTTAAATTATTTAGAGATAAAAAACTACATATGATTCGGAATATGATAAGGTCATTAGAGGAAAGAAGGACAGGCATGGAGGAAGAAAAAGGAACTACCGGACTAAGAGAATCTAGAAAAACTAAGTGATAAAGAAGAGGGCAAGAGAAGAACATATGATTCAGATTCCCCTCATCCAGGCCGCATTCGCAGAGAGACGAGTCCCTAATACGAAGCCTATGAAGATGGGATGGGATGCAGCAGTGACCTAACCTCATACGGATCAGGCAGTTTGTTAATTGTTTCTTGAAGGGCCATTTAGCAAACCAAGGTCTTCACGGGATCGAAGGGTGTTCCATGTCCAATATAATATTTTTCAAAAAATTAAGTTCCCCCCGGAAACTTCTGTGTTTTCGGGTGAGTTCTGGGCGATGCTTGAAGCAGTCCGGTATGTTTTTATTTTTAACCTTTCTCGCTCTTTAATTTTCTCCGACTCCCGAAGTGCTCTTCAGTCTCTTATTTGAAATCCATTTTCTTCAAATTCTAACAATGTTATCCTTTTTTTAAGAAGCCCTTTCTGTTTGCCTTGCTAGAACCTTGAAGTAATTTTCGTTTGGATCCCTGGCCATGCTGGCGTGTCTGGAAATGAACGTGTGGACAGTGTGGCAAAAGATGCAGTCGTCTGTGGGGACAAAGTCCCTTTTTGTATATTTCCTCATGACCTTGCCTCACTTCCGAAAACATTTTTATTCAAATCATGGTCATCTCTCTGGAAAGTGTCTAGTAAATCTAAGGGCTCTGCTTACGCATCCCTCCAACCTTCGATCCCGCGAAGACCTTGGTTTACTAAATATACAATTTTCATCTAGGATATAGAGAAAAAGAAAACCATAGATAAGACTCTCTCATTTCTCAAAAAACCAAAGATAAAGTAGGTAGGTATCAAATATACTTATCTTTGCAAAAAAAACCTAAGTTAAAGAATTAAAAAATCTCAGATAATGTATCCAGCCCTTAGATCCAGCCACTCGAAGTAAAAAAATAGATAAAGTCCAAAAACTTGTACATCTAAAACAGAGCGCACCCTTTTCCACTTTTTCACACAAAAAAAGTTACCTACTTGAAAAAAAAAGACCACTATAGTTGCTCAATACCCAAAAAATACCCAAGTTTCTCCACATTGTCTATATAGCTCCGACTGCGGCCGACGCTAGCCGAACCCATAAATATTAGGTCCGGCGTTCGACTCGGCCATTTCGCCGGTCGGCTTCCACGGCGGCGCGAGGATGCGTCGCGTCGGTGCGCAGCGCTCGGTGCTCGCTGGCGCTAGTGCTCGCCGAGCAGCAGCGCCGCATTTCACCGAGCACTGCTCGGTGAAGTGCGTCGTGCAGTGGCGTACGCGCGTGTGTGGCGCGCGCTGTGCGGTGGTGAACGCGCGTGCGCTGTGCGCGCTGTGAAGAAGGCGCGTGTCCAAAACCGCTCTTTTGAGAGCGACGTCTTGCTGGTCAAGACCGTCCTTTTCAGGACAATATCATTTGTTTCTCACCACGACATAAATACCTCCCTTTTCAGGGCGAAGTGCTTCGGTGTTTCTAGTGACGTAATATACATGAAGTCTTCAGTAAACCGCCCTTATCAGGGCGATCGGCGTCCCTTGTTTCTATTGCATAATATACAATACATGTCGGCGGCGGCGTGTGATAATAAAGTTTTGGAGTATTGTCGTTGGGTTGACTAGCAGGGAAACGCCTTGTAGGTAAAATAATTACTACTTGTAGATTGAATACTGAATAATGAATGAATGAATATTCATTTACAAAATTGCTGCCTAATTTATACAAAGCATTGAGTGCCTACAAATTAGCCCTAACCAATAAGAACACAGGAATTTATTTATTTTCAGCCAATCAGAAACGTTGTCGGGTCGCGGGGAGAGAGTTCTCGAATTTCGTGGATTTTGTGCAGTGGATTTCTCGGAATTCTTGCGTTGGTTTTCTTTGCGTTTCGCTCGCACACTTGGCGTCGCACTCTCGCGACATGTGTATGCTCCGACTGCGGCCGACGATAGCCGAACCCATATATATTAGGTCCGGCGTTCGCCTCGGCCTTTTCGTCGGCTTCTACGGCGCGCGGGTGCGTCGCGTCGGTTCGCAGCGCTCGGTGCTCGCGCCGCGTGCTGGTGCGCCCGATGCTGCTGGCGTGCTCGGTGCTGGCGCTGGTGCTCGGTGAAGTGCGTCGTGCAGTGGCGAACGCGCGTGCGTGGCGCGCGCTGTGTGGTGGTGAACGCGCATGCGCTGTGCGCGCTGTGAAGAACGCGCGAGTCGTGCGCGTGCCCAAAACCGCTCTTTTCAGAGCGACGTCTTGCTGGTCAAGACCGTCCTTTTCAGGACGATATCATTGTTTCTGACATATTACCGCCCTTTTCAGGGCGAAGTGCGTCGGTGTTTCTGTGACATAATATACATGCACGCAGTCGGTGAACCGCCCTTTTCAGGGCGATTGGCGTCCCTTGTTTCCATGGCAAAATATACAAGTCTGCGGCGGCGTGAGATAATAAAGTTCTGTGGCGTTCTCTGTTTTCTTTCTTCCCCGACGACGTGAAATAATAAACTGATGTTCTGATGATTTGTGTGTCTTCATTATCCTTGACTTCCCGGTAAATGGTAATGGTCGAGAAGGTATGGGTAAAAGGTGTGGTATTGATGGTGTTGTGGTAAGGTAAGGTAAAGGTATAGAAAGGTTAATGTAGGTATTGGTGATTTCTCGACTTGAGGTAAGTAGGTATATTGCTAACAGGCGATGCTGCTACAAAGTGCTAAGGCGTTCTGTTTTCTTTCTTCCCCGATGACGTGAAATAATAAAGCGGTGTTCTGATGATTTCTGTGTTCATTATTCTTCCTTTCTTCCCTGTAGGTACTGGTTAAGAAGGTATGGGTAAAGGTAAGGTAAAGAGGTAGGTATTGGTGGTGTTATGGTAAGGTAGAAGTAGGTATTGGTGGTTTCTCGACTTGAGGTAAGTAGGTATATTGCTAGCAGGCGATGCTGCTACACTATTTTCATGCCGATAAAACGTATCGACATCTGGTCTAATAAGAAAATTTTCAACATTCATACAATACGTAGTAATAATAGCTCAATGTTTACTGTTAAACTTTTGGCTCGTAGTATACTTCTCTGTACTGGTTATTATTTAAATTGTAAATATTTAATGTTTTCATGTATTATGTTTTCTCTTTGGCGCAGACTGCCGGAGACTGCGTTGCATTTCAAGATCTATAGGTTCTTTTAAAAAATATGCATACCTACATTTTAATGAAAGTAAACAGAATTAAATCATTCTAGAGTAAACAATGTTGTATATTTATAATTTATGATTTATAATTCATGCATAACCCCAAAACAAAAATGCGCTTTCAGTTATTCTCGACTTCCCAATTTTTCCGACAAGCTTTCCAATTTAAACGCGCGCTCTATACCTAGTAATGTATATTCTAAGTTATTACTTAGGTATGCACTAATCAAAACATTTGTACAATTTATCGTATAGGCACCCTACAGCCACAAAATATAGACTAGTACAGAAGGCAATCTCATGTATGTACTTCACTTCATACCTACGCTCGGCAGTTGCGCTAGGGTTGTCAACTTTGGCTTATGCACAAAAAACTAACGTAGTAGTGGTACTCGTATCTAGTTGTTTGATTTATTATAATTGGATAAAGGTTTTTTGAAGACAAAATAAGCAATTAATTTACATTTACATCTTCCTCATTAAATTATTGAACACGGAGCTTATACAGCTTATACTACAATAAAATATCTAATATAAATTGTTAAAATATGACAAGGTCACAAAATTATGTCCGCTTGATCGGCGCGGGACCGGGGCCTGGGCGCTTACCTACCTACCTAACTGCTATGCTATTCACGAAGAGACTCTTCATCGTTGCCAGCAAAGACGAATTCATGGATGTAACATCCTAAAGATCGTCGATATCGCAACGATGTTAATAATTGGTATTCACTAAGTAAAAATAGCTCGTCGGCGATCTCTTCGATGTGCGATCTCAATGATGTTTCGTGGATGCAAGAGTATTAGAGATGTGACATTGAATTCATTAATCAATAATTTCTCCACTGAGGTATAACTCGCCTTTTTTAGTATTTTATGTAAAATCACTGTATATGTTGCATTTAAATATTAACAAACAGTTGAAATAAACATCTATAGTAAAAAAAAACAAACTATTAAAATTAAAACAATGGCTGAATGTACCATTTGTGTTGGGCACTTTTCTTTTTAAAACTAACAAATGAGTGTCAAATGTGCTAGGTTAGGGTATAATTTTGTTGTTTGTGTTGTAATTTTGTTGTTTGTGTCGTCACTTCACATCGAATAAATTATTTTTCAAAAAAAAAACTAAACCGACTTCAAAACCACAAATAGGCACTCAAAAGTGAAAAATAAATTAATATAATTATCATAAGAGCTATCCACTCATATATTTGAAGTCGGTGCCAGCCAAGTCTATTAGGTAGCAGATAAATACTATGTATATAGTAAGTACTACTTGTAGGTAGTGTTAGAGTGTTAAAATATATACATAAAGTATTATAAAATAAATATTGAATTTACTTGCTAATTTATATGTATAAACTATATATTTAACGTTAAAAGTATTTATTAAGCTTAAAATGTTGTCACGGTAACGTTGTTTTAGTTCGTTCTTTTCCGTGAAATGCAGACTGTGGTCGATTCAAAGAGAATTTAAGAAAAAAAGATCGGACGGTAGAAAAGAAAAAATACGGGCGGGTCGGCTGTTCACGGAGAAGGAAGAACGAGAAAAAAAATTTAGCTAGATTAGCATATGCAGTGTTGTGAGTTGATGTGAAATATTGTGGACTGTATTAAACATAAATCAAGAACATATTTTGAAGTTTAATTGAATGGTAAACTATTTCATCTTCAGAAGTGGTATGTGCACAAGCCCGCAAGTGCTGTGTCGGTAAAGGTTTGATATTAATACGTATTAACGCAACAGCAAGGTGAGTCTAAGTTCATTACCTACATAGTTTCAAACCCATCTATGTTATGTAAAAAGTATTAACCTTTTTTCGATGTTTTACCTTTTGAGCGCCACGTTACAGAGGAAAAACCGTGCCTGTCAAGCTAAGCTACAAAATGTACATACATTTTAGTCGGGTTATGCCGACATTGACGTGGAAAAGCCTTGTTAATTTATTTTTCTTTTCTCGTATCATTTGACTGTGGAGTTCAAAAGATCTACCTACTTGACAAAAAGTTTGATATTTTACGCACATGTGTGCTTGTTTTCCAGATAAAAATTTTGCAAAACGCATCTACTGCAAGGTAGAATTGAGGTTACAATATTAAAATATTTTGTATATCTCAGGTTGCCATTGTATAAACTATGCCGAGGGAGGCGCAATCACGCCGCGTGTGGTCGCGGTCTGCCACGAAGCACGAGTCACGCGCTCGGGACAGGCGTACTCGGTCACGCAACAGAAGACCCCGAAAGACGGTGACACCAAGGCGTACTCGTGAGCGGCGGTCGCGGTCGGCTTCAAGGTCAGATTCCAATGTACGTGATAGAAGACGCCGGCGTAATGAATCACGGCTAAGAAGTGCGCAGCGTTCACGAGCAGAAGTTTATTCTCGTGGTAGAAGTCGTTCACGAAGCACTCATGAAGCGATACGAAGTAGGCGATCGCTTAATAGTTTGTCGCCTCCTATTCGAAATATTGTTGCAGCCGAACATGGCTCGCGTCATGTTAATATTAATGATGTACAAAAAAGGTTGAGTAATGAAGGTACACTTAATTCAAGTATTATAAATAACTCGAACGAACACGACATAGGTACGGCATGTGGTAATGTGACTGAAATGATACAACCTCAACCTGTAACTTCTGCTGTAGGGTTAACCGAGACAGTGGCCACGGATGAAGTCATTGTTAACAGAAATTTAATTGATAGTTTAAGTAAAGCTTTACAAGCTGTCGCAACCGTAAATCCCCACAACAAAGAAAAGTTCCCATCTGTAAACGTTGTACCTGAATTTGATCCTAAGGTTAAAAATCAAACTATCTTAACATGGTTAAATAAAGTTAATGAGTGCGCGGAGATTTACGGTTGGGATGGTAAGCAAACTGCTCATTACGCGTTACCAAAGCTTATGGGAACCGCGAAGCGATGGTATGAGGGGCAAACATCAGTTATGCATACATGGGAAATTTGGCAAGAAAAACTTAAATCGGCTTTCCCTGTTTATGAAAATTATGGACGTTTACTTTCAGAAATGTTATGCATTAAAGCTAAGTTTGGTGATGATTTAGAAGATTATTACTATGAAAAGTTAATAGCCTTGAATCGTTGCGGAATATCTGGGAAGAATGCTATAGATTGCGTAGTTTATGGCATAGAAGATAGGTCTATTCGTTATGGTGCGGAGGCAGTAGGTTTTGAGGACGCTGATAAACTCTTAGGATATCTTAGAAGTGTAAAGCATGAGAGGTTTGATAAAAACGATAGGAAATTAACACGGCCAAATACAGAGTTAATTCGAAAACCACCAAAATCAGACCCTAATAATAGACCCATTCGATGCTTTAACTGCCACGAAGTTGGCCACGTCGTGACTAACTGTAAAAAACCGTTAATTAAATGCCAGAAGTGTAAGCGAGTTGGACATGACGATCCAAATTGTACAAAAGAAGTTTGGAAGGATAGACTAGAGGTTAAATCTTTATGACTAGTTCAGGTTGATGAAATGGCAGATAACAAATTTAAAAAGAAGATATTTATTGATCAATCAGAGTTAAATGGTTACGTCGATTTTGGCAGTCAATGTTCATTGATCCAGGAATCAATCGCTAGGAAGATATCTGATTCAGATAAATGGAGGCTTACAAATTTACCTTGCCTACGTGGATTCGGAAATTCTCTTATACACGCTATAGGTGCATTTGTTGTTAATTTAATTATTGATGATGTAAGAGCGAATGTCGAGTTAATCGTAGTTCCTGATCACTACCTAAATTATGAAATCTTAATAGGTCAAACAGTGACAGAACAAAAACATGTCGAAATTCACAAGGACGACAAGCGTTTAACTATTAAATCAACAATAACTTTAAATAACCAGCGTATACTTTTAAAGACATTTGAGACGGTAATCATATGCGGTAGTGTGGCAGTCAAAGTTTTTACGAATACTGAGTTATCCGGGGAAGTATATATAGAAAATAGCCAAAGATTAAGATATAGAGTGCAAGGCGGAACAATTGTAATAAGGAATGGTATAGGTTACATTATAATTATAAATTGTCAACATAATATTGTGCAGTTTAATAAAAATGAGCTAATGTCTCGAGGGGTTATGTGCAGTGACCATTTCAAAGAAACTAAAAGCTTAAATATAAACCAGATAAGAAATGATATTAGTCATATTTCGTTAGAAGACTTATATATGGAAGACAACTTAAGTGAATCTGATAACGGCCGATTGTTAAATTTAATAAATCAGTACCGGGATTGTTTTGCGAAGAGTTTGTCCGAATTAGGTTGCACAAATATTACTACAATGGACATTGAATTAAAAGATACTAACCCTGTCGTGTATCGCCCATATCGCCTTAGCCATACGGAGAGAGCAGAAGTTAGGACAATGGTCGATGACCTGTTACATCATGGCATAGTTAAGGAATCTTCTTCTCCATATGCCTCACCAATAATAATAGTCAAAAAGAAAACCGGCGACAAACGCTTATGCGTGGATTATCGCGCTTTGAATAGGAAAACAGTGAAGCAACACTACCCCATTCCACGCATTGAAGATCAGATTGATCGATTAGCTGGGAATGTGTTCTTCAGTGCCTTAGATTTAGCATGTGGCTATTACCAGATACCGATAAGTGAGGAGTCCAAACCCAAAACTGCTTTCGTTACTCCAGACGGCCAATTCGAATTTAATCGAATGCCATTTGGGCTGGCGAATGCTCCTGCGGTATTTCAAAAAGCAATCAATATGGTATTAGGTAATGCTCGATTTGACACCGCCCTAGCGTATATGGACGACATATTAATTCCATCTGAAACTTTTGACCAAGGTATGACAAGGCTTCAGGTAGTGTTTGAGAAACTGCGTCAGGCTGGTTTGACCCTTAAACCACAGAAATGCTACTTTTTCAAACAGCAAGTCGACTACTTAGGTTTCGAAGTTTCAGGGGAGGGCATAAAACCAGGTACGCGGAAGGTAAAAGCTGTCAGCGATTTCCCCACACCAAAGGATGTCCATAACGTGCGGCAGATTATAGGTCTAGCTAGTTTTTTTAGACGTTTTATAAAAGGATTCGCCCACATTTCTAGACCTCTTACAAAATTATTAAAGAAAAATGTCGTGTGGGAATGGGGTAAGGAACAAGAACAAGCCTTTAATGATATAAAAAGTATCTTATCATCAAGACCAGTTTTAGCTCTATATAATCCAGCAGCCGAAACCCAGATTCATACAGACGCGAGCAAGCATGGTGTAGGGGGTGTTTTGATGCAACGACAAGACGATGCAAATTTTAAGCCAATTGCCTACTATAGTCGCCAAACATCGCCAGAGGAGTCTCACTTTTCGTCTTACGAGTTGGAGACTCTAGCAGTTATAGCATCATTGATGAAATTCAGGCCATATGTTCTGGGGTTAAACTTCACTATAGTCACCGATTGTAATTCCCTTAGAGCAACTTTTATTAAAAGAGACATGATTCCTCGCGTAGCTAGATGGTGGAGTTTAATCCAAGAATATAATTGTGAGGTCTTGTATAGGTCTGGCGACAAGATGATCCACGTAGACGCATTGAGCAGAAACCCAACCAGTGACGAAATCGGTATCATTGATACCATTGAAACCTGTGACATTATGACATTAAGTGTCGATAATGACTGGTTGGCGACTGTTCAATCGAATGATTCTGAGTTAATGCGCATTAAAGATATTTTGACAAACTCGGTTTATGATGATGTAATTGACATACGAAAAAATTTCGTAATAAAACGAGATCGTTTATATAGGACTACTGATGAAGGATTAAGGTGGGTCGTACCTAAAGGATGTAGGCGGCAAATACTGCAGAAAAATCACGATCAAATAGGGCATTTTGGTTTTGAGAAGACATACGATCGAATCAAAGAACATTACTGGTTTTCACGAATGCGAAGGTTCGTAAAAAAATACGTTGCTTCATGTTTAGAATGTGCGCATAACAAAATTCCATCAGGCAGGAAGGAAGGCTATCTACATCCCATTCCTAAAACGTCGACTCCCTTTCATACGATTCATATCGATCACGTAGGACCTTTTGTGACAAGCAAACGTAAAAACGCACATATACTGGTAATAATTGATGCATACACAAAATTTATTGTAGTAAAAGCTGTGAAAAACACAAAGTCTAATACCACTATTGCGATTTTGAGAGATTACTTTGGTACGTTTGGGGTACCTGTTCGGTTAATTAGTGATCGTGGTACCTCTTTTACGAGTACCAAGTTTAAGTCATTTATACAGGAACTAGGAATTCGGCATATTCTAAATGCAGTTGCCTCTCCACGAGCAAATGGTCAAGTAGAGAGGTACAATCGCACGATATTAGATTCCGTTGCGGCGCAAAATCACGGCAAAGATGAGAGGCTGTGGGATGATACGTTACTACAAGTGCAATGGGGGTTGAATAATACACTTAACAAGGGCACAGGAAAATCACCGTCAGAAGTTTTATTTGGGCTAAAGCTTACTAATAGTAATGAAGGTCAAATTGTCACAGATATTCAACCTGACATGTTAAATGAAGTCGACTCTGAATGTATAGATGACAGAAGGTTCAGTTCAATAAGTGATACTAGTCAACTGACTGTCGAGGCAAGTATTCCACAAAATGATACATTTAGAGATCCTGTTACATGTGAATCTCAATCGAGTACTGTAGATAGTCACGGGGATGAAAGTCAAGATACTAATTCAGTTGAGAAGAATATTATTAAAGTTAGGTCAGAAGTAGATAACCTCATAGGTAAATCTCAAGAAAAGCAAAAATACAATTTTGACAAAAAGAGAAAAAAAGCAAGAAAATATAATATAGGAGAATTAGTAAGAGTAGAGAGAACATCACACACGGTAGGTAAGAGTAGAAAGTTATTGCCAAAATTGTCAGGTCCATATAAGATATCTAAAGTATTGGGTAACGATAGATACGAAGTTATTGATACACCGATAACCAAGAAAGGAAAAAGCTCTTATACGGGAGTCTATGCTGTCGACAAAATATTTCCATGGATGTGTTTTAATGCAAAAGAAAAAGATGTCTCTTCTGATAGTGACAACAGTAGCGATAATGAGCAGTAGTTTTAAAATGTATTTAGTTGTTTATAAGTACCTCATTGCCAATTAAATAAACCGATCGATGGCCATTTTGTGACGTTAAGTACTTATGAATTATGAATATGTTCATTGTAAAACAGAAGCTATTAAGATCAATAGTTTCTAATATATGCGTTTTTAATATTAGTGAAAATGTAAACTGTGCGTAAAACACAATAGAAATGAATAATATTTTTGAAGCGATAAATAAGCAAAATGTTGAACTAAAGCTTATATTAATCATCATGTCGATATAATATGATTATTATGGTCAATTATACATACCTAATGTACGTGGCAATATGGCAAAGTATACAATTTATTTGTTATTTTTAAGTGTGTTGCTACGTGCGTCTATAATATTACTGGCACAAGGTGTGCCATGCGCAAATCAAGTTTGTCATGCTTGAGCACAAAGTGTGCTATGCGCAACGTGCGCTCATCAAAACAGCCCAAGCACAAAGTGTGCTATGCGCAACGTGCGCTCATTAAATACCTGCTTTCAGCACAAAGTGTGCTATGCGCAACGTGCGCTCTTCAAGTAGCTCAAGCACAAGGTGCTATGCGCAACGTGCGCTCATCAAGTAGCTCAAGCACAACGTGTGCTATGCGCAATGTGCGCTCATCAAATACCTACCTCAAGCACAAAGTGTGCACAGCGCAACGTGCGCTCATTAATTAGTTCAAGCACAAAGTGTGCACAGCGTAAAGTGCGCCACTTAATTAAGAATTCAAGTACATTAAAATAATTTGTTTTTCCTTAAAAATATATTTATCTTGATTTTGTTATACATTAAATTATTGTTTTGAAGACGTATCAATTATCATATACATCATATCCTAGTTTAAATTATTATTGTACAAAATTTATAATTGTTAAAAATTTTCGTTGTTATAGTTGTTTATAAGTTTTATTGATTGTTAATTTTCTGTGTCCACGAGGACGTGAACGTCTATCAGGATGGACGAGCTGTTAGAGTGTTAAAATATATACATAAAGTATTATAAAATAAATATTGAATTTACTTGCTAATTTATATGTATAAACTATATATTTAAAGTTAAAAGTATTTATTAAGCTTAAAATGTTGTCACGGTAACGTTGTTTTAGTTCGTTCTTTTCCGTGAAATGCAGACTGTGGTCGATACAAAGAGAATTTAAGAAAAAAAGATCGGACGGTAGAAAAGAAAAAATACGGGCGGGTCGGCTGTTCACGGAGAAGGAAGAACGACAAAAAAACTTAAGCTAGATTAGCATATGCAGTGTTGTGAGTTGATGTGAAATATTGTGGACTGTATTAAACATAAATCAAGAACATATTTTGAAGTTTAATTGAATGGTAAACTATTTCAGTAGTATAATATATCTATCTACTACCTTTTAGACTTGGCTGGTACCGACTTCAAATATATGAGTGGGTAGCGCTTATGATAATTATATTAATTTATTTTTCACTTTTGAGTGCCTATTTGTGGTTTTGAAGTCGGTTTAGTTTTTTTTTTGAAAAATAATTTATTTTACCCTTTTTAGTGCAAAACAAGTTTTAATTTAATTAATTTAAAAAGTTTTTAAAGACAATCATTTATGATCTAGCAGCCACATCATGACGAAGTTTAAAACGGGCTATCACAATTAAATTTATGTACAAAAAAATTCATGACTGTCCTATTCTCTGTTGAGGAGTTCCCTCGCCGGAAGTCAATCCTGGGTGTATCAGCCATGTCATTGTGGAATTTAGCACAGGCTATTATGGTTAAATCCATTTACAAAATTTTGTGTCTGTATTGATTTTTCCACTGAAGACCTCAATGCGCTGAACATTGAGGAATGACACTACCTCAATGGCGCTGAAGTATTCACTTTCATAAGTACTTGACAATGACAGAAGATCCCACTAGTAAGCTATCTTCAAGGCTTTTAGTTTTTCGGGAAACGAATGCAATGGAATGTCATCTTCTGAAGACTCCACAAAAACTCTTTTCTTAATCCGTTTCCTTTTAGGCTGGTCCGTTTTTTCTTTAACCTTTAACATTTTCTTCTCTGCACGAACCTTGCTTTTGTTTCTTTTTCCCCCTCCTCTTTTTTTTTCTCATTCCAATACCTTACCCACTGAGCCGCACCAATAGCATCCGTAAACGTTGCTTTAATTTGCTTTTTCTTACCAAAATTCTTTATAGGAGATTCAGTAGGCCACAGAATAGCATTAGAAAATGCTGGGCTTATTGGTGTATTTAAAGCGACGGAGCGCCGTAATGAGCTCACTCTCGTTTCAGCGTTCGGCGAGTCGACACCTGATGATGCCTCGTGCAGACGGCGAAACACGTGTCGTACAAAGAGTGTTGTTGTTAGGAACTAACAACAACCTACATAATATTCAGCGGGATTACACTATATATTTTCATTGCGTTTCAGTTTTGAGATGAATTTCCGCAACGTCACGCCTGATTTCATTGCATTCCTTATTGGTGTCTTAGACGGGCCGGGTTTAGGATCTTGTCCCCACAAAAAGAGTTGCTATTGACTAGGTGGATGAACGCGAACGCTAACGCTAAAATGGGAATCCCCGTAACAAAGGAACATTTATTGGAAACAGTAAGCCAAATAATACAAGAGGACGGTCGGAAAAATCCTTTTAACAGTGGCATTCCTGGACGAAAATAGTTTAATAGCTTTCTGAAAAGACATCCAGATATAGCACAGCGACACGCTGAATCTATAAACTCAGCGCGAAGCAGGGTAACAGAAGAAAGCCTAAGAAAATAGCACTCTGATTTAAGAGAATTCTTAATAACTGAACATGCCGAAGATATACTTGACGATCCTGACAGAATTATAAATGCGAAATTAAGGACTAGGAAAAAGAAAGCATCACTGTTTTAGGAACTTTTTCAGCATCGGGAAAGGTCTTGCCCGTACTTATCCTTTATCCCTATGAAAGGATTCCTTTTGTCATCAAAGCAACGGTGGTTGGTGTGGATGGTGGTCGGTGGTTGCAGTTGATGGTCCCATTTTCCACTGTACAGGTGTCTCATTTTTAATTTGTTTATTACTGTTGAGTGGGGTATATCATATTTTCTGCATGTTGGCCTTATTTTAGCGCCTTTACTGATTTCTTCGAGACACTTCATTAGATCTTCTTCTGTATATTAAAAAATGATATTTTGAGTGGCATCTTTAATCTAAAACAACGAGAAACAAAGTTAAAACTCTAATCTGGTCATCCATAGGAACATATTTTTTACTACTGTGTACACCAATAGCAAACCAGTGGTCAACAATAAGAACCCAGTACAATGTGTCTTCCAGTATTTAACCACCATTAAAAATACTTCATATTGTCATTATTTTATAAAAATATTAACTTTGAGCACTTAAATAGATACTACATTTTCAAAATTATACAACTTGGTGACAGTAATTAATAAATAATAGGTAATTTTAAAAGATTTAACTTACCGCGTCGACGTGCACTTCTAACTGTAATGGCAGCCGGAAGGCAAGTGATCGAGACACTGGTCCGACAAAAAGAGCAAGGCAGCCATATTTTCCTTTCACCCTTACAAAATTTATGTTCAAAAGGTTGGTAACAGACTAGGTTGGAATTACCTACTTGTCAGCCATACAACTTATAGTGTTCTGTGCAAACGATATTATCGATCCGATACACCAGGGAGACGATACGATATTGCGAAGAAGATTGAAATCTTCTTTTCAACATTTACAAGCACCTTAATGCTGCTCGTAAATGTTTAAGTGGTTATTTTCGTAGTACAAAATGTTAATTAACAAAAAATTGCTGGATATACATAGGGGCTAGGTAGCCGAACAACAAAAAACGACTATTTTGTCAAAACAAAGAACACAAGTCCTTGGTTAAAGTTAGGTTAAGTACCAGCTTTATCAACACATATTTCTGGCCATAAATGATTATGATATTTTATACGGGGCGGTGCATTTAAATTGTTCTATTAGGTACTTAATTATATTATTGTGATAAAATTATGCTTTGGATATACACAAAACATTCAAAATACCAACCTTGCCAGCTATTCTTTCGTTTTCATTTTAGGCTTGCACTTTTTTGTCTATGTACTGTATTTGATTCACTGATTTTCAAATCACTATTTATAGTAAACTTTTATCAAAAATTCCGGTCGACAATAGTACCTACATTGGTATCTTTCTTTATTGAAAAATTTCAGTTTTGACATTTATTTATTTACTTTATATGCTTGTGGTGACATCTACGATAAGCTTTAACTCTTCTTCCTCTCAGAATTCTTCCCTATTATTAGCACATAATATCGATATCAAATATCGAGATATTTGGTATCGTTTTGGGCATCGCTAGCGCACAGAATGCTGAATGCTGAATGGTACAAATACAAAGATTCATGTTTAGATTCATTCCAAACCACAGAATAAAAAATAGACAAATACATACAATTTCAACATGGCTCTTGGTTGATTGAAGTTAATCAAGCTAAATGGTAGCCCAACTGTGAAATTATTTCCAGTAAACAGTGTTGAAAGACAATAAAATAATGAGAAGTTGTTGGTGAACGGTTTATTAATGTACTGTTGGTTTCGTGTTGACAAATTACATGAGTTTTGGTTGTGTTTAGTTCCATCATTTTTATCATTACAGCTAGGAGCAGGTGAGGTGATAAAATAGTGATTAAATCAAAGAAAAGATGAATGAATGAATTAAAGCCGGCAATTTGTTAATCTTCAACAATAACGGATATATTTTATTTTGGTAAATATGATGGAAGCTTAGTACTTACATCATTTACAATCACAGCATTTTGTCCATCTATTCTGGCTTAAAATTGTACTTGCTCTAGTAAATTATCGTTCAGCTAAAGATAGTTACGTTCTGATGATGATATATATCTGAGTAATTGTTTCATTGATTCATTTCATTGATTCCTAACATAAAACATACTTTACACATTCATGTCAATGCAGTGCATTCAATGCACCAGTAATGGTTGGAATCTTGGGAGTTCACTACCTTACATTGACCTGCAACTTGATGTACTAAACTTCACATTGTATCAATGGACAAAATTTTATGACTCAATCTTTAAGATCAATGTTTAAGATACATGTTTATAATAATGCAACGTTGCATATAATCTTTCTTCTATAAATTAAATGCTGTTCATTGGTAAACGCATCATTGAGAACAGCCAAACCAACTTGGCCATTTTTTTATGCTTGTGATAATCTGATTAAGGAAAGAAAAGAAAATAGAGTAATGGATTGCATTGGGAAATTTAGGAAAAACTGAAAATGCTTCCTCACATAAGTAAAACCATGCGAAGCACAGGTAGTTGATAACATTGTTAGGTTTTACACTTTGGGAGTTCCAACATTGTCTCTTTAACATTGTTTCGATGCCACTCGAATGTATGCTCAAGTAACCAAACATGATAAAAAACAAATAATTACATACATTCATTACATCATATATATGATATTAAGCAGTTAGGTTATTACATATATATGAAAAAATACCCATATGTAGGTTCTTAACACAAATGTGAAATGAATAAGAAAATCACCAGTTCTACTACCTATACTACCTACTATGTTGAGATAGTTAATTTATAGATTGCATGTTTACTTGTGGTAGGTCTCTCGTATGCGGGAGGCCGTCTGGGTGGGTACAACAGCTTTACCAGTTATTCTGCCGTCAAGCAGTAGTTCCGGTTTGAAGGGCGATGTAGCCAGGCGAAACTGGGCATATGAGATTTAATATCTAATGACTCGGGATGATAAGCGCAATGCAGTGCTATGCAGTGCTTTTTATGGTATTAAAAGTTCTGGGATGCATTGCAATTGTTATGGGCAGGTGTAGCGCTTACCATCAGGCGAACGACTTGCTCGTCTCACCATTCGGTTCCATAAAAAAGAGATGGAACTAATAATTTTAGGATATGCGTAAACATTTCTCACAATACAGTTAAAATGTATTTGTTGTATTTCATTATTTCACTACATAAAACAAGCTTCCCTTTTTGAAAGCCATGGGTATTCAATGAGCATAATTTCGGGCTCACTTAGCTCGTGCATCCACTTCCAACACTTACAATCTTTTTACATGCCTATGTTTTCCTTTTTGGAAGTGAAAAATATTACTTGAATAATAATTCTGCACTTTCTTTGCTTGCAAATCCACCTTTAACATTTACAATTCTTCTATATGCCTATGGCCTATATAGGCTCTTTATAGGAGCAATGGCTTATCGATGCAATGAAAATTGGTAATTAATCAATGAATAAAAAGATATTGGTAGGAAAACAAAATATTATGATCAAAATGGTCCCTCATCATTCAAAGGTTAAGAATCACCGCTCTACACCATAGTAACACTTTGTCAAGCTTAATAATTAAAGTGACATAAAGGTATGCATAAACCATTGAGGAATGACACTATAGAGTCCTTGACAGCGTAACACTTTTGGAAAGCAATAGTTTTTTGACAGTAATTTTGGAGTGTTTACCATACCTATGAAAAATTCTCCCATTCGCTTGAATGAAAATGTAACGTGTTCTGCGTTGCATTGCAGCCACTATAACTTCAGAAGTTCGTGGTTGGTCTGTAAAAGGTAGGACATCTGTACTATTCTGTACCCCAGAGTGAAAGAATAGGGAAATAGGGAATATGCATATGTTGTCGAAAAATCTAGAAATTACTTTTTATGATAGACTCCTGTAAATAGATCAAAAGGTGAAGGTCTCTTTTAGGTGGCCGAGTAATGAATACGTTCTAGCGTGGCCACAGAATAATAGTACAGATTTCGTACCTTTTACAGACCAACTACCTACGACTTTCTGAAATTATAGTGGCAGCGCTACAACGCAGAGCTCGAATGAAATTGCGGTAACTACATTTCCTTACGGCGTGCTTCTTATGCAATCATAAATATTTTGTTGTTAACCAGGTTTTATCTAGGATTAAACCAGTCAGGTAAATAAAATAATCAAATAAAATATATGACACATTTATACAATATACATACATTAATTATTTCCATACAGGTAAAATTTACAATAGAAGAACTAGTATTTTGACATAATTTACAAGACTGCAGCACAACTGATACTTAGGATATAGGTAGATAGATAAACACAATGTTAAAAAAAAACACTTGAAGTATTCTAAATAGCATAGTGTCTCAGTTAAATGTCATACTGTCGGAGTAGATCACAGACGTACTTATGAAAGTCAATTATTACATTGACCATACCACCGTATTGGATAGCACTAACTATACATAACTGTCAATTCACTACACTAACCCGAAACGGTTTGTCCTTTTGTGTCCTGAACAGCCTTGACGTTCACATGATGATGAAGTCTACGTTCATGAACTCGTTCTCACTATGTGGCGTTAATTAGGATTAGAAATCCGAGATTCGTTGCTTACATTTTTATTGTAGGATTGTGATCCATCAATGGAATTGGATGATTGGCCATAGTAATCGACAGCAAGGACCTGTAAGATAAATTAATTCACAAAATAAGAACTTATTTACAACATATGTTCTTACATAAGAGGCGAATGCCTTTACTATTAAAACAATTCTAATCTCTTCTTACTAAACTTTAACTTTTTTTTCAGTATAATTTTCACTTCACCATGAATGGAACACCCAAACATTTTTTCACATTCAATTCTAAAGTGTTTCTAGTTCACATTTACAAAGATTCACTTAATAATAATAATAAATACCACAACACAAATTAAAAAACCACAAGCCGACCCTGCCTGACCATTATTTTGACATAACACGTCATGACCAATGTTAAGAAAATGGGTTACGCGATGGAGAGACAATATGATAATAGTTGTACCTCGTTCTTTATAAGAGCCTGTTGTATAGCGCTATCCTTTTTTAGGTCGGAAAACTTCGTAATTATCCCTCTATATCTATAGTGTGAGACCTCAATGGCATAAACAAAGATTGCTTTGACATTAGAATAGAATAGAATAGAATAACTCTTTATTGTAACACCAAAATACAGAAATAATTAAAAACTAAAATAACAACTAACTTAATAATAATGTCACAATGGGCGGTCTTATCGCTCAAAGCGATCTCTTCCAGTCAACCCACCAGTGAAGGAATGTATACAGAAATATATATGGACGGTGTTACTTTAAGTTAATTTTGTTATATAATATAATATACCTACATAAACCAAAGTCATTACATAAAATACATAACATAATTAATAAAATATACATAATAAATACTTTAACATAAAATATACAAGTAAATTAAACATAGGTAAATATACAAAATTACAAATGAAAACATAAATACTAACAGTAGACGAAGCATAGGTAGCAGCTAGACATTATATAATACATCAGGCCATTAGCACATAATACCTAATAGTACCCATTAGGGTTATCATTTTAGTGTTGGCCACTATCCGCCAATGATAATTAATAAAAATAAATGATAATTAATGATAATTATCATCATCAATAACTTAATGTAAGGCGACTGACTTACATTAAGTTACTGTACGTGTTTGGTGTTCCATATTTGGCCTCTATCTCGCCTGATGTGAAGCGATGATGTGGCCTAAGATGAAGCACATAGATCTAGAGAGAGACGGCAGTTGAGCGGCTGCTCAGACCCGTCTCCCCGATGGTTCACCGAACATCATCCCAAAACTCGACTAGGTCGTTTGACGGCATGGCTTTGTTCGGTGGATCAACCACGGCCAGAGCCTACCACTCCAAAGCGCGTAAACGGGTTTCATCACGATGTTTTCCTTCACCGTTTTAGAGCGAGCGTGCAAAATCTGCACTTGACTATAAGTCATTGGTGCAGGGCCGAGTCGGGATTCAAACGCAGGTGCGTCGGATCGAAAAGCGCACGAGTCCCCGCTGAGCCACACTCACTCTGAGCATTTGGAAAACTGCTACCGAAGCATCACCGATTCTGCAATTTATCTCAGAGTCAAGGTCACGGCACATTGAAAGGATTTACTTGATACTATTACTGAGATTATGTACGCAGATGATCTTTGTTTTGTGGCGAAAACTCCCGAAGGTCTTCAAGAGCTTATGACCAAATTTGATGAAGCATGCTCCAAATTTGGATTAAAAATTAGCGTGACTAAAACCGAAGTCACGATGACGGATACCGCGGACCAGGTTCCCTTGAATATACATTTATGGGAGACAACTCTTAAGTAGGTCGATAAGTTTAAATATTTGGGGAGTAAAATAACAACAAAAGGTGACCTTGACTCTGAGATATCCGCCAATATTGTGTTCATCAATATCCTTAGTCCTAGAACTATAACTTACAAAGTGTTAATTAAAGATGAGTCGCATTAACTAAAAGTCGAAGCAGGTAATAAAAAAATCACCGGCCAAGTGCGAGTCGACCTCGCGCACCGAGACACAAACTTATTTTATTTGTGATGTAACTTAAAATTTTTGGTTTTCCTCTCAAACTCGAACTCGGGTACGTCGGATCGAAAGTCGCGCTTTCTCCCACTGAGCTACACTCGCTCTATACTCGCTCATAACTGCACATATATAATAAATTATAATATAATTTCATCGTGCCGCAGTGGCGTAGCTAGGTAACCAAAGGTCCTGGACCAAAAAATAAACTAGGGCCACAACTAAACTATTTAAAATCGTGCGTTCCGTATTCGACATAATCCAGATTTGTGGTAATCCAGATTCGTCCTAAAACGTATGGTCGGTCTAGAAAGTGGTGTTATTGGCACAGAATACTAAGGGACAGAAGCATTACTCCGCAAAGAAATTTAAACAAATAGCGACTCTTGCTATGACGCAATAAAATTCAATTCAGCTTGCGTAGCGCTGCATACCTACCAGTCGTATTAACCTACATAGCGCCTCTCTTTCTATCTCTTCTGACGCGACACGTGTAACGACACGCGACCCGCCGTCGGTGTCCGGCTATGTACTTGTAGTTTCGTACCTACAGTGCGAAGTGCGCTAGGCCTGTTATTGGTTTAAAAATCTGTAGGTAAAAAAAAATACTAAGTAGTTTAGTTTACAGTTTGTATGTCAAAGTCCGAGCGGCCCCCTGAGCTTGAGGGCCCCGGGGCACTGCCCCGTCTAGCCCTCCGGTAGCTACGCCACTGTGGTGTCGGGACACTAACAATGCAAGATTTGCTCTAGATACTTTATTATTCCTTATCACTTGGCCAGTACGGTCGCAGCCTGCCCTTTGGTCATTATCGCAGGGCTTGAACTATAGCAGCCATTTTCTTTGCAAATATATCAATACTAATTACAATGAAGATATATAGGTACATGTTTATTACAGACACTGACACAGCACATAAAATACAAATTATTAACATTCCTATAGCTTTCTAGAGCATAATTACTAAAAAATAGATATTTCATTGAGATAGGCTTATAGAAAAAAAGGAAAATCACGAGACTGAGTGACGAGACGATCAAGTCGTTCGCCTGATGTTAAGCGTCAAGCCTGCCCATAACAATTGCAGTGCCACCCAGAATATTAATACCATAAAAAGCACTGCGTAGCACTGCATTGCGCTCATTACCCCGAGACATCAGATATTAAGTCTCATATGTTAATTCCGGCAAAACACCGGCAATCGAATATCAAATCATGATATGTGTAAATCAATATTGTAATTTAATTGTACAGTGGATTATTGTAAATTTGGTAAATAAATCATTTATTATTGTTATCAGTTACCACATTCCGTTATTCCAATATATATTTTGTACATACCAGTTGCTAGTTCTCAGAGCCCTGCTTTTACTATAATAACCGAACTATATCTAATAGTGTAAGTATATTTATATACATTGTCGTATACTAACTATGTGATTGCATTTCCAGTGTTTGAAGTAATAATGAGGAGATAGCTATGAAGGAAATGGTGGGAGGATGTTGCGTCTGTTCGGACGAGCGGGGCTGGCCCGACAATCCGCTGGTCTACTGCGATGGGAACGGGTGCACTGTGGCCGTGCATCAAGGTAACACTTCTGATAGATTTTTTTATGTAAATGAATGTACCTAGAAACTAGTAAATTGTGGAAGATGAATAAATACATGATTATTATTGTAAATAATAAGTAATATTCTAACTATAAAAAATGCGTCTGTTTCAGCTTGCTACGGTATTGTGACTGTTCCCACTGGACCATGGTATTGCAGAAAATGCGAGAGTCCAGAAAATAAGGGAAAAGTTGTAAGTATCTAATAACTACTAAATTACGCAATTGTTTATTTCTATGTAGTTGCAGTATAAGAAAATAGACTTACCCTATATCATCATCATCAGCCTGAATTCGTCCACTGCTGGACATAAGCCACTCCCAATGAACGCCACTGAGCCCGGTCTTCGGCTCTTCTCATCCAGTTTCTTTCCCAGTAATCGATAATATCCACAAATTTAAAGTAAATAGTCACTTGTTAAATTTTAATTAAAATTAAGGTAGTTTGAGAGTAGACTGCCGGTTTGGTCTTGACACTAGGAGTCTTCAAAATGATTTTAATTTAACACAACCTAGTACACGGGCGTTTCTCTGTAAACTGGGCAACTCATTGTCTCAAGCTAATATTGTTTAGAAAAATAACAGATAATAAATATTTCGTAGATAACTTCAAAAATCCAATAAAATAAACTTTAATGTATCAAAATCGTTTTTATAGTCCTTAAAAACCAGTCCCCTGACGTGTCACCAAAACAAAATAGTCACTTCAGACTAAATTAATTAAAGGCAGTAACTATTGGAATCAACCAAATTGTTTAATTATTAAACCAATATTGTTTCATTGTTACTGAGACTTATTTATTTTTTATAATTATTATTTTGTAATTCTAAAAAAGTCATCGAAACTGTCTCCGGATTTTATGAACAGTTCCCCTGTCAATATTTAAAAATAAACGCCAAATAGTGGTAAGTTTAAACAACACCGTTTGTAAGTGTAACTAAACGCCAACAACCTAAAGTTTGCGCGGTTGCCGCTTTTGGGGCGCAGAAGCCTTCTCGTTTAGTACTGTGTGAGCGTCCTTCCGTGGAAGGCATTTTGTAACCTGACAGCCCACAGTCCTCTGGTAAGAATTATTTGTATTTCGATTTGCGTATTTTAATGATTCCTTAAATAGTTTAAAATTGTTACAATAGACACATATTTGCTTTGTACAGCAAAATATCATGAATCAATTACATTTCATGCTACTCTTTAATGAAATCAAATTAAACATTCCCCTGGGTACAGTCCCTTGTCTATCGACACGACAGGGTATTGTTTCCACGTCCAGGGTACTGTCTACATTAAGTATCTTCTTCTTCTCCCCGCCCTTTTCCCACATTATGTGGGGTCGGCACAACATGTCTTCTTTCTCCACTTCACTCTGAAGTATATCTGTTGTTATTTTAGGTACATCTGTGTTTTGAGTATGGCGCCAAAGAAGAAAAAACTCAATAAGGAAGAGATTTTATAAAGAAAATGGGAAGCCTTGCGAAAGAGATGAGCGTATTAATAATAACCCTCAGAAAAGAGAAGAGCTGAGTGAAAAATAACGCCTCAAATATCTTTAAAAAAATGAAAGTGAACTCGAAAGCTTGTTGCGAATATGACTCCACGAGAACAGCGGGATGCAAAGAAGAAGTGGAAGGAGCATTGCACTAAGTATCGTGATAAAAAAAAAGTATTTACAAATGTCACTAACTCATTTATGAAATAAAATACTCTGGATTTTGATGCATCTACTTCTCAAAAGCCAACACCTGAAGTTGCTGAAATTATTCGGATAAATAATAATAAAGAGGAGATGCTCAGATATAAATTAAAGAAGAAAAAGGATGACGAAATTAAAGTACTGCGGAAAAAGGTATTGAAGTACAAGAAGCGTTTATCGCGGTTAAGAAAAAACATAAATCCAAAGACCAAAGATACGCCAAATACTAAGTTACAAAAAATGGCAGATACTCCAAAACATAGAAAAGATCTAGTCAAAGCAGCACTTTTCGTGAAGTATTGAAAGAACAAATACAAGAAAATTTTTCAGAGATGAAAACAGAAAAAGAAAAAAGACTAAAGAAAAATAGTTACAGGAAAGATAGTTGATAAGTATAAGTTTTGGTGGATGAAAAACTCAAGTGTGATAGCCTATAAAAGAATAAAAAAGGCAAAACGGCTCATCAACTTGTAAGGAAGAACAAAATTTCAGATGAATGTGTAAGATCAGTTGTAAATTTCTATGAAGATGATTTTAATAGTAGACTAGGAGCAGGAAAGAAAGAATTAATAACGAGAAAAGGAGAACGAAAACAAAAGCGATACATGCTTGATTCAATACTGGGGTTGTACAAGAAATACAAACAACAGAAAATAAATTTAACACTGAGTTATCAAATATTTTGTAGACAGCGACCTTTTTGGATTTTCAAAAAAAGAAAAAATTTTTTGCCCAAAGTTAATAACCGTGATACTTGTTTGTGCATGAAACACGCAAACATAGACTTAAAACTATCTGCTTTTCTATTATCTAATTTTTAAATTATAACAACTATCAGAAATTGCTTCAGGAGCTGTGTTGTAACTTGTACTTGTCTAGAGAATGTCAAAAGTGTGGTAATAAGTATATAAAGAATTTGATGACAGTAGACCTTGACAGAAGTGAAAATTTGAGTACAAGTACAATATTATAAAAAGGTTATTGATTTTGTAATGTATCCATTGTTCAGTTACTTCATTCTTAAGCTCCAAAGTTTATAATGATAATAAAAAGCATTTAATATTGGTCTGAAATTGTATTTTTCATTATAATTAACAGTCCCCTGACATAGGTAACAGTCCCCTGTATAGATTTTTCAGAAAATGGTCAATATTTTCCGTAATAGGATATTGTAGGTTCATCTGCCGTATATTAATAAATAGAAGGATATTAATTCCTCGAATATCATTTATTAAATGTATAACAAAAAAAGTTGCCTAGACAGCTTTCTTAGGTCAAGTTGCCCAGTTTACAGAGAAACGCCCACACAAAGAAAAAAAAAGAGAAGCAATTTTAAATTTTTTAGTTTAAAAAAAGCTATCATTAGCATTTTCCCCTATACCCCAGAATACCTAATAGTACTACATACTAATAGTATTCCTTGCGTATACCATGTGGCAATGTGAGGTATTAAAAATAATCATATTTTTTATGTCAAACTTTCTCGTAACTTTTGCATAAAACATTATAGGTAAGTATTTTGCGACTGGTTATAGCGTGTAGTTGCTAAAGCTTCTAAACTCAAGTTTGTTGAGAAGAAATCGACTAAAGGCTTGTATGACTTCCATCCAATCCATCAATTTCTGCGCAGTTCATCATCAACCGCTGACGTGAGCAGTCGTTTAGTAAATGTATATATATATATATATATTTAAAATTCTATTAGTAGCGCTCGTGGCGTAGCTCGCCCAGCCGTTCGTAACAGATCTGCTAGGTTAAGCAATGTTCGCAGCGGTCACAACTTGGATGGGTGAACGTTTTTGTGGTATTTGGAGAGCACGTTAAAAGCAATCGGTTGCGGTCGGACAACAATAATTTGGCCATGTTGGAGGTCTTCGGGCGGTCTGAGAACTTCGACACCAGAGTTAACCAAACACTCACACGAGAGAAGAAAAAGAAAATTAATATTGCTGTTTGCTTTGTAGCCATGGGGGTTTTCGTTGTTTCGGAAAACGGTTCCAGGCTTATATATATTGTCCACTCTCTGAAAACTCAGAGAAGCTGAGAGTGGCTAGGGAAACCATTTTCGTGTATAACTTGGGCAGAACAAATATTATATGAAAATAGATAAAACTTTAAATAATAATAGATTCCTTTAGAGCGTTATATCTGTGATGAAATAATTATTGTAACAATAAAGCTGCTTAAATTTGAGGTGGGTAATTGAGTTGTAGGTGGTGTTATGAATCGTTGTTTGCAAATTATTCAGAGAAATATTTAACGAAATTACGGTTATGCTCAAATCGATTTAAAATGCATTGTCATCGAGTTGTGAGCTACCTTGAAAGTTTCAGCCGGATAGCTAATCGGGAAGTGCTTGAAATTTGAGTTGCAAGATTCCACCCGGCACGACAGATAGACAGACAAACTAGAAAGTGACTTAATAAAAACGTGGAAAAACGTGATAATATATTACGTACAAACAATTGTTTATGGAATTTGGGAAAACATCAAAAACTTAGAAAAAACATTTAGATAGAGGTGTCTCTAGGCACTAAAGCAATGGTTTTTGCTTTGAAAGCTTTGTTTTGTGTATGTATGTTAAGTAAATTATGTAGTACGTACTGTCGTCATAGTTACCCATTTATATAAAGACAATAAACGCATGTTGTGTTTACCTGTAATTGGTTGTGCACATAGCATATACCATTAGATAAGAACTTACCGTAATAATTGTCATCTGTTGGTAAACCAAATAAATAAATATAAGGTCTTCTATTGCATCACTATTCTCTCTATCAAAGGTTATCTGGAAGATTATAACGGGGAAGGGTACACATTTTTCATTACCTGATAGGCAATCATTTGACCGCAGTCTCAACTGATGGAAAGTGATAACGCGGTCGGCGGTGATATGCTTGCCTAGAAGATACCGATTATCCGATCCGACTCTGGACTTGAAGACACCTAGCTTATAAGATTATGCTCGGTTTTTATTTGTTCTGTATGTTTTTGGTGCACTCTAAAGATTTATATTAGTCACATTATCTTTTCCAGCGATGCGAGTTGTGCCCGTCGCGATCAGGTGCACTTAAGAGGACGGATACGGGAGGCTGGGCTCACGTTGTCTGTGCTCTGTACATACCGGAAGTTAGGTTCGGCAACGTGACCTCCATGGAACCCATCGTACTCAACCTCATACCGCCTGAGCGTTACAACAAGGTAAGGGTCTAGCTTAGGTGTCATAGAATTCGCCCTGTTCTCATGAGCCCTCTCTGAAATCGGATGAACCGAGGTGCCATACAAAGGTACTAAACTCCACTTGTAAGTCTCGTTTTTAAGATCAGGGTAGCTCTATTACGGGTTACTTCAAATTCTACTTGAAGTAAATTATATATATCCAGCTCTATAAGGCGTTGCAACTTGCAAGTTTACTCTACTTGAAGTAAAACTAAGAAGTCCTCGATCCTGAGGACAATCAGCTCTATTAGGGGTAGCAAATTACAACTCTACTTGATGTAAACTGGGGTATGGCCTCTTTCCTGAGGACAACCAGCTCTATTATTATTATTCATAAAAACAACTATGTATATATATACCTAGATTCGCAGTCTAATAAATCATTGTATTAGCGGTTGCAACTTGCAACTATTGTTTTACTTTTGAAACTAAACTGGTGACAAAGAAGTCCCATATCCTAAACATCATGATTATTGATCTTGTAATCTCGATATGTTACAAATTGCCGATATGTTTGTGCTTATCCCACTGATTATTTATAGATATGGGATTTAGATTTCTAACCTATATCAGGCCTAGCGCACTCCGCACTGTAGGTACGAAGCTACAAGTACATAGCCGGACACCGACGACGGGTCGCGCGTCGTTACACGTGTCGCGTCAGAAGGGTAAGAGCTTTGCGATAGAAAGAGAGGCGCTCTGTAGGTTAATGTGACTGGTAGGTATGCAGCGCCACGCGAGCTGAATTGAATTTTATTGCGTCATAGCAAGAGTCGCTATTTGTTTAAATTTCTTTGCGGAGTGATGCTTCTGTCCCTTAGTATTCTGTGCCTATATTTTTATTTTGTTTCAGACATGCTACATCTGTCAAGACCAAGGCAAGGCAAACCGGGCGTCAGCTGGTGCCTGCATGCAATGCAATAAATCAGGTATACACCTAAACTTATACATTTCATTAATATTGGGGTTTCGCGTAAGAAATGGTTAGTATTAACTTGTAACAGATAAGCCGCTATAGTGTTTTATCATTTCACGAACCGAACATTTAAACGATGCATTTTTTGTTACAACTTGATTTTAATAATTATGAGCAAGCTTGTGGAAAATAGGAAAAGGTCTGTGCTAGATAGGAAAATCAATGTTATTTGCTAAGAGTCGTTGAAACCGTTACGGCAGAAATGGCACCTACGAAGTATTTAGACTGCTGGCGTACCCCGAAACCTGCGTACCTTTTTACTGACATTTTCTTTCAACGCGATGCTCATGTCGTCCTAGCTGACCGTATTTAGGATGCGGTCCTATTAGAATTCTAAATCCTGGTTATTTTACTTCTTTTTCTGATTAAGCAAAATTATTTTCTCTCTGCGGTTTAAGGAAAATGTAATGATAACAACTCCTAACATTGAATTGAATTTGTTCTTGCAAACAACTCTTTGTCTAAAATTTTCCAGAAAACAACTTATAACAAGAAATTGTATTTCTTTTGCAAACAACTTGTCTCATATTTTCCAGAAATAATTTAGCTCATTCACTAAATACATTTTACGGCTTCTCTCTTTACAAATTAAAATATTGTTTTTGAATGAATAATAATTACGTTTTGTTGGAAAAGCATGTTGAAATTTATTCGGTAAAATAACAAATTGCCAAATATGAGAAAACTCGTTAAAGTTATTTTACCTTCTCTAGTGCAGCCTTAGAAATTACCTTGTTATTTTCTTTTGAAACATTTTGAAACTTCGAGTAACTTCTAGAACAATTTTCAGTTGTGAAGGAAAACGGTTAACCTAAAGCCCTACTTTGAGATATTGATTTAAGCTTGGTTTTTGTTTGTTATTTTGATATTCTGATTGGAGAATACATAGTTAAATAATTAAATATGTAATAGGCATTCGTTCATCTAAGAAATGGAATTCATAATATCATTATCGAGTTGTATCATGTTATTTTACAAGTAACGGGAGTGCTAGGTTCGCCTGAATATAAGAGCGATACCTACACGGAAGGCGGCACTGGATTGCTCTCGAAATTTCGAACAAAGACGGCCGTTTTTGAAATCTATAAAGCACAGTGCGCCCAGTCCATATGTTAAAAAGTCAAACCAGTACTTAATATAAAGATATAGGTACAATAGTATATCAAAACGCTATATCTGACACTAGTGTTATATTATTTTAAATACTAGACATATTAGACGGCGTATCAGATAATGCTCTTAACTTTCATTCACCACGCGTGTCTACGTTAGGCTCTAAACACACATGCTAGTTTGGTTATTTACTAGGCGCTTTTGCGATTACAATTTCAAAATAGCGGGCTTTAGCAAATGCAACTTTATATAGGCGAATAGCGTTTTGGCGATTGCATTGCTTTGTGACGACTTGTTACGTTTGATCGCGGTAGATTCTTTCTCTGCGATCGAACGTAGGAAGTCAAGAATATATAGAACACTGCATTGATTTCATTGATGCTTCATTAGCTGGCGGAGTTGAAGTATGGAAGATAGTTGGCGGGGTTGTATCGTTAATCCCAGTGGCTGGCGTTCGAATGCGAGCGGAATTAAATTTGCAGTCGCTTTGCTTCCAGAAAGCGATTAAATCGCTAATCGCCCATGCTTAATGTATAAGAGCCCTAACCATCTGTCGTCGCGAGATCGAATTCCTTTCGACAATTCGACAACGACATGGCTCGGAATCCAATGAGTTAAGGGCCCTGCAGGAACGAGAAATTTTAACTAAAACGAGAATCATAGAACCGCATCCGCTTTATCTCAAAAAAAAAAATTGTTTTAGTTTTTTTCAATGACCAACAAAGATTTCATTCACATTGTAATTATTATTTGTTGGCGTACCGAAATTGATCGAACTAGAGATTATGTATGTTGAAATTAAGAAATAAACTAAATAAGGTTATGAAACTAATACTGTATGATGCAAAACACAGAAGACTGCAGGCATGACATGTCAAAAATTCCTTTATTTATAGAAAGCTACACTGTCCCCGAGTGATATAGGCTGTATTTTATAATGAGGTATAAATAAAATCATTGATATGAATTTTAGTGTAGAAATATGATCCGTTGAACGTATATTGGTGCAGGATGCAAACAGCAGTTCCACGTGACCTGCGCCCAGAGCTTAGGCCTCCTGTGTGAGGAGGCCGGTAACTATTTAGACAATGTGAAGTACTGCGGCTACTGCCAGCATCACTACAGCAAGCTGGTAAGTGGACACCCTGTATCGTAATCGTGGATTGTTTTGTATCTTGTGCAATATAAAGCCTAGTGTTCAATATGCGACTAAGTCGTGTCGTCTTGCAACATTGCGCGATGTCAGCCGATGCCGCGCGATTTTGCAGAAAAACCTTATTAAAACAGCGAACCGTTTTCTCTTTTGCTGTCATGTCATTCTCAATGTAAAGGAGAAACCTTGCGGATCGCAGTTGAACATGGTTTCGTAGTCTTTCGTCCACGATCTGTAAATCCGATATTGCCAGCATGTGAACCTAGCTTTGGCGATGTGCGAGGTTGCGCGATGTAAGAGGCGACACAAGTCGCGCGAAATTGTCGCATATTGAAGACTAGGCTTAACTTTTCTTTCTATGTGTGTGACCAACCGTTAAACATAGATAATTTATTATCTTGATGATTTATTCGACTTTGTCTCTACTGTGTTCGTATTCAAACAAACGCTTCATAGAGTTTTAAGAGAAAATCTCTGAAGAACTTCTCAAGTCGTAACGTAATGGTATAATTATTATAAAGTGTTTTAAATACTTTGAAGCTGCTTATTTGAATTCGGATATAACAAGACGTTTACCTATTGGAACGTTACCGTGAAACGTTTACTGTGTACCTATTGGAAATAAATAATAAGTTATTACGTAGGACTCAACTTTTCATTTCTCTTGATACTTGTAGCCCACCTGAGACATAACTATACCTATATTATTTCTGGCTGCTACTGTTTTGGGGCATGTGCCGATCCTATACAATGCTTGCCGCCAATTGTAGCTTGGAAATTATATAATTAATTGGGCATTGCATTTGCTTATACGGGGACGCCAAATAGATACTTTTATAAATCCACAATGTGCTCATGATGATAAAATTATCGGCAATTATGCGCCGTTATCAGAGTATTCACATTGTTTTTTCGAGTGATGAGATGAGCGAGTTCGCCTTATGGTAGGCACCACGCCTGTCCATAACAATTAATTGCAGTGCCACCCAGAACTTTTAATGCCACAAAAAGCACTGCGTACCACTGCATTGCGCTCATCACCCCGTGACATCAGATATTAAGTCTCACATGTCCAGCAATTTCCCTGGCTACAATACCCTTCAAACCAGAATACAATAATGCTTGCGCACTTCTGTTTGGCGGCAGAATAACTGGCAAAGCGGTGGTGTCTACCCAGACGGCATCGCGCATACGAGAGACCAACCAAGTGACATACAGCTTCTATTCATTTTGTTGAATGTTTCTTGGATTACCGCCATGTAATTGTTAATCTATTAGTATCACGTCACTCATTGAGCTTTCCCTGGTCGAATTTGTCCTCTTGGGGTCTACTCTGAGTTGTTTTCTTTCGTTCGTTCGTGCGGACTAAAAGAGACACTCTTATGCCTGTTTCATAGCGCTGTCCCTTTCATTCGACGGAACGAAAATTCGTAATTACGGATTCAGGTAAGAGTAAGGTCCCTGCTTACATCTTGTCATCGTCATGTCATTCTCAGTACCTCCCCCCGTACCCACTGGTCCCTCAAGCGCCAATTGTATACCTATCGTGTTGAGCTAAAATAATATGTAGATTCATTGCGGCAATGTCTTATGATAAAGTATATTATTGTTGTCCCATGAAAGTTTATTATCTCATCTTGTAGTTTGTTTTTTTATATATTTGATTGACGAGACGAGCTGGTCGTTTGCCTGATGGTAAGCAATACGCCAGCCCATAACAATAACAGCACCACCCAGAACTTGCAAAATCCTGCGCGGCGCTGCACTGCGCTCGACACCCTGAGACAATTAGCTGTTGAGTCTCATAGCCCAGTAATTTCGCTGGCTACAATACCTTTCAAACCGGAACACAGTAATGCTCGCGCACTACTGCTTGGTGGCTGAATAACTGGCAAAACGGTGGTGCCCACCCAGTCGGCCTCTCGCATACGAGAAACCTACCACCAGATCTTAGTTATCGTATTTTGGTGTAAACTAATGAGAATTTTCGATTTCTTGCATGAATCGACAATAATTAGACCGTATCAACATCGCTATGAAGCTATACCTTACTTTGAGCTGAACACGATATACGATTGGCGCTGGAGGGACTTGTACACACAAGTCCCACGGAGGCTGTCCTGTCAGGATAAATGGTACTAAATTAAATTTGAACAGCTGTTTTGTAGAAACAATCTCACCTTGTCCGATTACTTTTTGCATATAGCTAACGTCAATATTATAAGCCTTAGATTTCATTCAATATAGCATTGTTAAATGCAGCTCTACTTTATTTTTAGGCGACTTCAAAACAAGATATATGTTGAAAAATATTTTTTCCAAGTCAAGCTTTTACCAATTCGTAATCGGAACCGGGAGCAGATTATAATGAGCCCAAACACAGTTTACGATTATATGTCGAGGGGTTCCATTGCCCTTTGACAATTGTCAATTTCTACTCCGAGGGATAAGAGGAAGTGGTTTTGATTCAACTTGCAAGAGTTGACCCAAACATTGCAAGTTAAATAAAAACTTATAAAAAAAGGAGGAGGTTCTCAATTCGATTGTTTATTTTTCTTTTTATAATGTTTGTTACCTCAGAACTCCGTCATTTATAAACTGATTTGAAAAAATCTTTTTTGCGTTGGCTCATTGGTCATATATAAATTTCATCGATATTCAACCTTGGACTTCGAAGATATATCAGAATTGAAGTCGGTTTTTTTTGAACAAGAACATTTTGTGTGCAATATTAGACCGCATATATATAAATGCATGTGGTTTTGCGAAGAGTAAACGCTTTTAGTAACTAAATTAGATTATACCTAAACATAGTGTTCAAAATAATTAATTTAAAAATGTTAATATTTACCAACATTACGTGTATTGTTAAATATTAATGTGCCAGTATTATACCTACTTATTATTATTACTGTGCGTTTTTTCTGAACTCTTTCAATTTACTTTTAGGGTTTTGACGCATCGATTGAATAAAGACATCGATCTCTCTTTTCTTAGAGATAATTTTATAAATTCACTAGTTTATTACTTATGCGTAAATAATTGTTAAAAGGTTTTATTATCTGTGCCAAAGCCCTAAAAGCACCAAAGCTGTACATTTCATTAGAATATCTACGCATGAAAACTAACAAACACTCATTATCATTCTACATTTCTTTCTTTTTTTAGTTTACAAATCATGAAGTCACCGTCATCGCAAAGGTACTTACATAACATTTCATTCTTAAACAACAGGAAGTTAGATTATAAGCGAAAAACTAGGAGCCTAACGGGCCGTGCCGAGTTGCTTATCAGTTGAGGTGTTGAAGTATCCTGTTTTTGTATACGGCCGGTCAGCTTTGTGTGTGGTTGTGCGGCGAATTAGTTGCGAGTGAAGTGTTTGTTGTGCAGAAAAAGGGTGGTAACGTGAAGACGATCCCGCCTTACAAGCCGGTGGCGCACGACAGCCATTCCAGCGACTCGAGCGGCGAGAAGGAAGGCGAGGGCTCGCCCGCGCCCGGCGCCGGCGGCGCTACGCCCACACACTCCGCCAAGTCCAAAGGGGTACGTCCCGTGCCATCGACAACACCAAACACTTACTACTACGTATTAAATCTTACATAACAGCTAATGGGTTACAGGTATAATAGTGACGGTTGCGTCCAGTGACAGTGTTCGCTTGTCGAGCCTAGATTTTCGATATAATCTCATTTTCTTTACTTCCACACATGAATGTTTAGTAATTGCGATGATTTTGAACTTTATTTCTTAACGCTTAGCTCGGAGACGCGCGATGCAGTGCAAGTGACTATACTCATTAGACACTATCAGTTTCACGTAGTTTGGATTGTACTTACCTACAAAATAACACCCGATGCGACAGGCCATTGAAACGGCTTAATCAAATAACAATATTATATTTTGTGCTGGAATTTCCTCATTGTTGCGTTGCGCTGTGTTTCTGTGCTAAACGATTGTGATATTGTATTTTGCTTACGAATGTTGTGTTTTTACAGCCTGGACGCAAGTTGTCTCACGGCAGTGGATCCGGGAAAAATACGCCTTCAGGCACAGGGAAGCAAACGCCTGCCCAGCAACCCATGGGTACGTACAATAATAAATACCTAGTTACTATTTGTTCTATCCATATTATTTAACATTTTACTAGCACATCTACAATTACTTCTTGCTACATTCTTGCTAACTTCAGGTTTCGTGTTTTAAAACCTTTTTTCTAATTATTTTTCTCCATAGAGCACCTTCTTAATGTTTGCCACCAAACTCACATTCTTCTTATATTTCTACCCCTCATCTTAGAATGAAGAACAAACTAGAAAGACCGAAAATACCGACGACAGGCTAAGTTTACCTTATATTATTCATATTCATATATTCATGTTCATACATACATTATTACAGATAGGTGTTGGAAATAGTTTCACAATAGTATGCTATAGGTATGTACCCTGTAAGGGTGTTGTATAATGAGTGGAGTTCAACATAGTCAAATAGTCATTTTTCCGCTTCTGATTGTGTATAAATTATTTAATTTATGTCATACTAGCTGCGCCCCGCGGTTCCACTCGCGGTTTTCCGCGATAAAAAGTAGCCTATATGCTATTCCAAGTCCTAAAGTACCTACGTACCAAATTTTATCAAAATCGGTATTGTAGTTTTTGCGTGAAAGAGCAACAAAGATCCATACATCCATTCATATAAACTTTCGCGTTTATAATATTAGTAAGGATATGTTTAAAACAATAACATGTTTTCACCATTCGTTTAAATTAAGTTCTAAATCTATTTATAAATAAATAGTTACAGAATTTATCTTATTTAGAAATGTTTGTCGTATCTTGCTAGGTATTATCAGTTGATTTTTATTTTCCCGTACTTGCAGAAACGGATATTGGTAGATATTTTATTATCTATTATCTACTCATACAATACAATAACTACCAAACGCAGGAAAAACAGTAGTCAACATACTCAATAAACTGTGGGTACGATGGGCGGCCTTATCGCTATGCGCAATTTCTTACAGGCTACCCTTGGATAGACAGGAATTTTAATAGAAATATACCAATATTAATTACTCCTCTATTTGACGAGGTTATTGTTGGAAAGTGCGGGTTCGATTCTCGCTACGGGACAAATGTTTCTGCACAGAAAAAAAGCGTGTCTGGGTGTTGCGGGACCAAGGTCCTCGTAGTTCCTGGTTCCCTAGATACAGGGAACACGAGTTAGGGGCTAGGAATAACTTAAGTAAAAGCTGGGATTAAATAAAAATGCTTGAACTGCCAACATTAGGTGAGTCTTTAAATACCATTCGGAATAAATTCATAAGCTCGCGGATTTTTACACAAGTTTTGGCGTAATTTTACTATCGTTCCTTTATTTTAGTTTGTTCTTTATTGTAAGTTTATATTGAAGAATATAAAAGATTGATCAAAGCTTATTTAAAAACTAACGATTTTGACAAGATTATGGTATAAGCCTTACACTGTAAGGGGTAATAAATGACCTGGGTCCTAATTCGCTATGACAACTTGGCGATTCCTTGCTTCGAAATCACGTCGATTCCTTCATTAATAAACGACATCTGCGAAATTTGTATTCTCTATGACGCGTCATAGAGAATCATATATGAATATATGAATGCGTCATAGAGATGTCGTTTATTAATGAAGGAATCGACGTGATTTCGAAGCAAGGAATCGCCAAGTTGTCGTAGTGAATTGAGGCCCTGGTACATACCACTGCGCACTGTTACATTTTCATGTCACATTAGTCGTCTTAAAAAACTTCAATAAGCATGACTTAAGACGTATAAAATACTAGCGGTGCCCCGCGGTTTCACACGCGTTTCCCGGGATAAAAAGCAGCCTATGTCCTTTTCCGGGACTAAAAGCACCAATATTCATCAAAATCCGTTCAGTTTCAGTTTGAAAATATGTTTGCACACCATTTTTATGGTAGAATGTACTGATTCTAATTCTAACTATTACCATCTGCTTTGTACTACATTCTGGCAAATAAATGATGATTTGATTCAGTACTTTTTGTGTATCCATCCATCCTCACAAACTTTGCCATTTATAATATTAGTGAGATTTCGTTATATATTGCTATCACACTAATATGATAAATGTGAAAAGTTTGTAAGTGTGTTTGTCACCTAATCACGCTGCATCGGCTGAACGGATTTGGATGTAATTTATTTTATTTTATTTTTTATTATTATACAAATTATTTATTTTCTTTCTTAAATTTAAGTTTTTTACAGTATTTCTATAAAAAGTATATACAAAAATATTATAAAAAACCTAAACCTAGAGTGCCGCCGGCAGCGGGGCAGGGCCCAAACTACCGGTGGTTAGGACTGCAGAGTGAGGAACCTCCTGACAATACGTGCCGTGTCAAGGAGTACTACCTTCTGCATCTGACCCTTAATCCAACCGTCTAGCGAGAGCCTCTTGAGATGTTGGTCGAGGCTCTTCGCTATAAGGCCGTTCGCCGAAACAACTATCGGGACAATGATCGTCGAGTCAACATTCCACATGGCGGTTACCTCGTGGGCCAAGTCAAGGTACTTGCTGAGCTTGTCCTTCTCGGCCTTCACGAGATTCTCGTCATGTGGGATGGTGATGTCAACGAGCACTGTCCGGCGTTGGGACCGGTCGACCACCACGATATCAGGCTTATTGGCTACAATAGTCCTGTCCGTGATGATAGAGCGGTCCCAATAGAGCAAAGCACGACCATTGCTGGTGGATGATCCTGGCTACGAGGTTATGTCTGTGCAAGTACTCGCCGTTAGCAAGATGAGAACAACCGGAAATAATATGTCTGAAGGACTCGCCTGGACGGCGGCAAGCCCGACAGATGTCGACCGTGCCGTCCCTCATAATATATTTCCGATAGTTATTCGTCTTGATAACTTCGTCAGCAATTGCACAGACAAAACCCTCGTTTTCCCCAAAGAGGTCACCGAAACGTAGCCAATTCACCGATGCGAGGAGGTCGACATCGGGCCCTGTTAAGGCCCGATAAAACCTCCCATGCAGCTCCTTGCCCTTCCATACATCCTTGCGGTCATCGGTGCTCGGCACCGATGGTTTGCGCCAGTTCTCGTTTGCCAAGGAGAGCGGCGTGAGGCCCCTATCAACTGCCGCGATGCATCCCGCACTCGTTGTTTAGGAAGAACTCCCTGAGACTGCATACCTCGCGGTTATGGAGGTTCTTAGCATTTAAAAAGCCTCGACCCCCCATTTCCGCGGGATGTACAGTCTCATAACAGACGAGTGTGGGTGTAGCATGCGATGCGACGTTAGCAGTTGACGGACCCTCCTATCCAGGGCATCGAGCTCAGTCTGAGTCCACCTTAGTATGCCAAAGGAGTATGTCAGCAAGGGCATCACCCAGCCGTTGAAGGAACGCGCCTTGTTGCCACCTGACAGAAGACTATTAAGTACTTTTGTCAGGCGACAGAAGAAGCGCTCCTTCACCGACTGCCTGATTTCCCCTGCTGCAATACCCAACAACTCTGTCATACCAAGATATTTGTAAGTTTCGGCTTCCGAGAAAGATCTGACAGTCATTGTCTCAGAGAGTTGTACATTTGTAGAATTTGCAACTTTCCCCCGCTGCAAATGCATGACCGCACACTTATCCACACCGAATTCCATCCTGATGGCGCTGCTGAAAGTCTCAGTTACTTTCATGAGCTCCACCAGGTCAGGCTGTTTCGATGCGAACAGCTTAAGGTCATCCATGTACAACAGATGAGAAATGATCTCACCCTCTCTTCGAAGCCGATAGCCCAACCCTGAATCCTTCAGTAAAGTACTGAGAGGATTCAGAGCTAAGCAAAACAACAATGGACTCAGACTGTCACCCTGGAAAATGCCTCGCTCAATCCTTATGAAGTCCTGCGGGTCAGAAATACTCTCTTTACTACCTGGCTGACGAATGACTGTGATCCACTGCCTCATACATGTGCCTAAGAAGGATCTTAGAGGTGAATCTATTTTGTACAGCTCTAAGATCCTCTCTAGCCATGAATGTGGCACCGAATCATATGCCTTCTTGCAGTCAATCCAGGCAGCCGAAAGAGCCCCCCTGTTCCGCCGGACTTGTTGACAAAAGGTCATGTCTATGAGGAGGAGCTCCTTAGTACCACGGGACCCAACCCTACATCCATTCTGAGCGGGGGCCAAAATATTGTTTGCAACAATGTGCGAATTTAATTTTGCTCTCAGAATGGATATAAGGAGCTTGTACAGCGTAGGCAAGCACGTGATGGGTCTGTAGATTTTCGCTTCCGTGGTACTACCGGACTTGTGGAGCAAGGAGGTGACACCGGTTGTCATGAAGCTTGAAAGGGAACCAAGCTCAAGAGCATCCTGGAATTGTATTGCCAAACATGGGTGTGAGCATCGAATCCATTTTATCCAGAAGTTGTGCAATCCGTCTGGCCCTGGACTTTTCCAGTTCTGGGCCGTACGGATAGCACAACCAACGTCTACAGGGCTGATAGACACAGCTTCCATGGGTTCGATTGGCTCACACGCATCCTCGACAGCACACATCCAGTCACCCTCTGTGTGAGTGACAGGCACCGACCAGATGTTACGCCAGAAGTTAATCATGACGTTTGCATCCAGTAGCTGTCCCTCACCCACACGTTGGTCGGTTCCTTCCCATGCTCGGTACACCTTCCTTTGGTCACTTTGAAAGAGGCGGTTCTGTCAGTATCTATCCACACGCTCTCTGTAGCGACGAATACGGTTTGCCCACGCATAGACTTTCTGCTTCAGATAGTTAATGCTTTCCGTGACACAAGCCATATACTGCTGGGGCCTAATATCAGTCCCAGCGAAGGCTTGGCTCACGAAACGCATGACACGGGGGCGGCGGTTGCCCTCGCTGAAGGAACGTCACGTCACGTTATTATTATTATTATTTTCTTATACGCTGGATTACCACATTTTTTATCCCGGGAAAATGTCGGCGCGAGTAAAACCGCGGAGCGCAGCTAGTAGATACATAGGAGTAAGTAATCATCTTTTCTAAAAAAATTAAAACAGAGCTGCTTTCCGCGTCTATACATATATTACCTCAGCACTTCTAAATTTTAATAGATATCTAAAAAGCTTTCACCATCATCTACAGCATTATTCTGATTTGAGTGCATCACGTACAAGCGTTATTTTTTAAAAGCGATTGGTCAATCTTCGATTCTTTCCTATATTACCTTATAATTAACCAAGTTGTTTCTCCCGTGCGCGGCAGACGTGACAGATGACGTGCCGGACCCACCCGTCACCCGCAAACACAAGAACTCCGAGAAACGTGTGTTGCATACATTTATATAGTGCCGCAAAGGTCAGAATAAACATGGATCGGGCTTTGACATTAACATTTATAATCTTTCTTTGCAACCAGAGAAATAGTAAATTTTGCAAGTGTCATAATCTCTAGTCTAAAGTGGATTGAGGCAAATCGTCCAGCACTATCCTAGCCTGACGCCACAGAGTGAACATCGCGGCGGGTTCTAAAATCATAAGGTTTAACGCATATAAGGGCTATGACAGCGTTAGATCCTCGAGCCATGTTCATCCAGACCTTTATTACACTATAATGTGCATGCATGTAGAACGTGTGTTGTTTTGTAGCTTGGAGACTGCGGACTGTCGCGATCGACTCCGTTTGTTGGAGCAATGTTTGATCTATATTGCTGATCTAATGAACGCAACACTCACGTAAGACTGTGCCTGACGAACGCCGTATGTTAACTTATAGAGAAAATAAGAATTGCCGCCGTGGACGAAACTAAGACTTCTTGTAATTTCTTGAACTTTTCTCGGTTTTTGACGGTTGATTTTTTGATGAGGGTTCGGCCCCGCAACCTTTTTGACAGTGTGCTGCTATATTCAAAGGGTAAATGACCCAATCAAACAATCTAATTTCCAACCTTATTTTAATGGTATTATAGTCTACAACCTACTGTCAATGGTGATCAGTACCGACTTCACCTTTTGGGATCCAGGCTGCAGCTGTAACTGTGTCATGTGTACGATTTCAATCTTGCAATACCGACCAGCAAACCTTCTGCTGAAAACTCTTTAAATGTGCTGTAAGCCTTGTACTTAGCTTTCTTATACAATTATTGTTATTCTATCAAAAAATCTTAAGGTTTGGTATTGAAACATTTCGATAATAAATCGATGTTTCACTGGTGGAAGGTCTGTCTTAGGCCGTCTGGGTAGGTACCATCACTTTGCCAGTTATTCTGCCGCCAAGCAGTAGTGCGCAAGCATAACTGTGTTCCGGTTCGAAGCCTATGATGTCTCGTGGTCATGCATGACCGCAAAGCAGTGGTACGTAGTACTTTTTATGATATTAAAAATTTCTTGGTGGCACTGAAATTTTTATAGGCAGGCGTGGCGCTTACCATCAGGCAAACGACTTGCCGTTAACAATTCCCAGTTCCAAAAAAATGTGAACTTGGATTTTAAATAGTATTGTTTCTTTGCATGCATATTTAAAAGTATTTTGACATTGGTAGATTCTTGGTCTTATATTAAGCTTTATTTATTGTTTTTGCAGTGATCTCTGTGTATTAGTAAATTATTTGGTGTAATGTTGTTTACTTAATAATGTACTTATATCTTTTAGTTTAAAGTTTTATTGCTTCATATAAAATGTTTAAATTATCACCCGTTTTATATATCATCCGATATTTTAAGCGAAAGGTATTTGGTGAAATTGTTTGACATGAGTATGAATGGTCTTTTTTGCCATATTGGTTATGGCGCATGCGCTATTTGCCCTAATAGAGTTATCTGACTCTTAAATCTTTTCGTGAATGCAAACTACTGTATTCCTATAGTAAAACTTTTTTTTTTATGTTTCTTTCGATGTCATTATTATTATTATTTTTCCGATACTTTATCTAATAATAATAAATACGCGCAACGATCATATACATAGACCAAGGTCCAAGGAGGAAACAAATGCTTGCGTTTTTTCTATGCACAAACATTTGTCTCGTCACCTCGGGAATCGAACCAGCAACCCGGTGGTGAATAAAATTTGAGCCAACCTGCTTAGTGGTTGAGCCACAAAGGCTGTCAATATCTTTCAGTAATTGTCCCATCTTTAAATCATTAGAAGGGCTCAAAGAACAATAAACCAACGTTTATCTGCTTTTCAAACACTGGTGTGATATTATTGTACCGTCCAGTCACAATGCCCTCTGTCATCAGATAAGAAAAAGTCTCCGAACCGACGCGGGTCTTCAACTGGCGACGGCGGCAGCAGCTCGAAGAATAGTACTCCAGCGCCTTCGCCCCAGCATTCTACTGAAACTACGGTGCCGCCTAAAGGTAATAACAATTCCTTTTAGAAAAATGTTATTATAATTTAAATGACTTTTTTAATGAAAATAAGAATAAAATTATATTTACTATTTGGTTATTGATAATTTTCTATTTTTAACCGACTTCAAAAAAGGAGGAGGTTCTCTTGTATTTTTTTTTTTAATGTTTGTTACCTCAGAACGCCGTCATTTATGAACCGATTTGAAAAATTCTTATTGCGTCGGGTTCAGTATAGCTACGAAGTGGTCCCATATAAATTTCATCGATATGTGACCTTGGACTTCGAAGATACATTGAAGTCAGTTTTTGTTTTTTTCTAAAAATTAATTATGTCGCAGTGAACGGCGCGCTTAACGCCTCTCCGAAGGCGGCAGTCGCGGTGTCGCCGACAAAGGCGTCCGAGCCGGTCGGAGTAATCAGCTCAGTCGCCTTCGCGTCCGCTGTCGTCGCTTCAGCCATGTGCAGTCCAACTACAAAGTACGTTACTCTAGGCCTGCATTGATACCGCTGAACTATTATTGGCAAACTAATATAACTATTTATTTCGACAGCCTTTGTGGTGTAGTGGTTGGGCAAGTTGGCTCAAATCTCATACATCACTGAGGTTGCGGGTTCGATTCCCGCGACGGGACAAATGTTTGTGCACAAAAAAAGAAAGCGCAAGCATTTGTTTTGTGTCTGGGTGTTGTGGGTCCTCATAGTTCCTGGTTTCCTAGATACAGGGAATCCTAGTTAGGGGCCAGGATCTATGTATGTGATCGTTGGGCGTTATTTATTTAATTTTATTTATACATATTAATGAACATTCTGACAGCTTATATAATTGAAACCTGTGTTGCTAAAGAATACTTTGGAGGCTTACTTTGACTGCGTACATAGGTTTAGGTTTAAATAAGTTTATTCTCAATAAGACAAATGTTACTTACTTGAGAACAATACTAAGCTTAAATACAAAATTATACAATACAATGCATTCATTTGCATAAAAGGTAACGGTCAGCGATTACATATTGGGCTAGCTGAGATTTGAATTCAATTTGAGTATATGTATAAATAAAATAACGATCATCAGATGACTTTGTTTATTTTAGACGCATTTATCTATCTGACTCTGACTACAATACATTCTAATAAAGTTTTTGTATTGTAGTAACAATTCAATGTTTTGTATTCAAGTCGTCAAACAAGATTTTTGTTGAAAATATATTATTCAAGATAAGCTTTTAACAAATTCGCAATCGGAACCGCGAGCAGATTAAAATGACCCCAAACACTAGTAGTTTACGATTATCCATCAAGGAGTTACATTGCCCACCTTAAGTCTCCATCATCAGATCAGCTGGCTGTCATTTCAACTCCGTAGGATAAGAGGAAATATTTTTTTTGGTGTTGAATATGCCGCCGCATTGCTCGGTGGCAGAAGGTGATGTATGGGGCTATAACCCACTAAAAACCCTAAACTAAACTAAAAACCCACTACACCTGTGGAGGGGTGACCTTGCTCACAAAGGCCACACCCCAGACGAGTAGGGCCGTGCAAGCCAGCAGAGAGCCCCCCCCCCCCCCCCCCGACTCTCTAACAGTGACCCCGCTACGGAGGGTAAAGGAGGAGGTGGGCGAACCGCCTCCTCGCCCCCGTTCGTCTGCACCGGAGCGGGTCAGAGCGCATTGTCCACCGCCGCAACAGCGCGGCCCGCGCCTGCCACCGCATGCGTGTCACCTCCTCCGACGCTGGGGGACTTCAACTTGCAAGATTTGATTGAAGCGTACAAGCTTTTATTTAACTTGTAATGTTTGGGACATTGCAAGTTAAATGAAAGCTTGTAAAAATGTAACCACTTAAAATAAAAAATACCTCAAGTTTGACCAATATTTAAGCGTTATACTTACCAGTCGAATTTTCCTCAGCACCCCATTGATAACATCTGTGGTGCATGCACCCAAATCGGCCTTCCAAGAGTCCGTGATTACCAACATGGATGCTATGGACACCAAGCACACGAAGAAGCGGAAGGCCGCCGCGGCCGCGCACGCCGCAGCCGCGGCCGCAGCCGCAGCCGCCGCGGCAGCTGCCAACGCATCCGCATCCGACAACACGTTCTCAGCGACCCCACCTCCTATGTCTGTGGTGAGATTTTTTTAAAGGTATGAGACGGGCAAGCTCCACGCTTGCCCGTCTCATACCTTTAAAAATTGCAGTGCCGTCCTGAGCTTTTAATACCATAAAAGCACTGCGTAGCACTGGATAATTGCGCTTATCACCCCGAGACATCAGATATTAAGTCTCATATATGCCCAGTAATTTCGCTGGCTACAATGCCCTTCAAACCGGAACACAGTAATACTTGCACCACTGCTTGGCCGCAGAATAACTGGCAAAGTTGTGATACCTACCAAGACGGCCTCCCGCATACGAGAGACCTGCCACTAGTATTGTATTATTTTGATACTTCAGCAGCTTTAATATCATCAGATATCTAGTCTTTTTTAATTCTTATTACTGAAACTAGCCGCGTCCAGCGGTTTCACCCACAGATAAAGTATTCTATGTTATTCCAGGATATATTCTATTATTAAAGTAGCAGCTAATTTTGTGGGTGCAAGCATCCACAAACCCATATTATGTGGCATGTTGGTATCGTGTATTGACTTTGGTTTCAAATTTCTTTTTTTTTATTTCGGTACTAATTAATTAAGGTAGTGGCCTTCAAATGTTTTTTTTTACACTGTTTTCAACAAATTTTTATTTTTCGAGACTGGTTTGAACTGTTCTTGATAATGTCTGTAACAGATCTTTTTCTTTCCTGAAACTGTCTTAAACTGATTTTTTCTTTCTTGACACTTGTTTTCAACAGTTTTTCTTTCTTTCTTGACACTGCCTCTAAATGTTTTTTTACACTGTTTTCAACAGACTTTTCTTTCTTGAGACTGTCTTTAACTGTTCTTTTCTTTATTGAGTTTGTCTTAAACTGTTTTTTTTTCTGTCTTGACACAGACTTCAACTATTCTTTTCTTTCTTCACACTGTCTTCAAATGTCTTTTTTCTTTATTTCGGTACTAATTAAGTATATGCTTTATTTTTAGCAGAACCACAAAACTGCCCCTGTAGCGCCTCAGTCTTGGGAACAGAGGGATGAGTTGGAAGATGAAAAGGTCATCAAGAGGGTAAATATTCTCTATTGACAATATAGACTAGAGATTAAAGCAATAATGCTTTTAAATGTGTTTTTTAATTAGTAGTTTGTGTAAATTGGACATAATACGAACTATTTATAGTTCCGAGTGTTAAATAGGGTTTAAGAGTATGAGAAATGAAAAAATGTTTCTTTCGCAGACTAAATTCGAGCACGGCCCCTCGCCGTCGCATTTTTCAAGCGTAAATGCCGCGCCGCCACCGCCGCCGCCCGCCCACAGCCCTTCACAACCTAGCCCTAGGTTCTTATCTTCTTTTTTTTCCGACTTCAAAAAAGGAGGAGGTTCTCTGTTCGATTGTATATTTTTTTTTATGTTTGTTACCTCACAACTCCGTCATTTATGAACCGATTTGAAAAATTCTTTTTGCGTCGGGTTCAGTATAGCTACGAAGTGGCCCCATATAAATTTCATCGATATGTGACCTTGGACTTCGAAGATACATTGAAGTCGGTTTTTGTTTTTTTTCTAAAAATTAATTATTTATATATGTGTTCATACTACTACTGACAACGCACAGCGTATTGTGTAAATTCAAATTTGGAATGTACTTATGTTCCTAAGGCCTATAGGAAATCCTAGGGTGTAAAGCGCTGGTCTATCGTTGAAGCCGTTTGAGTGACTGTAATACATGTATACAAAACTAAAACACAATAGACATTTCCAAAAAAAATTTTTATACTTTTATACAAAATGGACGTGAGACAATTCTGAACATTGAAGATATTTTTAAAAATCCTATCGAACGACTATTTAGAGGGTACTGAACACAAATACACGGCTTTTAGAATTTTTGTCTATTTGTTTGTATGTATGTTTGTTATCTATAGACTGAAACTGCTCAATGGATTTTAATGTGGTTTCAGGGTTTGGTAGCATTTGTCTCAAATTAGATTATTTATATATTACATCAAAATTGGTTAAGTGACTACGAAGGTACAGTTTGACCTCTTTTTATTTCTCTTCTTATTCTTCTTCTTATAAAGTGTTATCTATCTATCTATTACGCGCTCTTATATACTAGGGAGGTATTGTAAAGTTGGTCTTAAAAAAATAAAACACAAAATTGGAAAACTTCCGCGGAAAATTTTGAAATTTGGAAATAACTGAATGTGCTTTTTTTACGCCTAATAGATATCTATGTTTGGCAACTATCTCGCCTGATGTGAAGCGATGATGTGGCCTAAGATGGAGCACATAGATCTAGAGAGAGACGGCAGATCACGAGTTTATTTATTTTCAGTTTTGTTTTGTATAAACAGAAAATTGTCGCGTCAGGTAGTATATAAATATCATCAAATCCGTTGATTCGTTAAGAAATTAAGTGATAACATACACCTATACACAGATTTTCGCATTAAAATTAGTAAGGTAGGATATTATGATGAATCAATGTTTATCATAAACCGAGTGTGGCTCAGTGGCACGTGCGACTTTCGATCCGACGCACCCGAGTTTGAAACCGCTGGCACCTTACTGGCTTTTTAAGTTAAGTGCGGATTTAACAATCGCTCTATTAACGGTAAAGGAAAACATCGTGAGGACACCGGCATGGCAAAGAATTAATGATAAAAATTCAAGGACAAGTAACATCCACCAACCCGCACTGGGCCAGCGTGGTGGATCAAGCAGTATGAACGTGATGGGCTGATAGCGATGATGATGAATGTGTATGATAGCCTAGCTTATCATAAACATCCATCATCGTCACCACATTCAGGTTAAATTGTGTGAACTATATGAAGCTTATTAAACTTATTAACATTGATGTACTTCTCTCAATTTAACCTTAACTCTAAACCTTAACTCTAAAGTCCAGTATCATTGTTGCGTAAAGTTTGTTTGTTTGTAATGGAATCAGGCGTGACGTTGCGGAAATTCATCTCAAAACTGAAACGCAATGAAAATATATAGTGTAATCCCGCTGAATATTATGTAGGTTGTTGTTAGGAACTAACAACAACCTACATAATATACAACAACACTCTTTGTACCGTGTCGTACAAAGAGTGTTGTTGTTAGAAACTAACAACAACCTACATAATATACAACAACACTCTTTGTACCGTGTCGTACAAAGAGTGTTGTTGTTAGGAACTAACAACAACCTACATAATATACAACAACACTCTTTGTACCGTGTCGTACAAAGAGTGTTGTTGTTAGGAACTAACAACAACCTACACTTTCTTTAATTGTTTTTGTGTAATGTCTTTAATTTAATGTTTGCAATAAAGCGTTTATCTATCTATCTATCTATCTATCTACATAATATTCAGCGGGATTACACTATATATTTTCATTGCGTTTCAGTTTTGTTTGTTTGTTTACAGGCACATGCACGGGTCCATGCCGGGCCCAAGCGGAATGAACCCTCCGCCATCAGCTATTCGGTCGCCTTCGCAGCACCAGGTATTTCATACCTCATAGAGAAACGTCATCCAATGCCTTGCGCCGGGGTCCCACGGCCCGTTTTTAACCCCCGACGCAAAGGAGGGCTGTTATAAGATTGACCATTATGCGTGTCTGTGGTCCCATAGCTTTTAAACGGAGAACCGATTTGGATGCGGTTTTTTTATTTAAAGCAGTTTTTCTAGCGGTGGTTCTTAGACATGTTTTATCAAAATCGTTTCAGCCGTTTGTTACTTTTATAGGTTTTTTGTATCGGGTGATTTTTACTGAAATTCATTATTCGGACAGGCCAGGCCGCGCCTGTCTTTTGTGGCCTGTATTCGCTTGTCGCCCGTCTGATGTCTCATCGGTGATTTTAAAAGCGCGTGTGAGCCTGCCGGGGCCACACTATGTTTACTTCATGTAATGCATGTAAATTTAGTTGTGGCGCTCTTCACCTTCTGTCTTATAATTAGACCCTGGTCATTTTCATATTGTTGAATTTATTACATCGTAATATATTTATTATTTGTATATATATATATATATATATAATGGTCAGACAAATTTTACATATTTATTATTATTTTCTATTTCTATTTGTAAATCTGACTTGTATTATTTTATACTAACAAAATTAATTATTGATTTATTGATTATAGTCATCATTTACAAACAAAACACTTTTCAATCAATCATTTATTTATTTATTTATTTATATATTTATATACGTATCATTTATTTATATACGTCATATGACTCATATTTACTTATTTAATTATTGCATCAATTTTTTTTTCAAAATTTATTTTTGTTTTATGAATAACTAAGTTATATGAGAAAAATACCATATTACAAGTCCTGGGCCCCAATTCACTACGACAACTTGGCGATTCCTTGCTTCGAAATCACGTCGATTCCTTCATTAATAAACTACATCTCTATTACGCATTCATATATTCATATATATGACGGGTCATAGAGAATACCAATTTCGCAGATGTCCTTTATAATAAACTTTAATTAATAATTAATGAAGGAATCGACGTGACCTCGAAGCAAGGAATCGCCAAGTTGCCATAGTGAATTAGGGTCCTGTTTGTTAATTAATAAGTCTTGTTAACTTATATGTACTTGTGGAGTTCATATTCCTATGGCCACCTTCCTATGGATCTGACTTTATGGTCAGATCAACTCAGTACTGCTCCTTTTATATTATTTTGTCATTGGACTTGCACAATACATTTATTACATAGATAGATACAGACATAGATATACACGAAATAAACACACAATACAAAAAAGAAACAAATGCGGTTTGGTGGTGTACGTCATAGGAGTAAGGTAATATAATACATGCGCTACGTATCTGCTTCACAGGATGAATTTTTGAATAAGGATCCCTAAGGCAGCTACCCGAACCGTAATGGATGTAGCTATATCATTGCTTCATCAATACCTGATCAATACATAGAGTAAATCGTTATCATCTATAGATATACCTACGTATGAGAGTATGACATTAAATGGCTTAACATAAATTTTGTCATTGTAATCGTATTTGCCCGGTCGGCCCCGAATTTGGATTCAGTAGAGTACAACTGAGTTTGATGAGAATGAACTACGAGAATATAATATTATTGACAAACCTTGGTTTAAAGTTCTGCTGATTCCTAATCGTGGTTAGATAAACAGACCTATTGAGAGCTAGCGTGAACTACTGATGCCTAGTAATTTTATTACATATTTTAAAATACTAATAATTGAACATTTAATTAAATTATAAAAAATCCGTTCTATTTAAAAATGTAATGTTTGAAATATGTACCTAACTTACAACCAATTCGATAGCACTCAGTTGTTATCAATATCACGTGGTTTTACACTGCACCACACTGCCTAAGAACTCGCGAGATAAATGAAAACGCTTATTGACCATTCTTATCGGCATGATTTTAGTTACTTGACAATTCCTTCAGAGATTGTCTCCTTATCAGTTGTAGATACTGAGTACCCTTTCGTAGTCAGGCTGCGAACTAGTTCAGAGTCAGGCTGTTGAGTAGTTCGTAGTTAGGCTGTGAACTAATTCGGAGTCAGGCTGTTGAGTAGTTCGTAGTCAGGCTGTGAACTAATTCGTAGTCAGGCTGCGAACTAGTTCGGAGTCAGGCTGTTGAGTAGTTCGTAGTCAGGCTGTGAACTAATTCGTAGTCAGACTGTGAACTAGTTCGGAGTCAGGCTGTGAACTAATTCGTAATCAGACTGTGAACTAGTTCGGAGTCAGGCTGTTGAGTAGTTCGTAGTCAGGCTGTGAACTAATTCGTAGTCAGACTGTGAACTAGTTCGGAGTCAGGCTGTTGAGTAGTTCGTAGTCAGGTTGCGAAATAGTTCGGGGTCAGGCTGTTGAGTAGTTCGTAGTCAGGCTGTGTACTAATTCGTAGTCAGGCTGTGAACTAGTGTAATAGAAGTGCTCACGCTAGCCCTCAAGCTACGCGCCCGCTCGCATGCGACCGCCAGCGGCCCTTGGTGACCAATTCTGGGTTGTAGGGACCGAGACCAGAGCGCGACGGCCAGGCGTCGCTGGTAGTCTCCGTGCCGCTGCCATCCACATCCTACGGCATCAACCTATCAACGCATTCACAGGTTCATATATTATCATCAGTGATCGGTGTAGGTAGAATGATTTAGGGTCAATTATCCTATACGTACATGCTAATATAGATATGTCTCCGGGATTCCGGCGTTTTAAAATTATCAAGACATTTCTTCCGGGATTTCAAAATTATTACGTAAGATGAGAAACGTAGCAATATGAGAAAGTTTTATTATTTCTTAACACTTTTAGCGCACACGGTGGCACACCAGACAGGCATTCTATAGTCAAAAACCTGTGGCGTTGACTTGAGATAAAAGCCAAACAGTATAAACGGCATCAGATTGATAATAGATACACTTAATAATAATAGGTACCTATAACACGGCAAACACGATCTTTTGTCACCTTATCTTACTCTGACAGTTAAATAAAAATCAATTTCAAATGTAGTAGTTACTAAATCACTAACCCCTTATTAATAATATTTAACTCAATCCCGTAAACACCGGAACTTTCTGGAAAAAAGGCATGTCTATGTTATGATCATGATGTAAGTACGAAAACGATCTACCTAACTAATCTACCTACTCCGATCACTGATTTTATCATCCATCCGTTAGACTTACAACTGTCAAAATCAGATTTCGTAGTCACGCTGAAACGTCGCGGCGCCCAACAATCAGTGTTGACTATTAATTAGTGATCATAGCAAACGTCACATTTAAAAGCCGGCCCCGACGGACAGCGTTTCTGGAAAATCAGCCTAAAGAACTACTCACTACACTAGCATACTATTATGATCGTGCGATGAACGTATCCGCCACGGAAGAACGAAACAGTGTTGCCTCATAGAAACCGGTAGAAATAATAATATATATCTTTGTCTGTGTTTGTGAGTCAAACGTACTTTTTGTCTCCACCCGTTACACACCATGACCACAAAGTAGTAAGAAAGTATACGTACCGGCACAGGCAAAAATATATATTCTTTTTACCGGTTTCTTTGAGTCCTCAATGTTTTATTAATTGTTATCGAAGAACAAGATTCACGTTGGTTCAAATTTCCTACGAAAATAATGTTAGTATTTTTGTAGATAAGGCCTGTCTATACACATTTCAAATGCAGTTAGTTACCTACTCGTATCTTATACGAGCTGGGCCCCGCGGTTCCACCCGCGGTATCCCGGAATAAAAAGTAGCCTATGTTAAAAGCAGCATATGTTATTCCAAGACCTAAAGTACCTACATACAAAATTTCATCATAATGGGTTCGGTAGTTTTTGCGTGAAAGAGTAACAAACATACAACAACGAGCAATGTAATGTAGGAATTTGTGTCTGGGTGTTGTGGGCCATGGTCTTCGTAGTTCCTGTTTCCCCAGATACAGGAAATCCTAGTTAGGGGCCAGGATCTATGTATGTTAACGTTTAAAAATAAAATAAAGAAAATCATTAGTTACTTCAATGGAAATGGCAAAAAGGCGTGACGTCATTGGGTTTTATTGCGGGCACGGCGCCGGCGTCTAAGCAAATATAGTATGTGTGTGAAATTAAAGATTGCAGATGCTTCATTCCAGTGAATTCTAGCAGCATTTATATGTTATTTTTTAATAAACGTATTAAAAAGAAAGAAGAAATAAAATAAGATTATTAGTCACCATATTATACTAAAAATAAAAAGGTAATAAAGAATTAAGGTACAATAAATTAGGTGGTCATAAAAAGACAACTCAGCATAACGCGCATTTTGTAGTGCGCTGATTTTCAGTTGTGCCCCTTTTCGTGACGAGTTGTTGCAAATCAGCTTATAAGTAGGTACTTACAGAATTAGGTAGATAATAAGCAAGTTAGTACATAGCATAAACTATCATCAAGCCTAGCGCACTCCGCATTGTAGGTACGAAGCTACAAGTACATAGCCGGACACCGACGGCGGGTCGCGCGTCGTTACACGTGCCGTGTCAGAAGAGATAAGAGCTATGCGATGAAAGAGAGGCGCTCTGTAGGTTAATATGACTGGTAGGTATGCAGCGCTACGCGATCTGAATTGAATTTTATTGCGTCATAGCAAGAGTCGCTATTTGTCTAAATTTCTTTGCGGAGTGATGCTTCTGTCCCTTAGTATTCTGTGCTATCATGTATCCTTAAATCTCCTAAAATTACTTCAATAGTGCACTAGTAGGCGACTAGATCGATAGACATTATTGATCGCACGTCATTTCTAATTGAAAGAATGGTGCCACAATAATGAAAGGATTCCGCAGCTTGTTTACAGTGATGTAGGTGATTATATAGGTAGGTACTCATAATTTCGACTCAAGTAAATTGTCAAGGCCCGATCAACGTATTGGTTTATGTAAGTGTATTGAGATATTGAAAACCACCGTCCATTATTTTTGCGTAATTCCTCTCCCTGCACGGTTGTCTGGAAGAGATCGCTTTAAGCGATAAGACCGCCAATTGTTACACTTTTGTTACGTTGTTTTTATTATTTATAATTTTATGTGTGTGTTTCAATAAAGAGTTATTTCATTTCATTTCATTTCAACGTAAATTTGCTTCAAACACATCGCATTAATGTTGGTTTTAAGTTGGGGAATCAGTGGTTGGTTTTGAGTCTTAATAGTTAGAATAATATTATTTATTACGACTTGCTCGTAACATCACTCAGTTCCATAAAAAAAATGCTATACCATTGTTGACAGTTGTGAGTCTACACTATAAAATTGTTATGCATCTTATACCTATGCAGTATACCTACTAATTCTATTATCCACCTATATAATATGCTCGTACATTTATATAGTTTAGTTGTTATAAGATGACCTACGACAGCTTCTACTCGTATGGTAGTTTAGTCATATATTTTTCAGAACAACCCAACCCTCCTCCTCCTTGTGATTTTAGTGATTTTTCTTTTCCTTCCTTCCTTTCGAGCCTCACGGTTTTAATGGACGATCCCTTATTAAAATTGTGTTCAAGCTTTTTCGCTATTGAGTTGTCAAAGCTCAACTTATAATAAAACTAAGCTAAAATCGAAGCTAAGCTAAGTTTATGTAACAACTGTACCCAGTTAGTTTATTTTGACACCTAAAGGCACGTGGTAAATTCTAAATAGAATGCGGTGTTGCCACATATACCTTTAACATAAGCACACACACATCAGTACCTACTAGAAAATATAAATTACCATAATTTTGTCGGTTACATAAGTAAGGGCTAAGTTTTCGCAATACATTGTTTCAGAATGTATGTATGTAATTCTTGCTTGCTGTTGCAATAGTTGCATGTAGTCTATAAAATTATAATGGCATTAAGCCCAGATTCAATTTGAATGAATTTATATTTTATAGTAACGATGTACATTGTGTTGGCGTTCAATAAATAAATAAACAGGATCTTTTTCAGCGAGTCGAGTGAAATTAACTTGTAGAAAACTTTGGGCGACTTTGTGGCGAGTCGACGGTGCGTGGAGACACTGAGCCTACCCCGAGATTCTTCCTGGGTTTAAATGAGACCCTTGACCCCCGGTTTGCCTTAACTGGCCGTCCGGGGGTGGAAATGCAAGAGCTAAGAACTAAGCTCCAAGGGTGGAATTGTTAAATGGCATAACGCCGGGAGTAGCTTTTTAAGTGAAACTGCAGCACACCTCTCGGCACCTTTGCCCCTCTCGTCGCCAAAGAACGGCGGCCCTTAAAGGGGGCCCGTTTAGTGGGTGGCAGTGGAAAATATTTAGACCACCTGCCTAAATATTTTCTTATGAGATGGAACTGGCAAGTGCCGAAGTCACATATCTTAGACCGGTTCTCATCTATTAAAAATTCACATCAATAACCCAATCATAAGTACATAATTTCCATTTCTCCAATAATAGTCCTCGCACTTATCGGAGGCTGTCTTTGCATCTTCTTAATGATGCACTTAGAGACAGTCCCCGATAAGTGTTGCCCATTACATATCTAGACTCATGTCCCCGCGCAAGCCTTCCAAAGGACCGGGTGTATATCTAGTGAGAAATAGCGACATAATAATAATAAATTATAGTTTGACCAAAATCCCGCGATAGTTGTTTTTACCTCGGAAACTAGAGAATAGTAAATAAACAAAAATATAAATAATAATTCATTTAATCATAAGAAAGGATAAAATTATTGATTTACATCCTTTTTTATTCATATAAGAGTATATAACTGTAGTGTTGTGTTTCAAACACTACAGTTTCCGGTGTACAAATATTGTTAGGGAATTTTAAATTCATATTTTAAAACATGCAATGTCAAAGTTATTAGTATTTCTAACAACATTTTTAAGAAATACTAATAACTTTAACATTGTTGTGAGATTTTGTTTCGCGTAATATTCCGCTTACGACGCAGAGCAATATTGTTTTAAAAGAAAGCTAACCTTTCACAAACAGCGCTGTATCGCTTTTTAATGTAATCACGTGTTAGGTGGCAGTATTTGAAACGTGATTTTGATTTATATGATATCTAAGCGTTGTTTACACTTACGCCTGCTTCTCATTTGCCACGTAGCTAGTGAGAAATTAAGGTCCAATTCAAATGTGCTTGTTGTCGATGACGCGTTCAAGCGCTTTAAACGCTGGGTGGACAACTTATCAAGTTTCAAGAATTTATATCGTTATACCTACCTGCTGACGTGAAAGACTCCTCAAATGAAAATAAATAGTAATCTGATCTAAATGGTTTGAAACTTTAGCTTGTGATAATCTAGACGTTATACATTCCGCTAGCGTTTAGTAGATTATACTCCGTGGAATGGAATTTGATATTTTCTGAAATGTATATATATTCAGTCCATGCCTTGGAATAAAACTATAAAATAAAAAAAATAATTGACAATTAGCTGAAATGTCTATTTCAATCAACGCGGGGCGACGCGGCGAGGCTAGTAGGCGCTGTGCCTTGCACACGCGGCCCGTCGCGTCGTCTCCGCATAATCTGTTTAGTGAAATTGGCATTACAGGTGTTTTTAAATATTTTTTGAATTTTTTAATTGGTATATTTAACATGGACTGAGTACATACCTACATTTCGGAAAAATATCGAAATCAATTCCATCCTGTATAGAGACTTTAGCGCATGTCAGTTATTGTTTTAGTGCGACAAGTATCTGTATGGATGAATTTTTGCACATGCTGGTTTCCTTACGATGTTTCTCTTCACCGTTTTGAGAGCGTGCATTAAATCCGCTGATAACTTGAGAAAGTCATTGGTGTGGGGCCAGCAGGATCCGAACTCCGGTTCGTTGGATCATAAGTCGCTCGAGTTCCCGCTGACCCACACTCTGTTGCATTATAAAAATCTTCAAATTTTCCAATATCTTATAATTTACACTAAGTTAGAATTAGACGTGTTAAACATAATTTCGTATTCTGACGCGCACGCTATCTCTAAATTTTACTGAATTGTAGAGACTCCCTATTCAGCGCGACTATCTATTACTTTTGACGCAAGTTTAGATTAATTGACTTAATTTTAGCGATGTCAAACGTAATTTAAATTTAAAGAACGTGGAAATTAGTAAACCAAATACATTAATATTTGATAATTTAAAATTAAATTCATCTTTAGAGAATGCACCACAGATTCGCCCCTATATACTATAATATTTCAATTGTAGGTTTTCCTAGTCAATAGTTTGAAAAAGGGTACAGTTACGAGATATAATAGCGTTTGGATCCATTGGGCTATTATTACTACGTATAAATAATACGTAGTAACAATAGCTCAATTTTTGGATTACAGAAATACCACAGAAACCACAGAAATCTAAGTAAAAACCTCGGATAAAAAGGTACCTTTTTATTTAGATTTTGTGGTTTGAATGCATAAGCTAGCGTAAGAACTTCAGATATGACGTAAAGAGAGACGATGCACACCGAGCATAAGAAAATGCGCCACTACAGTTCAGAATTGCGCATACAGAAACGCTCGTTAAAATGTATTGTGCAATAAAAGATTCGTTAAACTGAATAAATAGCTGCTTGGTATGGACCAATGAGCTTTTTTCAGTTTAACGGCCATCTTTTATAGAATATGTTTTGTTTTTCAATGTAAGCTTCCGTTGGCCTATCGAGTGATGGTAGTGACGATAAACGGCGATGCGATCTTAGATTTTTTTGGCGCTCAGGATATACACGTTGACTCAAGTTGAGCGCATTGTATTTTCATCAATTTCTGTGTTCATATAGGCGCAGAATTCACAACCGTCGGACATGACCACAATGTCATCGCACATCTTCCATCCACCACAGCCGAAACCTGTAAGTACTAAACGTTAAGATTTTTTTAGATTTCTCAGTGGTGCGCGGCCAGCGGGATTCGAACTCGGTTGCGTTGGATTGAAAGGCGCACGTATTCCCACTGTGCCAAATTTGCTCTAAGTACCAACCAAATCGATCCATAATCCAGAATTGAGTTGTCATACATAGAGGTGCTCCTTAAAGCAAGTCTCGGAGTGGGACGACTTAAACTGGTCCAATTCAACCCCACTAAGACCGAGAAATTGAGTGTACTTAACAGAGCGAAGCGGTACTTCACACCGGGCCAACGCCTAACGCTTTATAAAGCGCAGGTTAGGCCCCATATGAAGTACTACTCCCATCTCTGGAACGGTGTACCAAAGTACCAGCTTCAGTCACTTGACTCCTTACAAAGGCGAGCCATTAGACTTGTCGGCGATCCCGAGCTCACAAAGGATTCGGAAGCACTGAGTAAACGTAGAGACATCCGCGCACTCAGTGTGTTCTATAAAATCTATAATGGGGAATGTCCTGAGGAACTATTTGATCTCATTCCTACATCACGGTTTAATCACCGCACTGCCAGACATCGTGCGAAAGCCCATCCACATATCATAGATCTATGGAAATCGCATACTGTCCGATTCTCTAGATCTTTCTTGCCGCACACCTGCAAGATATGGAATGGGCTACCGCCCGAGGTTTTTCCGCGGAGTTATAACATGGGGTACTTTAAAAGACGGGTGAAAAGGGTCCTTAAAGGTACGCAACGCACTAGTAATGCCCCGAGTGTTGCAGGTGTCCATAGGCGACGGTAACCACTTACCATCCAGGCGGGCCGTCGGCTTGTTTGTCTATATATCATATAAAAAATAAGATGGAAACTAATTTAAAATTCGTTAAGTCATTAATTCAAGCCCAATGCGAGAAACCACCAAAGGAGCTAAAAGTTGTTAACGGCAATTATGCGCAATATGGTTTTTGCCGTCATAGTTTGTTTCAGCTTGTTGTTTATAAACCTATGGTTTATGCCCGGACTTTCAAATTTCAATTAACAGTTGTATTGCATCGTGTAAAAGATTTGAAATCTGTTTCTATACAGGTTGAAATGTTTATGCCACTCGATCCTATTTCGTGTAGGGACAATATACGGGTTTGCGGGTAGGTATGGTATGTATGTATGTATGTATGTGAGTGAATGAATGTGTTGTGAGTGTGGGGACCGGGTAGTGGAGTATGGATGAGTATGTGTGGTGTTGCCTGGTTGGCGTATGAACATTTTGTATGTGATCACTTCTTTTTTATCATGTAGTTGAATGTAATTTTGCTAGTTTTATATTTAGTGCTTCTTTAGTCCGCCGGTACGCAGCATTCATTCATGACGCACGTTTAGGGACTGATATTTATTTATCGCAGCCGCATTTGACTTTCTGGTATCTATTTATGATTGGATGACACAAGAAAAAGTAAATAAAACATCGTTCAAATCGTCACAGCGCACAAGCCATTGTAACATGACGGCAGGACAAATACACATCCCTTTCAAATAAAACAAAGAAAGATACACACGGAGATTTTAATTGCTTAGCCGCAAATAGATACTAGAGATAGTACTTTCTGACGTTAAATGCTTTCCTATTTCTTTTTCTCCCTCGTCGGAAGCAGATGTCGCATCATCGGTTTATTTGATAATCCCTTATGCAATAATGAGATTTATTATTCGTTTAAAAAAATAAAACTATCTTATATACACGTTCAATATGTCCATGTGCAAAAATATTTTTCCAACATTTGTCAAGTAAAAATATATTACCTGTTAAGACAGTAGGTATTTTGTATAAAATCTGTTTAGTAAGATTACTGAATATCTCAATAAACTATATTGTCCAATGTTTCCATTATCCATTATCACAACATAATAATTAATCACATTTTGGAATACCTACGCCTTAATACATAATCTTCTTTTTAATGACGTTGGCAATTAATTGTACAACCCTAGATAAGTTTACTACTTAAGGTTTAGGTTACAATAAAGAGTATTTCTATTCAGTTTTTGTCTCAGTATACTTAGAAGCAATCTCTGTCACAGACTGCAATATCATGAAAACAATTTACACTAATCCGTAAGGCGTCGGTGTTCCGAGAACAAGTTTTGAGTTCTCTGTGTTGCCGATAACGCCGGTTATCGCCTAAACATTGCCATTTTGTACCTGCGTCCAGCTCTTGGGCTACCTGCGAGGGCTACTAGCCGTCATAGAGATCGCCCAGGCGATGTTCCGCACATGTGTTAGCCACTCATGTTGCCAGGCCGTCCGAAAGCGGACGAATCTAAGGTCTATTTGTTAACCTCGTGACGTTATGTCATCTTCCCATAAGAATAGTTCTTTTTACTTGTCATTAAAATCCTAATATTAAAAATCTAATCTCAACTGAAATACGGGCTTTAACCCCTGTTGCGATTTTCAATTACGCTTAGTTTTTAATCTCATTCGCATTACTTTCTTTAACCTGTTTAAATGGGTATCTCTGATTTATAGGCTAATTTTTAGACCAGCAAGCCGACTCTCAATTTTGTTAATCGTTTAGTGGTAGTGCGAATGATGCCCCACTTTGCTTTCTTGACTTCTCTCCCCGTTACGTCACAGTTCCGACGAAGGCTTGTCTATATTAGGGTCCTATTCCGCCCGTCTGCGAACTTAAGCTTCTACTGTATTGAAAATCCTGCCTTAGCAAACTTTTATACCAATTGCCTTCGCTGTCTGGCAACAGTGGTCAGTTTGTGCTCGACAATGACGATGTCGACAATTCAGTTTAGTTGCTTCTTAGCTCTGAACTACGCTAGACGCATTTCCGCGCGCTAGTACAACTGCCGGCTTCGAATTAACATTTTTTTTTAATTTAAACATGTGATGAATTTGCTACATATGGTACTGGTATGGTAGTACAATGTGATATACAACTCTGGCGGACGTAAAAATCAGGACATGGTAAGTGCATAGAGCACAAAGATTTTAAAGTTTTGCGCATTTATATATTGCCCGCGTGTTGTTTGTTTGTTTCTTTATGTGAAAAACTGCGAACTTATGATATTTTTATTTTTAAAATAATACTAAATGTATGTAATTACTTCTTTCGAGCGACATAATCGTAAAGCGACATAATTGACTAGCTCATTAAATAAATACAAAAAAAATCTATCATATTTTTATAGTACAGTGTATCTAATATTATAATTATTTTTATTATATTAGCGAATCTGCTGCTGTCCCACAGCTGGGAAAAGGCCTCCCTCCCTATTCTATCTCCCTTTAATGAGCGTCCTACTTTGCTAGATTACGATTGCGAATTTATTACTTGTGGCAGGTCTGTCGTATGCGGGATGCCGTCTGGGTAGGTATCACAGCTTTGCCAGTTATTCTGCCGCCAAGCAGTAGTGCGCAAGCATTACTGTGTTCCGGTTTGAAGGGCATAGCAGCCAGCGAAATTACTGGGCATATGAGACTTAATATCTGATGTCTCGGGGTGATGAGCGCAATGCAGTGCTACGCAGTGCTTTTTCTGGTATTAAAATTTCAATGGCAATGCAGTTGTTATGGGCAGGCGTAGCGCTTACCATCAGGCCAACTACTTGCTCGTCTCATCACTCAATAACATTAAAATTAATAAATGCGTGCCAAACGAGTAAAACGAGCGCGCCTAGAACCGCGGTCGAAAAGTTAAACAAAAAGCAGCCCTTTTTATTGCGATAGAGCGTTGCTAAAGTAGAAAGAAAGCAAGAACGGACACTCATTTGACAAACACACTATTATAGAACAAACATATTAAAGAAAAAGAAAAAACAAGGAAAATATTTTACGGATACATATTATAGAATAGGATTCCGCTAGGTTATATAATTAATATAATAATTCTTAAACTTGGGTTAGTGGTACTTAGTTCAATTAATTACCTTGTATTATAAATTGAAAACAATCTTTGGCCCGAGGATAGTTTAATGAAATAGTTTCTGTCAAAAAATATATTATATGGGGTGAGTTTTGAATCTGATTTTCGGGTCTCAACTACTATCCTAACCGTTCCTAACTTGACAAAACTGCACTGTCTGACTTATATATTAAAGGATTTTTCTGAAAAAAAAAATACAAAATAATATAAACTCCGTTTTTTATAATAATAAAACGTACACGTGATCCTATCACTTTATAATGATATATATGTATAAATATAATTATAAAGTGTATACATATATATATATGTATAAGTATATTATATAATTATATTTATTATTATTATGCTAAATAGCATTAAGTCATTCTTTGTACCATTTTTATTATTTACTACTTTTTATTTAATTATTAAATCAATAAATAATATCGGGATTTAGGGCTTAAATTATTTTACACCTGTACCCAATAAACTGATTGATTTATATTTTATAAAAGTTTAGTTTATATAATAAAATATCTAAGTGTCTCAAAGAAACGCGCGAGATAAAAAGAAAATACCCTCCGTACTAGCTACCATGTCCTGATTGGTTCGGAACTCAAATAATATAAATAACAACGGGATAAAAACAGCACAAGGACGTTTACGAATCATTATAATTTGCTCCTAAGTATCCCACACACGTTCTTCAAAAATTATTATTCCTATAAAAATACGTATCTCTGTGCCACTTGATCGCATTTAAATGAGTTCTTCGATCGCAATTAACAACACATTTAAAGGTTAGCGCTTGATGTTTTTTTAAAAGGTTTCTATTAACAGCTTACATATTTTATGCGACCAGGAACAAATTCGTGTTTCGTGTAATCATAATGTACTAGATATGTGAGTTTTTGAATAGGGATCTCTATGGAACTACCTTACCTAGATCGACGTTACCTGATTTATGGGTGGTATATCAGTAGGTACCTCTGAAGTGGTGTGGCGAATTTTGGCTTCAACCATTCGGCGCAAACCTGGTCAAGAACGTCGAAGCGCTTAACATGCTGAAAAGAATAAGAAATAATAATTTATAATAATTATTTATGTTTTATCGTTTTCATTATTATTTTATTCCACAAATTACAATGTGATATTATTATTATAAATTTATGTTTTTGTGTAATTAGGTTTTTATATTATTATTATGTAAAACATTGTTGTGGCTTGGCGTCTTGGCGTCGCTGTAAGTGCAGCAAGCATTTAAGTACCAAATAAATAAATAAATAAGGCACGTGTTCGAATCGGCCGGTTAACTTCGCGCAGCCGCAGTAGATACTCTTGACTTGAACAGTGCTTAAAAGCTACAGGTGGTATGCCTCAGTTCAGTCATCGCTAGTTTCAGTTCAACTCGCCTGACCGCTCGCCGCGTGGCTTGTGACCCAGTACGAAAACTATCGTGATTCTTCGTGTTACTTTAAAAAAGTAAATATCACAGTTAGCGCAAAAAACAAAAAAATATATAGATACAGGGAATCCTATTTAGGGCCTAGGATCTATGTATGTGACCGTACATCATCATCACCATCATCATTTCGGCTCGTGACCACCCACTGCTGGGTATAGCAGTGCTGGGTATAGCTCCTCTCCCTCACGCCATTTGTTTCGGTCCGGTTCCGGGTGATCGTTGGGCATATTTATTTTATTACTTATTTGTTGACTCTTTTTAAATTCATCATGTACAAATGAGGTGTCCTTCTGCAGGCTACGCTGGAGTCGAACCATACCGGCCACGCGCCGCACGGCCACCCTCCGCGCTCCACCTGGGGAGGTCTGAATGTTCAGTACGAGCAACAGCAGCACATGCAGCATGACACCAAGCCTGTGTAAGTACTTCTTTTTTAACTCCCGACTGAGGGGTGCAAGGAGGGGTGTTACAAGTTTGCCACTATGCGTGACTGTATGTGGCACCGTAGCTCTTAAACGGGTGAACCGATTAAGATGCAGTTTTTTTTCATTCGAATTTTCTAGCAGTGGTTCTTAGACATGTTTTATCAAAATTGGTTCAATCATCCGAATAACTTGACGTGTACAAAGGTTGGATATAGTGTATTTCAAATTCCGATAATAAAGTAAAAAAAAATACCTTCAAAATTTGCGACAACCCTAACTTGAGCATTTGCTATTAATGCGTCTTTAGCTGTTAGGTTCATAGTCCTCATATAAAACAGCTGTAGTATTAGTAGGGTATTATGAAGTATAGTAGCTGTAGTAGGATTGTCAAGTTGTAGCTTTTACACACACAAAAATATAATTTTTCGGTAAGTGCAGTTACAATAACTAGTATGAGCTCATCACTTACTCGATTTTAAATAATAACGAAGAAGAAAATGATATTGCTTAGACAGGGAACGAACTTGCGTCTTCGAAATACCGCCCCGACAATTTTAAATTTCCTCAATAGATTCAAATCCATTGAAAGAATTCCGTGAAAAGTTGTTGGATGTAATTTTTTTACCAAATATTTCGTATTCCGAAAGAAACCTAAATGTCCGATGCAAAAAATAGTGGTGTAGACATTCCAGGGTCGTATTTTAATGTCTTTTAAATTGTATGTGCATAGAATAGAACAATAAATACAGATACTAATAATGTATCCTACTTGTCTTTTAAACTTAATAGAGCCTTTAAATCATTTTCTTATATAAACTTGCTGATGTTTTAAGTGTAATGAATTCATCGACCATTGGTTAATAAGATTCACATCTAAGAAAGTATAACGATAAGATGAACGTATTAATTTAGTTTTTATTTTGATCATATAAATAGCGTCTACTTCGTCCTTTTTTGTCTCGCTATCGGGTAACTACCCTCGGGTTGTTTTGAACGTTACTCGTAACGTTCAAAATTGAGTCAATAGTTCCAGAGATTGCCCCCTACAAGTATACATACCTTTTTATCTCTTTATTATATAATTTTACCTTTTTATGAACATAGAAGATAAAAAAAGACGTGTGGCACTCGGAGACTGCCGCGGTAAAGCTATTGCATAGCATTCGGAGTGGGGGGTGTTAGGTTATTTTCGTTACGGAATTTCTGGATTCGGTCTCCACGCCAAGGCCCGCGATAGAAGCTATGCAATAGCTTAAAAAAACATACCTAAGAATAAAAGTTAATGACATGTAGGTAATCCGCGTATAAAGCGATCGATCTCGAACGATGGGATACTTATGTTATAGAAATACCCTTACAATCTCGACAACCCACGCTAAGTACAAGATACTTAACGATTCTGTACACAAAGTATGTATTTTTTTTCGTATTAATTTGTTATTTTTTGTTACTTGCTACATTATGCATTTTATTTTACGTGTGTCTTTTCCATTTATTTCTTTTGCCGTTGTCAAATAGTCGCTCTTTAGAGTTCCCAAAGGGTAAAACGGGACCCTATTACTAAGACTCTGCTGTCCGTCTGTCTGTCTGTCTGTGCAACGGGAAATAGAAAGATGAAAGGATTCAGAACAACTAGAACTCGCCGTATTTCTACTCGTTTTTAGTCTTTACTCACTTCAGGTATGATTCTAGAAGCACAGAGAGTTCCTTCATAAAGTTTTCTCGTGACAGTGTTAACATGCCCGGCCCGAGCAACCCGGGGGCGGTCCAAATATCTGCGATGCCCCCGATGCCGCCAGCACCCATCCGCAACAAGAAACGCGCTGCCATGTCGACTGTAGTATCCATGGCCCACCCGCCTCTGCCGCCACCGGCCACACCAATGCGTAAGTGAAACGCACCAACTAATTGCAATACTAACTGATGACTGACGATGATACTAAGCAAGAAAACATAAATGTCGCACTGGTCGAGGATCAGCTGATGTGACTGTGTTATATGATGTCGCTTGCAAACTGCTTCCGCTTATCAACACAGCAAATTGAATAAAAAGCCCCATAAGGTATTTCTTACTTGTTAGCGCACGGCTCGGTAAGGACTGCCAACAAGCGAGTGGCGACGTCGACCATAACGTCGATGGAGCCGCCTCCGCCGCCTCCGCCCACGACGCGTAAGTCACAATAACTAAACCTGAAATACATTAAGGACGTATTGAGGTTAGCAATTAGGAATAGCGTACCGCCTCCGCTGCTATCGCCCTATAACACTCGGCCTTTTCTCTCATTGGGTACAGGCACATTAGGTTTCGACCACACACGAAATGCCACCTGAAACAAGAACAAATGACTTTACCATGTCTACTCGTTCTCTAGAATGGCTAACAGTTTTGACTAGTTATTGTGAGGAGGTTGCTTATGTGAGCGGTGATTAATCCCAACAGACATGGCATCGACGTCGACGCAGAGTCTTGCGAGCGTGCGCCGCAGCCAGCTTCAGCCGTCTCAGCAGCCTCTCTACACGGAAACTGTGCAGGACTCGCCGCCCTCTTCGCCCGGTAACCATTATTACATATCTGCGAATTAATATGACAACGAAAACAGATTGCTAAGTATATTTAATTGATAACAGTTTTTCTGCTTCCAGGAGAACGGAATTTAGTGAGGAAAACAGAACCAAAGTGAGTGCCTTCTTTTGTTTTTTTTTTACGCGTATCAGTTCTAGAATAATGTTTTGTTTTTGATATTCAGTGAAGATGTAGAATAGGAAAGATACAGTATGTGTAATATGTCTTAAATACGTAATATATTTTTCTTACTCGGATTTAAGTTTGTCGAAAGTACTCGAGCAGTAACTACTTCATAAGTACGTAAGATCGTATGATATAGGTCTTTTCAAAAATTCTAATAGTGCTTAGTACAATATATGTGTTACTAAGCATCACAACTACTAAATCAGTAACGATAGGTTTAATTTTTCATTTGAGACGAGTATCGAACACATCATTTCCGTTTTGTAGAAATACGGTTTATTAACCCTCTAGTTCAGTAGCGAGTGTTCAGTGAAGCGGTGCTTATAGAATGTGACGCGCCACTGTCATGACATTAATGTTACATCCTCCGCATTATATAAACAGGGTCACAGCAGCACTGGGCCCTAATTCACGATGACAACTTGGCGATTTCTGGCTTCGAAGTCACGTCGATTTCTTCATTAATAAACGACATCTGCGAAATTTGTATTCTCTATCACGCATCATATATATGAATGCGTAATAGAGATGTCCTTAATTAATGAAGGAATCGACGTGATTTCGAAGCAAGGAATCGCCAAGTTGTCATAGTGAATTGGGGCCCTGGTGTGGTTATGTTTAAACATATCACACTTAATTTCTATCTTATCCCTATTTTCGACAAAAAACGGGCTCCCGATTGAAGTTTTGCGTCAATTATTTTAAGCTCATCTCGCGTCATAACAAAATCTAGTCAAATGATGTAAGGCCATAGCAAATATGATGGGATAATACTACGGGCAGGACGGGAACGTCCCGTCCTTGTTCTTGTATTTTTAACCGACTTAAAAATGGAGAAGGTATGTCTGTTCGATTATTTTTTTTTACTTTTTTATTTTATGTTTGTTACCTCAGAACTCCTAACGAGAACCTCCGTCTACGAGGGGTGTTATGAGGGTGACACCGTAGCTCTTAAACGGGTGAACCGATTTTGATGCGGGTTGTTTTTTAATTTAAAAGCAGGTTTTCTATCGTTGGTTGGACATGTTTTACTGTCGGGGGTTCTTTAATTTTATTGAGTATTGTCAACTATCAATAGTTGCAAAGTTTCCTATCCTGACGGTATTAATTACAGAGTTATTATTTATTATTTTAACTCTGGTTGACGCAAGTTCCATTAATTGTAAGATAAACAAATGAAGGCCACGACCGACCATCCTTCCTATACAGGATCAGCCACACCGCGCCTCACATGCTGGGCAATGAGTTGAACCCCGATAGTGGTGCGGCTGCGCGTTTGCAAGAGCAACTGAGCGCCGAACTAGCCGCCCACGCTGCCGGCGCGGCGGGTGCCGACCCTTTGGTGCCGCCGCCGTTGATCAACAAGGCTACAGTAAGTAGTTACTACAAGATTACAGTAAGTAGTTACTACAAGGCTACAGTAAGTAGTTACTACAAGATTACAGTAAGTAGTTACTACAAGGCTACAGTAAGTAGTTACTACAAGATTACAGTAAGTAGTTACTACAAGGCTACAGTAAGTAGTTACTACAAGATTACAGTAAGTAGCTACTACAAGGCAACAGTAAGTAGTTACTACAAGGCTACAGTAAGCAGTTACTACAAGGCTACAGCAAGAAGTTACTACAAGGCTGCAGTAATTAGTTACTACAAGGCAACAGTAAGTAGTTACTACAAGGCTACAGTAAGCAGTTACTACAAGGCTTACAGTAAGTAGTTACTACAAGGCTACAGCAAGAAGTTACTACAAGGCTGCAGTAATTAGTTACTACAAGGCAACAGTAAGTAGTTACTACAAGGCTACAGTAAGCAGTTACTACAAGGCTACAGTAAGTAGTTACTACAAGGCTACAGCAAGAAGTTACTACAAGGCTGCAGTAATTAGTTACTACAAGGCAACAGTAAGTAGTTACTACAAGGCTACAGTAAGTAGTTACTACAAGGCTACAGCAAGAAGTTACTACAAGGCTGCAGTAATTAGTTACTACAAGGCAACAGTAAGTAGTTACTACAAGGCTACAGTAAGTAGTTACTACAAGGCTACAGTAAGTAGTTACTACAAGGCTACAGCAAGAAGTTACTACAAGGCTGCAGTAATTAGTTACTACAAGGCAACAGTAAGTAGTTACTACAACGCTACAGCAAGAAGTTACTACAAGGCTGCAGTAATTAGTTACTACAAGGCAACAGTAAGTAGTTACTACAAGGCTACAGTAAGTAGTTACTACAAGGCTACAGCAAGAAGTTACTACAAGGCTGCAGTAATTAGTTACTACAAGGCAACAGTAAGTAGTTACTACAAGGCTACAGCAAGAAGTTACTACAAGGCTGCAGTAATTAGTTACTACAAGGCAACAGTAAGTAGTTACTACAAGGCTACAGCAAGAAGTTACTACAAGGCTGCAGTAATTAGTTACTACAAGGCTACAGTAAGTAGTTACTACAAGGCTACAGCAAGAAGTTACTACAAGGCTGCAGTAATTAGTTACTACAAGGCTACAGTAAGTAGTTACTACAAGGCTACAGCAAGAAGTTACTACAAGGCTGCAGTAATTAGTTACTACAAGGCTACAGTAAGTAGTTACTACAAGGCTACAGCAAGAAGTTACTACAAGGCTGCAGTAATTAGTTACTACAAGGCAACAGTAAGTAGTTACTACAAGGCTACAGCAAGAAGTTACTACAAGGCTGCAGTAATTAGTTACTACAAGGCTACAGTAAGTAATCAGTTGATTCACAGGTTGGTGGTGAATCCACGTGTCTTCTACTGTTGGGTAACGACGCAGACAATATTTATTATCCTGTTGAAACAACGCCAAAGCTGCCTCTGAATGAATCCTATAGCCTGTAAATCAGTTGATTTACTGTCCAAGACACGAAGCAAATCCTTGCGGTTTTTGGAAACATTTTTCTGTTTTTGTGGAATCGAACTCTATGAGATATGCGCTGACTCACCCAACCACTACACCACAGAGGCCTTCTGTATCAAATATGAAAACGCTGATATATTTTTTCGTTCATCTGCAGGGCGGGCGTACATCCAGCGCTCAGAGCCTGGACCAACTACTGGAGCGGCAGTGGGAACAAGGATCGCAGTTTCTTATGGAACAGGCGCAACATTTTGACAGTCAGTAAACACCCAATACCTCAACACTCTAATACCTACTGGAGGCCTACCAGCGTCTGCGTATCAGTCTCTCTTACGTATCAGTTTGTTACTGAATCGGAATTGTTACCCATACAATTTAGGTTGAACAAAGATATATGAAGCCATCATAAAGCTAATTTGTGCGGATTAATATGACCGTTGACCTACTAATTGGAAGTGTTACCCGTACAATTTAGGTTGTACAAAGATATATGGAGCAATCAAATATTTAAAAGAACCTAATTTTGCGGATTAATATGATCGGTGACCTACTTACGTTGCTTATTTACGTAACTTTGCAGAGTTGCTGACGTTCCACTGGTGTCAAGTTGGTGGACAATTCTTAGGCAATTACAGTTTTTGTCGTCATTTGATAACAGTTGACCATCTCGCAACCCATCGTAATTAGGCACAGCTCAATGGAAGTCTAAAGTCAATCGCGTTTTAAGACGCTGGTAGGCTCACATTTTAGGCGTATATGGAAACGTAGACAGTCATAGCGTAGCATTGATTGTGGCGCAAATCTTTAGAAACTAAATATAGGTCCACCAGAATGTGAAGGCAAATGAAAAAAAGTAAAGAATACAGAATTTTCGCATGTGTCACACAACTTGTGTCAGCGGTGAAAAGGTCTTTATATTTTTTACTTATTTGATCTTACTGCTGGGCAGAGATCTCCCCCATCTCCCTCCATGGATTCCTCTCCAATGCGATCTCAGGCCAGGCACTCCGAAAAACCCCCCAAACTGTGAAAAATGTTTTTATTTTCAAATAACAGTCTCAAATTTCTCATAAATAATGAGGAAAAAAACCGAATATCAAGAGTGTTTAATAATTACCCCAGTGTTTCCTGTCACAATTTTGTATTTCCCTTTGTGCCATTAGATTCTGGTAGGCCTATACATATCGTCGGCTAGCAAACAACACCGCGCAAGTAATATTCCGCTACTTTACAGGAAAGAACTGCATCCAATGGCATTTGAAAGTCATTTTGCCAAATTTCGACTTGAGCGGTGTTGTTTGCTAGCCGACGATATGTAGTTTTCTATTATAACTGAAACAACAAGGAGTGCTTGTTAGCTCTGCGCATTTAAACTGTGCTTGTGTCTGTAGCTATATGCGCTTGTTTTTATGTATAGTAAGACAAAAGTCTGCATGAACATAGACGACGATTTGATTTAGTGACAGCGCCGTTTTTATATATATATCTATTTATATTGCTGGAACCGATTACTCGATTAGTTCCTATATTGATCATGTCGCATTATACAAGGTGTGGCAAAACTTTGGGACCCTCAGGGTTGGTACTTTTTCCTTTGCATTGAGGAAGTTTTGTTCTCGGGCAACATCGGGTGCATTTATAAGAAAATAAAAACTGCATATTCGGATTTATGTAAAAGTCAGAAAAAATGTAATTTCTAAAAAAAACATTTTCTTCATTGACCCTATTTTTCACCTGGAATGTTTACCCTAAAGTAACCCATCAAATGAAACGTAAGGCTTGAGAAAATTTAAAAATAACGTTTTACCTTTATTAGTCCCAAAATTTTGCCACATATTGTGTTTTTTGTTGATTTATATTATATATGTTTGGGTGTTTATTATTTTTGTGTCACACAGAAAAAAAACAGTTTCTTTTTCTCTTATGTTTTTTGCAAAGCATTGCATTGTATGCAAAAGTGTCGCTGTGCTGATTGTGTTGTCTCTTGCGTTTCCGTATAAGCCAAGGCACGTGACTGCGGCGCGGCACATGAATGCATTCACATTTCACAAGTCTTTCGGCTCCAAGTTAGACATGTCGATGGTTCGCGGCTTTTGTCATGCGTCATCCCGCCTCAGTGATGTGTATGGACCCCAGACTACGGAAGGTGGCTGTTGAGCTCATAATCATTAAATTGTTTGTGATAGCTTTGATTGCTACACCCGGCTACGATAATAGATTTTTCAAAAAACTTATTGTGCAGTTTTCGGCTTTGTCACAATCGGCTAAGAGATTCCGTTGAGTGTTTTCGCTATTCCTGATAGTTTCAAATTTGACGCCCACTTGAAAAATTCACAATTGACAATGTGTGGATCTATTATCAATCAAATAAACGTCATGCTGCCGACTCTATTTATTTCTCTTATTAATTGAGTGATTAAACCCTTACGAAAAAATACCGTGATGAAACTATAGAAGTCTTCAAGTCATCTGTGTGCAGAATTCTGGACCTTCATACGTCATAGCGTAACATGAGCTCGCTTTCGAACAAGGATGACAGCTATGATTATATGAATGTCACCTCGTGCGATTGAAAAAAAATTAGTATAAATGACGAATAAATCGTTGATTGAAGAATATAACTGAACCCGCAAAAGCGAATTGCAGATATCATTTAAACACACACTTGTATCGAGGAAAAATGCGAGAGATGCGTTAACGCTACTTGACAAACTACTTGAGTGAAAGATATTGTTGAGAATAACTGGGCAAAATATTTTTCAATGATATTAGCAATCGTGGATGGAGACCTATTTTCGCCAAGAGCTCGTACTTCGAACCGGAATCTATGCGATGAAAGAGAACAAGTGAACGGCGACATTGAAGTTCAAGGTGGAGAAGTCTGCGTCGAGGCTTATAACGACTATTTTCTGGATATCGAAGGATTACAAATTGTACCTAAGGTAACTACTATAAATGGTCAATTCTACGTATATGGCAAGAGTAGCTGCCGTTTAGAAATGTGAAAACTGACTTGAATTGTTTGGTATAGTGCCCCTGGTTTCAAAGCAGATCCTAAAAGACAGCCTTTGCAGTAATTCACTATCTACCATATTACAATCCAGACCTAAGCCCCAGTTTATCAAAGCTACTATGCCAATGTAGCTTGGAAATCAGAGTTGGTTACACAAATACACACGCAAGAAAGTCAAGAGGGCCTTGAATGCAGAGAACAAAACTTCGCAAACTAGCTGCCACCACGTGACTTAGAGCAAGATTGCTGACGACGCTTGATATGACGCTGCTTGATTGGAGATGAGAGAGAAGAAACTGTTTTATTACTCTGCGAACCATTTTACGCTTTAAGGTACGACCACACTAAGCGGCAGTGTCGCGCCTTGGAGCTCGGCGGCAATATAGAGCGGCTTTAGATAGATAGATAGATAGATAACATTTTATTCCACTTAAAAAAGTTATAAGTACAATAGGCGGTCTTATCGCTAAGGAGCGATCTCTTCCAGACAACCATAAGGTAAGGAAAACAACATTTTAAAGAGGATAGTGTGCACTGTACAGTAGATAATAAGTAGGACGAGTGAAATTGTTTACCCATATATTTCAATATTTTGCCGCGTCATATTGTACAATGCCGCTTAGTGTGTAGTCTTATCTTTAGTACTTAACATTAGTACCGTAATGGTAGGCGTACATTGGTCTGCACCGCGATCCACGGATTTTGGTTTTCTTTATACGAATAGGTATGCATGTGTTTAAAAATCCCGAAATTACTTTTTATGATAGAATACTCCTGTAAACATTTAGTAGTGACATAATCACTATTATTAATTGCGTACTTTTTTGTATCACAAAGTATTATTTTCGTATTTTTGAAAAAAAGGAACGTAATCTCAAAACGCTTGAGCACGTGCAACCACATGTTAACGTCACGTGACTTGTTCTTGATTAGTCGAATAGAGCCCGCTTTATTGGTAGATTATTGACACACACATGTAGCATAGACTGACCAATTGGGAGATCCCAGGCCCCCACATTTTGGCGTCAAACGCAAATGGCGTGTTTATGTTGGTTTAAATTGATTCACAGTTTAATTTAATCATTTTATTGACAAATGATGCCGCATTATTTTGACCCTTTTTATTTTGTTATTGTCTTGAATGAATGAATCGATTCAAGCATTAAAAGAATACATGCATATTCCCTATTTCTCTGCGTTCACTATCCGTGCCGCTCTACAACCGGTACTTTCATTCATTCCAATTCGTGTCGATGGGAACCGATGGACGCGTAACATAAGTACACCAGTGAGTTGACGTCACATACTATACTCCGTCCAAACTTTTATTTATCTTTTGACGGCTCGATTAGTGATGTCCTAATTGCGATACTGATTCGATTTCTGAAAACAATCGACTTTATTTATGAATAAGTTTTCGATTTAACAAATTGATATTCCGTAACGTTTTGTGTTGTTATAAAAAACAGTGCATAAAAAACAGTGCCCACAAAGTGCTGCATTTTTTTACGATAGTTCATCACTTCAATAATTACAGAAATTCATAGGCGTGCATAAGTCAAAAGTTAAATAAATAGTTGGACGGAGTATAGCTTTCCTTTCCTTTTAACTAAGTGATAATACGAGTAGGTCGTTCAAGTGATGGTAAGTAACGCGCCTGCCCATAACAGTTGCAGCGGCATCCTTAACTTCGCTTTGCAAAATCTTGTGCGGTGTTACTGAACTGTACTCATTACGACATAAACTCCAGTTTTACAATCCTTACAGTTGGGCTTCGCTTTTGATTTACGGCGATGCCGCTGCCTTTGTAACACGAATAACAGTGAATAACACGAATAACACATATTAGGGAACGTACCCATTCTACGTGATCCGTTAAGGAGGGAGGGGGTCTTCAAAAATACGACGCTTGGTCACAGGGGCACTTGGTCTTGGCATATACGACGGGTGGTCAGCGAGAGGGAGGGTGAAAAAAATTGAAAAAAATGGGTCACGTATTATGGGTACGTTCCCTTAGCTAGGTGGGTGCTACTAATACGTACCTATTTCATAAAATGCGAAACTTAACTCGCGGCACGGGGACATCAATTAATTTTTTAATTCTTATTCTGTCGCTCTTTCTTTTCTTGGTTATACTCCCGGTCCTTTGGAAGGCTTGTGCGGGGACATGAGACCAACACGTAGAGGCCTCTTCGAGTGTTTAGTTAAGATATGTAATGAGCAACACTTATCGGGGACTGTCTCTAAGTGCATCATTAAGAAGATACAATCAAAGACATAATATGATTGGGCCATTGAGACTTCGGCACCTGCCAGTTCCTCCTCTAATTCTTACTCTTTTTATTAAAAGTCAAAGAACACCCGTGAAAAGGAACAGAGCATAATATCTGACGAAACGGCACTTAAAATTTAGCAAAACAAGGTCGTGACAGCACGCATCACACAAAGAACCAAACTCGGCGTTTTTGGGGTTTTTTCAGGCAGCCCGCGGCCCCTGCCGTTGCTTTATGCAAGTACATTTGTTGCCAGACTGTAAGGATTGTAAAACTGTTATAATGCCCAGTAATTTCGTTTTGAACAGTGTCCATCAAACCGTAAATGCAACCGTCAAGCAATTTGGCAAATCTGGGGCAAGGGTGTGGTACTTACCATGGCGGACCTTTGCAGAAGAGATCTACCTCTACGCTTATTTACTAATTTTCTTACTTTAGTTTAGAACTGCCCGTCCACATCAGACAATTGGTCACCGATATTTGGTCCGGGAATAAGAATGTCGGCGATTTAAATTAATATCGATGTTTTTTTTTATTTACTTTTAAAATGCTGAGCATGCAATGCAGAGTTTTGTGTGAGTGCTATCTTTTCTAGCGGGCGTATTTACAAAGCACTGGTAGAGTCAGTTTTCGCATTTCTTTTCTGCACCCGGACTTCAGTTTGAATATAGGAAAGAAATGGGTAAACATACTTATAGTCCAGGAATTTTAGGGGTTTCACCTCGGAATGAGAGAAAGTCAGCTATAAACTTGTATAAACCTTTATTTTGACACCCTAAAACTTGTCTCTAAACCTACTTATCGTAGGGTGTTCGCGACTACAGACATTCCAAATATCTCGTTTCCTGTGGGTTATATTCTATTTGTTTTTAATTTAAATATTGTAGAGGATTAAATTCTCTTTATAGCTGACTATCTCTCATTCCGAGATACTTGCCTTCACTTGACTAATATTCTTGGACTATTACCTTTTTTTCAAAGTCATATTAACTTAAAATACATTTTTTTTTTGTCTTTATGACGTTTAAAAGTGCACTTTTGTGCCTATGTAATAAATGATATTTGACTTTGACTTTGAAATTATGCATAGCCTCTTATGATTCGTGCACATTCTTATAAATGTAACCTACATTAGAGCAGTAATGATACAAACTGTACATATAATAGTCGTTTTTTTTTTTAAGTTTAACACACTTCATAGTCGCATACTTAAATCTCCTTGACGACCACGAAATAATCACTTTAAATCTTAATTTAATTCTGAAACGTTACTGGATTTACCCAGAGCTTCCATGTGATTTTTTTATATTCCTCAAATATAACCAAACACGTTTTTCTTTTCGCACTTCCCTCGATATCCACCAAAATGACGGTCGTCTGCGATGAGTCGGTCTCAAAATCAGTGACTAATGTCGTAATAAATATTGCCAACTGTCGGACCGACAAAAAGTCGGACGTGGGCGGGCAGCATTTTTATTCAGTTTTGAATTGCATTTTTGACAGCTTCTGTGGTGTAGTGGTTGGGCAGGTTGGCTCAAATCTCATACACCACCGAGGTTGCGATTTCGATTCCCACGACAAGACAAATGTTTGTGCCCTGAAAAAAAAGCGCACGTACTTGTTTCTTGTCTGGGTGGGTCCATGATCCTTGTAGTTCCTGGTTCCCTAGATACAGGGAATCCATATTATAATTATTTTATATAATTATTGTTTTAACAATTTCGACTGAAAGAAGCACAGCCAAGTCAGCTCAACCTACTGCACACACAAAGCCTCATCACCAACGGTATGGAATCTCTTTGCAGTAGCGTCATTGCTCTCCTGTCTGCACCAGCTAAGGACCGAAAACGTGCGTCTGGAGGAGCATGTTTCCAATCTGCTGCAGCGGCGGGACCACCTGCTCGCGGTCAACGCTAGACTTGCGATACCCCTCGCTGCAGGTACTGTCAAATGTACCCAATTGCCTTAGACAAGGTAACATTTTGTATATTTCATTTTATACTACTTGAAAGTTGCTCGAGATACCTCTCGCTGCAAGTTCTGTACAGTGTGTTCCATCAAGTTAGAGTTTTTTGTCATTTCATTAAGTTAGAACCCTTAACGGTGCTGGAGCTGTCGTTGCCGGGAACTAGATGGCGCTAAATTACTTAAATGTTCTATATATTTTTAAGATTTCATTATGAATAGGTAATTTTAGAAATGATGGAAATAAATGCCATTGAAGTATTCAAGAATTATTTTTGATCTATGAATTTGTGGACCATGGACGTCTTGCAACCTCATATTTTCAATTAAAAGTTTCGACTATTAGATGTAGTTTCGACGAAGTAATATTTATTTTCTGTGAAAGATCCTTAATTGTATTGGTATGCTCGTAATCAGAAACATTGTTATATAATCAAAAGCATTGTATATACGCATCTCATCTGAGCATTTCCTCTTTTGTGTACTGTTTGATGTCTACGTCTGTTTTATTTCTGGACTCTGGGATTTAGTCTTTTAATTATTGTTTAGTATTCTCAGATGTTTTGATTAGTTGATTAAGATGAAGTTGACAAAGACATGACTATATAAAGTTAACTAATATAAGAATTTTTTTTTCACGACTTTGTCGGTGCATTTTTAAATGAAATTTAGCTGAAGTGACAAAAGTGATTTAAATATATGAATACTTTAATAAAGAAATTGATTTATTGGGCTAAAATTTAGTACATGGTATTAATATTTAATGTGGATTATAATAATATATAAGTCCGCTGGTTCCCATACTAGAATTTCCTGTGTCCTGTAAAATTAAACCTAAAGTTTGTAAGTGTGGTAATCATAGGATTACCACAGAAGACTTAATAGTACCAAGGCACAGAAGGATGACTCTGCAAATAAGTTTAAACAAATAGCGACTCTTGCCACGACGCAATAGAGTTCAATTCAGCTCGCGCAGCGCTGCTTACCTACCAGTCATATTAAACCATATTCATATTTAACCTACAGAGCGCTTCTCTCTCTATCGCGTAGCTCTTACCTCTCTTGACGCCGCACAGTGGTCCTGAATTCACGTTTAGTGGACATTCGACCTTAAGTTGATATATCGAACAAAAAAATTGCTTCGATGGCATTTTCAATGCTGATAAACATTTGTTCTATCCAATTTTTCAAAAATAGATCTGGCACACATTGGAAATATTCTAGAAAAAAAATGTATGTAGAATATCTATTTTATTAAAGTATAACATAGAAAAGTTTAATGAAACAAATGTTGATCAGCATTGAAAACTCTATCCATAGAAATTGTGTGTTATGTTGTTCAATATTTCTACAGGTCGAATTTCCACTAAATTTGAAATCCGGACCATTGTGGGCCCAGCCGATGTACTTGTAGCTTCATACCTAAAGTACGGAGTGCGGTAGGCCTAGTATTACCACATTTACAACTAACTTCAGGTTGTGTGAGGGTAACCTGTAAATCTACATATTCCTGGGTCATTCATCTTTAGCCTACATCAAATTGAAAAAAAAAACACCACATGTACATAAATACATGTAAAATAAACATAGAAAGCTATCTAGATCCTCGACGGAGAAACGAGTAATCATCAAACAGTGCTATCAAAACGGCCACACGTCACGCTCAACCGCCATCGCTTCCCATCAGGCGTGCCGACTCCGTTCCCCCCTAAAACGAGACCGCATCTGATTGGTGGAACTGATTGGTTAAGCGTTAGAAAGAGAGGTGATGCGGCCAATCGGGAGCGGTGGAGTGTGCGGTGCTATCCGTTGAGTAGATCCGTTCGTGTTTCCAGCGCCGCTGCCGCCACCTCCACCGCCGGAGCGGTGCCACCGCGACGGGGCGCTGCGTCCGCCCCCGCCGCCTCCGCACTCCCGCTCTGAGACCATCACCTCGCACCAAGTCATGGCCTCGGAACAGCGCGCACATCAGGTGACAACACTACAATTTACTATTTTTAACCGATTTAAAAAAAGGAGAAGGTTCTCTATTCGATTGTTTCTTGTTTAATGTTTTACCTCAGAACTCCATCATTCATGAACCGATTTGGAAAATTAGCGTTGGGTTCAGTATAGCTACGAAGTGGTCCCATATAAATTTCATAGATATTTGACCTTGGACTTTGAAGATACATTGAAGTCGGTTTTTTGCTTGATAAAACGTATACTTGTTTATCTTTATCAAAATAGAAAAGTCACGCAACAACAACAGTAGTCGCCTTAAAGCAACAGCTTTAAACAGGTTTATTGCACATTAAATCTATCCTTAGTAATATTATAAACGCGAAAGTTTGTATGTATGGATGGATCTCCCATTCCCGGAGTTGACAAGGTTCGCCGTTGACGGATGCGTCAAGGAGGACATCATCATCATTATCAATTCGTTACTGCTAGTATAAGAAGATATTATGTAAGCGTTTTTGGGCAACAAATCCGACTCCGACAGCCGGGTGGAGCGCGCTCTGATGCTCTGCTTGGCTCGCTGTACTGTACTGACATACCGAATATTGTTTTTGTAACGCGCTCGCATCGGGCGAATACTCATGTCAGTCGCCACTTTCCTTTTCAACGTCTCAATCTAACTCATACCATTATCAACAGCTCATGATGCGAGAAGTGCAGCAAAAGCCCAGCTGAAATGAGCGCGGCGGCGGCGGGAGCGAATCGTCACCCTCGCAGCCGGAGCAAGCAACCACCCCCCATTTCAACTACCACCCTCAACAACCCTATATGCAAGCGCACGAACGACCTAAGCTGGATTTTTCCATCGAAGCCATCCTCAAGTACTAGATGGCTCATAAGCCTAAGACGGGTATTTGACAGGCCAAGTGTTTAACAAAATACGTGTTACAGTAACTTTATGCCGCAACATCTGAAGCTAAAAAAATCCATCTGTCCGTTCGTTTAGCCCTATAAACGAACGATCAGTGAGTTAAGCTTAACTTTTGGGGTAATATGATCTTTGACCTGTTAAACGACAGAAGGATTCATCAGATGAACTCGTATTGACTATGACAATCGTTTTGTTACATGTTTCAAGTTGCTGCAACGATGTGTCAGTGTGTTCTTTCGTTTGATGTGATTTTTTGTTTACGATCATGTCACATTAAACTAGGGAGGTATTTTAACCCTTCGAGCGCACAGTTAATTTAAGAACGACGTCACGTGGACCCGATAGGTCTATATATAGCGTACCATAACGGGTGATGAATACCTATGGTTCCGTATTTTGATAACGCACGCGGCTTCAGTGTATCAGTTTTATCATACATTGGTTTGGTCGTAGTGATGATAACGTTGAATGTTCGAACAGTTTACGGAGCTAGTAATACGTGTTATATACCAACAACATCATAAAGTGGAGAGGCACAGTGCTAAGAACTGTAATGCTAAGTTGAAGCGTGTACTTATACATTAAAGGCTCACGGCAACCAGTATCTGTTATTGTTAATTTGTAACGTCGATGTTATTAGTAATAGTTCACTGAATATTTGTTGGCCTACTGCGTATCTTTGACGTTGTAGATGGCGTCCCAATCGATCGTCTGTGCCTGAGAGCTGTCTACACAGATATATGCATATAGGCTTACTGTTGATGTAAATAGAATAGGATGATTTGAGCATTTACAAATTATCAATTTTTCATTACGATCATCAAATGTTTCCGAAGTTGATGTGCAAAGAAAAAACAAAAATTAAAAAAAGAAAAAAATAAAAAATAAAAAAAATCGATCCGCATTAAATTAGTTTAGTCAAATACCTTGTCTACATTTGGATCGATTGTTGGTGTTGGGGTGGAGTGGTTGTTTTGAGCGGCAGGGCGGCAGCGGCGCGTGGGTTACACTCGGATTCGCGCCATTTGCAGCGACGGAACCGAAACGAATGGGAACGAATGGGAATCATACTCATATGTAAATACATTCACTCTCATCACACTTTCCCAACTTTACTTTTGTACATAGGTTCAATAGTCGAGCACTATCGTTTTGGCTTAGAATTATTTTTAAGTCTAGAGTAATTTTAGGAAGTAATCCTGAAAGTCTAGGTTAAGTATTGTAAGTTTATTAAATTTAACAACACATCGCGGGGTTTGTGTATACGAATTTCAGAGAATTCGTTTTGCACACGGGGATATCAAAACTTGGGTTTAAGTGGACAAAGCGCGCATAAGTGCGGGTTCCAAGTTTACGCTACCGTACTCAACGAGAGTTTTCTCTCACACCGAACGGTAATTAGTATTGGCGCTTGAAAAAGACTGAATGTTAAAGTGTAGGAATAAGGTGTGACACGTCTTGTTGACACGTGCGGTGCCGTGTGCACCTATATGAATACTTCAACGGCATGTGGTACTTTGACAAATGTAGGTTTGTAGCAACCTGTTTGTTGTCCGGCGCGCGATATCGCGTATACGTAAGCACTGATTATATGCATAAACTACCGAATCGATACGGGCGTGTTAACTTTTGCTGGTAGGAGATTTTGCTCATGCCTCGCGGTGTACCTTCTGAACTTCGACAGTTATATATTTCGACACGATACTTAGGTACTTCGAAAAAATATAGTTCGACAAGTCATTGTTTCCACTGAACATAAACCGACAAGTATTAATTAGTTCGACAGAAAACACTTCGACAACACAAACGGCCTCAAAGACTAGGTTAGGTTATGTTAGAGCAGTGACCACACATCGCGCGAAAGTAAGAATACTCCGACAACACAAACGGCCTCAAAGACTAGGTTAGGTTATGTTAGAGCAGTGACCACACATCGCGCGAAAGTAAGAATACTCCGACAACACAAACGGCCTCAAAGACTAGGTAAGGTTATGTTAGAACAGTGACCACACATCGCGCGAAAGTAAGAATACTTCGACAACACAAACGGCCTTAAAGACTAGGTAAGGTTATGTTAGAGCAGTGACCACACATCGCGCTAAAGTAAGAATACTTCGACAACACAAACGGCCTCAAAGACTAGGTAAGGTGATGTTAGAGCAGTGACCATACATCGCGCGAAAGTTAGAATACTTCGACAACACAAACGGCCTCAAAGACTAGGTAAGGTTATGTTAGAACAGTGACCACACATCGCGCTAAAGTAAGAATACTTCGACAACACAAACGGCCTCAAAGACTAGGTAAGGTTATGTTAGAGCAGTGACCACACATCGCGCGAAAGTAAGAATACTTCGACAACACAAACGGCCTCAAAGACTAGGTTAGGTTATGTTAGAGCAGTGACCACACATCGCGCGAAAGTAAGTGTCGTGTCGAAATAAACGACGGTTGAAGTTTAGAGGGACACCCCAAGTCTCAGCCTTTCCGAGGCCCGCATGAGATTCATAAATTTCTTTGAACATGATTCGATGTTTTGCTTTAATATTCTCGCCATCGTGTACCATTTCGTTATTCATCCAGCCTTCCTTCTATCGTTCAGTGTGTTAAAAATGTTTGTTTTCATTTTATAAATTCGTTACTTATATGTGATTTTGGTATGAACGAATTTATCATCTTTAAATATTTTCCCAGAGGATTACCAACATTAATATTTTAATCAATAAATATAAATTTTACAGATATTATAGATAATGATAAACAAATTAATCAAAAATCAATGCAAATCAATTTTTAAAGTTAGTTCTTTAATTTACGAAAACAATTGAATCAGATTCTGAAAGGAACGTTGTAGGACAAAAATATGATTTTGGAAATATTGATATTATTAATAATAATATAAAGTTTATAATGTTATTAAATGTGGAGTGTGTTTAAATATTGAGTTGTAGTAAACATAGTCGTCAATGTTTTGAAAGATCCTCCCGTGAGAGTTTGGTGTCTAAATAAAACGATGATGAGACGACAACCCGTTGCGATTAGAACATTATGTTTATAATAATAAGAAATAATAGCAATAATTTTTTAAGTCTCGCTGTTTGGTGGACCGTAGGGTTAAAAGTGGGACAGTAAAGATTGTAAAGCAGGGGAAGACCCGAAAAAAGCAATGTAGAATAAGAACGATGTATATAAATACATTGGTAGCTATATAATGTGCGCCATCCTTTCTACATGACGTAACTTAAAGGTCCCTGGGCACATGTATCGGAAAATTTAAGAAAACAACCCTGCGACTGATTATTTAATATTTTTTCTTTTAGAAATAAATGCAATAATTAAGCACATCATTTACTTGAACTTTTAAATAATAATTAATTGCAAAATTTTAAAGTGTTTGACTTTTTACCAAAATATTAATGTACAACCTACTATTAATAAACTACTTATATTCAATATTTGGTCTTTTGATTTTTATTTTTACGAACGTGAATTTCCTTTATCCTATCCTAACCTAAAGTAGTTAAACTTGATTCATCTAATGGACACATATATAACACATTCTTGGCATATCCATCACAAAAAAATAAGTGATTCCGAAAATAATAATAAATTGGTAAATCCAGGCCCTAACTAGGACTCCAATAACTATGAGGACCATAGTCCTACAACACCCACACGAAACAAATGCTTGCGCTTTTTTTGTGACATTGTTCCGTCGCGGAATCGAACCCGCAACCTTAGAAGGCAGTGTATGAGATTTGAGGCAACCTGCTCAACCACTACACCATAGAAGCTCCCGAACTAATTAGAATTTGGTTAGTAATAGTTGTTATGGACGCTAATTTATAAACTAAGGAAGTATTTACAAGGCCTGTGCAGACTAGGGACTTTGAAACTACGTGTAAGTAAGTACCTGTGTCACTAATATTTTTCTTAAGAATTGTAGGCCATTCAGGCACAGGGGTCCTCTTCAGCTTGTAAAGAAACGCTTGGCGACATTAACAGCTTTTATTAAAGTACTAGTTAGGTTACAAATGTCGAGACGAGAGCTTAAGTTATAACTTACAATTTATAGGCTAGCTTTTGACCACTAGCTCACCTGATGGTAAGCGACGATGTGTTCTAAGTTGTATCACGCTCGCCTAGAAGATACCTGTTCTCTCTGGATCTGAATACTCCCAGGTTGTAGTTGTTTTGATTGCTTGACGTTATATTTCGGAAGGTTGTTCGGATACGTAGTGGGTCCACGGGGAATTATCGAGGGTGAGGGTGGGTCGTGACCCATACGATGACGAATATTTATTTATTTATTTCTTCTTACAGCTATCATTACAGGTATAATACCTAATGCGATAGTGTAGCTATCTTACCTATTTATAAAACACAAAATTTGTAATGTTATCTTTGTGAATTCATTCAGAAAACAAGAAAATAGGTCTACTTCAATTGCGGTCATGTGTGCGAGTGCGGAGTGCGCGCGTCAGTGACGCATCGCGTAGCAGGTTAGTTCTCGCGCGCGGCACCGCCAACAAACCAGGCCGCCGCTGCCGGCGCACGTACCGTCTGGAACGCAGAAGTACTTATATCTGCTTCAGAACATCAGCATTGTGTACCCTCCCTCTAAGTATTTTTAAAATATACGAATATATCTAAGTACACTTTCGAAGATGAGCTAAGTCGGTTCGGGGACTGTTGAAATTCAGAGGATCAATAGTTCTGGGCGAACGCGGACCACTAATTAGTGCTCTACACCCAGCGATTCGCTCTGATCTGAAACAAATATAATTTCCGAAACGCCCCAGTTGTTGCAAATACCTCGCTTCACTCAGTCAATTTTATTACGCTAACTAGCCTTTTCCCGCGACATCGTCCGCGTAGACGACAGAAGCCCATAGTCGTCTTCATCCAAAACCATTTTAGCAAGACCTCCCCAGTATATGGGAGCGCGTACTAGTAAGAGGTCAAGCTGTATCTTCGTAGTCACCCACCCAATTTCAATGTAACATACCCTATAATCTAAGTTGGGACTAATGCTACCAAACCCAAAAAACCGCATTAAAATCCGTTCAGCAGTTTCCGAGTCTATAGATAACAAACAAACAGACAAAAATTATAAAAACCGTAGTTTTGTGTTCAATACCCTGAATTGGAAATATTGACGTCAGGTCTGGATAGTCGATCCCAGTCGGTTTTTGAAAAACATCTACAATGTACAGAATTATCTCTTTTCCATTTTTATAATACTATAATAATAATAATAATAATAAAAGAAGTGTTGCCCATTACATATCTAAAATAAATGCTCTAAGAGGCCTCTACGTGTTGGACTTATGTCCCCGCGCAAGCCTTCCAAAGGACCGGGTGTATAACCCGCGAGAAAGAGCGACATAATAATAATATATATAATAATAAATAATTATTTATTCATTTAGAAATGTTGGTACAAAAAACTTAATATTAGAGCACTCGGTAACTTATTGTAAGGTTTACAAATAGATAGACGATTATTTTTAAACGACTTAAAAAAAGGAGGAGGTTCTCAATTCGACTGTATTTTTTGTGTTTGTTACCTTAGAACTCCGTCATGTATTAAACTGATTTCGAAAATTATTTTTGCATTCGGTGCAGTATAGCTTCAACTTATATATATACTCTAAGGAGTCTCTAAGGCTTCAACATTGTCTCATAAATTTCATCGATGTTCGAACTTCGAAGATAAATCAGAATTAAAGTTTGTTTTCTTTTTGTTATAAAATATTATCGTTATCGTATTATCTTTTTGGTGGTGGTCATTGGGAATTGGTGCACAAGCGGTTATTGACGGTTGTCAAACGCTACTTAACCTCGATATTGTCACAGAATACCTAATAATAATAATAAACAAACACTCGATAAACGAGTTATCATTTCACCAACAATAGTAAACACTTTATAGTTCATTGTACAGTCCAATCAAGTACTGTTCTGCCTATGCACCTATTTAGTTATTTACCTAATTAAGATTAGGTAGACGATAAGCCCGGATCTACTTATCGTAAAGGGATTTATTCGATTGGTGAAACGGGCTAGATTTCCCAATGCGCTAGTTTTAATGGGTAACTGCCTATTTTTACAAGCTTTTATTGTTTGGGCAGGCCTGGCGCACTCCGCACTGTAGGTACGAAGCTAGTCGGACAAGTACATAGTCGGACACCGACGGCGGGTCGCGCGTCATTACAAGTGCCGCGTCAGAAGAGATAAGAGCTATGCGATAGAAAGAGAGGCGCTCTGTAGGTTAATATGATTGGTAGGTATGCAGAGCTACGCGAGCTGAATTGAATTTTATTGCGTCACAGCAAGAGTCGCTATTTGTTTAAATTTCTTTACGGAGTGATGCTTCTGTCCCTTAGTATTCTGTGGTTTGGGTCAAATTTTGCAAGTTGAATCAGAACCACTTACTCTTATCCTACGGAGCTAAAATTGTACATACCTTCATGTCAAAGTCTACTGGTCGTAGGTTTCTCGTATGCGAGAGGCCGTCTGGGTGGGTACCACCGCTTTACCAGTTATTCAGCCGTAGTGCGCAAGCATTACTGTGTTCCGGTTTGAAGGGCATTGTAGCAAGCGAAATTACTGGGTGACGAACGCAGTGCAGCGCCACGCGATTTTGCAAAACAAAGTTCTGGATGGTGCTGTTTTTGTTATGCGCTGGCGTATTGTTTACCATCAGACAAACAACCAGCTCGTCTCGTCATACAATGACATAAAAAAAAGTCCGATGACAATGCAATGTTATGGTAACAGCCAGCTGATTTGATGATGGAGACGGAAGGTGGCAATGGAACTCCTTGACGGATAATCGTACACTACTAGTGTTTGGGCTCATTTTAATATGCTCGCGGTGCGGATTACGAATTTGGTAAAAGCTTGTCTCGATAAATATAATATAATAATATATAATATTTCAACAAAAATCTTGTTTTAGAATATTTTTGTACCTAGAGATATAGGTAGGTATACAGTTCTGGTATCTAAGTACACTATCTAGTTATATGTGTAGGGAATATTCCTTGTTTATAAAGATTTTTTAATCCCACCGTAAAACCCGTAGGTATATAAAGTATCATCATCATCAGCCCACCACGTTCCCACTGCTGGGACACGGGCCTTCTCTAATAGAGAGAGTATGGGTCATATTCCACCACGCTGGCCCAGTGCGGTTGGTGGATGTCACATAATATCCTTGAATTTTTGTGATTAATTCTTGGAGATGCTCACGATTTTTCTTATGTACATACCTACATAGATTACGTATACCTACCTACTACCTACTATCTTTAAACTGAATTGCATCACTCGTCATTGTTGCTGGCCTAAGTGGATCAAATTGGACAGCTTCCGCTGTTTAGGTAGATACCTACTATTATATCTTAGGTACCTACCAGTACCTACCCACATCTACATGTTGCTCAGTTGCTGTTCCAGAGATAGCTAGATGAAGTGAATCCTAATTGCCGCGCTACAGAAGCAAAACCGTGCCCTCCACGCTAAACTACGCAAATTTCCTACGTTTTAGTCGGCTCAAGCCGACCTCGGCGTAGAGAGCAGTTTTTTCTATGTCGAGATAGCCGACCTTAGCGGTAAACTGTTTTTTTGAAAGTATATCTGTTATGCACAAAGTGATTAATAGGGCATTATGAAAAATGCCCAATATGAGAGCAATTTTATAACAACTAGTATTGCAATTATCAAATTGACCGGGCATTATTTATAATGCCCGTCACCTATGAAACAGAATAATTAAAACCAGGTTTTATCTACGGCAATACTATGTTTTGATATACCTACTACTAATGTTATTTCTTTATATTTTTGATATTATTTTTAAACAAATGATGTTTTGTTTAATACAGTATTGTTTTAATAACTAGTTCAGGGCAAAGTCAAACCTAGGTACGACGACGAGCGAAGCGAGGACGAGTGTTAGGTTACTGGTGCACCATTACGCGCGAGTCGAGCGAGCGTGCCGCGGCAGCGGCCGGCGACGCACCAGAAGAATATCGCACATAAATATGACTTTGGCTTATTCTAAACATATGTTATAAATGTCATAATTTAAAGAAGTAGGTAAGTTAAATGTATAAATATATAGTATTTATGTTTTTGCATTACCTCATTGTATTAATCATCATCATCATCATCATCAGCCAATCACGTTCCCACTGCTGGGGCACGGGCCTTCTCTCATAGAGAGAGTATTAATCATATATAGGCGTCAATAAATAAATAACTCTGACTCTCTGAGCGAGTGTAGCTCAGTGGGAGCACGTGCGACTTTCGAACCGACGCACCCGAGTTCGAACCTCACTGGCCCCGCACCACTGACTTTCTTAAGTTATGTGCGGAATTAACACTCGCTCGAAAAACGGTGAAGGAAAACATCGTGAGGAAACCAGCATGTTCAAGAATTAATCACAAAAATTCAAGGACATGTGACATCCACCAACCCGCACTAGGCCAGCGTGGTGGATTATGGCCCATATTCTCTCTACGAGGGAAGGTCCGAGTCCCAGCAGTGGGAACGTAATGGGCTGATGATGATGATGATGAAATAAATAACTAATTACATTGCTGGATCTAAGTACTTAGATATTATTTTATCACTTGGCATTAGGTATTTGAAGAAAAAAACTTCGGCCACTATGTACTTACCGTATCACTAATGCAATAACTACCTACCTTATTAAAATATTTCGAAAGCACTATCTTCATAACATATCTTCCTTAGATAAAATGATTGATTCTCCACTGTGACATTAAATTATAATTCGTAAAGCAAAGAATTAACAACTAATCTCAGATAATAAAACCAAAGTGGTCTCTAATCGATTGGGTATTTGTGGATAGAAGGTTCTGTAGTACCTACATCTCTTATTTGTTGTAACTATAGTAACATTATATATATCTAACAAGGAAATCTAGTATCTACGATAGTGACCTTACTCTCTACTTCGTTAATTGCATAGACGTTAACTGACTTTAATATAAAAACAAGATGTCACGCTACACTTAATAATTTTTCTTATTCTATACTTCTATCATAACGCTGCAATATAGTCATATAATAGGCTAATGAGTAATTTTAAATCGAACTTAAGCTGATACATAGAATAATACTAAGAATGTCCATTAACACTTTTCTTGTTGTCTCTATTAAGACGAAGACACTTTGTTCATGTGTTCTTTCTGTGTAACAATTTCTACATTAGGTACACTAATTGCACTACACTACCTCAATCGGTTTAGTTCTTTTGAAACTTACAGATGACTTGCCAAAGTAGGTTGGTATAGTAGGGTAATTCAGTTAATAGTTTTTTATGTTAATAGTTTAGAATAATGAGACGAGCAAGCCGTTCACCGTATGGTAAACGCCACGTCTGCCCATAACAATTGCAGTGCCATCCAGAACTTGTGATACCATAAAAAGCACTGCGTAGCACTGCATTGCGCTCATCACCCCGAGACATCAAATATTAAGTCTCATATATGCCCAGTAATTTCGCTGGCTACAATGCCCTTCAAACCGGAACACAGTAATGCTTGCGCACTACTGCTTGGCGGCAGAATAACTGGCAAAGCTGTGGTACCTAGTCCTGCCTAGACGGCCTCCCGCATACGAGAGACCTACCACGAGTAATTAATAACTACGTTCTAGTCGTCACCATCATTCTCATCATACATCAGTCCACCGATGTAAAGATTGTATTACGCGCACTTCTAGACGCTGACGCTGTGCTATTCGCTGGCCTGCTGAACGCTGCGCTCGCGTCGGTCCTTGACCAGTATCACTATGGGTAGGTGTACTCTATAGGTGTTTAATGGGTAGACGGTACCTACACTATTATTTGGTTCAGCATTTCAACTCAACGGCGCAATGTTACCATCAAATTCTCTGACAAACTGGTACCTAATTGGTAGAAGGGTGGAGGCAAAAAAAAGGGCTATTTAAATACATGAACCTCATCGCCACTAGGCTGTCGAAAATGTATTTTCAGGTGTTGAGAAATTAAAAATATGCTTAAGTACTATTAAGTAAAATTAAAATAAACTAAGAATGTTTCTTACGTCGCTATCGACGTCACAGTGCAAATAATAAGCAGTACCAAGGCCAAGCAGTCGCTTAGTACTAATTATTAATCGATCAAATTTGTACGAATAATAATCGCATATCGCTATACATTTTATCGAGGAATCCTAATGAAATCCATTTCTTATCAGCGACAAAACGCACAGCACATTTCACATCGTAATCACGACTAACGCGACTACCGTTTTTCAATTAAATAAATTTAATAATGTGTTTTAATTTAATATGTAGTGTTATTACAGCAGCAGTGGGATGTATTTTAGTGATAGGCAGCTGTTTGGTCAGCTTTCTGCTTGTGCCGGGATTAGTGGAAAATCTAATTATTAATGTAAGTATTTTTTACGAATAATATATCGTTATATATCATGAAATGTGAGGAATGGAACGGTGGTAGGTAGACGCAGACATTAACCCTGCAGAGGGACAAACTAAGCTGATAATATTCATATACCTACATTTTATAACTAACAGCAATCGACTTCACTTTTGATGTATCTTTGAAGTCCAAAGTCGAATACCTATGAAATTTATATTAGACCACCTTGAAGCTATACTTACTGAACTCAACGCAAATAATTTTCCAAATCACTTTATATATGACGGATTTCTGAAGAAGCAGAATAAATAAAAATAGAAGAGAAACTTCAGCTTTTTTGAAATCGGTTAATGAAAAATACGAACGTAATTAGGTTTATATATCGTTCCTAAAAAGGTCCATCTACTGTGAGAGTAGGCGTGGTGAAAGGGCTAACCAGTAAGATCAGATTTTAGTACCTAACCTATATACCCATCAGACCTACCTATTCAAAAGCGTTATCAGGACTTCACAGTGCGTTTAAAACACTGCTCGTCGCATCGAACCTCTTTTTGTATCTAGCTTATCTAGGTACCTCAAAATGATAAATTGAGTTTACGGAATCCATTAAGGTTCGTGTCTTATAATCGCTCTTACCTTTCCTAATAGTCGTTAAAGGTAAGCCCTTAGAATCCCAAAACGGTATCCATTACATTTTCAGCTGATAACAGTTGCTTTCTTTGGCGCATGTTTAAGGGAGCGGAGAGCCCACTGTTATGACTTTATTAGTTTTACCAATACTTAGGAATCGCTACAGAGACCTTTATATGAATTGCGCTTTTAAAGGTCCAAACACTGTCCCGGATTGGTAATTTCCTTTACGGGGAGCAAACGCAGCATTTCCCCGATAGCTTTACCATGCCCAAATGCTTATGTAGTATAATCTGCACACATCTGCGCAATGTGATAAATACTTACCTATAATTTCAATTATCTACATGACTTTACTCGCCAATCTGCCATCACGACGTCAATGGATTATGGTAACCATTTTATCAATATCTACGACTCTAATTGGGCGTTCTCTACCGCGGCTTCGTCTCTAACGGAATCCCGATGAGAATGAATAATATTGAGATAGGATGAAAGGTCCCCATATATACATACAGCTAGCAATGTTTCTGTAATTTCGGTAGTCAGAGCGAGTGTGCCTCAGCGGGAACTCGTGTGCCTTTCGATCCGACGCACCTGGGTTCGAATCCCGACTCGGCCCTGCACACAATGACTTATAGTTAAGTGCAGATTTTGTACGCTCGTTCTAAAACAGTGAAGGAAAACATCGTGATGAAACCCGCTTACGCTCTTTGGAGTGGTAGGCTCTGGCCGTGGTTGTAATACCACCCACCGAACAAAGCCATGCCGTCAAGCGACCGAGTCGTGTTTCGGGGCGACGGGTCTGAGCATCCGCTCAACTGCCGTCTCTCTCTAGATCTATGTACTCCATCTTAGGCCACATCATCGCTTCACATCAGGCGAGATAGTGGCCAAACATAGATCTATTAGGCGTAAAAAAACCCTATTGCGTTATCCTTACCGCATCGTTATATAACACAACTTAACAAAACAGGTACTTACGACCAATTCATTTCTGAGCTGAAATTATTAAAGCCGTTATTTGCAAATTTTTTTACGAACGAAAGTAAGAGTTAAATCACTACTTCCCTATTCCCTAACTATTACCATCATTTCATAAATTGTTGCTGGGGTTAGGGTAAATCTAAATTTTCTGAATCTAGGTGTTGTAGTTAGTAGGCATCCTATATAAGTCGACGCTTTCATAAAGGTAACAGTCCAAGTTAAAAACGACTGTGAAGTTGTGAACACACCCCCGGAAATATTTACACATGCATACTCACAAGGTATGGCCGAGTTTTCCCTCGCTGTCAAAGGCATTTTATGTAGGTATATTTTCGTAGGAATATTTTGTAAAGGTTAAGTTCCCGTTCCCGTTCCCGACACTGGCTGAGAGACTGGGTCCTATTCATAAACTAACTCGAAAGGGAGATTTACTAGTTACACGAGGCAACACGAAATACGTGCGAGGTTGTTATTGTGCGCGAATTAAATGCTCTGGCGTTTCTCCTCTCATAAAGAAAGTATGGGTCATAATCTACCACGCTGGCCCACTGTGGTTTGGTGGATTTCTTGGACATGCCGATGTCTTCGCGATATTTTCCTGCACTGTTGTAGAGCAAGTGATTAATTTGCATATAAACTTTCAAAATCAATGGTGCAAAGAGTCAATGGTGCAAAGAGATATTCAAACTCCGAAAGTTAGATCAAAAGCACAAGTTCTCGCTGAGCCAAACCGCCACAAATTTTTATCAGCGTCTTCTTATTCTCAGGAAGTGGTGCTGCTCAATGAAACGATACAATACGAGAGGTTCGAGGAGATTCCCTTTCCTCTGAAGTTCCAAATCAAAGTCTTCGAGATCAGCAACCCCGAGGAAGTCCTGAACGGTCACGTGCCTATCATGAATGAAGTAGGACCTTATGTATACAAGTAAGTAATACCGAACAACAGGGCTGTCCGCCCAAGTCAGACAAACGATCACCGATTTTTGACGGTGAAAATAAAACATACGGAGTTTCAAACAAGGTTTTTCGGAAATAAATAATAAATTTTAGAAGAAAACAAAAACCGACTTCAAAACTAAACTTAGGTATTTTTTTTCGTTTTTGTTGATTTTTTCGAAAAGTGTTAATACAATTTCCATGAAATTTATATGGGACCACCTCTGAAGTATGAACTACCTACCAAACAAAAGAAAACATCAGAATCTATTTATAATTGGTGGAGTAATCCAGTAACAAACTTACAAAAAATCTGTCGAATTGAGAACCTCCTCCTTTTTTTAATTAAATTTGCCTTCTAATCTATCTCTATATTATTATAAAAATGGAGCCAATTCTGTACAGTGAAGATATTTTTTATAAACTAACTGGGGTCGACTATTGTCTACGAGAGACTAAAGTGTATCTACTGGACACGAATCCACGTCTTTTAGAATGTTTGTCTGTTTGTTTATTTGTATGTTTGTTAAAATACGAATATGTCACAGGAAAAAGCTAGTTATATTCATATAATCATAATACAGTAAATGATTTTACCCGTGTTTACTCGTGGTAGGTTTCTCGTATGCGGGGGGCCGTCTGGGTAGGTACCACCGCTTTGCCAGTTCTGCCGCCAAGCAGTACTGCGCAAGCATTACTTTGTTCCGGTTTGAAGAGCATTGTAGCCAGAGAATGTCTCGGGGTGTTAAGCGCAACCCAGTGCTACGCAGTGCTTTTTATGGTATTAAAAGTTTTGGGTGGCGACTTACCACCAGGCTAACGACTTGCTAGTCTTATTACTCAGTACAATAAAATTAAAAATAACTACCTAGTTTAAATTACAAAAATACATTTCCAAATTATAAAATATTATATAATAACTATTTTTATCCCTGGGTTATTAAAAATAAGTAGTTAAAGGGCTATTATTAACTTCAGCTGTCGCACCAATATGTTTTAGCATTCTTATTTTAACATTATTAAAGCTACCTTTATGAAAAGTACGTTTTATACTGTAAGCATAAACAAGCCAACTCTCACAGCTCTCACTCGACTGTCTCTACTAAATGAGATATTAATTTGGAACTTTACAAATACCTGCATCATACGTCCACTGCCGGCAAAGGTTAGTTGGGAATAGGGATTGTAATCCCGCAAAACGGGATCACGCATTCCCGCGGGATCCCGCTGCTTTTATTAATCTGCTGGAGCACCTTCAAAGCGCGGATCCGTGGATCCCGCGGGAATGCGTGATCCCGTTTTGAGGGATTGCAATCCCTATTACTAATTTTTATTCCACATATCCACGGAATAAAAATTTGGCGCTAAAACTTTCGCGTAAATCGCAAGTAGCACGAGCGCGACGTTGAAATGAACCAAAATATAAAACTGTTGTTAGGAGTAAGGGTAAAATTAAACAAAACTATTAAACTATGACAAACATTTATCATCAGTTTCTGTTGCTTAATGTAAGAAATGTTTAAAAGAAGTTGATTTTTACACAAAACTCTGTAGTTTAAATTTGATTTTATAACATAATTTCAAAGATACGGGATCCCTCGTGATCCCGCGCGGGATTGAGCTATCCCGGATATCAATCCCGCGGGATTGAATGAGCTACGAGATTGCAATCCCTAGTTGGGAACAAGTGCGGTCACCCGTTTATAAACTACATAATTAATGCAGATGCAAAGGATGTTCAGTTGCTCTCCGGTATCCGGCCAAAAGCCGGACACTTTCAGAACTCAGTTAAGATTAGTACGAATGTAGACACAATAAAACAAAATGTGATTGGATGAAATAGACCTCGTTTATTCAAACCAAATTATACAACAATTTAACTGTAAATGTAAAATTAGGTATGTGTAAAAAATGCTGAGTTCTCAAATCAAATAAAAGTACGCGAATAAAAAGTAAGTTGTGTTCATCAAGTATTCATGACATTGAACTGTACTGACATTATATGACTGTATGACATTGTACTGTATTGGTAGGTGTACTTGTAAGATTCCAACCTTAGAAGAAAACCTCATGAATGTTGTGCATGACAGGAATTACTTACTCCGATTCGTAATTACGAATCTTCGTTCCTTCGGGTGAAAGGGACAGCGCTATGCAACAGGCATATGAGTATCTCTTTTAGTCCGCACGACCGAACTAAAGCAACTCAGTGGGCCCCCTGTAGGTACATGTGTTTTGCTACTTTTGGGTTGTTAATTATAGATTACCTTTAATTATCCATACGGTGAAATGTCCTGTTTATAGCAGACAAATCCATAGGATATCATCTGTAGGGACGAACTGACATAAAAAATATAGCTATAGGTAATATATTATTCCATAATACACAAATATTTTTGTTAAATTTCCGTCCCACTGTTGGGACGATATCGACGGCGGTAAGACCAACAGAAATGCACGATAAATCTCAAAATATTTTTGAAATATTTATTGTTACCAGATTGTAGGTTTCCTATACAATCTACCCTATTTGGATGTGCAACATTATTAATTTTATTATATATTCTAGATTATAATATAGGTTGCAAACAACAATTTAATTACCTATTTATAAGTCAATGAATAAAAATAATCATCATATACTAAATACATATCTGTGGTTACTGTGCCTTTTCACAATACACACAGATATAGGTCCACCTACCACGCGTTATAGGTCAATCCGATGGGTAAGTCTGTGTGTGAATGGCTACCTAGGCCGCGTTCAGAAATGGGTAAATGTTCACGAGTGAATACTTGTCAGTTAATCTCAGTGATATGCCAAGTTAAAAATTAACTAACGCCTTTCTGAACGGGCATCGAGTAATACAATGAGCCAGCCAATCAAAACCAATCATTTTCAAGACCGAGATTTCCCGCGCTTTTGTTTATCAGATTTAACTGCGTTATTTTGGCTAACATCGGAATTTTACCTTATATTTTGCTTCAAATACACGAACCGCTTATTTTATTTATATGTACAAAAAAATCAATGCAAAAATATTGCAAAATGTAAAGGAAAATGACAACTGACAACTATTACCTGACAGGTGAGAATCGTAACCCGCTTTCTTATCGGTGAATATTTTCACCTGTCAGGTGAACTTTTACTCTCCCCAATTGGTTTTCTGAACGGCTCAGGGTAAATGTCAAAGTTCACCTGAGTCATTTCTGAACGGCGAGGGTAATAATTACATTAACTGGGTGATTTCTGAACGCGGCCTTAATGTGCAGCCACTTGGACATAACGCATGCTAAATGCGGGTATCCGGCCAAAACACTATCCGTTGCATATCTATGAGTCGTGCTCATGTACTGTGCAGAATAATCCAAACTAGCTGCTCCCCGCGGCTTCACCCGCGGTTTTATGGGGTAAAAAGTATCCTATGTCCTAAAGTATCTACATAGTAAACTTCATCATAATCCGTTTAGTTGTTTTTACGATATTGTGTAATAAAAATCCATCCATCCTCACAAAGTTTCGCATTTATTTATAACTAGCAACCGCTCGCGACTTCGTTCGCGTCGACATAATAAATGTAGCCTATGTCACTCGGTAATAGCGCAGCTTTCTATTACCGAAAGAATTATTCAAATCGATCCAATAGTTTTTGAGTTAATTCGTTACAAAAATACACAAGTACATACATTTTCCCAAAAAAAAACCGACTTCAATAAGTCCAAGGTCAAATATCGATGAAATTTTAATGGGACTATTTCGTAGCTATACGGAACTCAATTTTCTAAATCGGTTTATAAATGACTGAGTTCCGAGGCCATAAACATAAAACAAACCATTGGATTTAGAACCTCCTCCTTTTTTTTAAGTTCCAGTTTTTAAAAATTTTTTTTGTTTGTTTGTTTGAAAGCGTTAAACTTAAAAACTACTGAACGGATTTTGATAAAATTTCCAGGAATTTGTTTAATTAAATCCTGATTCAAATATAGGATATCGAAATTTTGAAAAATCTTCTTATGGGGGGTTAAATGGGGGGTGAAGTTAGTATGGAAAAAAGTTATTTGATTGTCCTAGAATCTTAAAACTCAGACTGAATACTTATAATTACAAATTAATAAATACGGGTTCGAGCATTTTTCAAAATTTAGCTTCTTTAAGCAATGACGACAGAAAATAGATAAAATTAGTCTGACTTTCAAACGCTGTGTAGTACTACGAAAATGAATGAAATACATAGGTGTAAAATTATAATTACATAAAAAAATATCATGGTAGAAATATAATTTCAGCGTTTTCAGGAAATCTTACAAAATAACTTGGAATCTTTACACGAAAGAAACTATAATTATTTCAACACTTGAAAATTAGTTTATGCAATAGAAAGTAGATGGCGTTAAAATTATAATTACAAAAAAAATATCATGGTTGAAATATAATTTCAGCGTTTTTTTTCAACACTTGAAAATTAGTTTATGCAATAGAAAGTAGATGGCGGTAAAATTGAAACTCGCAACCATAAAATTACTTTTTGGAATGCACCAGACCAGTGAATAATGTTAAAATATTTTTCTTTTCCAATGGCGGTGTGGCGAATTTTGGCTTCAACCGTCCGGCTCAAACCGGCTCAAACCGTCGTAGTATCTGTACCTATATATTTTAGGCTTAAACAAATAAAAAAGGCGGACGGAATCTCGATAGCATAGCATTATTTTTTTTATGTGACGGCCGATCGGCTTCACATGATGTAAATGCGTGCGTGACGCTTGTGTCTTACGTAGCATTGGATTCTTATTGGCTTGTGTGTGTAAGCGGACCGGCCGACCGAAGCACCAAATTTGGCGACGAGTTGTCTTTTTTATTCGGGGTTTTGTATAGTATAAATACGTAAGTAGGTAATAGTTCGTTTTCTTTGGTATAAGCAAAGAAAACTAACTATTACTAAGTAAAGATGTGACACTCCCACCCCCCATCCCATCTATTTATCTTTAAATAAAGAAGCATTATCTTATGCAAGACAAAAATCCAGCCTAATTTACTAACCTACCCTTTCACTGACCTAAAAGTAGCTAAATGTAAAATAAAAACGGGAAAGGGAAAACAAAAATATATGTATTTATATATATATATATATATATATATATATATATATTAATTAATTAAATCTATTGTTTTCATCTTTTTCTTATCCTTTTCCCGTTGTCATTTTACATTTAGCTACTACGTTTCATTTCGCATATGTATATATATATATATGTATATATATTTATACAACAGTTTTACTAACTGCATTCTAATTGCAGTATAAAACGTACAATAATAAAATATATGTGATCAATATATATACTATGCTTCAATGAAGTTAGTAAAAAACTTATAAGGCGCTAGCTGCGCCCTGCGGTTTCACCCGCGATTTCCCGGGATAAAAAGTAGCTTATGTGTTAATCCAGGGTATAAGACATCTCCATACTAAATTTCATCCCAATCCGTTTAGCCGTTGCAGCGTGAAAGAGTAACAAACGTACATCCATACATTCTTACAAACTTTCGCGTTTATAATATTAGTAGGTTTAATTTTGAGTAGAATGGCACCATCACGTCATCAGAAACAACATGACATGATATTTGTTTAACAATGAACCTTCTCACCACAGATTAGGTAATAACCACTTAAAACGCACACCTTCTATAAAACGATAGAAACCGACGCAATCAGGAAGTTCAAATCTGAAATAATATATTACCATGCTACGAGTTTGCATAGTCACCAGTCTGGCCTACTTTTATATCGATTCGCTGAGACCAGTGTAAATTTTATAACATTTTAATTTAGATAATAGTGTTTACGCCTAGTAGTTTTTAGTAGGAGTTTCTTTTCATAAGTATTTTAAGCTTTTGCTGACAGAATTTTATTTAGTATTTCGGTATCTGACATACATGTACAGGGTAGGCAGTGGTTGAAAAGCCTTTAGTAAATAAAAACAAAATTGTTACCGAAAGTTCAAGGGCCATGATTTAAGGGAAAACTAAAAGAATCGAAACAGGATATCTGGCGTCGCTAACAATTTACTTTAGTTTAGGAGTACTACATTTGGCCAGGTTCTAGAAACTTCCTTGCTGAAAACTCGATTTTCTGCTTCAATATCATAATTATTGTTTCAATACTTTCAATATGACAGCCTCTGTGGTGTAGTGATTGGACAGGTTGGTTATCCCATTCACCAATGAGGTTGCGGGTTCGTACCCCGCGACGAGACAAAATAAATTATATGCACAGAAAAAAAGCCCAAGCATTTGTTCGGGTTTAGGTGTTGTGGGATGGTCTTCATAGTTCCTGGTTCCCTAGATACAGGGAATCCTAGTTAGGGGCTAGTATGAGATCGTTTGGCGTATTTATTTATTTTATTTTATGTCGTAGACGGTCGTAGGCTGCGTAGCACGTAGCACAAGCGTAGCCGGTTACAATAATTATTGAATTTAATATTTTTGTGAAAGTATTACAGCACCTTGTCGTAACAATAGAAACGAACGTACCACAGTATCGCCAAGCATCATCATCAAACCACACTAAACCACAGAATAAATAATTTGGAAAAGTTGGAAAAATTTAAAAAAATAAAAGATGGCGGCCATTTTGAAAGTTGCTCCGATCCGACTGAAATTTTGCATCGCGAGGTTTTCGGGGTCGTAGATTACGATCATTAAAAATAAAAAGACACCGGTTTAGATTTTGAATGTTAGTTATAAAACGGCTAAGACTCACGGAAACGTCGAAATTACTCTAAAGGTTTCGGACATTTTAGAAGTTATTTTTTAGGGTTCCGTACCCAAAGGGTAAAACGGGACCCTATTACTAAGACTCCGCTGTCCGTCTGTCTGTCTGCCTGTCCGTCTGTCACCAGGTTGTATCTCATGGACCGTGATAGTTAGACAGTTGACATATTCACAGATGATGTATTTGTGTTGCCGCTATAACAACAAATACTAAAACAGAATAAAAAATATTTAAGTGTGGCTCCCATACAGCAGACATGACTTTATGCTGCTTTTATAGATAATGGTACGGAACCCATCGTGCGCGAGTCTGACTTGTACTTGGCCGGTGTTATCAGGGAGTTATGAGATCAACCCGCAGCGTACATCGCGAGCGTTCGCATGTTACTCCCAGAAGATGGACTTCTAAAATGTCCGAAACCTAGTCGGAGTAATTTCGACGTTTATGGTTTAACCGTGAGTCTTAGCCGTTTTATATCAATAATACATAGATTTAACAGTCAACTGGTGTGAATCAGACACACCATTTGGGAGTTTTAATATGACTTGTAAAAAGCAATCATGTGAAAATGGCATACGCGTCTTTGTGATACGAGTACTTACTGGGAATCTGCCAATGACAAGAATTCAGATTTGTATACAAATAATTGTATGTTGTTTTTAACCGACTTTAAAAAAAAGGTTCTCTATTCGATTATTTTTTTTGTTTGTTACCTCAGAACTTCGTCATTCATGAACCGATTTCCGGTTTAAAGAACATTTATTCTCTTTAAGAAAATTACAATTTCGCTTATAAAGAGAACTTATTTTAAACTTATAAATTTTAAACAGTGAGCATGCATTAACTAGGTACTTAAGTCTAAGGAAACTTAAAACATAGGATTCAAGCAGCGCATTAATCATTTGTTCTTAACTATTATTATTACATTTTCCTGTATCTTTTTTTTTTTTAAACAAGTAGGTTTAATTACTAGAATACTAATTTTAGCGGTTCGACCGCCCACAGCACTATTTAAGTTTTAAGTTATGTTTTTATTTACCTTTCGTTATATTATTTGTATACAACAAGGTATTATCAATCAGTCAATCATCAACACAATTAGCGGTTATTCGAAAATTCTGCGATTGCTGTAGCAACACCGCAGCCGCGTAAATATTTGTCCAGTTGTTTGTGTCAACGCTAAGTCGTTTTGCATTGTCACGATGCGGCCTGAGACAGGGTCGAACTTAACAAAGACTATCAACTTTTTATTTATGTAATATTTTCCATGACAAATGTCTTAGCTTGCTTTTTAAATACATTCATAGATTTTAGGTTCTTTATGGATTTTGGTAAAATATTATATAATTTGGCTCCTTCGTACATTATATTTTTAGTTCCATAACGGGTTCTAGGAAAAGGTAGGTATATATTGTCAGAATTTCTTAGTGTTTTCGTCTGTATTTGATTATTTTTAGTAAATGATATTTCCGAGTGTATTTCACCATTTATAATTTTATGTATTAAGATATAAGTTTTATATGTATATATTTGTTTTAGATTCATTAACTTTGTGTCTGAGTATAGTTTTTTAGTTGGAGTTAAATAGTCATAGTGAAATAAGACTTTAATAATTTTGTTCTGTGCAATTTGGAGATCTTTTGTGTTAGAGATAGCTGCATTGCCCCATACTTCCACTAAGTAATCTAGGTGTGGCTTAACTAAAGAATTGTAGATATTAAGACGAACTTGCTTAGGTAGACATTTTACAATATTACGGATGACCCCTGTCAATGAAGTAATTTTTGGTTTAATGTGTTCTATATGAGCCTTCCATGTAAGGTTATTATCAAGAATCAATCCCAGATACTTTTCCTGGGTTTTTTCCTGTAAAATCTCGCCATTAATGTGAAAATCTATGTTTCTTTGAATTTTTTTATTTATTGACGTGAAAATTATGTAGCAAGTTTTTGATGTGTTTACTGTTAGTAAATTATGTTGAAACCATTTAAAAAGTAAGTCTAAATCTTGTTGAGCCATTTGAAAGATGTCATGAAGTGAACGTCCAAAATAGAAAAGACATGTATCATCTAGAGAGTTAAGTGTCCTTTAAGTCCTACTTCGTGAAGGTTATTAATATAAATCAAAAAGAGCAAAGGACCCAGGATTGATCCCTGAGGAACACCGCAAGTTATGGGTAAGGCGCTACTTTCATATTTGCCAATTTTCACCAATTGATATCTGACATTTAAATATGATTCAAACATTTTGTAAGCTGTTCCTGTAATTCCTATATTTTTAAGTTTATTCAATAGTAAGGGGTGACTGACCGTGTCGATTTTTGAATTTGGACATCGATATTTGACCTTGGACTTCGAAGATACATTGAAGTCGGGTTGGGAAAACGTATACTTGTAATAGCATAAAAAGCACTGCAAAGCACTGTATTGCGCTCATCACCCCGAGACATCAGATATTAAGTATCTTATGCCCAGTAATTTCACTGGCTATAATGCCCTTCAAACTGGAACATAGTTACGCTTGCGCACTCCTGCTTGGCAGCAGAATAACTGGCAAAGCTGTAGTACCTATCCAGACGGCCTCCCGCATACGAGAGACCTGTCACCTATTTAATTAGCCGTGGCTCCATTATATACTGAGCTGAGATATAATATAAACTTAAAATATACCTAATAGAAACTAATAAAATAATAAACAACATAATTGTTAAAATAATATAAACTTTAAAGAGAAGATATTTAATGTTTGACACTTGACACGTGTTCTGCAATAAAATAAATAAATATAAATAAATTAGCAGCCTGCCCCGGCTTCGCACGGGTATTTAACAAAAAAAACAAAATTACGTCCCTCCCGTACGGCCCGTACACCAGTGACGCCTCCTACATTGCATAAGGTGCTGCTTAGCTAGCCGAGTAAGCGGCTACCACGTAACTTTTTTATAATACTTACTTTTTTAAACTCGTGATATCTTTCGAATGGAATATCCGAATTGAATAATTCAAAAAGTTTTATAAAGGTATTGAAACAGTCTTGAATATGAAGTATTTATTTTGGTAAGGATTAATACCAAGATACAAATAAAGAACCTTTTCTAGCGGCGACATTTCAATTAAGTTTATAAAATAAAAGAACACTTATTGTGGCATAACTATAACAGTTAGACAAATGTATGCAGACGCGACACTTTTTGTAAATAATGATATGTTCTGCAAAGTCGTAGAAAATTATTTTATTCTATTATAAATAGTTTTCGCAGCGCACGCGAAATAAAGAATATTTTAGGTATTATTTTTACACCTTGGTTACATTATTAGAGCTTTAGTAAGGATCCCTAATTTAAAAAAATATAATATAGCCTATATCATCCGGGGATAGTGTAGCTTCCCAACAGTGAAAGAATTATTCAAATCGGTTCAGTAGTTTCGGAGCCTATTAAATGCAAACAAAAAACAATCAAATCTTTCCTCTTTATAATATTAGTTTAGACTAGTGATGTGCCGGATCATCAAAAATGTATATCCGTGGACACGGATCCGGATACGAATATTTAGTGTCAAGATCCGCGGATACGGACTTTACTTTATTACTCAATCGGTCACGCGCCGACACGGCACGTGACCTTGAAACGATAGTTGACGTCACGCCCGCTGCTACGACGGGCAGGACAGGTTTCGACTTGCATTGCTTAGCATCTTTGAGTTATATACTATTGGTATGGTAACTTACTAGAATATATGTTTGCAATTAAAGGTGCCAAATATTTCATTTATAGAAATAAAAAATACTCTGTATGGATTTTTTTAAATTATACTACTTAATCACATAATCTTAGTTATTATGCATCATTTTACCCTGTCCATTGAATTTGAAAATTAATAAAAGATCCGTAAAAGATCAGCGAGAAAATTGACGGTTATTTCTTCCGCGGATGTTCGCGGATACGGATACGGATAGGGATATCCGGAACATCACTAGTTTAGACTAGTAATTTCGCTGCTTGCGCTGCTAAAGCAGCTCGCGTGGGGGGTGTTGTGTTTTTTTTTATATAGAGGCCTATCGATTACGGTTCAAAGTTATTTCCTTTTTTTTGTTCTGAAAAAACTTTTGTATGACCTTGAAAAATTGCGGTATCAATTTTTTTTATAACGTAATCTAAGCTCTCAAAAGCCACCATTGTTTTTCCAACTTTTCCAAGTGTCCCCCCATCGTCCTCTATGACATTTAGTCGAGCACTCTATATCTATCTCTTACCGTTCTAAAAAAATATGCATTTTATTTTTTTATGGCGGCTATGTTTTGTTGCACGGCAGCCACCTGTTTTTTCAAAAATTCTAATCTAGCCTAAAGTTTTGAGCATATTTAGTTCAAGTGGTACCCCCATCCGATTTATAGAATCCGAGATCCCCTGAGCAGTTCCATCATGGAAACCACCTTGTGGTGATCGGAGTTTTCTGGTCGGTTTTAAAACCTCTATGTTGTATCATACCAATATACCAAACAATCCCCCCCACCATAACGGCATCTGGGAGGACAATTCTGTCAGTCAGTGAGTGGTAATCCATCTTTATAATGATAGAAGAAGAAGAAGAAGAATAGAAACATAGAATACGCCCAACGATCGTGGCCCCTAACTAGGATCATCTATATCTAGGGAACCAGGAACTACGAGGATTATGGTCCCACAACAGACACGAAGCAAATGCTTGCACTTGATTTTTAACTAGCTGCGCCCCGCGGTTTCACCCGCGATTTCCCGGGATAATAAGTAGCCTATATGTTAATCCAGGACCTAAAGTACCTACATAACAAATTTCATCAAAATCGGTTGGGTAGTTTTTGCGTGAAAGAGTAACAAACATACATCCATACAGCCATACATTGTTACAAACTTTCGCGATGATAATATTAGTAGTACTGATTTTTGAATCTAGCTCAGTGGTGTATGCCTACCTGCCCAACCAGTACACCACAGAAGCTGACACCTAACTATATTATATGTATAAATAAACGCCTATTTTAAGAGTGCACATGCGATTTTCGATCCGACGCACCCGAGTTCGAATCCCGCTGTCCTGACTTTTTTGACTGACTTTCTTAAGTTATGTGCGGATTAACACTCGCTCTAAAAAAGGTGCAGAAAAACATCGTAGGGAAACCGGTATGTCCAAGAATTTATCACAAATATTCAAGGATATGTGACATCCGCCAACCCGCACTGGGCCAGCGTGGTGGACTATGGCCCATACTCTCTTCACGAGGGAGGGCCCGAGTCTCAGCAGTGGAAACGTAATGGGCTGATAATGATGATGATGATAAACGCCTATTGTATAACTTCACCGAATGTTGCAAATAATCATGGTCACCTAACGTCATAGTTTAGAAACGGAATATTTACTATGTTTTTTAATGTAACTGCGTAACGAGACGAGCAGCTGTTCGCATAACTTTCGCATATTATGTAGGATAATCCTACTATATATGCGAAAGCGTTTTGAAAGTTTGATAATATAATGTACTCGTAAGTACAGTTAAAAATTAATAACAATAAAAACTTTTCCATGGCTAGTTGTGTGACAAATACGAACTTGGCCGAAGGTACACGAATCGTCTAAACAAAACACTTGCGTGATTCAGGAATCGACTTCGGGCGATCCTAGTGTCATCTAGCGAACAGTGCATCTGTTATGTTTTACCTAGAAATATAAGGGAACTGCCTCTAAACTTCTATAAAAATAAACTACATGAATGGCTTGTCAATCACTGTTTTTATAACCTAAATGATTTTTTAATTGCAAAGACAAGTACCATTATCGATTTCTTTTTGTACACCTTATTATGACCGTGTTCTCTATAGATAAATATCATTATAATGATATAAGTAAAATATTCAAAATGCACTCTTCGATGGACCTTACATATAGGTATTATTTAATGCCAATGTAAAAATGTGTATATGAAATTATGTAATAAATCAAATAAATGAAAATAGATACCTAAGGTAAGTATTATAAATACGCACAACGATCATAAATATAGATCCTGGCCCCTAACTAGGATTTCCTGTATCTAGGGAACCAGGAACTACGAAGACCATGGTCCAACAACACCTAGATACGAAACAAAATTAAATGTTTGCGCTTTTTACCTCTGCAAAAACATTTGTCACGCCGCCGCTGGAATCGAACCCGCAACCTCAGTGGTGTATTAGATTTGAGCCGACCTGCCGAACCACTACACCACACAGGCTGTGCGAGTGTGTGTGTGTGATGTGTGTGTGCTTTTCGATCTCGAATATGTTAGTAAAAGTACCCACATTTTTCTTAAAATAAAATAAAGCTAAGTCGTTCCAACTCATTGAACTTGTTAATCTAGGATTCGGGTCATACCTATATGTATACAGATTTTGAGGGTCCACATGCCATGTTACGTTTCTTTAAAAATATACAAAAAGGGAAAAAAGAAATTCTAAGCCAGTCGTAAATAAATAAGTGTTAATGTATTTTTATGCCTATATTTGAAATATCATCGATTTCTTTATACATTGACCGTACGCTTGGGCTCGTAACGTTTACGTTGTCTTTTCATAGATGGCGTTTGAAATCCGTTTGATTTTTATTTAAGAAACTTACAAAATTATGGCTTTATTTAATAATCTACAGTCTTGAAAGTTTTTATTAAGAACAATATGAATAAATTCAGTTGCAAAAAGTATAATTCAGCGAATGCAAACTATACAAAAGTAATATAAAGTGAAATAACCTACATCGCGCAAGCGACATTTTTTGCGCAGTTTGCTATCAACTAATCGAGAAAAAATTTAAACTGAAGTTAGAACGAATGTTCGTCGAACCAGTAAAATCAGAAATAATAATGATTAAAATTTATAAATCAATAAATATAATCTAATAATTCTGAGATTTTTAATCTGTTCTTCATCTCAAACGAAACAACAATCACAGCGCATGACGTCATTTGTAGGCAAAAGCCGTAGAGTCAAGCTTGTGTTTACGTTTTTGCTTTTCATAAAATGTATTGTTGCTAATTTTTTCGTTCCATTACTAATATATAGTCCCCAAACATCACAAAACGTATTTAAATCTCTTTGCAAGTTTTATTTCGAAGAGTTGGTCGTTTTATACCTTCGTATGACGTCACATGTTTTAGATGATCTTTTGCACGGCAAAATTTAAAACATAATATTTAAACATAGTTTTAGGTACTTTTAGAGCGTTATTTAATTAAAATACTAATTTCCATGATTATATATATTCATTATAGTTAATTTAAAACACTTTATGAAAAGTTGTCCGATCCCCTATTAGAGCTTAAGTTTGAAAGTGCATTTTTTAAGCCTATTTAATAAATATCTTTTGACTTTTTTGACACATAATGCTCAGTTATTTCGCTGGCTACAATGCCCTTCAAACCGAAACAAAGTAATGATTGCGCACTACTGCTTTGTGGCATAAACATTAACATAATACTTTTTAAAAAGCCTGTTGTAATACAGCTTTCAGTTTATGAATGTTTAGAAGTGTATAAAAAGGAGACGCTATTATTTGTGAAACATAATAACCAACTGTTAACAACCTATAGGTATATAGAGAAGTTTCAATCAACGCGTACTTGAAACTTCAACAGTCAGCTGTGCAGTCAGTCATAATATATATAGAGCGAGTGTGGCTCAGCGGGAACTCGTGCGCCTTTTGATCCGACGCACCTGGTTTCGAATCCCGACTCGGCCCTGCACCAATGACCTATTGCTTATAGTTAATTGCAGATTTTGCACGCTCGCTCTAAAAAACGGTGAAGGAAAACATCGTGAGGAAATCGGCATGTTCAAGAATTCATCACAAAAATTCAAGAACATGTGAAGTGGTTCTAATTCAACTTGCAAGATTTGACCCACACAAACAACTATTGCAAGTTAAATAAAATCTATACTTATAATAAAACTGTAACGAAGCGGTTACTGTACATTTAAGATATATTTGAAAATCTATTTTTTTAGGAGTATATGGTAGCAACAAAACCCAAAAATACAATTTTTAAAATTTTTGTCTGTCTGTCTGTCTGTCTGTCTGTCCGGGATAAACTCAGAAACTACGGCACTCATTTGAATGCAGTTTTTTGAAATATGTTCTGTGGAGTCCGGCGCTACACATAGGCTTTGTTTCATCAAAATCGGTCCCGTAATATTGAAGTTATGACGCAATTTAGGAAAAAATATACATGTCCACTATAAGTTGAACCACGGAACATACCGGACCCTTTGTGCACAAGGCTCAGCTTAAACTGGTTTGTACATAGGTTGACATGATGGTATTCTAAAAAATGGTTTGTAGAGTCCTAGGCCACATAACAAACTTCCTAATTCGTTCCTAATCCTAATCTATGTTTATACATATAATAAAATCGTAGAACCCAAAAAATCTGTACTTGAAAGATATTCGAAAAAAAATCAGCCAGGGAGATATAAAATGAGACCAATGACGGGATTTTAATGGCGTTTCCACAAATATGTTTAATTAAATTCTGATTTTAATATAGGCTATCGACATTTTGAAAAATCTACTAATGGGGGTTTAAATAGGGGCCAAGTTAGTATGGAAAAAAGTTAGTAGATTATCCTAAAATCTTGAAACTCAGAATTAGTTTATATAATTAAAAATTAACGAATACGGGTCCAATATTTTTTGATATTTAACTTCTTTAAGCGAGGAAGATAGACAAAAGGTAAAATTACTATGAATTTGAAACGCTGTATACACTATGAAAATAAATGAAATGCATATAAATAAAAATATATTTAAATTAAAAATATCATGATAGAAATATAATTTCAGCGTTTTTAGTAACTCTTAGAAAACAACTCGCAAACTTTACATGAAAAGAACCATAATTATTTCAACTCTTGAAAATTAATTTATGCAATTGAAACTAGATAACGCTAGGGATCGCTAAAACATGCAAACGATTTTTTTATGTAGTGCACCACACACGATGAATATAAATAAAACATCTTTTTTAAATTTGTTTAGTTTGACGTTACCTGCTTTTTTATGGTACTGAGTGATGAGACTAGCAAGTCGTTCGCCTGATGGTACGGGCTACGCCTGCCCATAGCAATAGCAGTGCTACACAGATCTGAGTCATTGTCTTGACATCAGCTGATATTGAGTCTCATATGCCTAGTAATTACGCTGGCTACAATCCCCTTCAAACGGAAACACAGTAATGCTTGCGCACTACGGCTTGGAGGCAGAATAACTGGCAAAACGGTGGTACCTACCCAGACGGCCTTCCGCATACGAGACACCTATCACGAGTAAAGTTACGCCACCGTCCTTTACTCAAACATGGTCGTTTACCTCCAAAGTGATCGAATTTTTTTAGAAACTAGCAAAAGCAGTCGTAAGTGATGCTCACGACGTATGCGCCATTTGTTCACTTTAATTTTGGTGTTTTGTGGGCTCTCGAGCCCAGTGCAACTGTGGAAGTCCAGCCTATAATGTTTTGAGGGACATTGAACAGGACGTTGATGTATAGGACGACGGTGAGGATGGTGGCAATTCACTACCGTACTCCGTAGAGTTTTTGAACTCTTTGAGTCCATCCGGACTTCCAGCGCACTCTATTAGATTAAAAATTTGGAATACAACATTATGCTTTTTTGAAATTAGACCCCGCCGAAGTTGTTAACTTCGGGGATGTTAGTTGTGTAACGGAACTCGGCTGAAGATACTGTCGCTAGAGACGAACCTCACTGAGGCACTGAACCTCACTGAGGTATTATGATAGCCCGTGGCGCTGGTGAGTCAGTTTTCATATATTAGTATTCATCTCTCTCATCTCGAACCACTTTCCGTTCACATTCAAACGCGTGCAGTTTTGTGTGAGCGTCAGCTTTACAATGACGATCAATAAGTCGCAAGACCAGACTCTCTAGGCCACGGCCGTTGATCTGAGGGCAGGATATTTCTCACAGAGACAGCTGTACGAATCCTTCTCACGGGCGACGTGATCCCAAAGTCTTTACGTGTTTGCTCCCTGTACAGTGTGTTTTTCAAATAACTTGTGTTGTACACAATCTACAAAAAAGTCTCTACATCAGCGTTAAACGAAGTCCACGCGAACGAAGTCGCGGGCAACAGCTAGTGTTAAAATATTTTTCTTTTCCAATTCGCTTAGGTCGACGTTACCTGATTTATGATTGGTATATCAGTAGGTACCTGAAAATACCGGAAGCGGTGTGGCGAATTTTGGCTTCAACCGTCTGGCTCAAACCGGCTCAAACCGTCCAAAAGCCTTTTAAAACCCTCTCCAGACTGTGGTCTGTGGTATCTACACCATCTTGCCGAAGATATCCCGCCTATATGCTTTGAAGAACTTTGAACAGGACGTGGACGTATCAGATGATAGGGAGATAAATTGTTGTCTTAATGCTATAAAATGTTGTCATTGCTATCGGTGGCGATTCATTAGACCGCGTGAATCCCGTAAAAATTGGCGCATTGACAACAATTGCAGGTTAAATTACGCTTCTTTAAAATTGGGCCACTCCGAAATTGTGTAACGTAACTCGGCTAAAGGAAGTGTCCCTACAAAGGAACCTGCTTGAGCGTTAAACTACAAATACGATCCTGTATGGAGTACTGTAGCCATCTATGGGGTGGGTCTGCCGAATACCAACTGGCAGCTCGGGAATCATTAGAACGTTGCCCAATTAATTTTATAAATAACAATGTGCTGGTGGAGAAGAAACTGACAAGTCTTAAACACGGACGGAAACTTGGGTGTCTGTCGGTCTTCTATCGACAGCACTTCGCTAAGAATTGCACTAACTGATCCCTTCTTCTCATTTCCACTTAAGGGACTTGCAGGCGAGGAGAGTCGTTTCCCCGGACGTACTTAATGTCCCACCGATCGGTACGAAGCGTTTTGCAGAATCTTTCATCATGCGGACTCCTTAAAGAGTAGAAAATGCTCTACCAGCTTTTTTTCCAAATAGCTACAAAAACTAGAGTGAATAGGCATCTCATCTCATGGGCAACCATGCTCCATCTTCGCTTTCCATCAGGCGAGATGTCATCAAACAAGTGCCCATTTACCAATTTAAAAAAATATAAGTAGTCGACGCGAACGAAGTAGGGACATTTCTCTCTACAAAAAAAAGACTCTACATCAGCGTTAAACTATAAACCACGTGAACTAAGTCGCGGGCAATAGCTAGTATTATAGTAAGTATATAGTATTATTATATGTTTATAATATATAGGATTAGTTTAGTTTACGCACTGGAGGCTTCATTGCCGTTGCAATGTTAACAGTGGTTATAATTATAACTCATCATCATCATCATCATCATCAGCCCATCACGTTCCCACTGCTGGGACACGGGTCTTCTCTTAGAGAGAGAATGGGCCATAGTCCACCACGCTGGCCCAGTGCGGGTTGGTGGATGTCACATGTCCTTGACGTTTTGTGAAAAATTCTTGGACATGCCGGTTTCCTCACGATGTTTTCCTTCACCGTTTTTAAAGCGAGTGTTAAATCCGCACATAACTTAGAAAGTCAGTGGTGCGGGGCCAGCGGGATTCGAACTCGGGTGCTTCGGATCGAAAGTCGCACGTGTTACTACTGAGCCACACTCGCTCTTTAAAACAGTACCTTATATAAGTTTTAGTTAATAAATATCCTGTTTGTTGCATTTATCTAAGTAGGTAGGACATAGAATTAGAACACTTGAGGTAAGTTTAAGCCGTATTAAGGACGCTGCACACTACATCGTAGAATATGAGCGTGCTAGGAACGGTTCAGGTTATGAAAAATATAATGTATATTCGTAAAAATCTGCACAAATTCAAGGTGAATAGTGACCACCACAATATAAACACTAGAAATAAGGATAGAATTGCAGTACCTAGGTTTAGACTGAGTAAAACGAATAAGTCCTTCATGGGCAATTGTGTACGTTATTACAATAAAATTCCAAAATGTATGACGGAGCTCACAGAAAGTAGATTCAAATTGAGTGAAAAATATTCTAATGAAAAAAGCATACTATACAGTTAGTAATTACATAGAAGACAAAGATGCATGGAACATTTCGCTTCTGCCAAGTAGCCAACTGGCACATAAGAAGAAAAATATTGTCAAAAACAAACATAAAATATTGTAACAAAAGTTCTAAACAATATGCCCCTCAGTTTCTTGCCGTATCTTCTGAGTAGTGGTTCTTTTTCCGATACGTTGGTAGAGTCATTGTAATAATTGACGTTCATAAGTGCGTCTGTGACGACAAAATTAAAATAAAGAACTTTTGAATTGAATCGAATTAAATAGGTAAAACAATACAAAACACCTGTAAATATACTGCCTGGTGCTGACCGCATACCAGGACCCGCTTACTGTGGTGTAAGCTCAGAGATACCGGTAGAAAGATGAAAGATGTTTTTGTTTTTACTGTGTTACTACGACTAGTGTAGCAAGGTGTCCTGATTTGGGCGGGACGGCCCGATTTTTAGGGGTCTGGTGACATGTCCCGATTCACTTTTGATGTCCCGATGTCCCGATTTTTCACTTACCTCTTTAGTCTGTAGTTTATTCGATGATTTTGATAAAAGAAGACAGAAACTTATTAAAATTGGTCGAAATGGTTACGTTTGAATTTTGTAATATTTGAGTTTTATTTGTTCTTCCATTTAAAAAAAACTGATTATTCGATAGAAAATATACACGCTAATTCACAAAAACCACTATTATAGCCATTGTAGTTGTCCCGATTTGAAAACCAAAATACCGATTAATTTAACCTTCCATTCCGAATTTTAACACACTTGACCTGGCAACACTAATTACGACAGACAGATACTTATGCCAAAGAAAAGTAACTATTACCACAGAATACTAAGAGACAGAAGCATCACTCCGCAAAGAAATTTAAACAAATAGCAACTCTTGCTATGACGCACTAAAATTCAATTCAGCTCGCGTAGCGCTGCATACCTACCAGTCATATTAACCTACAGAGCGCCTCTCTTTCTATCGCGTAGCTCTTATTTCTTCTGACGCGGCACGTGTAACGACGCGCGACCCGCCGTCGGTGTCCGGCTATGTACTTGTAGCTTCGTACCTACAGTGCGGAGTGCGCTAGGCCTGCTATTACTTCCTACAGTGAATAATAATAGTAATGGGCGAAGTCTTTTGTAAAATATTAGTTTCGACACAACTGTGAAAATCCTAGTCTAAACTTATTTTCACTGAATTCCAGTTGGCAGTTAAGTTGTGCAATTCTATTTATTCAATTAATAGTTTTACACAAAAATGACTTACTGCTGATTAGCATCATCTACTAGTCTTTCAGGTCGTGAAACGAATACGGTGGGTGTGTACAATAAAAAGATGCTGGGCCCCCAATTCACTATGACAACTTGACGATTCTTTTTTCCATTTCGCAGATATGAGTAATCAACGTGAAATTAAGGAATCGACGTGATTTCGGACAAAGATTTAGTATAGTAATGCGTCTTTGATTCCGGAGCAAGGAATCGCTAACTTGTCGTAGTGAATTAGGGCCCTGTTCGACACAAATGAAATCAAAACCGAATTTAAACATCAATTTCGTACCAAAATTTTATGTGAAGGCACATTACATAGGTACATTTCGAAGTAGGTTATACCAAAGAAAACTAAATATTACTACTTATACCCACTCCTTCATGTACTTATAAAAACTTTGTTTTATGCGCCCACACAACGAACAGAAAAAAAAACATTTATTCGGCACACAAAAATGACAACAAAAAATAAATCTTAAATAATAAATATATGCGCCAAATGGGCTCAGCTCAGCATAAAATGCCGAGAGTTTTAAACAACTCAGTGCTGATTTTCAGCTGATACCCGTTTTGCTAAAGGAACAGTGAAAAACACACACAACAACAAGGTATTCCCTATATTCATATATGAAGAAGCCTTTATGCCTGTCTATTTAAACAATAAAAAAATCGAGCTACGCTGGAAGACTTGTGCCAAAGTACTAATAAATAAAAAAGAATATTTCCTCTTTGAGCTTTGTGTTATTGCCGCCTTTGTGCTGCATTGTTTGGTCGCAATAATTCTCCTGTAATTAAATGACCTACGAACCCCCCTCGGGCGCTCAAGGCCCTGACCGTACAGGCCCTGTCCGCCCAGACCCCTGGCCGCCCAGGCCCCTAGGCATGCCGACGCGAGTTGCGTAACAAAGACAAATATTCTTTGATTAATTTTTGTGCATCAGAGATGAAATTTATAATGAAAGGAAAGTGACAATGTTGGATACTCGAACATAATAATTGAGAAAATGTGTGATAAAGGTAGATCAGGAATAATTTTGTCAACTATAAGAATTTTTTTATTTATGGAATTGATTAATAAGACGAGCAAGTCCTATATAGGTATATTATTATCTATATATACAAGAGACCATTTTTTTTTTGTTTTTAAAAATTTTACAACTTTTCATAAATATTTAACACCTTATAAACCTTAAACAGGTTTGTCTTGGGTGTCGCATTCCTCTTCTATTTCTTACTTCTAAAATAGTTACATTTTAAAATAGTAGGTAGTACTTATTGACAATAATATGTATAAAAATCATAACAATAGCTGCGCTCGGGACCGCTACAATGTAATCTTGATGACTTTATTTCCGTCCTTGTCACTCTCAGGAGTGACAAGGACGAAATGACATTAAGTATAGGCACAGAATACAGAGGTATAGGTACAGGTTGTTCCATTTTAAGGTTGTTAATTATTTCTTTAATATTTAGATTTTACTAGAACTTTATATTTGCGCTATTAATTTTTGATAGGTCCGTTAATGAAATATACAGTTTGTTAGTTTTTATTCTTTTTATGTCTTGAAACTTGCTAAGAAATTTGACATAATATATCTAACATCTAGCTTGTTTTTGTATGATTGTGTGTTTACTTTAGGTACTCATGTTCATCATCATCAGCCCATCACGTTCCCACTGCTGGGACTCGGGCCTTCCTTTATAGAGAGAGTATGGGCTACAATCCACCACGCTGGCCTAGTGCGGGTTGGTGGATGTCACATGTCCTTGAATTTTTGTTATAAATTCTTAGTCATTCTCAGCCAGCGAAATTAATGGACATATGATACAATGATACAATGATACAATGATACAATGATTTATTAGTCTGCGAATCTAGGTATATACATATGTAATATGAGACTCAATATCTGATGTCTCGAGGTGATGAGCGCAATGCAGTGCTTTTTATGGTATTAAAAGTTCTGGGTGGCACTGCAATTGTTATGGGCAGGCGTGGTGCTTACCATCAGGCGAACGACTTGCTTGTCTCATCACTCACTCCCATAAAAAAAATTCTCTTGTTACAATAGATCAACCTAAAAACAATGGAACCTCGTCCGACACAAATTCACGCCACAATTAGCCGTGTGCAAGTCGTATTTTGAATACCGCACAGATTTTACACAATCATGGCTGCGCGTGTCGGGTAAATCTGATTCCTAGTTCCAGTCAACCGTCATGACCCAGCTGCGGGCGACAAATTGGAACTAGATTCAACAGTAATATCTACCTAGTGCTGCTTGCAGTAAAACTAATTAAGGTTCAGTGGGTAAAGGAGCTGGGTTGTAAAATTATATATAATTTTTTGACCAAATCTAAATTAGCTTCTATATACTAGCGATATCTAATGAGAACGAGTGTGATCAGTGAGAACACGTGCGCCTTTCGATCTGACGCACCCGAGTTCGAATCCCGCTGGCCACTGGCTTTCTTAAGTTGTGTGCGGATTTAACACTCGCTCTAAAAACAGTGAAGGAAAACATCGTGAGGAAACCGACATGTCCAAGAATGTATCACCAAACTTCAAGGACATGTGATATCCATCAACCCGGACTGGGACAGCGTGGGTTATGGCCTAACCTCTCTCTACGAGGGAAGGCCCGAGTCCCAGCAGTGGGAACGTGGGCTGATGATGATGATGATGACGATCTAAATAGATTTATATTTTTTAAACCCGTTTCTAAAAAGACCATGATGTTGGCTGCCTGTATTTCAACAAAATATCCATACTTACTGCATTATTGGTATGAGTTTTTCCACGCATTATTTCTTACTGACGCTTATTTTCCTGCATTCTGACTGTAATCTTTCTGTGCCCAGGATGTACCAGACCAGGAACATCACGTACGCCGACGATGACATCATGAGGTACCACCGGGTCGACCACTTCGAGTTCGATGCTGAAGCATCTTACCCCTACACGGAAGACGATATGGTCACCATAATCAACGTGCCTTACCATGTAAGTTCTATACATGTGCCCCAGCTAACATTGTACAAAAGAAACCTTTGATACAAGATCAAAAATGATTGACAAAAAGTTTAAAAAAAATCCAAATAGAGAACCTCCTCCTTTTTTTGAAATCGTTTAAAAAAAGGAAGGGGTGTGCGCTATTAAAATAAATAATTCTTTTTAAAGATTTTTAGTGTAAAATAATTAGTTTGTTGGTTTTTCTCCGTAATGTGTGTTATTTTTTTTCGGAAATCAATGTGTTCTGTTCCTGGCTAAGAAAATAGGGTTTTCAAAAATCCAAATATGTCGTTATTATCAAAATCAGCTCCAAGATGCCTTGAAGCATTTTTCGCTATTCCTTATAGCTTCGAATTTGGCCATCCATGCCCACTTGAATAATTCAAGTATATACCGCTTATATACTAAAGCGAACTTACCATATAATGCCGGCGACCTTTGCTACTATAAGATTAGCTTTTGCGAATGCTTATTAAATGTAATGTGATTTGAAGATTATTTCTCGATCCCGACCGCTTTCAAACATCTCTTGCGATCGGTATTTATCTCTGGAATTGTCGAAATTGTCTACTCAAACTCCGCGTCCCAATACCTATACCAATCACAATCGCTAATTATTCATTTTTAAAAAATAATAAAAAATCAAGAACCGACTTCAAGACTAAACTTATATTTGTTGTTTTTTTTATTTATTTTTTTAAAAGTGCTAATTAAGTTTCGTTAAAATTTATATGGGACCACCTCTGAAGTATGACCTACTGAACAAAAAAAGGATCATCAAAATCAATTCACAATTGGCGGAGTAATCGCGTACCAAACATAAAAAAAATATTAAAAAACATACCGTCGAATTGAGAACCTTTCTTGAAATCGGTTGAAAATGATCGATATTGCAGTTTGGAAGATGCTAACGCCTTCCAAATTTGAATTTTAAAGCGATAGGAATCGGTGTTCGAGTTACACGATTCCCCTGCTGGTATTCCGCTCTAATCCATTGAACAAATCCATTAATGGATTTGCTAAAAATCCATTAATGGATTTGTTTACAGTTTTTATTCCACAATAATCTGTTTCCGAAATGGATTTTCCGTTTCTATTTTTATTTCCACTCTTATCTATTTTTAGTATATTAATTTACGCAATAACAAAAATGATTACATAACTTACTTATTTTACGTGTTTCAAATTTTCATAGAAAGCACAGAAGACTTACTAGTTCACCTATTGTGAAATAATAACAACCAAATAAATTCTACGCCATACTTTAAAACAAAGCACAAGTGCGTTCCGAATCTGATTGAAGTGGCGGTGGCAAGATCGGCGTTTTTGGGTTAAATTCCTTGGATTATAATAAGACGTTGTAAGTTATTGTAAGTTCATAATATGTTAAAACATTCTTATAATTTAAAATTGAATTAAACTAAACGATTCGCGATTTATGACTTGTTGATTTTAAGACATAGACTAGAAACTACTACACTAGAAAAAAATTACAATAAAATCGTGACATCAAGTATCGAAAGTATCGAAAGAACCGGGACTAGCTTCATAGAGAATCGGTACTGGTAATGTTCAAAAGTATCGAGAATTTCCGGTACTTTCGATACCGATAATTAGCGGGAGCATAAAAATGTGACATCCACCACCCGGTGGATGTCACATTTTTATGCTTCATTTTTATGACACTTCATTTTTGTGCACTGAACCTGCGTGGTGGATTATGATACTCTTGCTGAGAGAAAGCCCTTATCCCATTACCGGGAACGTAATATAGCCCATTACGTGATAAATGTACCTACTATGTAAGTATAAATCGTGTCAAACTTAATGGCGGCTGACACACGCACCACGTGACCTGCGCAGTAACAAAATCGCATACAAAATTGTATCTGCGCAGATCATGTGACGCGTCAGTCAACTGCCATCAAGTTGGGCGCGAGGTATACCTAAGTATGTAGAGGATATTTTTGTCATTTGCTGCGCCCCGCCAAATTACCCACGTTTCACCCGGGCAGGATAAAATGTGTTAATCCATAGGTAGTATAAGTGTTAATCCAGGGTCTAAGCTAACTCCATGCCGAATTTTACTGAAATCAGTGGAGCCGTTAGGTACAGCGTGAAGAAGTAACAAACACACTTGCATATACAATCTTTCGCATATTTATAATATAAGTGTGATAAACGTTTATCCCTAAGAAAGTCAGTGGTGCGGGGTCAGCGGGATTCGAACTCGGGTGCGTCGGATCGAAAGTCGCACGAGCTCCTACTGAGCCACACTCGCCACACTAGCTATGTGCGGATTTAACACTCGCTCTAAACGGTGAAGGAAAACATCGTGAGGAAACCGGCATGTCCAAGAATTTTTCACAAAAAAAGTTAAGGACATGTGACATTCACCAACCCGCACTGGGCCAGCGTGGTGGATTATGGCCCATTCTCTCTCTATGAGAGCCCGTGTCCCAGCAGTGGGAACGTGATGGGCTGATGATGATGATGATGAAACGTTTTTCCTTAATTAACCGGCAAACGAGGCAATGGCAAAAACTAGAATGGTAATAAATAATAACCATTGTATTGTGTGAATCCTTGTCCACGTGTTTATCGACATGCGATCTCGTAGTTGATTTGCTGTAATTGGAGTTTATATTGTGAAATAGTTAATCATCAGTAAGAGCACAAAAGAGTGCGCTTTGTCGTGAGGAAACCGGCATATCCAAGAATATATCACAAAAATTCAAGGACATGTGACATCCACCAACCCGCACTGTTCCAGTCATATTAACCTACAGAGCGCCTCTCTTTCTATCGCATAGCACTTATCTCTTCTGACGTGGCACGTGTAACAACGCGCGACCCGCCGTCGGTGTCCGGCTATGTACTTGTAGCTTCGTACCTACGATGCGAAATGCGCTAGGACTGCTTTATCAGAGAATTTTGAATTTAGAACCTAGATAGGTAATCTATATAGTAAACATTTTTATGTGACTGTGTAATGGGACGAGCAAGTCTGCAAGTCGTTCGCCTGATGGTAAGCGCCACGCCTGTCCATAACAATTGCAACATCACCTGAAACTTTAAATACCATAAAAAGTACTGCGTAGCACTGCATTACGCTCATCACCTCCAAACATCAAATAACAGTCTCAGGTACATAGGTATGCCTAGTAATGTCGCTGGCTACAATGCCCTTCAAACGGAACACAGTACCTAATGCTTGCGCACTACTGCTTGGCGCATCTTGTTGAATGCTATGCGAAATGGCGGTTACACGCCTGACTATAATATTATAACGTCGCTGACCGCACCCTTCGTGATTTTATTTGTTCAGGTCATTTGTTTGTTTCGTCTATATGCAAGTATACATACACCTGTGACAGCCTCTGTGGTTGGGCAGGTTGGCTCAAATCTCATACACCACTGAGGTTGCGGGTTCGTATCCCGCGACGGGACAAATATTTGTGCACAGAAAAAAAAGCGCAAGCATTTGTTTCGTGAATGGGTGTTGTAGGACCATGGTCCTCATAGTTCCTGGTTCCCTAGATACAGGGAATCCTAGTTAGGGGTCAGGATCTATGTATGTTAATTGGCAAACGTAGTGTAGGACGCCCTCAGGCTAGGTGGACCGATGATCTTCGCAGGGTGGCTGGTAGCAGCTGGATGAGAGTAGCCGGAGATCGTGCTCAATGGCGTGCTATTGGAGAGGCCTATGTCCAGCAGTGGACTGCGACAGGCTGATGATGATGATGATGATCTATGTATGTGACAGTTGGGCGTTAAAAAAATAGTATAACTTTATTTTATTAGGTCATCATCATCATCAGCCTATTACGTTCCCGCTGCTGGGACTCGGGCCTTCCCTCGTAGAGAGAGTATGGGCCATCCACCACGCTGGCAGAGTGCGGGTTGTTGGATGTCACATGTCCTTGAATTTTTGTGATAAATTCTTGGATTTGCCGGTTTCCCCACGATGCTTTCCTTCATAGTTTTTAGAGCGAGTGTTACATCTAAGTCAGTGGTGCGAGGCCAGCGGGATACGAACTTAGGTGTGTTGGATTGAAAGTCGCAATGAGCCACACTCGCTCTCATTTTATGCGGTATTACACGAGAGTTAACATATATTTCAGCAGTTATATAACGTCTACAAACACTATACACTATACTACAGACAAAATAAACGAATTTATGACGAAATGCTGGAAGGCAGAATGTTCATTTTAAAGTCTCATATTTAAAATTTTAAGTGGATAATAATTAATTATTGAAATTCGTATAACAATGACATGTCTAATATAACGTACAATGTTATAATGTGGTAAATAAATAAATTGAAATTGTCTTCATTGCACCTGATGTTGAGCGACGATGCACCTGGTTTGATTGATTTTAATCAAACCTATCCACTCTTCAGATTGAAGCCATTGTGGCTTTGCGGGAACTCATGTGAATTTTGATCCGACGCACTGGAGTTCGAATCCCGCTGGACCCGAACAAACCAAGGCTTTCTTAAGTTCGGGTGTAACTTATTATATTAACTTAACTCACAATATGATAGAAATTATTTTCAAAGTTAAAAGCACCTGCACTGGACCAGCAGCGTAGTGGATTAAGGCCCAAGTAAAATGTAATGCGCTTGTGGTTATGACTTCTCAGATTCACTTTGAAATTAAACAATATTTATAAATACTAGAGTTCCTTCACCACTCCCTTTTCTCTAAAGGACTCCATGGTGTACCATGGTGGTGACCTTGAGAGAGTTCATCAATGTCCATGGAGTTCTTCAATAGAGATATTAATAAAGTCCTTAAGGGTCATCAACGCATCATCTGGTGTTGCAGATATCCATAGGCGACGGTGACCGCTTACCATCAAGCGGGCCATATGCTTGTTTGCCGATTGTAAAACAAAAAAGTCTGTGGTATTTATTTACTTCCTCCAAAAATACGCCTTCTTATTTTTACAGGCTATAATCCAACTCGCCGACCAAGACTTCCCTGGCCTGGTACCATTCCTCAACAGGGCCATGGACAACGTCTTCGGGGAGCACAATTCGCCCATCTTTTCTGTACGAGTGAGAGACCTATTCTTCGAAGGCATCAGCCTTTGCACCAACCCTGGGTTCGCGGGCGCACTTCCGTGCGGCATGATCAAGGAAATAGGAGCGAGTGCGCAGAACTTGGAGGAGAAAGAAGACGGATCAATAGTGTTCTCTTTGCTGGACTATGTAAGTACAAAATAATGCAATTTATACGGAGGCATATAATAGTAGATTGTTTGACATTATCAAAAATAATTTTAGAACAACCCAATAGGAGATCGGACAACATTTTAGAAAGTGTTAAAAAATAAAAGCTTCGGACTCGCTATTTACTTTCAGATGACGTTATGCACTGTGGGTGTTTCGTTTGACATAAAGCACAGGTAAAAAGGTCAGAGTTATTAGATTTTATTTATTGATTAAAAAAAAAAAACATTTTTATCTATTAAAAATATTGGTTAGTGTCATTACCCTAGATAAAAATTGTATATATGGTCATTACTCTGAGGTTGAATGATCTTTCGGATGTGACAAAGATTCGTTCTAACTACATTTTAGTTTTATTTTTCAATTACTGTCCGATCCCCTATTATATATATCAGTACCGGCATCAGATTCCTTAGCGGTTGTGTTCTCACAAAGAGATTGCAGGGACGCGTACGCTCCTAGCCTTTGAGATTCCTTGAAGATATATGTCAAAGCGACTTTTGTTTTACTCTAACAAAAGCGGTATATATGGTATGAATACTTTAATAAAAATATCTTACGTTGTAGTCGTGATCACCAGCATAATATATTACGTTCGATTTACCGGAAATCCGATCGCGATATCAAATTCCTTACGATAAAGCAGGGCTCGGATTTCAAAGGACCATGGCCCTAGCAGCTGGAGTCGCAATAATAGCAAACACTGATTTAAGTTAGGGTTGTCGCAAATTTTTAAGGCCCTTTAAAATAATATTACTTTTAAAAGAACGTAGGTGAAATAAACTCCCTGTTTTGTAGTAGTTTAATAACGATAATCGAAATAGTTTTAATAATGTAATATGTATGTTAGTCTGTAAAGTATATGTAAGAATATAACAAATGAAAGTACTTTTTTTAACTTCGAATGTTTGTTACATAGACTCGAAAATTGCTGAACGGATTTTAATTCGGCCTTCAGGGCTTAGTAGCATAAGTCTGGACTTAGATTATAGGGTATGTCACATTCAAAATCGTTTGGGTGACTACGAAGATGCTTGACCGCTTCGTAGTACGCGCTCCCATTTACTGGGAAGGTCTTCCTAAAATGGTCAAGGAATGGGCTATGGGCTTGCTCTGTCAGACGAAGTCGTCGGAAAAAGCTAGTACCATTATAAAATACATAAATATTAAATTGAGTACTCTTTTGGTGAAAATATTAATCGGCTTATGAATGCAGCACAAAGTAATGCTTCATAATTGAAAATGTTTGGTGTCGGGTATTTACGTATGAAAATAAATTGAATTCACAGAATTGCTATCCGTTGTACAACATGGCGTATTCAATAAAATATGTACCAGGGGCTTATCGTATTTCCAAAAATCTGCTTAGGCGCTTACATAACCATTGATTATCACTGGTGGTAGGTTTCTCGTATGCGAGAGGCTGTCTGGGTGGGTACCACCGCTTTGGCAGTTATTCAGCCACCAAGCAGTAGTGTGCAAGCATTACTGTGTACTAGCCAGCGAAATTACTGGGCATTATGAGACTCAACAGCTAATTGCCTCAGTCACCCTAAGCGCAGTGCAGCGCCACGCAGGATTTTGCAAAATAAAGTTCTGGGTGGTGCTGTTATTGTTTACCATCAGGGCTAGCGTATTGCTTACCATCAGGCAAACGACCATCTCGTCTCGTCATTCAGTTACATAAAAAAAAAACATTTACTCACCATTGTGTACTATAGTGGCAGAGGCTGTACTAGTTCGTGTGCATTGTGTGTGTGCACGCATTACCTACTTTTGTTTGTGCATGAGCTGGTGACATGGGCTTGACGTGCGGCTAGCCAACACTCCGATGGAAATTACATCATCGGGTTTGAAACTCGGGCGCGATTGTCTCACACATATAGCTGGCTTGAATTGGACAGTAACGATGGACAGTCCAACAGTGAAATACTCGCTAAAGTGGAACAAATTTATGCAAACAGCACATTTTAAAAATAATTGGACCATAAAATTCCCTGTTAAAATTTCGTATCATAAAAAAATTAAATGTCCAAAAAAATAACGTTTACCAGAGCTTCATTTTTGTCGTACCTTTTCCATTACATGTAAATAATGCAGCAGAATCATTCTAAATATTTCAAAGGATGCCGTATGATCATTTCGCGTAATAAACAAACATTAAACTCGATCAGTTTATTTGTGTTTGCTATGTTACTACCAGAAAGCGGTTAAACGGTTTGCGTTGCCGCCGTTGCATCTATAACTTATAAACAAACCCCTTTGAGTTTATACACCGCCACCCACACCCTATTAATGATACACATAGTATATCAACATCTCCATCATCAGTACTCACAGAGAGGAACACAACTTAAAACATATTAGACAAGTTCCTAGATAAAATTGATTGTAATAGGATTTGGTTTAGTATTTTATTTTCTTTATTTTTTTTTTATTTATTTATATAAATTTTACAACTTTTCTTATATTACTATAACACCTTATAAACCTTAAACAGGTTTGTCTTGGGTGTCGCATTCCTCTTCTAATACTTACGTTACGTAAATCTGTTATTGAAAACTCCCCAGCATGATACCACTATTTATAGTAAGTCGTTCACCGTTGAAGCGGTACGATTGTGGAAATATTTAAACTCCGTGTCAAAAACAAACGTAAATAACAAAGTAAATAACATCTGTAACTTATTTTAATGTTGCCTGAAATAAAGATTAAATAAATAAAAATATTATTTGCCATCATAAAATCTGCTATTGTTATCATATAGGTATATTATTTTTATTATTATTAATAATAATAATAGTGCGTGGCGACACTGAGCCTTACCCCGAGATTCTCCCTGGGGCTAAATGAGACCCCTGACCGCCGGTTTGCCTTAACTGGCCGTCCGGGGGTGGAGCTGCAAGAGCTAAGAACTAAGCTCCAAGGGTGGAAGTGTTAAAGGGAGTAGCGTTTAAGTGAAACTGCAGCACACCTCTCGACATCCTTTAGCCACCCAGACCAACGTTGCCCCTCTCGTCACCAATGAACGGCGGCCCTTAAAGGGGTTAAGTGGGTGGGCCCGTTTAGTGGGTGGCGAGTCACCACCTGCCAAAATATTTTCTTATGAGGCGGAACTGGCAGGTCTCGGCACCTGCCGTCTCATATCATAGACCAGCTCTCATCCATTAAAAATTCACCACAATAGCCAAATCATAAGTAATTTTCATATCTACAATAATAGTCCTCGCACTTATCGGGGGCTGTCTTTGATTGTATCTTCTAATGATGCACTTAGAGACAGTCCCCGATAAGTGTTGCCTATTACATATCTAAATTAAATGTTCTAAGAGGCCTCTACGTGTTAGACTCATGTCCCCGCGCAAGCCTTCCAAAGGACCGGGTGTATAACCCGTGAGAAAGAGCGACAAAATAATAATAAAACATTTATTTAGTTTCTTACACAAAGGTATTTTCTTATAGGTATCTAGGGATTTAAGACTAAAGCTAAGACTTACTACCTAACGTTGTGAGAGACTGGTGCCTGAGGTAGGTTCTAAAGAACCTGTATTAATTCTTCTTAAGCGCAATAAAGTGTTTTCTATTCTATTATATTCTATACGACTAGGTATTTACGCAAAATTATTAGAGGCTAGTCTTAATATATTGGATAACCCTAGGGAAGAGCACTGTACGCTGAAACACGGGCGATGAACCTAGTTCGGTAACAGATACCCCAATATTACAACAAGCCAAATAAGCCTTAAGAACCTAATTGAATAAATTATTTGATTTATTTATGAGTGGTCTTTGTATGCGAGAGGCCGTCTGGGTAGGTGCCATCGCTTTGCCAGCAATTCTGCCAGCAGTAGTGCGTAAGCATTACTGTGTTCCCGTTTGAAGGGCATTCATTATAGCCAGCGAAATTGCTGGCGTTATACGACTTAACAGCTAATTGTCTTAGGGTGGAGAGCGCACTGTGTAGTACCGCGCGGGAATTAGCAGTTCTGCTAATCCGGATCTGGGTGTAGCTGCTGCTTTTATGGGCGGGCGTGTTGCTCGGGAGGACAACCTGCTCGTCTCGTCATTCAGTAACTTAAAAAAAACTTGCCCTTGCCCTATGGTTTTGTATAATATTAATTTTAATAATATACTTATAATTATAAGTAGGTTCAACGGTAATTTCTTGTTACAGAAAAACAACAAACCAAGCGCTGAGTACGAGATATACAGAGGACTAGAAGACCCCGCTGAGCTGGGCCTGATAAGAACGCTGGGCGATATTGAACACTTCCTGTTCTGGGTCAACGCGACCGCGAACGAAACCGGCATCTGCAACATGATCAAGGGAACTGACTCCGGAATCTTTGCACCTTTTGTCGACCGAGAGCAGTCTCTCTACGCTATCAACACAGATATCTGCAGGTCAGTCAAAAATAAAATGTAGACAAAGGAAATATGAGCCACAATTCCTTGTCTCTGATGAATCAAAAAGTATCAGAATAATTGATCCACAAATTTAATCATGGAATGATATTATAATAAATATTTTTAAAAAACTATCGATATTTAAAGAACTTAAGATATATTTTAAAGTAAATAGACAACATTAAAGTTCATCCACAAACGTATAGCAGCGGAACAAAGCACCATCCCCTTGCACCATCAGCTTTCTTAAACTTCCGCGGTGCGGTCTCAAAAAGAGAAAAAAAATACTGTAAGTTTAGCGTGACAACTTGTTTGAATATTAAAAATCAGTTAACGTCTATGAAATTAACGAAGTACTCGTAGGTACACTGGAGAATAAAGTCACTATCGTAGATACTAGGTTTCCATGTTAGATACGTTTTTCTTTTTTACGCTTAATAGATCCATGTTTGGCCACTATCTCGCCTGATGTGAAGCGATGATGTGGCCTAAGATGAAGCACATAGATCTAGAGAGAGACGGCAGTTGAGCGGCTGCTCAGACCCGTCTCCCCGATGGTTCACCGAACATCATCCCGAAACACGAGTAGGTCGTTTGACGGCATGGCTTTGTTCGGTGGGTGGTATTACAACCACACACAAAGCGCGTAAGCGGGTTTCATTACGATGTTTTCCTTCACCGTTTTAGAGCGAGCGTGCAAAATCTGCACTTAACAATAAGTCATTGATGTTGGGCCGAGTCGGGATTCGAACCCAGGTGCGTCGTATCAAAAAGCGCACGAGTCCCCGCTGAGCCACACTCGCTTTAGTAACTCGCTCTAGTGTAACCTAAGATACAACAAAGAGATGTAGGTAGGACTGACGGGCGTCAATTATCTACATAGCAAAATATTTCTACAGAACCTTCCATCCACAAGTACAGAATCGATTAGAGACCACTTTGTTTTTATCACTTGAGATTCGTTGGTAATTAGTTTTTTTTATAGGCTTGCGTTCGACCGCTATCTCACTTGTTGTTAAGTGACGATGCCGTCGAAGATAAAGCACACTCGCCTAAAAGAAACCTTTTCACTCGATGCTTTACGAATGATAATTATATTAAATTATAATATATAATATGACAGGAGTGAACCGTGTAAAAACGCTTCCAAACAGAGTTACTGGTCGCAGCCTGTATGGCTAGGTGTACGGGTGACGTAGGTCCCGGGCGAGGTACAGGCGACGCGCGGGGGGATCATGAGGGAGAAAACACCCACCGCCACCCCCGCTGCGCCACCCAACCCTGCGCATCAATATAGCTCAGTCCAGCCGCTCAGCCACCATCCGGGCTATCGGCTAACATTGATTCCAACACGAATGCAATTTATCAAAAACATTGCTAACGGCTTATTGATCAACCAACATGCGTCACCCTGCCCGAGTGTGCGTCAGAATGTATTTCGCTTCTCCCGAATTTGACCTTTAGCTTTTGGCTTATGTCTATTTTAGTACTTCTAGGAAGCCTAGAAACTGAATTTCAGTGGGCGGGAAAATGGCGATTTAATATTGTTTTGTATGATTAACCATGCGTTAGATATTTAATACGGCTTTGGAATTTGTAATTTACATTGCATATTATCACGTACCTATATACTTAACTACCAACATAAAAAATGTTGTTGTAATTTGTCAATATAAAAATAAATAATATAAAATGCAGTATTTTTTTTTGTAATTGTATTATTTTATAGAGTTTTAAAAATAATTGGTGCTTTTTATACAAGTCAACAAGCACTGCATACTTACGCTCGCCCGCGCAACAAGTAGGTGCACAGACGCTTGAACTTATTTGTACTATCATGTGGTACTGCTTAGTATTCTGTGACTGGCCAAGTCTTGGCTTCAGGCCGAGAGATCCAAACTGAACTGATTTAAAAAGCTGTTGTTTCAGTTTTCTATATCTTTATATCATCTTACTTCGTAATAATATGATAAATGCGAAAGTTTGTCAGTATGGATATTTCAGGCGATAACTACTGAATGGATTTTCATGGAATTTTGTAAGTACTTTACAAGATTATTCAGAATAGTAATTTATTTTTTTCCTTTTGACATTTGTGGTGGAAATATGTCTCCGCCTCAGAGCATGGAGTCATTATTACGTGGATAAAATAGTCCCCGTTTGACATAAGATAGGGAGAGGTTATCCTCGATCCTTTGAGGTAGTTTTAATTTATATTTCAATCAAAAAATATGTCTCAAGCATTTTATAATTATGTTTTTACGCGAGCAATGCAAATCATGGTGCGAAAACTGCACTGGAGATTTGTTAGAGATAGCAGCAACCTTTTTGAGATGCTGGACAACAAACTCCGGCAACATTTTCGGATCAACAAATAGTTTAATTACTTATTTACTAAATTGTTATTATTATTTTTGATATTAAATGCATTAGCGCATGCTAGACGAAAATCACGAGACTTTAAATAATCTTAATAATTTTTAATATTCGGGACGGTTATCCGAAGACACAGGTTCGATCCGTCAAAACAATATCATTTTTCTTCTTCATCATTATTTTAAATCTTATTTATATTAATTATTTATTTTAAACACTTTCCAATGTAAGTAATATACTAGTTTATTAAAAATACGCAAGGTATAAAGGAAATATTTCAATTTTTGAGGTTACAGCACTATTAAAGTAAAATGACAATTTCATGTAACGAAACTTACATCATCTAACGTCATTTTAAATTAGAGCATAATAACATTATTTTAAAATCATAGACGAAAAGTCAATTGAATGAATGACAAATCAATATTGATTGAACATTATGTTATTTTTATTAAACTTTCTTAGTATGGCAACAATGACGGAGAGAAAGGCTTTCTCCACCGTGGATATAGTATCCACAGGCTAGGCCGTGCTCGGAGGGTAGACAAAATTGACAAAGGGGAAAAGATTTTTATCCTCTCCCCGGGGAAAATTGTCTCCAGTCCATGCTAAGCCTGCTGAAGGTCTGGCTGATAAGTTGACTTGTATGGAAAATCACCTGACCAAAATCAGATCAGCGGGCTTGTGTTCCCTGGACTAAAAACACTATGACGTAGCACCGCTACGTTGCTCTACGCAGCACAAACAAAGCTAAGTCAAGAGGGGATCAGACAGTAATTGAAAAAAATCTAATATTTTGTTACAACGAATGTTTGTTGAATCCGAAAGATCATTCAATCAATATTTTTATAAAATAATGATTTATATTTTTAAATCAATAAATAAAATCTAATAACTCTGACATTTTTTATCTGTTCTTTATCTCAAACGAAACACCAATTACAGTGCATGACGTCATTTGAAAGTAAATACCGTGTGCGAAGCTTGTTTTTATTTTATATTTTTGCTTTTTATCTAAATCAAAACGATATGTTTTTCATTTCATATATGACCCTAAAGTACTTTTGCCTTCTTAGAACTAGAAACTGAGGTGACCTTTTGCGCGGCAATATTTGAAATATAACATTTAAACATAGCTTTAGGTACTTTTAGGGCTTTATTTAATTAAAATATTATTTATGTGGCTATGTATATACATATATATATATATATATATATATCTGACTGAGGGAAGAAGTGTTTATGTTTCGATAACTCATCAAAATGTTCAGAACTAATCTGCAAACCGCAAATATACAGGTTCCATGTAAACACACCTGTGTATTTGGAGTTTGCAATTTAGTTCTCAATTCAGTTCTGAAATTCATTTTGATGAGTAAGCGAAACATAACCTGTTCCGTCAGTTTGTAGCAGAACTAAGCATGAGCACTTTGAGTGATTTGTGCGCTGCAGAGTAAGAGATTACAGGAATCAGAATCCGAGCGCCGAACCACCTCAAACTACGAGGGAGGTAACTTCACCTATCAAAGTACACACGACGAGTAGCTGCCGGGCAAATTTTGCCCATCTGATTTCAAAGCTTTCCATTAAGGCCCTTACTCATTTCCTTAATAATTCCTCCAAAAATTGAAACCTTTTAAACAAGAAAAACTTTTCCCGACTTTTTACTCATTCTTCGTCTCTTGTGTGGGTGTGGCCAACACTGAAGGTTTACTAATTTATTTTGATCGTTATGTCGCGTCATGACTCGTGACTTTAGCCCTATTAGTAATAATAACAATAATAAATCCACCTAACGATTAAATACATAGATCCTGCCCCTAACTAAGATTCAGGAATTAGGAACTAGGAAGGCCATGGGCCCACAACACCCAGAAATGAAACAAATGCTTGTGACTTTTTTCTGTGCACAAATATTTGTGCCGTCGCGGGAATTGAATCCGTCACCTTGTTGGTGTACGAGATTTGAGCCAACCTGCCCAACCACTACACCACAGAGGCTGTCATAAATACTATCTAGAAATACAATTTAGCAAGTTGAGAACTCTATTGCTTTTATTACAGAACTTGGCAGTGAAGTGTTTACAAATAGTGTTAGAGTGGAAATTGGGCGTGCACTCTCAATTTGTGTTGCACGGGGTGGATAAAATAGAAAAAAACGCTTGTCAGTACGTTTGCTACTCGCTTAGACTGGGGTCCTTCTCTGAGTTGCTTTCGTTTGTTCGTTAGTGCGGACTAAAAGATACTCTCTTTTGCCTGTTGCATAGCGCTGAGAGCGAGCTTTAATACTTTTAAATTCAAAGTTCGTTTCGTTTCGCGGGGAGAAAAAGACGTCGGACGCGGGGCTACACGTACCGCCCGCACTGCCCCGTAACCCTACGACTCAAATAGTGATGTGACGCGTTCGGCCTATTCGATAATGATGTTTTTTATGAGGATAAACGCATCACTCGAAAACGGCTGGACTGATTCGGCAGTTTATTTAATGATTTTCTAAGGCCTTAATTACGATAGTTTAAATAAATAGAGATATATATAATAAATAATTCCTGAATTTTTTCGTTATTGTGGAAAATTGAAATAACAAAATATCTAAAAAAATGCCCCTCAGTTTCTTGCCATATCGTCTGAGCAGTGGTTCTTTTTCCGATACGGTGGTAGAGTCATTGTAATAATTGACGTTCATAAGTGCGTCTGTGATGCCAAAACTGATTAAAGAAATTTTGATTTTGATTGTTTTTAATACTCTGTCTCGACAGAGTATTATCTTTAGGACAGTATATTAAAGTATTTAAAGTGCTTTTTTCTTCCTAACTATCAACTCTCCTATGTAGATTGACGTCACATCTTGGCCACTGAAATTTGCTTCCTAATGATAAAAGGTAAAATAACCGTATTCGTAATAAGCCGCTTCAAAAATAATGATGTGAGTCATCCTGAAACAATCATTTCATAATAAAAATAAACATCTTTATTTAGCCAGATAACAATTAACAATTTTTATACATATCGGAGATGTGAAACAATTTGCAATTGTTATGTTTGTTATGCAATGCAAGGTGAACCCTGGAACCCACACTAGGGAAACCTGTGTCGTGGGTCTTAATATTATGTTCCTAGATCTTAAAACAAAAGAATACTAGCTAAAAGTTTTCATTTACAACTTACAAATATCTCAAATTATGCCTGTTGAATGAGTTAGTGTGTGAGTGTGTGTGTAACACATAGGTGGGTGTGTGATGAGTGTGTAAAAATTCTGGTGTAAATACATATTTATATAAATGTTAGTTAATTAATTAAAATTTTGTTGTAGGTTAGTTTAGTTTTTATCATTCTATATATTTGTACATAATTGTTAATTGGTTCTGTAAATAAATTTATCAATTAAAAAATAGATAAAAATGTTAGTTTGAATAAATGTTTGTTATCTATACTAAAAATGATATAATAAGGATAATACTATAAAGATATTTATAATGATATTTTTTATGTATTAGTGATATTATAAATAAAAGTGGAACCGGACCAATTTTGTACAATGGGGACACTAAAAAAATAAAAAAAATAATAAATTAACAACTGGGATCGACTATTTAGGGGGTACCGAAAACGAATCCACTATAAGAAAATTTACCTGTTTGTTTATTGTAAAATACGAATATGGGCTTCTCTGTCATTCACGCAGACAAAGTTGCAGGAAAAAGCTTGTGGTGAAAAGATTTAGGACATACGTGAGATTAGATACCTGCATTAGATACTATTAAAAAAAAGTGACACTCATAGCCATAATTTAAGGAACAAGGATAAATTGTTTTAGCCAAAGACGAGATTAGCAAAAGTCCAGAAACAGGGAATTTATAATAAAATCGTAATGTACAATAAATTGCCTATAGCATTAACAAAACTAACATTCATGGCCTTCAAACGAACAATAAAACATTATTTTGAAAATAATCCATTTTACGGTCTTAATGAGTTTATGGGAAGACGTCTTGGCGAATCCTCATTTTTGTATGATGTTGTTTAATCAATATTTGGTTAAATCTTGACTAAGTATATTTATATTTTAATGTGATCTGACTAATTATTATAAAGTAAATTTTAATATTTTAATGCAAATTATTCAATTCAAATTAATGATTATGTAATTAATTTTATTTTTTTATTCCATGTAGGTATATTAATGACATAAGAAAATATTGTAATTGAGACTTGCCTAGAATAACAAACTTTGTTATTATGGTGAATAAATGATTCTATTCTATTCTATTCTATAAGTCTGTAGATGTCATCATCAGCTCATTATATTCCCACTGCTGGGTCACGGGAGAGAGAGTATGCGCCGGAATCCGCCGCTCTAGCCCAGGGCGGGTTGGTTGATGACATTTGCTCTTGAATTTAGTGATTCCAATACAAGTCTGTTTCCTCACACAGTAAGGTGACCTACTATTATTTATTCTGTGCTATGAGCGCAGAATAAATAATTTTCTATAAACGCACCAAAATTGGTAACAATGTTTGACTTGTAACGGCTGTACATTCTTGGCGAAGACCGAGACAGGCTAAGATTGAGAATGTACTAATAGGAACTGAAACGCAATTAAATTTATAGTGTAATCCCGCTGAACACTGAACGCTGGAACGAGAGTCAGAGAGCGTTCGGCGAGTCGACACCTGATGATGCCTCGTGCAGACAGCGAAACACCACGTGTCGTACAAAGAGGGTTGTTGTTAGGGCTTTCTTTCTTTAACATTATTTAATATTTACTAAATTAATACATTATTTACCTTTTCTTATATACAATATTAAACTTATATATATATATATACATTTTAATTCATTTTACATTTACAATCAACCCCCATACATATTATATTATTCTAACAACAACCTATATAATATTCAGCGGGATTACACTATATATTTTCATTGCGTTTCAGTTTTGAGATGAATTTCCGCAACGTCACGCCTGATTCCATTGCAGGACTAATAGGAAACGTTTCGGTGCGTATTGTTGGTCCTCATCCACTCTCCGTTTGAGAGGTAGCGGCGGGCTGCAGGCGATTAATTGCGAGAGCACTCGGGCGAGAGTGTGCAGCCATTATAATGTATGCCTTGTCCCATAATAGATAACAGTACTATGCCAAATGTCAAAGGACTACCAACAATCTATGTTTATGTAGAGCTTTGATTATCGATGAAGATCTTTATACTATACAAAGCTATACCTAGGTTATTAGGTATCCTGTGCCTACTGTACTGTCAACATGTCATAAGGTCGACATTCCAGCAGTCAGTGCTGTGCGGCTGCATTTCAACTCGAACTCTTTCATCTTTCCGCCTGCCCTGATTTTCCACAGAAACGAAAATAAAAATAGAGTTCGAAATGAAACGTGTCAAAGCTGTTAGGGGTTAAAGGGATTTCAATTTCGCGACCCGCGCTTTTAATTACCTAGGTATATTCTTCTTCTTTCCTTCCTTTCCTTGGAATCTTCAAATCTCGAGTGAACAGGTACTATCTTGGCAAGCGTACTACATCGTCGACCGCATCGTCGCTTACCATCAAGTGAGATAGTGGTCAAACGTAATAATGTATCCAAAAAAATCAGGCAATACATTACGTAAATGCATGGCATGGACCCAACAGCCATCATCGCATTTCACACTGATACTAAAAATGCGAAAGTTATGTTACTTCTTCACGCTTAACGGCTCAAGGGATTTGAGTGAAAATCAGAATGGAGATAGCTTATACCCTGGGTTAACATATAGGTTACGTTATATTCCGGGAAACCGCGGGGCGCATCATCTATAGTCTCACAGTTCCTTGACCAGTGTTGTTATTGATACGGCATTTTTTTCTTATTATACGGTATACGGGATTTTCATTACCGTATCACTTAAGAGCCCACACTACCCCAGCTCAAATCAAAATGCTCCCACGCGACGGCCCGTCAACTCGTAGCTACAGTCGCAACTATCTCGCTCGCACCTAGTAGGTACGTTGCGCGGCCGAGCGGGAGCGAGTGCCGGAGCGCGTCTGAACCAACACAGCGGCTGTCGCGGACGTGTAGTTTTCCACGCAATATTTCGGTATTAAATTTCTAACAAAATAAAAAATAACATTATTTTAAATTGAATACATAAGATACACGTATTATATTAGTTCAGATTTGTGTAAAAAGTTTCATTATAATAGGTCAAGTATTAACTGTATACTGCTTTTTATTTACAAAATTTAAGTGGGAAGTTTGTGAATTTTTTGTATCGAGACTTTTTTTAGTAATCGTGTTTTTACAACGTTTGGACATCAGAGTATATCCTCAACTATACTATATATTTTTTTCAACACGATTGATTCAATACTATTATTGATATGCAACTTCAAACGCGAACGGTAAAGCAGTTTTGAGGTAGTGTGCAGTCTTAAACGGCATTTTAGCTTTGTGTAAATCTGCGTCGACGAATATCGTACGAAACGTTTTTTAATATGATCAATAGGGTATCGGACAACTTTTCATAAAATATTTAAAATTAACATAATGTATTAAAAAAATTAAAAAATTGTATTTTGAACCGACTTCATAAAGGAGGAGGTTCTCTGTTCGACTGTATTTTTTTATGTTTGTTACCTCAGAACTTCGTCATATATAAAAATAAAAAAAATAATTTAATTCAGATGGTCCATATATTGTTAGTAACAAAATCTTAAAAACTAGGTTAGTAAAACATTTCAATTAATGGTATTTCATTAAATTAAATTAAATAACATATGAATTAAAATTTAATTGTCACTATATGGAGATATGCAGTTGCCTTAACCTCCCCAGTACTGCTGACTCCGGCCTCTTAGCAATCATCTGAAGGATCCCGTTGGTGCCACCTCGAATTCGGCGTATAAGTAAGGTTGACTTTTTGCGCATAATGGCGTAGAAGTCATCTACCCTCGCGTCGGCAGACATGCCTGAGGCGCTACAAAATCACGGCCACCTCATCAGGATCCTAAAGGTGTTGTTATACTGCTCACGAAGAGGATTGTATTGGTCCATAGGGCGCTTGTGTAGAAACTCTGACAATAGGCTCTAAATACAGTAACCTTGACCTCCACTGAACATCTCGCAAACCTTTGAACCAACGTATTCGCACGCATCGACAATGCTCTCCGCTCCCTCTCAGAGGGTCTCAGTCACTATGTGCCCCAGATACCTAAACCAAAGAAAACTAAATATTATTACGAACCTAAACTGAGAAACCCGAGCCAGAGGTACCCCACTCAGATGGACAGGTGCTATATGCTCCGGTTCCTTATTTCTGCCTCGAATAAGCACATACTTACTTTTCTTTGCGTTGTACTTAGACCGTGCTCCCCAGCGTACGACTCACAGATGCCGAGAAGTTTCCTCAAGCCGCCGACTGATGGACACAGCAACACAATATCGTCTGCGTAGCTGATGTTACTTACGCAAACATTATCTATGTGACATCCGACATGGCTGTTGCTGAGTTCACCGATCAGCTGGTTGACATACAAATTTATTTATTTATTTATAAAGACACATTTATAACATCCTGACAGGACACCCCAATAAGATGCTATAAGAAAACTATGTAATACAATTATTTTATATAGACTTAAGTGCTATTTCTATGAATTTTGGCTGGCTGCAATGATATACATATATCAAAGTGCTCCGATATTCTATTAATTAATCCGGCAGCGCGCGGCCACGTACCCGTCGGGCGCGCACGGCCGCAACCGCGCCAGCACCTCCGAGTGGTGCCGGCTCTACCCGACGATGCCGATCACAAACAGGCTCTTATTTAAGGTACAAAAACCGAGTGAATTTATTTTGAATCTCTTCTGCCATGACACTATATTTAGTCCCATGGGGATTCCAAATGATGACACTAGTTTCGAGATGACTTCGAACTAGTGCGTTATATAAAACTTTAATGACCGATGCAAATTGAACAGTCTTGGAGAGGACAACCCTCCCTGCCTCACACCACATTCAAGGCCATACTCATCTGAGCAGGCAATTACCCCCTTTACATAATTTTTCTGATGTTTATACCAGAAAGAGAGTATACAGGTAAGTTCAGGGGGAGCAAGTTTGGCTCCCCCTGAACTTACCTGTATTTGCCTCCAAGTTTGGCCCAGAGCTTATTATAATTTACTAAGTCGAATGCCTTCGCTAATCTAGGAAACTCGTATAGATCGGTGTTTTTCTATTTACATAATTAGGACAGAGTGTTCTTTAAAAGTCAATATCGCACTTTCAGTAGACAAAGTTTCGCGAAAGCCAAGTGCTGTGCATCGTGAAGTACAATATATTTAGCGAGATGTGCATCCAGTAGACCATCAAAAACCTTCGCAATCACAGTTTTACAGTTTTACAATTTATGAACCGATTTGGAAAATTATTTACGCGTTGGGGTCAGTATAGCTAGGTACGAAGTGGGCCGATATAAATATTTGACCTTAGACTTCAAAGATACATTGAAGTCGGTTTTTGTTTTTTTTTCTAAAACTTAGTTATAATTAAATAAAGCCTAAGTACTAAAACTATGTTTATATGTTATTTTTCAAAGAAAATTCAATGTTAAGTAAATAAGTTTTTTTATGTTACTGAGCGGTTAGACGAGCAAGTCATTCGCCTAATGGTAAGTGCCACGCCTGCCCATAACAATTGCAGTGCCACCCAGATATTTTAATAAAATGAAAAGCACTGAATTGCTCTTCACCTCGAGACATCAGTCAACAGTCATATTACTTCTCAAATGCCCAGTAATTTCACTGGCTACAGGGCCCTTCAAACCGGAACACAGTAATGCTTGCGCACCAGCTGAAGCCAGGGCGAAGGCCTTAGTATTAAATAATAATTAGTATAGGTACAGAATTTTCCAGTTGAATAGCAACCAAAATAAACAAGCATTTGGAGTAATTAAGGTTATGAAATATTAATTTCCAATGATTCAGCGAAATTGCAATGATATTATTTTAGAATGAATAACCATTATTAAAATTAGTTTTGATAATGTTAACCGAAGCTGCAAATGATAGAAACTTTTTTAATTTATGTTTTTAATTTAGATCAACTAATGTAGCAATTAAAAACGGGATAATAATATTTAGTATCAAATAATGTAAATTATATATATATATATATATATATATATATATATATATATATATATATATGTAAATGATTTCATAGTCCTACCAAATATTTAGTTTTCTTTGGTCCTACTACGCGAAAGTTTGTAAGAATGTATGGATGTATGTTTGTTACTCTATCAAGCTCCAACGGCTAAGCGGATTGGAATGAAGTTTAGTATGGAGATAGCTTATACCCTGCATTAACACATAGGCTACTTTTTACCCCGGGAAACCCCGGGGTTTCTCGATTCTCGAAATTAGTAATTAAATACATTTTTAATTACCATGAAATAATTTTCTTTTAAGTTCTCAATTTTTTTTATGTAACCGAAGGACGAGACGAGCTGGTCGTTTGCCAGATGGTAAGCAATACGCCAACCCAAAACAATAACAGCATAATTATTGACATTTATTGACATTATTGATTATTTTATTTTGTCATTTTTAATGAAACAAATTGATTAATCACTTACTAACATTTTATGTACTTGCATTTTTACTAGCAAATATGGATAATTATATCTGAATTATAAATAATAATAATAACCTAGAACTTTGTTTTGCAAAATCCTGCGCGGCACTGCACTTCGCTCGTCACCCTGTCACAATAAGCTGTTGAGTCTCATAGCGCCCAGTAATTTCGCTGGCTACAATGCCCTTCAAAGCGAAACACAGTAATGCTCGCGCACTACTGCTTGACGGCTGAATAACTGGCAAACCTTTATGAAGTGGTAGGCTCTGGCCGTGGTTGTAATACTACCCACCGAACAAAGCCATGCCGTCAAGCAACCTAGTCGTGTTTTTGGATGATGTTCGGTTTATCGAACACCACCGATGGTTCACCATCGGGGAGGCGGGTCTGAGCAGCTGCTCAACTAAGCCTTCTCTCTCTAGATCTATTTGCTCCATCTTAGGCCACATCATCGCTTCACATCAGGCGAGAGAGTGGCCAAACATAGATATATCAAGCGTAAAAAAAAAACACCCAGACGGCCTCTCTGTTCGCTTTATTTTTATATGTTATATATATATATATATATATATATATATATATATATATATGTTGTGTATAAAATACTAACGAATATATGTAAAACATACAAATATCACATATGAGTCTTTTGTAACACAGTTTTAATAACTAAAACAAAAGGCAGAGTTACAACAACCATATGTAACACATATTTTTGCAATAAAGAATATTGTATTTGTATTTATTATTTGTATTTGAGATGCATTAATATATTATTATAATATTATATTAGGCAAATAATGATACATAGATATATAATTCAATGAAAACTGAGATCAAATAAACAGATACTATCAGTGAAATTTTCTATAAGTCCAAGATTTTTCATAAAGAAACGATTTAGTAGTCCCAGACCAGATTTAGTAGTCTTACAAACATACAATACAATACAATAATACTTTATTGAACACCAAAACCGGAAACAAAAGTTTATAGTTACATATAATAGTGGTAGAACAATGGGCGGCATTATGTGCAATTTCTTACAGGCAACCATAAAAACGTACATACAAACAACTTTCCTTCTTTATATAATTAGTTGAATAGATTTGTCTAACATGAGGTTTATGAAAACTAAAAAAAACATCGCAAATGAATAGCGGCTAGTTAGCTTTCCAATGAGCTTTGAATCAAGCGGCTGAAGGCCGGATATGAATGACCACTAGCACAAAACTAATAGGTACAGAAGTCAATCTTCGTACAAAGTGCGCTCGAGCAACGCACACATAGACACCGGTCACGGACACGATATCTCGGACCAGTTGGAATCAGTGCGAGCGCGAGTGCCATCCGCTGGAGACACGAGTCTGTGAACTTTTTTGTTCGAAAATGGAGCAACAAAAAAGTTGTTAAAACCGTTCAGTGGATGGTTGTTAAAATTCAACATTAAACGGTTTTTAAGCTACTCGTACCAGTTGTTTTAGAGAGGTAAGTAGGTATTTGATTGTATTTCGATGGTTCGTTTTAACGTAACACAGAACAGTTAGTAAACGACCCGGCCCCCGGGCCCCGCGGCCGCGCCGAACATGCGAACATGACTTTGCGGACTTGTCATATTTTTAAAATTTATATTAGATATTTATTGTAGTATAAGCTGTGTAAGCCTTGTGTTCAATTACCTAATAAGGAAGATATAAATGTAAATTAATCGCATTTTTTGTCTTCAAAAAAACTTTATCTAATTATAATAATAACTGCTAAAAAATTATGTCGATATCTTGTAATATATATTTTTTTAAATCAATCAATATTGGACTTCCTAAAAACTTTTTGCGCCGTCCGAGTAACCGTCGTGACGTCACCCCGCCGGGTCGCAGCAGCGGGCACGCGCATTCAATTTAACAACCCTAGCGCGACCGCCAAGCGTAGGTATAAAAAGTGAAGTACATACATGAGATTGACTTCCTGTACCTATCTGTTTTGTGCCACTAGCGTGATAGTTAGGATTACGAAGTCATCAAGGTGACAGGAAGGCCCTGGATTCGATTCCTGTTGGACCGGAAATAAAAGCTTGCAAATGGTACTATCACTGCCCTATTATGGAGCGTGCGTGCTTATACCTTTACATAATAGGTATACCTATATAAAATAATAATAATAATATAATTTTAGTTAATAACTCAACATTTATAATCTGTATTTAGGACGACAAACTGATTATCAAACAGTTCAAACAAATAACGGAAATTATGCATTATCTGATTTGCATCAAGTTCAACGAAATTCAAGCCGTGGTAAAATACAGTTTTATCAATTGTATTACATTACTAATATCATGTTGGATACAGTGGCGTAGCTAGGTAACCAAAAGCCCAGGGGCATAACCAGGGCCAAAACTAAACTATTTAAAATCGTTTGTTCCGTATTCGTCGCGTTCCGAACTCTGGTTTATTTATATTCCGAATGTGGGAGAAATTTTCAATAGTTCAATTTATAGTTTGTGTAAGTCAGCGTCCGAGAGGCCCCCTGGGCTTGGGGGCCCCGGGGCACTGCCTCGTCTAGCCCTCCGGTAGCTACGCTACTGGTTGGATACCTACTTAGTGTGCAAAAAATGTTATGAATTATTCAAAAATTTGATCGATGTTATAGCTGTTATTACACACAGATATATATACAGTTATTATTATACCTTCATGACAGCATAAGGCCCGGACTCCACCAAAGCGGAGACGAGACGAGAGGAGAGGCGCTGTGTTTTTAACAACCAATAGAAATTCGTTATTCATCTCGTCTCCGCTCAGCTTCAGTGGATACCACCGAGCGGAGTTGTATCATTTTTGTATGGCGCGATCGAGCTAGCGGAGATGTGAGCTGTGCCTCGCAAGCTGGCGACGGCCGACCGAACGCAGCGGAGACGAGAAGAGATTTAGCACGGGCAACAATCTTCATACAAAAAAATATATCGTCTATAAGAGTGAATGAAATGACTGATAATATAGTATTTAACATCATATAGCCTGTGTACAAAATGTTCATTCTGTCGCCATCTTGTCAAATGTCACTTCTTCAGTTCTTGTCACTTGTCATATACTTCCTTGTCAGTGAACATTTGCCATCCATTTTACGGGATTCTCCCGATTTCAACAGAAATTTCCCGATTTCCTGATTTTCTACTATATGCTCCCGTTTTTTTATTTTGTAGGCTTTTTGGGGTCAAGACTTCAAAATTGACTTTATTATTTTAATACAATCGTAAGGACATACCTATCTTAGGCAACAAAAAAACATTTCTAATAAAAACATAATTAAGCTGAACATTTTATCAAATTCGTTTACTTATTTAGTTTCATAACATGTAAACACAGCACTGCAGGGTGACTATACTAGTTTTTGATATTATTATAAATTTTGATATTGTTAATGCAAGATCAATTTCAAATAAAGTATTTTGAAATTGAACATATTCCACCTTTGCACCTTTCTCTATACAAGTAAAAATAATTTATTTCCAAAAAACAGACATAGTAGGTATTACAATCTTACAATTTTGACACGAGGGATCTTAAGTAAGCTGGGCTTGTTATGTATTACATTAAATAGTACGCAGAACCTATACCAAGAATGAACTGGTGTCGTAGGTATTTGCTAAATCTTCAATTTCAGGTTTACACAGCCAGGGAATTTGGAATGGTAAATATAATTTATTGATATTCATCATCATCAGGCCATTCCGTTCCCACTGCTGGGACTCGGGCCTTCCCTCGTAAAGAGAGCATGGACCATAATCCACCACGCATCCATCCATCTTATTAATATTAGTCTTAAAATTTAAATTAAATCAAGTTTCAGTTTATTGCTAAATTGACTTAAGTATTTCTCTATTTCTTTGATTTCATACTATTTCTGTTACTTTCTTTGAGTGTGATGCGAAAAAATGACATTGAATCATTGAAAGTGAATGCGTTGTGACTTGTGGTGAATAGGAAACGTCTCTAAATTCGTCAGAAAGTGATACGTGGCTAGAAAACTATCCTCAAAGATTTTTTTGGTTATTATGCTAAAAGAAAGAAAGAAAGAAAATACATATGGCCACTGGCACCCCAAAACACAGTTTTTAACTAGTTCGGGAGCCTATGGATTCAACATTCACATGTAAACTTTTTATGCAAATAAACTCATTATTATTATATATTTGACAACCACAAACAAATAACTAAAAAAGACATGTAAGATAAAATACAAAGACCGAGAGAAAGAATATAAAAAACAAGACAATACAAAATATATGACAGAAAGTTTGTGATGCCTCGATTTTTTAAATTTTATCTTCATAGATCTCCCGATTTTTCATGGGGCACGTCCCGCAACACAAATGTGTCGTGCGGTAGGCGAAACTTCTATCTAGTTTAGTGTAGGAAAGAGATACCTATATATCTGAGATGTGCTATTGATTTCGAATTCTTTGGTATACCTACTTTAATGCGGGGTTTCTTAGACCTTTTGCCGCACTGAATAAAGAAAATTTTAATACGAGTACAATGCTGAACGAGGTTGGAAACACCTTGTACCCCAGCGCACCTCGTTACCACCTAGCGGCCTAGCATCACGCGGCCAGTGTTGTGCAACGCGTTCGAGTCTGCGCACCTGACGAGGTAATAAGACTGCTGCCGAATATGTCAAAACGTTGACGTAGAAAGTTAATTAAAGAGTATGATGAAGAAGAATCGGGTGGTAAATCTAAGTCAGAATCACTGATATTTCAAAAACAGGTAGGTAAGTCATTAATTCATATTTATAAATTATACTCAGTCTAGGTGAAATAATTAAGTATTTTGATATAGTTACGTATATTTGTTTTTAATCTTTATGTTACGTCAGGCTTGCTAGTGGGAATAAGTAGGTAGGTACTTAGTGCCAGACGTTACTATGCAATAATATTAATACTACGTATTAACGATTACGAAAAATACACAATCATTTTTTTTCTTTTAATAAATGGATTTTGGTCTCCTACGGGCGGTGGGGTTTAATAAGCCTCGTGCTGCCACAATCTCTGGTTTAAGACAAGGTTCAAAACGCCTCGTAAAGCAATAATGGAAAGTACAGATAAATTAATGCCGGGATGCCAGGGAACGTGTATAATATTCCCGGTGTTTTTCTCGAGTTTGTGTTTATTGGACATCTAATTTAGCTGCGCCAAATAATTGTTTTCAGAGGTTAATGCTTTTTGCACTGTTGTGTGTTTTTCTTCATGAACTATTTATAGGTTATATTTGAATCTCACCGCACCGGTGTGGTGCACTGTTAATAGTGTAATACAAACGACAGGGCGAGTTCCCTTTCTCCCGAATAACGAGAACTTAACCCGACTTTTGTAGGGAAAATGAATTGAAATGGAAGCCAATGCCTTTGGCAGATAAAAATGCAGTCATCCCAACATCTACATTTGCAGGTTTGTGTACAATATTATATATTTCGCAATCCAAATGTAATGAAGAATAATGAATTGTGTCTAATCCATAATTGATATTTTGTTACAGATTCCATGTCACAACCCAATGTAGTTTCTGAGTAGTTATGACTCGCTACTTGGGCACCACCATTTCCAGTATAATACTCTAATTAAAAGCAACTACTGAAGAATTATTTGCAGTGCATGGGTAGGTGTATCTCTAAACAGTTACAATTTATATTATTAACTGAGTGAAACGAGGTCTCCGAGTCAAATCAGCATTTTTTTTGACAACAACTTGCATACTGTTGATCAAATCTGCATAAAATTTATTATTATTAGTATTTTAAGTAAATACAAGTTTTAAGTTGAAATATGAGCAAAACCAGTCAAAGTGTTGTAAGGATATAGGGGTCACAAAGTCTAGTTATGGTCGAACTATACTTTTTAAGGTGTGCACTCACTACAAACAATTAACATGCAAGAGAAGAACATGCTTGGATAGAAATGATATTATTTTATACAGTACATTTACTGGTGAACTTTGTCAACATACAATACAAATAAAAAGATTCAGTAGACAGGTACCTGAAATCAACTACCTAAGCTACATACCTATTGGCCGCTCTGGTTAACTAAGTGGACAATTTTCCTGTGGTTAATATAACTTTAGTCACACGCCCTGACTCCTTGTTAATAACTTAAATTATATAATTACTATAGTTTTTTTTCTTAGATCTGACATCGGCACTATGAAATGATGAGCAGAATCGTGACTCCAAATCAGGAACACTCACCAAAACTATGTGGTATGCATCTTTTAACATTTTAGTCATAATTAATAAACAATAACCGTAATTATAGTAAAGAGCCTTAAGCAACATCCGAAGAATATTTCTTTAAATGTAAAAAGCATGTAAAAATGTACATGTTGACTTGACTTCTTGTTTTATGGCTTCTGTGTCTTATTGTCAAAATCCTACCAATGTCGTTTAGTTTGTCCAGAATGTCCAAATTCTTAGTATACTGGGTATATGGGAGAATCTATTCGAATTTAAATGTAAATGTTTCGAAGTTTTAGAGTGAGCGAGGCAGTAGCAACGGACTCCTGCAGATGACTGCTTTTTATGCTAACAATGACATGACTGCACAATCCAAACTCACTGGATGTGAATAATCGCCTGTATTATTAAGTAACTTTTGAACTGTATACATGTGGACATGTAAGCGATTTAGTACCTGTTATTCTTGTATTATAAAATAATTAGAAATGTTAAAAATATATTCATAAGTATTATTTTGTGTTTTATTATTTTCCTGCCTATAAATACTATAATAATTAAAAAAAGTAGGTGAGTGAACCCGTACAGGTAGACGGCACTATAAGCGTACTGCCTTTGCCAAAAAAACAAGTTCATTCTCAAAAAAAAAGTAAACGTCATATATCATTTTAGCAGATCCAAGAAGGACCAACAAAATGTACTACAGATTGCTGTCTATACTAAGTATACTTCCTAGTCTGTGGATGTGAGCGGCGCCGCTAGGTCGCCCGGCTCCGTGTCCCTCGACCCGCGAGCCCCGCCCCGCCCCGTACCTCTGCCACTCTTGCTACTTGCCTAGTGCAGCGCACACGCTTCTTCCTTCTGCTTCTTTAGACTCTGTTTCTTCTTCTTCAAGTAAAAGAAGATACTGTTTTAGTAATAGTGACATGGAGACGCCTGGCTTTCGTGTCAGATCGAACTAAACTGCAATCCCAAACATCACACACATTTCCGCTACAGTCTATAGACAGTACGCATCTCCGCTTTGGTGGATACACCCTTGTTGAAAAACATCTCTTCTCGACTCCGCTTCGAACATCTCCGCACATCTCCGCTTTAGTGGAGTCCGGCCCTAAAACCGGCGAGACGCGAGTGCGGCACGGCGTTAGCGTTTTGTTTTCAGTTGTAATATATGTTGACTATTAGGGCATGTCAGTACAGCGAGCCAAACTGCTCGATTGCGAGTGTCGGGCACCAGAGCGCGCTCCACCCAGGTGTCAGTTTTTTGGCGAATCCCTTTAAATTTCATTAGCTTTCAGTCAGCCTCCGTGGTATAGTGGTTGGGCAGGTTGCCTCGAATCTTATACACCACAGAACTTGCGGGTTCGATTCCCGCGACGGGACAAATGTTTGTGACAGAAAAAAAAGCGCACGTATTTGTTTTGTGTCTGGGTGTTGTGGGACCATGGTCCTCGTAGTTCCTGGTACCTTAGATACAGGGAATCCTAGAGGCCAGGATCTATGTATGTGATCGTTGGACGTATTTATTTATTTAGTTTTTCTTGAAATAGCAGTAAGGAATCAAAAGGAACACCGCACACACCACACTACGTCCTCCATTTTGAACACAACTGGATGGATACACAGCTAAATATTCGAGACGAAAATTCAACAAACGCTTAGTGCACGCGTTTGCTTGCAACGAACAAATGCTCACAACGAACATATGCGATTATTCACATTGAGCGAATGCTCATGTCAGTCGCCACCTTTACCTATACATGTCAGCCAAAGACGAAGTATATAATTTTATCTTTGATGTCAATACTAAGCGCCGCGGCGGGCGTTAGCGTTTTGTTTTCAGTAGTAATGTACTAAACTGTAACATGGTATGACGTGTTAGAAAACTGAAACCTGATTGAACTAGAATCTGAAGGATCGCGAGTGTCGCGACCTACTTCCTCTTCATAATAAATACGCAAGTTTGTGAGGATGTAAGAATGTTTGTTAGTCAATGACGCATAAACTTCTTCTCGTCTCTCGTGTGGGTGTGTGGTCAACTCTGGTGTCGGAGTTTGAGACCGTCCGAGAACTCCGACATGGCGTAATGACTGTTCTCATAGACTTCAACCGGTACTACCGTCCTACCTACCAACATAATTACTCTCCGATTAGAATTGTCTCCGTTAGACGAGATCATATGAACAAAAGAAATTTGGTTTCTCTAGCAGACTCCAACCCAAGACCAAGTTAGGAAGGCGTCGGGAAGGTGAATGTTTTGAATCTTGTTACATATAAAAAATTATGGCGTATTTATTCAAGTTATTTATCAGATGATCTAAAAAGTACCTACTGCAAGCGATGGTAGTAAGTAGATGATGAAATAAATGTTATAATATAAAAATAATAATAGTAATAAGTAGTAAGCATTGCTGTGTACCGGTTTGAAGAGCATTGTAGCCAGCGAAATTACTGGGCGAGCTAATTGTCCCAGGATGACGAGCGCAGTGCAGCGCCGCGCAGGATTTTGCAATACAAAGTTCTGGGTGGTGCTGCAACTGTTACTAACTATATTTACTGTGGGCAGGCGTATTGCTTACAATCAGGCGAACGGCATGATCGTCTTGACAGTTAGTTATATATAATTTACACAGGGCGCAGTTAAGATAAAAATTGTGCCAGCCGAGTTTACTGCGAGAAGTTGGAATTATGTTGGAAATGTCTGTGTATCATCCAATGTGTATCATCCAATCATAGCTGTATCTGTTGGAAATGTCTGTAATAAGCGTATTTTCAGTGCGAGGAGTCGGTAGAAAAGAATACCACGCCCACGCAACATAATATATCCACGGGCAGATCACAGAACCTATATCAGATAGATAGATAAACACTTTATTGTATAAACCATAAAAATAGGTACATGAAAAATTACACAGTAATACGACAGTAATCAGCATAACAATAGGCGCACTAATCACTCAAAGCGATCTCTTCCAGACAACCTTTGAACAGAAAGGACTTTACCGGACCGTTTAGCAACTACTCGAACCTGAGTTTGTTTTCTAAACATGCTTTAGGACATAAAAATCGCCTTTTGTTTTATATCTGCCCAAAACCGATATCTGATTTAGTGTTAAATTGAAACGTATGACAAATTAAATCGAAAAAATCAATCGCCAAGGTACAGGCCTAGCCTAGTTTGGAGCCCACCGATAATATTAATTATTATTGAACATATGAAAATTACTTATGATTGGGCTATTGAGGTGAATTTTTAATGTATGAAAGCCGGTCTATGATATGAGACCTCGGCACCTGCCAGTTCTGCCTCATAAGAATATATTTTGGCAGGTAGTGACTCCCCACCCACTAAACGGGCCCCCTTTAAGGGCCGCCGTTCATTAACGACGAGAGGGGCAACGTTGGTGTGGGTAGCTTAAGGGTGTCGAGAGGTGTGCTGCAGTTTCACTTAAACGCTACTCCCGGCGTTATGACCTTTAACACTTCCACCCTTGGAGCTTAGTTCTTAGCTCTTGCGTCTCCACTCCCAGACGGCCAGTTAAGGCAAATCGGGGGTTAGGGGTCTCATTTAGTACCATGGAGAATCGCGGGGTCAGGCTCAGTGTCGCCACGCACCGTCGACATATTATTTTTAACCGATTTCAAAAAAGAAGGAGGCTCTCTGTACGATTGTATTTTTTTATGTTTGTTATTATTTTTTTTTTTCGCCCTACGATCACATACATAGATCTTGGCCCCTAACTAGGATTCCCTGTATCTAGGGACCAAGAACTACGAGGACCATGGTCCCACAAAACCCAGACACGAAACAAATGCTTGCACTGTTTTTCTTCCTGTGCACAAACATTTGTCCCGACGCGGGAATCGCACCCGCAACCTCAGTGGTGTATGAGATTTGAGCGAACCTGCTCAACCACTACACCACAGAGGCTGTCGAACTGGCAAAGATGTGGTACCTACCCAGACGGCCTCCCGCATACGAGAGACATACTGCAACTAAAAATATAACGTCACCACACCTAATGTAACTAAGTCCATTAGTCAAGAGAATTCATGATCATCGTTCAATTTTGCGCGGCGATGTTAAAAAAGGTCACTCGTTCACCTCAACACTGACCTAATTGTCTGAGGGGCGACAACCTCGGGTGGATCGATGGCTCGCGCCGTGAATAACGATGGGAGAGAAAACCTCACCTTGGAAAGTTTCAGAGATTGCGGAGCGATGGAAAGTTAATGGGAAAGTGGATTGAAAATATTTTGCGTACCCAAAAAGTTTATTAATTCGCCAAAAATACCTAGGTACGTTAGCCAATTTTAGTGAGTGACGACGCAGAAGATATCTCTTCATGTATTTGTACCATTAAAAGTAAAGGCACATTTTATATAACAAAACAAACAACTTCAATTCTGATGTATCTTCGAAGTCTAAGGTCGAATATCGATGATATTTATATGGGGTCCCATGTTGAAGCCAGTTTATGTAGCTTCAACATGGTCTCATATAAATTTCATTATGAACGCAATGCAAAAGAATATAAAGAAAGAATTTTCCAAATCAGTTTATAAATGACGGAGCTTTGACGTAACAAACAAAATAATTATTTTTTAGAAAAAACAAAACCCGACTTCAAGACTAAACTTACATATTTTTATTTATGTTATTTTTTCAAAAAGTGCTACTTCAATTTCGATAAAATTTATATGGGACCACCCTCTTCCTTTTTTGAAGTCGATTTAAAAATATTCAAAAGTTTTGTTCGAATGTATAAATTCGCCACGTCGTCGTGCGTTGATTGCATTTTGAAAGCTTTTGATCATTTTCTCATTTAACCTATCGGTTACGCTGAACTATTGATTGGCTTCATCGGAAATTGTGAGAAGTAATTTTGTTATGTCACTTAAATAAGTGTAGGTGGTAGTCTCTCGTATGCGGCAGGCCGTCCGGGGAGGTACTACAGCTTTACTTATTCTGCCACCAAGCAGTAGTGCGCAAGCATTACTGTGTTCTGGTTTGAAGGGCATTGTAGCCAGCGAAATTATTGGGCATTTTCTCGGGGTGATGAGCGCAATGCAGTGCTACGCAGTGTTTTTTAATGGTATTAAAAGTTTTGGGTGGCACTATAATTGTTATAGGCAGGCTAAGCGCTTACCATCAGGCGAATGACTTTCTCTACTCATCAACCAGTACCATAAAAAAGGTGGAAAAGATAAAAAAGAAAAAGATGAAAAAAAAATCCACAAAAGATGTGTGTTTAATACATGTTTTTATATTTATAGTATTATCAAGAAAATAATTCAGTTATCACTTTTACACCGGAAAAACTAACACTTCCTCTGCATGTATGTATGATTATGTAGGTATTAAGTTGTAATTAATAAATTTTGTTGTACAGCGCCGTCTAATTTTTCCGATACTGTCCATCCAAAGGTTGTCTGGAAGAGATCGCTTCAAGCGATAAGACCGCCCATTGTACTACCATAGTTAGATAAGGACCGAGTTATTGTCTATTTGTATTTTATAAATTGGTATACAATCAAGAGTTTTTCTATTCTATTCTATTTTCTATTCCTAAGGGAACAACTATAAAACTGGATGCCACTCAGAGTCGTGGGTTCAGTCTTAGACAAGTTATTCGAGAGATAGTACATTAAACTTTTTTTATTTATATAATAATTTCAAGCCTTTCTGCATGCCCTAACTTTAACATCTATCTCGGTACCTTTTAAAGGGATAGCTAGCATTTATGATCGTGATAAGAAAAGAAGCATCACTTCGCAAAGAAATTTAAACAAATAGCGACTCTTGCTATGACGCAATAAAATTCAAATGGAATTGTCTATGTTGTTTAATCGCAATCGCTATCAGAACAAAATGTATTACCACAGAATACTAAGGGACAGAAGCATCACTTCGCAAAGAAATTTAAACAAATAGCGACTCTTGCTATGACGCAATAAAATTCAATTCAGCTCGCGTAGCACTGCATACCTACCAGTCATATTAACCTACAGCGCCTCTCTTTCTATCGCATAGCTCTTATCTCTTCCGACGCGGCACGTGTAACGACGCGCGACCCGCCGTCATCATCATCATTATCATCAGCCTGTATTCGTCCACTGCTGGACATAGGTCTCTCCCAATGAACGCCACTGAGCCCGGTCTTCGGCTCTTTTCATCCAGTTTCTTCCGGCCGCCTTTAGCAGGTCGTCGCTCCACCTTGCCGGTGGCCGTCCTTCACTACGCTTGCCGATTCGCGGTCTCCACTCAACGACACGTCTACTCCAGCGGTTGTCCGTCCTTCGAGAGATGTGACCAGCCTAGCTTCGTACCTACAATGTTCGTACCTACGGAGTGTGCTAGGCCTGGTATTACTTAGGTTAACGAAATTGACGCGTAGCAGTACAAATAATGCGTTTTGTTAATGCCAGGATATCCTAATACCGGTAACTTCCAATTATTAGCAATTTAATAACATTTTTTTATGTAACTGAATGACAAAACGAGATGGTCGTTTGCCTGATGATAAGCAATACGCCAGCCCATAACAATAACAGCACCGCCCAGAACGTTGTTTTGCAAAATCCTGCGCGGCGCTGTACTGCGCTCGTCACCCTGAGACAATTAGCTGTTGAGTCTCATAATGCCCAGTAATTTCGCTGGCTACAATGTCCTTCAAGCCGGAACACAGTAATGCCATCCCTTAGTATTCTGTGGTAATGCTTGCGCATTACTGCTTGGCGGCTGAATAACTTGCAAAGCGCTGGTACCCACCCAGACGGCTTCTCGCATACGAGAAACCTACCACCAGTAAATGAGCACCATGTTCACCAAGGTCGGAATATTTCAAAAATGAGTCGCGATTGCTATTGCAATCACAATTGCTACTTTGTCGGTATGAACTAAATATCCTTTGTAAATATCCTTCAGATGTTAAATTGAAAGGTATTGCGCTAGTTTGAAAGGAAGACAATAATCCTCCAGATTGTTTGCCTTATTCCAGTGTTTAGCTCTTATCAAATTTCTTTCTTATGCAGACTTGAGACCCTATAGGGTCTGCTCAACAGGGCTTACTATACCGTTGACGAATTCTTGGCTGATGAAATGATTATTGATCCAAATATATTAAAAATGATATTGATAATTATATATAGAAAGAAAGAAAGAAAAGAAAAAACATTTATTTGACGACCACAATCATAACAAAATAAAGAAACACAGGAAAACATAATTTTTAAAAGAAAAAATAAATATATAAACAGTATAAAGAGATAATTATGCCTAAAATTACGTATGTGGTGCCAAAAGGGGTTTTCACTCAGCACAAATGTCAGGTATTAGATATACAATTGTCAATTACAATGCAATGTATAATATAATTTACATTTATTATATCTAATTTTTATACATAATTTTATGGGTAAACTAGCTGCGCCCCGCGGTTCCACCCACGGTTTCCCGGGATAAAAAGTAGCATGTGCTATTCCAAGTCCTAAAGTACCTAGCCCACATACCAAATTTCATCAAAATCGGTTTGGTAGTTTTTGCGTGAGAAAGAGTAACAAACATACACCAATACATTATTATAAACTTTCGCGATTATAATATTATTACGATTGTAATTTAATGATTGAACATTGATGTTTATTCAAATTACCTAATATTAAGAAAGACCTGACATGTAACTAAATATTACCTTATTAATAGAAATTGAATTGGATTGAATTGTTTCGACAAGTGTATTCCTTGAATATGTCGGTATGTTAGGCTCGTTTGACTTGAGGCACGGCGGCGTTTCGACTCCTTGCAATTCGAGCTGTTCGGCGTGGATACCTGGTATTGATGCATGCTAAGCTTCCGAATGTAAATAGAATATCTTTGCTTCCGTGCAATTTCGAAATAATATGAACCAACAAGCCATTTTTGATACCACCTCAAATAATGGCTTGTTGAACACTTGAAGACATACAAGCGAATTTAAGTAATTTAAAATTTAAAAATCCCCCGACACAAAAATCCTATAAAAAGTAAAAATCGGCTGAATCGATTTTAATATATAATGTCTATATGTTTAATATATATGTCTAACTAGCTTTTTCCCGCGACTTCGTCCGCGTAGACGACAGAAGCCGATAGACGTCTTTTTTCCAAATCCATTTTAGCAAGATTTCGCCAGTATATGGGAGCGCGTACTACTAAGAGGTCAAGCTGTATCGTCGTAGTCACCTAACCAATTTTAATGTTACATACCCTATAATCTAAGTTGGGAATAATGCTACCAAACCCAAAAAACCGCATTAAAATTCGCTCAGCAGTTTCCGAGTCTATAGATAACAAACACACAAACAGACAAATTCTAAAAAGCATAGATTCGTGTTAAGTACCCTCTAAATAGTTCATCCCAGATGGTTTTGCAAAAATATCTTCAATTTACCTAAAGATTTGATTCTTTTCCATTTTTAAAATAGTATAGATAACCACCGCTAGAAAACCTGCTTTAAAAACGCATCCAAATCGATTCACCCGTTTAAGAGCTACGGTGCCGCAAACAAACACACAGACACACATACTGATCAAACTTATACCACCCCAATTTTTTGCGTCGGGGGTTAAAAATGTATGCCTGCCAAATGGCGTATTATTGGAATAATAATAATAATTAATTAATATTGTTTTATTTATTATAATGAACGTTAATCTCATTGCATTTTATAATGTATTTTAATTTAATTTATTGACATTCGATTGCATTGAACTATTATGTTTAATGACGTTTAACTTATATTATAAATGCGAAAGTTTTTACGTAAGTGTCACCTCTTCACGCCACAACGATTGAATGGATATCGATGAAATTTGGAATGGAAATAGCATATAAGCTGGATTAACACTTAGGACTTTTTATCCCGGAAAACGAACCGTTCGCGCGGACGAAACCACGCGGCACAACTAGTCCTTACAAATATTATAAACGCGAAAGTTTGTATGTATGGATGTATGGATATTTGTAACTCTTTCACGCCAAAACTACCGAACCGATTTTGATGATATTTGGTATGTAGGTACTTTAGGACTTGGAATAGCACATAGGCTCTTTTTATACCGGGAAACCGCGGGTGGAACCAGCTAGTTTAGTATAAAAAAATACTGTCTATGAATATGACTCAACGAACATTAGCTTGCCTTTAAGCTTTTTCGTTAGAACTTGGTAGTCTCAGCTTGGGCTTACTTCAAACTTCACATACGAACCTGAATATAAGTTCTTCATAGAGTCCGCCCACAACGCCAAATCAGCCCTTTCTGAGCACTCAACCTGCACCAACTTAAAGCTAGCCTATGAAGTCGGTAGAAGATAACCTAGATATAACAATCTCTCATTGTACGGTGTGGTCTTCGCTACGAACCAATAACGTCACATAGACGAGCTTTGTCTGAGATGTAAACGGAAATGCGAGTAGAAAAGGGAACCTTTACCTACATAACAGTACATAATAATATTACCTACATGATAGTTTGTAACTAGCACTTTTTTTTTGGGAGAAGCCACTGGCTCTCGAAACACAGTTTAAACTAGTTCAAGAGCCTATGGATTCACTACTACTCTGTAAAAATATCTATTATGTCACAATAAATGATTATTATGATTATACTTGCTGAGCTTTAGCTACAAAGAAATATCAGGACTGATATATAAAAACGTCGCTTAATTCAAAATGAATGTCTGAACACAAACATTCGCAGTGTCTTACAAAACTGTGAACGTACAAATCGAAATGAGTCGCCAAGATACAGGTCTAACCTATAGTTGGGCGCTCACCGATAATCTAACATTAAATCAGTGTAATTTAATATTGTATATATTATATGTTATATAGCGATATTGTGTAATTTTCGAAAATTAAATTCATTCATTACTTTACCTAACTTAATTACCACGTTAACTGCCACGAGTATACTCGTAATTGGCAGTGGAGCCGAGATCAAACTACGAGTTTACTAGTAGTAAACAAAATTAAAAATAATCTTATATATATTTTTTTTGTGATTAAATAATGTTTTACTTTAAATGCACAAAAATAAGAGAAAATTATTTATAGACTTGCGTGGCGAAGATGTAGCACGCTCGCCTAGAAGAAACCTGTTCACTCTTGTCTTAAAGACACCCAGATTATATAGCCATCCGGAAACACAGATGCCGGCAGAGAGTTCCACTCCTTGGCCATTCGTTGGAATTCATTTTTTTTATGTAACTGAGTGACGAGACGAGCTGGTCGTTTGCCTGATGGTAAGCAATACGCTAGCCCATAACAATAATAGCACCACCCAGAACTTTGATTTGCAAAATCCTGCGCGGCGCTGCACTGCGCTCGTAACCCTGAGACAATTAGCTGTTGAGTCTCATAATGCCCATTAGTTTCGCTGGCTACCATGCCCTTCAAAGCGGAACACAGTAATGCTTGCGCACTACTGCTTGGCGGCTGAATAACTGGCAAAGCGGTGGTACCCACCCAGACGGCCTCTCGCATACGAGAAACCTACCACCAGTAAAATTCATTCAATTTATTGGAAGATTGTGACGTTTGTGACACTATTGCAAGATGTTTATGTACCTATTGTAGTGTTTCAACAAAGGATTTATCCATCTATTTTTTCCAGAACCGTCGAACTTCGTTTTCAATACGATATGGAAGAGGACGGTATCCCGACCGCCCATTTCTCGTCCAACGAATGGTTCCTCGACAACCATGAGGGCTGCTACTGCCTCAACGTCACCAATGGCATCAACCGCGACGACGGCTGTCTTCTGTCGGGTGCCATGGAGTTGTACACGTGTGTTGGTAAGCAATTAATCATCCCGATATTATTTATTGTAATGTTATCTATCTATTTAGGATTATATCAGGTACCTTGGTATTATGTGATGATATGTGTGAGTATACCTATGTGATATACTGGACAATGCGAGACAAACCCGTGGCTACGTGGCTACGCGTAGCTAATAAGATATGCGTGATTGATTGATTGATAACGCTATATTGTACACCAAAAATTTAACAAGAACAAATAAAAACAGAATTTAAAAAATTTATTAGTACAATGGGCGATCTTATCGCTAATAATAATCTCTTCCAGACAAAGTTTGGATGGACACGGTGGTGTACTTTTAAATAACATTATTGCGTGGCTATGTGACTAAGCATGTTTTCGCATGGCTACTGTTACGGGGTTCCGTATCACTACCAAAGAAAACTAAATACACTCGAGAGCAATGAATCCGGGTCACTTAAAGAATCCTAAAAATCTCGGAAACTAAAAATGCTAGGTTAATGCAATAAATTGTATTTAATAGACAATGTAATACTCCTTAAATGAAGGTATTAAAACTTCTTAGTTATTGTAAAGTTATATCATAAAAAAATCAAATTTGAAAAAGGGCCACTTTCGAAGATGGAACTACGAAATTACAGCATTTGGTTTTGCTTTTGTTTGTAATCTGTCATTTATGTGGGTACATAAACCATGTTGATAGTGCTCTATATTCATTATTCAAGCTGAAATTATGTCGCTTACGCCTGAAGAATGCACCAGAATACTTACAATGCTGGAAACCGGCCGGAGTCAGCGCGATACAGCCAGGACTGTCGGTGTGTCGCTGTCAACAGTACAAAGAGTTCTCCGACGTTACGAAGAAACTGGTTCTAACCTACGCAGACCAGGAACGGGCAGAACCAGGTGTACCACAGCACGAGAAGACCGATACTTGGTGAACACCATGCTTCGAAATCGCTTTCTCACAGGAACTGAACTCACCAATCAGTTTCGACGCCTCGGAGGAAGTAACCCAAGTGCATGGACAGTAAGACGTCGGCTTGCTGAATCTAACTTAAAACCCCTTAGACCTGCAAACGGCCCTAAACTGGAGCGTGGGCATCGTATTTCGAGACTAAGATATGCCCAGAGCCACGTAAATTGGAGTATTGAAGATTGGTCAAAAGTTATGTTCTCCGACGAATCAAAATTTATGCTCTACAAGCACGATGGAAGACACAGAGTGTATCGAAGACCAGGGGAAAGATTCAAGCAAGCATGCATCGAAGAAAAAGTAGCCTACGGTGGTGGGTCTGTACTTGTGTGGGCCGGAATTTCTTCTGAAAGTCGCACAGAGCTGGTGATCATAGAAAACGGCTCTTTAACTAGCGTAAGATATGTGGAAGAAATCCTCAATGATCACGTTGGTCCATTTATGGTCAATTTAGGTGAGGATGCTATATTTATGCATGACAATGCCCGACCTCATACAGGTAGGATTGTGAATGACTACCTTCAAGAGATGAACATTACTCGTATGGAGTGGCCAGCGCGCAGCCCGGATATCAACCCGATCGAGCATGCTTGGGACGAGCTAGGCAGATGCGTAAAACAACGAAACCCTCCCCCAATCACGCTTCGTGAGCTCAAAATTGCTCTCACAGAGGAATGGGAGAATATTCCCCAAAATCGTATAAGGAACTTGGTGTACAGCATGCCAAACCGCGTAAACGCAGTAATGGAAGCACGAGGAGGCAATACGAAGTATTATTCAAGAAAATCGTAATAAAGTTCAAAAATTTCATGTTTCCTATTTTTGTTTTAAGGAGAGATCAGCAGTTTTTTTCTTTATGTAATTTTGTGTTAATAAAATGTATGGTGACTCATATTTTTTTTACTTTCATTTAAGGAGTATTACATTGTCTATTAAATACAATTTATTGCATTAACCTATCATTTTTAGTTTCCGAGATTTTTAACATTCTTTAAGTGACCCGGATTCATTGCTCTCGAGTGTATTACTACTCACTACGTAGTCTAAAAACTTTTACGTCGCTGACATATCTTCTTAACCACTGTGTCAATATATTACATTTTAATAATTATTTATGGAGCGACATTTTCGCATTAGGGATAATTCACTTTATAACAAAAAAGCCGACTTCAATTCTGATGTATCTTCAAACTCCAAGATCGATAAAATTTATATGGGGCCACGTTGTAGCTATACTAAACCGAACGCAATAATATTTTTCTAAATCGGTTTATAAATGACGCAAATACATTATACGGCATAAAAAACATTAAAAAAATTTCGAACCGTTACTATGATATAACTATCCAACCTCCTCCGTTTTTTGAATACGGTTAAAAAGGCTCCTTAAATAAAAATATAATTATTTTCTATTTGTAACATGGATTTCCATCATAAACTATAACTAAAGCTTTTTTGTGTAAGCCGTGTAACTGACGGTTACTTTCTTTACCGTTTTAGAGAAACGGCAGTAATAGGTATAAAGATGCTTACATTATTTGCGATACAATTTTCGCAAGGAAAATAGTCATTAAAAATAATGGAACATGCTTGTTTTACTAATTTCATTATCTAGCTGTCTTACGTACGCGATAGCTCTCGAGAGAATCGAGATCAAGCCGAAGGAGTCGAACCGTCCATTGAATCTCAAAGAAGAACTTACAGCTCTTTTCTTAAGTTTAAAAGAGGCCCGTATTGTGAGCAATTCATTAATTATTTTCTCTGATCGGAGGTTTAATTGTTAAACTAAACCTGCGATTCCGTCCGCGTAGAATTTTATAGTTCTGCCCTAAAGATAATTTCTGGGATAAATGTCCTATGTATCCAGGACCTAAAATACCTACAAACCAAATTTCATCAAAATCCGCTCATACGAAGTTAATTGGTAACAAACACACACACACACACACACACACAGAGAGAGAGAGAGAGAGAGAGAGAGAGTGAGAGAGTGAGAGACTTTCAGTCTCGGAGCATTGCTTTGCCACGTACCTAGTAAATCGGTTTGCGCCGTCTCTAATAGTTACTTAGTCACCTATGACTAACATATTAATATTTAAATCCATTGACTTCCGAACTTGTTAAAACTGTGTTTCGGGTGCCAGTGGCTTCTCCCATTTACCTACTAAGATGGCGATTACTTACTTACTAAGATGGCGCAAGCGACCCCAAAGTTAGTCTTGGCCTCCGATAAGAGTCTCCACTTGGATCTGTCTTGCGCCACCTCCTTCCACGCCTCGACGTGGAGTTCGCACTGGTCCCTTTCCACCTCATCCTTCCAGCAATACCTAGTGTGCCATCCTCTGCCTGAACTGGTCCTAAAATTTTCTTCAGTACCTTCCTTTCTGCCACTAGAAGTTTGTGTTCTTCCTTAAGGGTTAGTGTCCAAGCCTTACAGCCGTACATTAAAATTGGCCGTATCACCGTTTTGTATATACGGATCTTGGTACGCTTACTGAAAAGCCCGGACACCAAAACCTTGTGTAAGGCTGCACTACACCGGTGGGTATTTTGTATCCTGATATCTATTTCTTCTTCCCTGGTATTTGCGTCCGTTATAGTGCAGCCCAGGTACCTACTTGAACCTATCTACTCCTTTATAGGTGACATCTCCGACCTTTAGATCCCTCCTAGGAATCCGGGTGTTTTTTACCTATGTACTTAATTTATTATGCGTTTCAGGCACGAAAGACATTTTTACAAAGGGAGATATTGATATATAAATAGAAATACTATGGGGCCGGGCACCAAACAGTTATTTAAAACAATTTGCCCACGTCATGTCGAAGCTGCAGGTGACAAAAGGGCTGGCTCATTCCTGGCTCAAAGATTAGCGTTAGCTATTGGCACCTTGCCGCATGGTCTCCACTTCTATATCAATTTCTAGTTGTACATAATTTAGTAGTTGCTTATTAATAGCTTCTTTTTTGTGACCATTGTAAATTTCTTCCTTATAAATGAGATTACACACTGTAAGAGTGGGGTTATGTATGTATATGGGATAACAATAGATAATGAATAGAATAAAATAGAATAACTTTTTATTATAACACCATGATACAGAAACAATTAAAACTAAAATAACAATTAACTTAATACTAGAGAAGCACAATGGGCGGTCTTATCGATCTCTTCCAGACAAGTGGAGGAGTGTAGACAAAAAATAGGACGGTGTTATCAACAAAAAAAATAATTTAACATGATAATTAATTTAATATACATAAACTATAGTCCTTACATAAAATAGCATAACAATAAAATATCTATACATATAATAAAATACATAATAAATACTTTAATATAAGATGTACAAATAAATAAACCTATATAAAACATAAATACAAAATAACAAGTGAGAACATAAATACTAACAACAGTAGACGAAGCAAAGGTAGCAGCTATTATAATGCTCAATTAATAAGACATATAAGCCGGGCACCGGGCGGCGCGCACGTCGGTAGGGCTGGCTCCTCGGATGTGATGCCGCGAGGAGTAGCAGCACTGAAATAAAAAAAATTGAAATAATAATTAGTTTGCACAGTTTGAAAACAAGTGGAGCACTACAAAAGGCATTTTGACAGCTAAATCAAAGTTTAAATCTAACAAAAGCAAGGAAAGTAGTTCTGCAGTTCTATCGGAGTTTGATTAAAACGACCTGTGACCTACCACCACCCAGTCAAAGCTCGATGAGCGAAAAATACTTTATTAAACTTTAGTAGAATATGTTCTCGCTCTATGGATTTACAGAGAGACGACGAGGCTCTGTCTCTCTTATTTCGTGTCATAGAAAATGTATACATACACGCACAAAATGCATGCACGTTTTTGAACCGAACAAATAAAATCTGTCCATCACATGAGCACTATGCATCTATGTATGTAACATGAGCACTATGCATCTATGTTTGTAACATAGATGCATAGTGCTCATGTGTGGACAGATTTTATTTGTTCGGTTCAAAAACGTGCATGCATTTTGTGCGTGTGTATCCATAGGTGGTAGGTACCCAATTTTCAAGCACTCCATCTAGGATTTATTTGGATGAAGGAAATGCCTTGATTTTTTAATTTGTACGGCTAAATACCAGATCTGTGGCAACAGTATTATATCGTCACGAAATAAAGTACCTTATAATCTTTTTAAGGTCAATAGTACCTACCGTCGAAAATCAAAATAACTATTGGGCAACACTCCATCACTTATTGGGGACTGTCATTGAGTACATCATTATGAAGAAGCAATCAAAGACAATCCCCGATAATGCCAGGTTATTAGAGATATGGAAATTACTATTGGGCTGATGTTGCAAATTTTTGATGTATGAAAACTGGACCAGGTTTCATCAAATAAATGGTTAAAACCTACCTAACTAAAATAACGTTATACGTTAAGTAATGTTATATGAAATACACGGTAAAATAAATATGCGAAACTAGTACTGAACGGCTTGCCATTTGCTCTTCCGTTTCAACAGTAATACCACATCCACTCTGAAAAATATCGTCAAAAATCCATATACTCGTATTATCTAATATTAGAACCGCAGTTCAATTATGTATGTCTGTGACACATAAAATTGGCGTCAATGTTTGTTAACACAAATCTATTGCTACTACCACTGAAAATAAGTAAATCAATAGATGTACTTTTATAAGTATTTGTAAGTTATAATGCGTAACTAATAATTAATATTTAAAAAACACCATTGATTTTATCATGCAGTGCGAGGCGCGACGCGTTCGCTACGTTCACACTCGCCTTGAAAACACCACCGGATGTGGTTGAAACTATAATTGGACTATTCCAACTTAAACGTGAGAGTCACCAGTAAATTATCATTATCAATAATGCATGGTGAAATCTAAGGTCATAGAAATTATTCATTATTATCAAGGATTGTAATATAATAATATAATATAATAAAACATAATTATTTATTTGTATATTTGTAAGTTGTTTGTATAGATTTTAATATTTTGTTTTAGAGCGTGTATTTTTTCATCATACTTTGGTCGAAAACAAAAAAAAATATGAATTGAAACTGAAATAAAAATAATGAGATGAATAATAAGAGAATTAGAAATTTAGCTTAACTGTTTTCAATAACTTATATAGACTATTTTGAATAATGTGTCCGTTATCACGTTTCTTATTATCTCTTTTAAGGGGAAGACACTTCGTTCTTGTGTTCTTTAATAAATAAAATAAAGAATAACTATAAAAATGAAGACGGTCTCTATAATATCGTTCTCCTGTAGCTCTACTACTAGAATAGTACTCTTTTGTGTCTAATATAAAATGTCTATGCTGTGCATAAAACCTAAAAGCTATATAATCCATTAACAATACAATTTGACAGAGAGCCAGCCGAATTCCTAAAAACAAAATGGGATCGCCCAACATGAACAAAGCTACGCGAGCGAAGCCGAGGTCAAAACTTAGTCAATATAAAATTGTTTCCGGTGAGTGCGTTACTATTCGAAGCCTCGGGAGTAGATGCGATGAAACATGCAGCGAATGTAGGTATTAAACAAAAAAGGATTAGTTTTGTCCAGTCTGTTTGCGACAGAAGCGAGGCGGACGTGCTGGGACAAAAAATCTTTGATAATGGACTCCTAGATAGTACTATCCATCATCACAGGGATTATATAAACTTTGACCAGGTGTTGAATTGAATTCAATTACATATGGCACGTTTATGGCGAGAAATCGATATATTAGATACGTAGTTTATACCTACGTATTTTCTTTCATATTACTACAGTTTGAAATCCTCGTCCAAACACGTGTGACACTTGTTTACATCTTCTTTACCATCATCGTCAATACCATCAGAATTACCTAACACTGGCCGCACTGGACAGTTGGTTTTGCAAAAATATCTTCAACGTACAGAATTGGTTCTTCCATTTTTATAATAGTATAGTATATTTTTATAATAAATAATAAATATTATTTAGAAGGTTTTTATTTATTTAGATGTTAAAAATAATAAATCAATCAAATAAGTAAAAGTCTGTTTTAATGTATACCTATTTAATAAGAAAAAATACTGCACATAATGTAGCATGTGTCGTTATATTCAGCTAATAAAATATATTTAAAAACGCCCTCTACCGCAGCTACTGCGTAAAACACTAATGCCTATTAATAATAACAGCTTTTGTGACTTGGCGTACGCGTATTCCTTATTATAATAGCAGTTTAGGTTTCTGAATTTCACAGTCAAAAATAAACAAATATTAAATTTTGTGGCTAACTGTACATAGTCACAGATTGTCAAAATATATATACAATTTTTTTAGAATCGGGAGCAATAAGCCTGTTTGCAAAAAGAACCGGAGGCATAATCCACAGACCCATTTCGGTGGCTACTGTGGGCTTACACAATAGAGATGTGCTGTGGTCAATCCCGTGCGGACTCCGTATAGTAATTAATTGGTTCACGTATCTAATGATAGTTTCGTTCGGTGCCTGCGTTAGACACTCGGAGACTTTTTTAATAAAAATAGCTATGTATCTGAAAACACATATTACTAGCGTTACGCTGATGACGCTACGTTTATGAGTTAATTAAAATATTATAATCACTGTAATATTAAAAAAGTTTATTGCAAAATTATTAAATTATTTTATTTTTTAAACTTATTTTGACTTGCTTGAATTTTGGATCAAATTGCAGTAAAACGGAGCTCATATCTAGATACCTTCTAACTATAGCGCCTCCAAGATACCCTTTTTTCTGTAGGTTTATTTCATTACCTACACCGAACAACGAGAAAATACATATTTGAATTTTAATGGAGCATATGGAACAAATTCAATAAATAATCAGCAATCAGTAAGTATTACACTTATAACCCAGTATTTTTTAAGATTAAAAACATTTTTAACTTAATTCAGTAACTAGCGACCCACCCTGACTTCGCGCGGGTGCAAAGTTGTAGCAAAGAATACTAACCATTGCTAACTAGTATGCATGTAATATAAATAAACTATCCGGAAGAACTTCTCTATAATAAACGATAGTAAAAACCTTATCACAATCCGTTGCGTAGTTTAGAACAAATACTCATACAAACAGACAGAAGTGGATAGCGGTTTTTTTATACTATTTAGAGAAGAAGAGATAACAAATCCTTTTTAAGGAAATAACCTGCTTTCACGTTTTCGTGATAACTCGGTAAAATAATTGGAACGTCGACAAAATATGCGCCATGATGAAAATATAAGCGTTGCGCTTAAACACTAATATGCAAATAATGTCGCCGAGAGAAACAATGTGAGATAATTTGTAAGTCTGTCTGTGTTCGTATAAAAACTAAAGGACAAAGAATTCATGTTTAATATTGTGTGCACGCATTCTCTTGATATACAGCTACTTATGTATCTACAGTAGGTACTGGGAATGCTCAAACTGTGGGACTTAATACTGCTATATTTACCAATACTCTTCAATAATTCTATAATGTTCCTCGTGATCGGTCTCTCGTATGCGAGAGGCCGTCTAGGTAGGTATCACAGCTTTGCCAGTTATTCTGCCGCCAAGCAGTAGTGCGCAAGCATTACTGTGTTCCGGTTTGAAGGGAATTGCCAGCGAAATTACTGGGCGTATGAGACTTAATATGATGTCTCGGGGTGATGAGCGCAATGCTTTGCTACGCTGTGCTTGTTATGGTATTAAAAGTTCTGGGCGGCACTGGGATTGTTATAGGTAGGCCTGGCGCTTAAGATCAGGCGAACTAATTGTTTGTCTCATCACTCAGTTGCATAAAAAATACATACCTATCTAATATAAGTACATGGGTATAAACTAAACTATGCCGCAACTTGCAGTTGGCATCACGACCGAAATTTCCACATCTGTTTGCATTCAGTCACGAAGAGAAACTTTCCTACTTCCTACTCATATTAAAAACGCGAAAGTTTGTAAGAATGGATGTACCTTTGTTACTCTTTCACGCAAAAACTACTGAATGGATTTTGATGAAATGGTATGGAGATAGCTGGATTAACACATAAACTACTTTTTATCCCGGGAAACCGCGGGTGAAACCACAGGGCGCAGCTAGTATAAACTAAATAAAAAAGAAAACTTTATTTAGCAAATGCACTTATTAAGAGGTATTATTAAAATGAAGCTCTTACATTGATACATTGATACATTGCTGAGAAACAGTTCATATCGTTTCTGTTAACTGTCCCACACTAGGGTCGAGACATCCGACGCACCGGAGTTCGAATGCCGCTGGCCCCGCACCACTGACTTTCTTATGTCTCGCTTTTTATCTTTATGTTCTCTCTTTTTTTCTAATAAAATCTAATAACTTGCGTCTAGCTAGTGAAAACTACGTAAACATGGTACACACCCAGACAAGGAAACATGACATACAATACGAGTTACGATGATGTGATATTTCATTCAAAACAAGGCTATAGGCAACTAACTATAGGTCATGGTAACAAGATTTAACAAATAATTCAATTATTTATAAATATAATTTTAATCTAGGTAGATACCTACCATAACACTCCAGTTGACCCATTACTTTTGGCTCACTTCATCAACGTGAAAATTCTATCAATGAAATTATATTTCTTTGTAAGAAATACGGTCATAAAAGTTTATCAATCTTATTAAAAGTACTGCGAGAAAAAAAATCTAAATCGAAATCGTGAAAAATTGTCTCGAAATGGTGAGAACCATTTCTGGCAGTTTTTTTTAATAATATTACATTATTTGAATTAATTTAAATTAAATGTCCCATGCATATAATTATTAATTATTATTATAGAACATATCAAAGAATATATATTCTTTAAATTTAGTTAAGGCAAGTGAATTAATCAACCAAGCCGATTTCGGCTACGGTGACGTCTGCTACCTATATAATTAATTCGTTGAAAATAATAAAAAATAAAAAATACATATCCAACACTACAACTACACCATTAAACACCGATTTTAAGAATTATCATAACATGTGAAGTACAAAATATAATAAGTTAATAATGTCACTTGTCTTTGCAATTTAAAAAAAAAAAATTTATTTTTACACATTTTATAGATCTGTGTTTGGCCACTAATTATCAAGATGCTATCACTAATTATGCGTGATGTGAAGCGGTGATGTGGCCTAAGATAGAGCACATAGACCTAGAGAGAGGCGGCAGTTGAGCGGCTGCTCAGACCCGTCTCCCCGATGGTTCACCGAACATCATCCCGAAACACGACTAGGTCGCTTGACGGCATGGCTTTGTTCGGTGGGTGATATTACAACCACGGCGAAAGCCTACCACTCTAAAGCGCGTAAGCGGGTTTCATCACGATGTTTTCCTTCACCGTTTTAGAGCGAGCGAGCAAAATCTGCACTTAACTATAAGTCATTGGTTCAGGGCCGAGTCGGGTTTCGAACCCAGGTGCGTGGGATCGAAAGGCGCACGAGTTCCCGCTGAGCCACACTCGCTCTAAAACATTTAGATTATAAACCAAATTATAAACAATGATTTTTAAAGAAGTTTAGAAGCAGTTCTCTTATTTTTATAGCAATCTTGTTGTCAATGTAAAATATTGTGAATGTAATTTCAAAACCAAATTTGACACACATTTGTATGTCAAGTAGTTAAATCACCTACAATTCTCCTAGAGCCCTCTTATAATATAAATTTATATGAATTAAAGTTTGTATACCATTCATCCGCATACTGAATAGATCCTACCTTGCCCTAAGCTTGTACTATTATGTTTATATTATTACTCATAAGCTTGTACTATTATTTATTCAGTGGTCTAAGTTCACAAGGTGTTTTTCTTTATCCTCAACAGATCTTTGCAGCGGCAAAAAATACTTAATAGTGCAGCTACGCTTCGAAAACATAATAATAATTAGATACATAATAATAATACGTATTTGAGTAGATGTTATATTCTTTGCACCCAATCGCAATGTTTTATTTTGTCTGCATGGAAAAAAGTTGAAAAATTTGTTAAAGGTCCGCTTATTGTACCTACATGTACAACCATTATTTTAGGTTGTCGTTTCATGTTCTATTCTGAAAAGAAAAATATTTTTAAGCTATTGCATAGCTTCTATCGCGGGCCTTGAGCGTGGAGACCAAATCCAGAAATTCCGTAACGAAAATAACCTAACACCCCCCACTCCGAATGCTATGCAATAGCTTTACCGCGGCAGTCTCCGAGTGCCACACGTCTTTTTGTTTCGGAATGTATGACGTGTCTTGAAAATCTCGATAGTTGAGCATCGACTAGGCGCGCATCTCTATAGACGCTATTATTTTACATTAGGGAGAGTGTTTTTCCACTCCTTACGCCCCCGTCTCGCCCCTTATTTGACCTTGACCTTGGAAAGAGATTCTCCTCTCTTATTTAGGTTATTTACTCTAAAATGTTTGCTGGTTATTGCCCTTTATCATAGAAACTATTGCATACTGTTGAAACGCCGAAAGCTTACTAAAACATCACGCCATGTTGTCTTGAAGCTAAGCAGAAACGTTTAAATTTATTAAACGGGCAATCAAAAGTAGATCCTTAAATTATAATATTTATAAAATAATGAAGCTAATAATAGTAACAGAACCATATGATCAAACCAGCAAGTCAATTTAACAGTAGTTTTGTAGGTATCTATTACAATTTATTGATGAGCGCTATGATTGATGCGCATGATTAGCGGATGTATAAATGGCATTTATGTTAAATATAAACTCGACGTTAAGGCAAGTGAATTAGGCAACAGAGGCCAGCGCCTCACCTCTTGACCCGCTGCGGAAATCAAAGCTGCGTATTTACATACTCGCCAGAGTGGCTCAACCCGCCGCCATACACGACATTTGGCTCATATTACACATCCGCGCACCAAAATACACAAATTCTAGTTAGTACCAAATACAACACTTATATGCCATTCAAAATAATTTATGCACCTATAAAAATATTATTTACACAAAAGCTTTGAGATCCTATATAAAATAGAATAAGACATTTCTAAATAATTTTCACATAAATTACATATTGGAGACGTAATTCTAATTTGTTATTTTTTAGCAGGCTGGTAGACGATACAAAACCGGTCTCAGCCACCTTTGACTTTATCAAAAATAAAAAGTAAAAATATGAGTGTGATGTAAATGGAATGTTTAGCGCCGCTGGCGTGATAGCGCGGTGACGCGTGCGTCAAGGTGACTCGACGCAGCCTCAGGCGCGTCCCGCCACTGGCGGGCACTAGTGCTCAGTACCTTCGGCCAAGCAGCCTTTATCTGCGCTCCAAAATGCTCGGCAGATTAACCGGGAGCAATTAAGATTGCACTAAAATACGGGTGTGACACTAATCGCAGCGGGTGCGCGGCGGCGGGAGGCTAACACTGACACGTAAAAAAGCGTGCGCGTGCGCCGGTCGGTCAAACGCACGCCACCATGAACCGCGTCGCGTGGTGGACGTGCGCGCTCCTCGCGCTCGTGCTTGAGACCGCACCCTCGCACGCACGCATTTACGGGCGCTGCGAGCTCGCACGTGACCTCCGCGCGCTCGGAGTGCATCCTGACCACATCTCTACGTGGGTGTGTATCGCTTACCACGAGTCACGCTTCGACACCGCCGCCAACAACGCGTTCAGCGGCGACCACGGCCTCTTCCAAATCAGCGAGCTGTACTGGTGCGGGCCGGGCAAGGCGTGTGGGCTGCCTTGTGCTGCGCTGCGCGACGATGACATCGCCGACGACCTCGAGTGCGCACTGCAGGTGCACGAGGAGCACACGCGGCTGCAGGGCAACGGTTTTCTCGCCTGGGTAGTGTACCCGCAGCACTGCAGCCAGAGCACCAAGAAGTACGTAATCGAATGCGACGAATATCTAAAAATACAGACCGCGCCGAGCCAGGGGCGCTACTTCAACACCTATTCCTCTTACGACAACCAATATAGAACGAACCTTACACAGAGATCGCACTTGAATAATCCAAACATCGACGACCTTCTACCGCCGTATTTGACGATCAGCTCCATTTTCCGCGCAGGCTACGGAAAGGTGCTTGCTCACAACAATATCAACGGCGTCGATTGGGCTAATTATAAATATGATAAGGTAGACGAATTGAAAATTCCAGACTTCGTGCCGGGAATCGGTAAGGCACCGCCAGTGAGTACTTCGACGACCACAACAACTACCACTACGACATACGTCCCGCCGGTCAAGCCGTGGAGATTCATTGAAACCAACCAGTTCCGTAAAAAGGCCTTAATCTCGGACAAAACAACATACAAACCACCAACGGTCCTGGATAACAGTGTATTCGAAAAATACATTCCCAGTTCCCATATATACAAACCACCAACGGAATCGGCTACACATAAATCACTTACCCGTGTGGCCGTCGCAGATATATTGCCAAAGGTTAAAAACACGATCGCTACATATAAATCAACGACAGCGCTCACATCTACAAAAAAACCGGAGAACATAATAAACACTACGTATAAATTGCCAGTGTTTACAACTTCCTACAAATCACGGATTACTTCTGACAAGCCTTCAACTTCTACTTATAAATCTACAATAAGTTCGACGTACTTTACTTCGACTACTACCAGAGATAGATTCTCAAGCTCTACCCGTACAGTAAAGCCAACGGTTTCAGCGTTTGCGTTTACATTCCCGACTTCTACGTCAAAACCGACCACCATGTCAACTACAGCTTTATCGTTTCCAAGGGAGTCTTCCGCACAAACCCCGAGTTTATCAACCACTACAGTGAAACCATCCACTACAACATTTAAAACTACATCAAATGAACCGACAACTCGAATTACGACAGCATGGTCCGGGTTCACAAGTCGCCTTAGAGATTTTGGATCTTCGACAGCAAAGTCGTATACAGAATATACTAGATCATCATCCACAACAAGATATCCTCAGACAACGAGATCGTATACAACAAGTACACTACGGCCAAAATCAACGACTCAATGGCCAGGGTTCACATCATCAACAACGCGGAAGAAAACGATTTCAACTTCAACGACTCTATGGCCAGGATTCACATTATCAACAACGCGAAGGCCAAGTTTGATATCATCAAAGTCGCGAAGGCCAGCGTTTCCACCAGCGATGACTCAATTGACGTCATCAACAACAAAAAGCCCAAAGTTTTCCACACAAACAACACAATGGCCAGGGTTCGCATCAACAATGAAGCGAAAGTCAACGTTTTTCACACCAACCACTCAATGGCCTGGATTCACAACATCGACGACGCAAAGGCCAACATTTACAACGTCTACTACTCCATGGCCAGGATTCAGATCCTCCACAACAACGCAAAAACCAACGTTTTCCACACCAACAACGCAATGGCCAGGATTTACGTCATCGACGAAACGAAGAGACACATTTACAACATCACCAACGCAAAACTCAGCATTTATAACATTTACAACAAAGAGGCCCTTCTTTTCAGCATCAAAGACTGAAAAGTCAACACACACTAAAGGAACGTCGCGAAGGCCAAGTTATTCAACGCCAGCTACACAAACATCTTACACTACAACCGCAAAACCGACTACACAAATATCAACTAGAACCACACAAAACATATTTGACCTATACCTAAACCCGACCAAACAGCCAAAACTACCTTCGTTTTCATTTTCTTCACGAGACGACAACAAGTACAAAATAAACATATTTTCTGGAGGGACAACGACCGTTGCACCATCAGTCGCAGAAGAGCAAAGACGTGTAGATATAAACCTAGTTAGAAGAGAAGTCCCACAGCCCTGAAACCAGTGTAAATATAAAAATTAAGCTAAGAGTTACTGTTATCGATCGTGTGACCCACTGGCCGCTTTCTGAGCCGCGTTTTTAACATAAAACACTTTAAAAGTAAAGGTACGTTTCGCGTTCATGTTATTTGAGATGTATTACGCGTGGAGTTCGCGAGATTTAATTAAGAGTTGATGACGATTTTTAAATGGTGTGGGAAATATCTCGAAGTCTTGAAGTGCGCGTCATTTTTCTACTAGTCAACTGTCTGTGTTCGTTGTTAATTTATTCTATTCAGATAGTGCGAGAAAAATACACACGCCTATCGAAATGTTTCCCTCGCCGGCAATTTTATTCTCTGATTTAATTTTAGATAGTCGTATTATTCTTTTGTCTAAATTCTGATGTCAAAATTCCGCACAGACTTTCTTTTACGGCATGCAGGGAAATTAAATTCTCCAAAGTATCATATTTCCTACTAATATTATAAACGCGAAAGTTTGTAAGAATGGATGTATGGATGAACCTTTGTTACTCTTTCACGCAAAAACTAGAAAATAGATTTTGATGAAACTTTACAATAATATAGCTTACACATCAGAATAACACATAGGCTACTTTTTATCCCGGGAAACCGCGGGTGAAACCGCGGGCCCAGCTAGTAAAATATAGTTGTGTGCTCTCAGTAAAGCAAATCCAACTTTTGCTCTCTGTGTCTACTGCAATATGTTCTAACTTCTTGTTAGATGTAAGTTTTAATTATTTTCTGTTTGCGGAGTTCTTTAAATTGTATATAAATGCGAATGTACATTTGAAATAAATTTAACTTTAATCAGTTTAAGGTACAGTTTAATTCTTAATTATAAAATAATTATTTATAATGCGTCTTTCATTTTATATTTCTATTTGTTATTTTACCTACTAAATACCTTAGATAAATAAAATTTGTTCACATGTGACCTGGAATAAATATCGTTAGCAATTATCAAGCAATTAGGCATTATTCAGGTTAAGTTTTTAGATTCTGTATATGTGACTGAGTCAGTGATAACGGGCTTATAAATATATAGGAACCTACATATGATGCTGCAATTTTCTATACAAATTATTGAGCTCGTAGATTATTATTATTAACATTTTAACACATAGGTACCTAGTCTGTAGCTAATAATGCGGAACATAAAGCAAGGTGCGAATTATTTTACTATCTATAACTATTGTTTACATACCCGCTGTTTGTAAATACTGTGTCTGTATAGGTGTTACTTAAATAGTAAATGTCAGATATTAGATAATTCTTGATTAGGCCCGTGCATCATACGTAGTCCGCCTAATTTTCCTTGAACTCGTGGCCACGACCATTGCTGCGCTAAATAAAATCCCTTCTTGCCGTTTTATTCAACTAATCAAAATTCGTTATATAATGAAATTACTAAAATATAATTTGCCCGATGATAAAAAATCAAAACAAATTAGTATAAGTACTAAATAACAACAGGTATATTAAAAAAAACTTTTTATAAAACCACTTACAGTAAGCTAAATAAATTTAAAACGAAACTAAATAAACAAATAGTAAGTACTAAATAGTTCAACCTCTTTAACATAATGCCATTCGTAGCATCCCCTGGAAATACGCCTTCCAAAATCAATAACATGAAGGAACAAAGGCTTCTCGAATGACAGAGAAACGCCATCCAGGATGTCGCATTTATTAAGCTAGGCTGCAAAGGATGTTGGGAGCTTTCTTTATTCCGTTTCAAACGCTAGCTTTTAAATATCCTTATTCAACTGGGTTTATGTAATTTGATCTCTGTTTTTCAGATTGACCATTAAGTTGAGGCACATAACTTTAAAAACATAGTTGATATTTCTCGAACCAAAACCAAATAAAATGAAATATATTTATTTGCAGAAACATGGGGGTACATAATGGTGGAATAAGGCTATAAAATTACCAAAAGATCGGCTTGCTCTGGCCAGTTTGGCATGCAAAATATCAAAGATTTTAGAATAAAATCACTCAATTTGATTACAAATTTACATTAATTTCAATTATATTTCAATTTTAATTAAGGCATGTCATACATTATTTTAATTAATTAAAATTTACATTATTTTCAAATTTATTTCAAGTTCACTCTAATTATTATTATGGTATGTTATACATTATTTAAAAAGTCAGTAGTTAATTGAGTAGTAGGTATGTTCTAACAGAAATTTCTTAAGTCTTAATTTAAATTTCTCACTAGCCACAGTAGAGTCTAGACTCATATTTTATTTTCTTGATACCTAAAATTAATAAATGTATTATTACTTAGAATGAGCTTTCGAAACAAAAACGAAACGAGTTATTACATTTTAATACTCGTATTTAATTAATTAAACAACTTTATTTATAATAGTAATTTAATAGTTTAGAGTAGGTAAGTACTGATGGACATATTTTTTAAGATATAGTGTATTTTAAAAGAATATATATACCTACCTTGCTTGTATATTCCTTTCTAAGACATATTAAAAAAGCAAATTAAAATTAAGCTGCGCGCTGCTACGTTTAAGCACAGAATACCTAATGGTACTAGGCTTAAGTTAAAACATAGTAGAAATAAAACCGCTTATTTTTCTCACTTCATATACAAACTTACATGGAAATACTACACACATGGATATACTTGCACGCTCGCTTTAAAACTGTGAAGGAAAACATCGTGATGAAACCCGCTTAAGCGCTTTGGAGTGGTAGGCTCTGGCCGTGGTTGTAACACCACCCACCGAACAAAGCCATGCCGTCAAGCGACCGAGTCGTTTTTCGGGATGATGTTCGGTGAACCATCGGTGAGATGGATCTGAACAGCCGCTCAATTGCCGTCTCTCTCTAGATCTATGTGCTCCATCTTAGGCCACATCATCGCTTCGCACCAGGCGAGATGATGGCCAAACATAGATCGATTCGGTGCAAAAAAAATATATCAATAGTCATCTAAATAACAAACGCAGCAAATTCCAAGCTATCAATTTGTATCTACAGCGTCTGCCGGCAGTTAAGATTATTAATAACCTAACATTATATATGATATAAAACTCATAGTAGATTTTTATAATGGCCTAAATTAATATTCATAAAGTGACATCCATGAAGAGTGAGCTAATTAAAGGAACGTATGTTCTCGCTATTCCGGTTCGCTGACAGGGTTGTCCACTAATGTCTTATAATAATATAATGTGTATTTATCTGATATTTCTCTGTAGCTATCAAGGTGATGAGCGCAATGCAGTCCTCATCATCATCATCAGCCCATCACGTTCCCACTGCTGGGACACGGGCCTTCTCTCATAGAGAGAGAATGGGCCATAATCCACCACGCTGGCCCAGTGCGGGTTGGTGAATGTCCCATGTCCTTGACTTTTTGTGAAAAATTCTTGGACATGCCGGTTTCCTCACGATGTTTTCCTTCACCGTTTTACAGCGAGTGTTAAATCCGCACATAGCTTAAGAAAGTCAATGGTGCGGGGTCAGTGGGATTCGAACTCGGGTGTGTCGGATCGAAAGTCGCACGAGCAATGCAGTCCTACGCAGTGCCTTTTATGGTATTAAAAGTTTTGGGTGGCACTGCTATTGTTACGGGCAGGCGTGACGCTTACCATCAGGCGAACGACTAGCTAGTTTCATCACTCAGTTCCATAAAAAAAGACCATCTAGGTATATAATATCAGATTGTACATGTTCTATGTGGCACTGCATTTGATATGGGCGGGCGTGGCGCTTACCAGCAGGCGAACGACTTGCTCGTATCATCGATCAGTTCAAAAGAAAAACATACCGTGTACATTAGGTAGGTATATTTTTTAGCGGGCGAATGACTTGCCATTTAATATTTTTTAAAACTAATTCTACATACTCTAACTATCATAATGGCTGTGTACCTAGCTATTTTTATATACTACATTAGCGGGTTGTGTATCTATATATCTATATCTATTAATAATACTATCATAAAACTGTAACTGACCCACAGAACTAAACTAGAATTTTTTGAATTTTTATCTGTTTGTAATGTTTTCTACTGCACGGATTTTGATGCAGTCGGAGCTTATCATCAGTTTGGTAAAAACGTAGGTACTGCCTCCGTAAATAAATTCTGCCGGTCTTGCTTTATTGCCAGTTAGAACGAAAAATCTGGTAACTAGTATATATGATATAATATATGTGTGTATGTATGATATCCTACTATATAATATTATAAACGCGAAAGTTTGTGAGAATGTATGTGTATCGTAATCAAATCAAAGTAGTAGTTTCTTCCTAGTTGTATTTCTCAGCATTTGCATTTCCACCTTGTTGGTTGAATTGCTGAAAGAACGACAAGCGCGATGAAAAGCGCAAGCAGGCTTCCTGGGGAACCTAGGGACAGCAAACTCGAACTACAACATAATCGACTACCGTATCGTTAACTAAGCGCCCATCCCTACGCGCGTTCGATTATATGTGACGCGAGCGCATCCCTACGACTCCATTACTGAGAGTGAACACCACATTCGAAGAAGCGCGCGCTCCTAAATCAAAAAATCGAAAAATAAGTTATTGTGGATTGTATTTGTGTAAATTGTGTAATCTAGATTTTAGTCGCAGTTGGGGACCTGAATAGTGGTAAGTCTGCTTTGTATTGTCTGTATTTTTAGTAATTCGACGTACATTGTGTTTTTGCAAACGCTTTGGAATCAACAGATTTCATCCCCTATGTTGCAAGAACCACCCTTCTTGCAACAGTATGGCTGTATGTTTGTTACTCTTTCACGCAAAAACTACCGAACCGATTTCAATGAAATTTGGTATGTAGGTAATTTAGGACTTGGAATAGCACATAGGCTACTTATACCGAGAAACCGCGGGTGCAGTAATATATAACTAATTTACTCTAAGAGTAGTTGTAGTACATACTACTGTAAACAAGAGCAGTTAGTACATTACAACTGGGCTTCTTTCTACCCCGACCTACAGTGGTGCGTCACGCCAGTACATCAATGCATAACGATAAAAATTACCTTCTACCAGGGAAACTCCTAGTAAAGTTCATTGAAATTCCTAATTAAACTTTTCAGTATATTTCAAAGCCCAAGCGGGTCTGCTACGAAGTTTAGAAATAAAGTATTACATTATTTTATTACAGAAAGGAATGGAAACTATGGTGAGTCGAAATATTCATTATAAATATAAACGGCTACACTCACGTTATGATTGTGTCGGATAACTCCGACCAGGTTTCGGACATGATGTCCTTCCGGGAGTTTACGCGTTGGATTCGCGCGGCAGACTCAGTCTCAGTAAACTCCCGGGAAAGAGGCATCCTAATTGTCCGAAACCTGGTCGAGTTCCGACACAATTATAACGTGAGTGTAGCCGTTTATATTTATAATGAGAAAAGTATGTTTGAAATATCTTTCAGTTTTATAAAAATAAAATCGGCAAATTTGATAACAGAATAACATTCTGAAACTTCGAGTATATTTTATCTGAGTTCTGAAACGAACTAACGACGTAGTGTCCTAGCTAATTAAAAACTATGAGGAGGAATTTGCTGCTCTTTTAAAAACGTTGCAATGGATGCAACTGGAAAAAAAGTAAATAAACACTTATGTGTGACTTCACGGTGTGCAGACATTTTTAAATAAATAAAAAAACATGCCTAACGATCATAAACATAGATCCTGGTCTAACTAGGATTCCCTGTATCTTGGGACCCAGGAACTATGAGGACCGTGTTCCCACAACACCCAGACACGAATCAAATGCTTGCGGTGTTTTTTTCTGGGCACAAACATTTGTCCCGTCGCGGGAATCGAACCCGGAACCTCAGTGGTGTGTAGATTTGAGCCAACCTGCCCAACCATTACACCACAGAGGCTATCATTAGAACATTGACATAACATAAACACTAAAACAGGCCTAACCTAGGTATATAGGTTTAAGACTGCGTACGTCTATGGGTCACAAAATCCAGAAATTTGGTCATAATAATTTAATACATAATTTTGAAATTAATTTGTATATATTTCTTATGAATTTTGTAGTATTTATGATACTAGATTTGAATTAAACAGTGGACCCAAAAATAAACGTTTCACGAGGTTCTTTAAAAAAACCAAAGTCAGGGAAAGACCTTTAAAAGTAATTCATGAACCTCTTATAACAAAACAATGTTTATTTTTAAAGACTATCTTTTTATTATCCTACACACACACATACACACCCTCACACACCCCCACTCTAAACATTACACATTATATATTAATTGTTAGTTATTATTATTGTGCCTAATTTTAAGGCATTATACTTGCTGTACTCCTGACGGAAGAGTCCCCGCTTCTATAGTACGCGTTTCGAACCTAGTATGGGACCAGGTGCTCCATATCCTTAAATATGTACCTACCTTTGCCACTTTAACCTTATAAACATTTGTTCATTTTCATTTTTTCATCTACGCCAAGTATCAAAATGTGTCCATCATTTACGTAAATGAAATTAATAAATGGATTATTTACAATAGAAGCCGTTCGTTTATGGAATGCCTTAACTAGTACAGTAAAATGTACCTGCACCTTACACAGTGCGATGATCATTGAAAAATTAACAGGCGTTTTCCTTAATATCAGTTGAACGATGCTCTTCTCGACTTGTCAACTGAGTTTCAGTTTTCATTTTAAAATCGCGTTATGGGCGGCGAATTTTTTATTTACTTACCTATCTACATTACTTACAACTACAAACACTATTCTAACCTATAAGTAATATCACAGAATACTAAGGGACAGAAGCATCACTCCGCAAAAGAATTTAAATAAATAGCGACTCTTGCTATGACGCAATAAAATTCAATTCAGCTCGCGTAGCGCTGCATACCTACCAGTCATATTAACCTACAGAGCGCCTCCCTTTTTATCGCATAGCTCTTATCTCTTCTGACGCGACACGTGTAACGACGCGCGACCCGCCGCGCCGTTGCGGTGTCCGGCTATGTATTTGTAGCTTCGTACCTATAGTGCGGAGTGCTCTAGGCCTAAATACATTTCAACATTAAAATACATTTAACCTTCATTTAGCGATCGTAACTGTAAGTGCGAATAATGCCTGGAAGCAGCAGGAGTAGCACCACTAGTAAAGAAGATGATGATTTTATTGTTTTTGAGAACAGAGACAGTGATCAACCACATACATCTAAAATGGAGTTAGAGTTGGTCAGCTTCCTAAATGATAGAAGGAAAGAGCTTTAAATTTTTGAACGCTACCCAAATATAAAAAATGTGTTCATACAATTTAACACAAGTTTGTGCTCATCAGGACCTGTAGAAATATTGTTTCCTTTAGCAGGTTTTATTCACTCTCCAACAAGAGGCTGTTTGTCTGACAGTACATTTAAAAATCTAGTGTTCATGAAAGGAAAATCTGGTTTTAGTGATTAATTAATCTTGTTTTCCTCTACTTTTCTTTTCTTTATTTTGTAATTTGTATTTCAATTAAAATAGCTAAAATACCGTATTTTGTATTTTATATTTCAAATACCTTACTTAAAGATATTTTGTATTCCGTATTTTAATTACTTGCGATACAGTCTTTTTAAATTTGTATTTCAATCAAAGCAAAGTATGTATTTTTCCCAGCCCTGGCGCTAATGCATTCAATGTCAGAAATTTGATAGAGCTTGCGTTATCAATAGAACATGTTGCTAATTGTAATATTAGACTTGTTCGGTTGATCAATGTAAACATTGACGACAGATGACGTAGAATCGTCCCCGTAAGACGATATAAGAAGGATAGAAGAAATTTGGTCGCTCGAGCAGCTGGCTCAGTGGCCCAGTGGTTAAGGCGTCAGGATGGTATTCCGGAGACGCAGGTTCAATCTCTGCCCGAGCAATATAATTTTACATCTCCCTAATTATTTAAAATCTTAATATATATATGTAGATGTCCAAGTTACAATGTAGTGAAAAAAAATAGACGGTTTGTCGAGTGCATGGAGCCAGTTGCAAATGTACACAATGCTCCACCCACTTCTGTAATGAATGGCTCGTGCTTGGCAAACATTTGTTGAAAGTACAACATGAGAATGTCATGCGCCAATAGCTCCTAACTAATTACACGGACAATATGGACTATGAAGTTTAATTTTGTTGAAGTAACTCTTTTTCTACTTTATATATGCTTTCGCATCTTTCCCTATTTCATATGAAATCATGAAAAAGAAAAATATATAGTTTAATACAGTTGAGTCCCATTTATCTAGTTTGAATTTAATGAAAAGGAATCGACATTGGAAAGAATAAACTTTATGTCGTTTCCTTGTTTACAAGCAAGAGTTTTGGTAAATAGTGTTATATATAATATATAATTGAAAGTTTGGTATGTAAAAGAAAATAAAACTATCCATTAATTCTTTGTTTACAGAGCAATAAATTATAGTTTATTTTCTATTGTCGAACCTTAAAAATATAATATTATAATAAATCTTATAATATATATATATATATATATATATATATATATATATATATATATATATATATGTATATCCATATTGATATCTACATTATATCGAAGACAAAGCTGCTTGGAACAATCCACTTCTGCAACGCAAGTAGCCAACAGGTACATAAGAAATATAATTTTGTAAAAATAAAAAAAAAATGTGCCAAAATCTCAAAAAAAATATCTCTCAGTTGTTCATATGTTCATAAGTGCGCCTGTGATGCCAAAAAGGAATAAAAAGATATTGATTTGATTTAATGTACACGTGCTGTTTATTGGTTATTTTGTGTGAGGTTGGAAAATTGGTAAATAGCTAGCTACTCATTGTGCATAGATTGGATTTATTTGTGCATGGACATGTCCAAATTTATCTGGCCACTTCTCGTTCATGCGACTTATATCTGTTTTCCAGAACAGTTTATTTTGTTAAGTCCGGATAAATGTCTTTCTCAAGTTATATCTTACTTTTTAAAACAAGTAAAGTTCAAAATCTAAACGCAATGAAAATATGTAGGTAGTGTAATTAATTAAGTGTAAACCTAGTGTAATTCCGTTGAATATTATGTAGGTTGTTATATTCAAATATGTATGGGGATAGATGGCAAATGTAAAATGAATTTAAATTAAAAAGATATATAAATAAAAATCCCTCCGCTTTTTTAAATAATAAATATGATAATTAGTTTAATATGGTATATAAAAAATAAGGTATATAATGTATAAAAAATAATTTAGTAAATAATGTTAAATAAATAAAGAAAGCCTGCCGCATGTCGAACGAGATGTGGGCTAAACTTATCACTGAGTGGATCCCACACAACGTCAGACGACGATGCGGCAGGCCCAGACGGAGATGGCGGGATGAACTGGAAGGATTGGCCGCAAGGAGCATTGAACCGTGAGGAGTGGAGGAAGGGTAGGGAGGCCTTTGCCCTGCATTAGGACGACTACGGCTGAAATAATAATAATAATAAATAAAGAAAGCCCTAACAACAACCCTTCCTGTAAGAGAGTTTTTCTCTTGTTCTAGCGTTCAGCGAGTCTACACCAGGGCCCTATTCACTATGACAACTTGGCGATTCCTTGCTTCGAGGTCACGTCGATTCTTTCATTAATAAACGACATCCGCGAAATTCGTATCCTCTATGACGCGTCATATATATGAATATATGAATGCGTCATAGAGATGTCGTTTATTAATGAAGGAGTTGACGTGATTTTGAAGCCAGGAATTGCCAAGTTGTCATAGTGAATTGGGGCCCTGATAATGCCTCGTGTAGATGGCGAAACACGTGTTATATTATATTCTAACAACAACCTACATAATATTCAGCGAAATTACACTACATATTGTCATTGCGTTACAGATTTGCAATGAATTTCCGCAACGTCACGCCTGATTCCATTAGATTCAAAATTCAAAATGTTAAACGTTAACAACAGACAAGTATACGTTTTAAAAAACAAAAAAACCGACTTCAATGGTATCTTCGAAGTCCAAGGTCAAATATCGATAAAATGTATATGAGACCTCTTCGTAGAGACCCTGACCCTGATACTGAACCTAACGCAAAAATATTTATCCAAATCGGTTCCTGGACGAAGGAGATCTGAGGCAACAAACATAAAAAAATATATAAAAAAATACAATCTAATAGAGAACCTTCTCCTTTTTTGATGTCGGTAAAAACAACGTAAAAGGTAGATACACGCTTGCCGGCGTTGCCTCCGGCAATTCAATACCAACGTGTTCCAGCGTGCCGGCATAATTCGAGAGAGCTCGTGTCAATGAAGTTACGGGTTGCAGATATAGCTACCTATAAATAGATGTGACGTCACAATTCAGTGGCTGAATCGCTGAACGGCAGACGCATCTGATTGGTCGATGAAGAAGCAACATGAGTTTTTGGGTAGTAGTAGTAATTTAAAAAAATATATATATATTGTTACAAATTTAGTTTAAGATTTATTTCAATAAAAAAAGCCTGTCTAGATTCAGATTCAGATTCTTTATTGCTTCCATACGTACAAGGTGTAATTTCGTAAACGTACAACGTCTTACATGGACCCCGTGGGGCACAGCAACATTAGAAGAGAGGAGGACTCAATTATTGGCATTTCAAAGTCAATGGTTGATTATATTAGTATTTTTTTAAATCTAAAACTAGCTGACCCGGCGACCTTTGTGCCGCCGTTTTTATATATTTGATATTATTAAATTTTATATATTTTTTCATACAAACCTTCTGACAATAACGAACACATAAAAGAAAGATTTAACCAAATTGGTGCAGTCGTTTGGAAGTTATGCGCGTGATGTTTTTTTGCGTATCACGTATCAATGTAGGTACCTTTTATAGCAATGATACGAGGGTCAAACTGAATGTTTTTAGAACTGGCCACTTGTAAACAAAATACATAAATAAATAATTTAAATTTTGAAAATGGAACTCTTTGCTAATATTATTGAGTATGTATGAATTTCATGCAATTGTCATTTGTTTTAGTGGCAAATTGAAATTTGTCTGTGTTAACTCAGCATGAATTTAACGCGAGAAAATTTTCGTGCTATGATATTTTTTGACTTTCGATTACAATTAAGTCAACAAGAAAGTTATGATAGACTTTCACGATGAAGCCTCATCTCGTGCCACTGTTTACAACTGGTTTAATGAGTTAAGACATGGCGGTATGGTCCTAGAGACTTTAGCCTGGCATAACGGGCGAAATTTAAAAAAATCAAACAAATAATTCAAAAAAGGTTAACTCATGTACTCGTACCTTGTTCAAAACTATGCTCTTTGGATTAGACATCTCAATAAGTTATTGCTATTTCTCAAGAAAACACAAAAAGTGACCGCAAAAGTTATTTACTATGTAAATGTCCCACCCAAAACAACTCGACCTTGACTTTTATTCCTTGAATACATTCTGAGAAACATTTAACCGTAGATGTTCCTAGAATAATGATTAGATTATTTAATAAGGTAAACAATATTAAGAATTAATCATCGAGTTGTAGATATTTAAAATTAAATAGGCTTGCGATTATTTGAGAGCATACCTACTATAACCTATAGGTATGATATGCACCAACCCACAATGGCCCAGCGCAGTGGTTTATGGCCTATACTCTCCCCCTGTAGAAGTAAGACTTTGTGTTAATAGTTTGATGGACGAAAATAAGCTGGTAATGTCTATCCTAATAATACCATCATGTATATTATATAATCTCTAAACTAAATAGTATAAAACAAAATCGCGTCCTCATTTCTGTTTCTGCGCTTTTTTCTAAACCACGTACCTAACGGATTTTACTGACATTTAGAGATTTTTTTACTAAGTGACTCAGTATTTTTTTTTTACTTAGTAACAAAAAAAATTCCATAGGTACATCCTCACAAACTTGATACAATATTAGTAGGATGGTCAAAAATTTGATAAAAATTACAAGGTCTTACAGAACAGTTCTAAGTACTCATATTACATATTTGCTATTTATATATGCAAAATATATATTATAAATTATATGTATATGTTATTTGTTTTATATAACAAAATAAGCTTAAGAATATTCTTAGACTACATAATTACTTATTTCTGCACACTATCGTCTATAAAACATTGTCTCTCTATACTAGAGATGCGCCGAAAAGTAGTATCACCGAATAACCGAATACCGAATATTATTCGGTTTAACCTTTACCGAACCGGATATTCGGCCGAATTGTTTGGTTTACCATTACTGTTTACGCAAAACAATAATTGTTTTGTCGCGTAAACAGGTTTTAACATTTACGGTACGTGTCGCTGCTGGCTAGATGACGAGCGAGCCGTACCTCACCGCCCGCTACCCGCTCACACACCGCGCTGTCACATTGCTTCAAAACATCGCACGATTAAGTTACAAATAAAAAACTTGTGCTTATCATTCATATCACAAAGGTGCTTATCATTTTAAAAATATTAAAATATTGATAATATTAACTTCATTGAGTTTTCAATATGAGTGGGCGTAAAAGATCACGTGCTTGGGACTTTTGTGTCTTTTAGTTCTACACCATGTCATGTAGCCAAGAAAATAGAAATGCTTGAACCGAATATATTGGACAACAAAACGACGAATAATTCGGCCGAATACAAATAGTGGAAAAGATGCCGAATACGCCGAATACCGAATACTAAACGAATATTTTGTCATCTCTACTCTATACCATACGGTTTTTTGGAAGAAATCGCTGCTTAGCAATAAGACCGCCTATTGCCTATACTTATAATAAGAAAGTATGTACAAAATGTAATTCCTTTTTAAGTGCAATAAAGTGTCTATCTAACTTAGTGTGGTTTGTGGTAAGTAAATTATAAAGTAATAATTTATAGCACTTTACCCGCACACATGGTAAGTAAGTACCATCAATAGGATGGTCAACCGGTCTGACCTCAAAGGACGCCCTGTGATGAGCGAGCCACGAACCTATATACTTGTTGTCATCAAAGATAAAATATAGTGTCATTCAGTTATTTATATAAATATATCATTGAATATGGCGTCAAGTCCAACGTGTTCCGATGACGTATTTTGTATACTCCAATCATAAGCTATCGCAATGCTTATGATTGGAGTATACAATCAACAGCTGGCTATCGGTTTGACTCATTAAAGTAATCTCTCTCAATTTTTTTGAAGTTGAATGCTTAGACGAAAATCTTAAGATTTTAAATAATTAGAAAGGAAAATTATATTGCTCGGGCAGGCAGGAATCGAACCTGGATATTCAGAATACCGTCCCGACACCTTAACCACTGGGCCACCGAGCCAGCTGCTCGAGCAACCTTCTATCTATTTTCTATCCTTATTCTATCCTTCATATATATTGTCTCACGGGGATGATTCTACGTCATCTGTCGTCAATGTATAGATTTATCAATGAGTTTTTCTTTTCTTTATTTTCTTTATTTAATTAGCTTAGTCACTATACGATTATGATAACAAAATCTCTTAAATTATATAGGTACATACTACATATATAACAGAGAAGTTTTGGAAAGAAGCCAGTACCTATTTACACCAAAGTCCTAAGTGCATAACTCAGAACAAAATTTCTTTTTTATTGCAAAAATGTGGTGCATGTGGTTACAAATACAATGTTCACATTGATCACATTGTTCAATCTGAATGTGAACATTGACGACAGATGACGTAGAATATATATATTTAAAATCTTTTAAAATTAATTGAAATTATGAAAGCTTCTAGCTTATAACGAGCTCATAATAAAATGTATTTCTCCTAGAAACGTTACTTACAAATCTGGCGGGATGGATGGAATTGGTCGCGGTCGCAGCTTCGTGAGTTTTTTCTTTATATACTCGTATGTATAGGTAGGCTTCGCACGTTTTGTGCATTACGCCAGAGTCAAGTATTATAATAACAGTAAACTTAAAATTTAAAATAGCTGCGTCATCGACATGTTGCACCTACATATAAAGCAAATTAAAAATACATGTAATATTGAGGTCCAGTCAACAACCGATTTTTATGACTGTTGCAAAATCACTATTCTGAATTTTTTTTATTTACATAAGATATTTTTATCTATAAAAAGTACTTTATATTAGTTATGTACAATTATTTACAAATATATACTCTGCTGAAGTAAATATTGAATTGAAAATGCTTTAAATGTATCCAAATTAACAGCAGAATTCATATGAAATCTCAAACGAAATACTTGATTTTTTATGCATTGGAAGAGCAGTTTCTTTTACTTTTAAATTAATTCTGAAAACTATGACAAAATATGCAAAAGAACTTTTTAAAATTGACGTTTTTTTTATAGAATTTATCGATATTGCTGGACTTGGCAAGTTGTTGAGTTGTACTATCGAGAAAAAAGAAAAAACGGCATTACGAAAATCGTACGACAGAAAGAGAGGCCAAAAGACATCCACGGGGGTGCATGGATATTTTCCTAAAGCTGTGCTTTACGTTTAAAATTATTGAAACTTGATTGAATTTTATGTTTCTAAAATCTCATATTTGTTAAAAATATTCCACCATTTGAGTAACTTTAAATTGAACTATTTTTCCACACCACGCTAGTCTTTATTTACTTCATTTAGGCATTGTTTTACATATTTAATGACTTTTTTAAACGATAGCGTACGGTTAGCGTATGACGTCGCCCCGGCTAGCGCTATGTAATGGCTTATACATATATTTAATACTAGCTTTTTCTAGCGACTTCGTCTGCTTAGACGGCAGAGGAAGCCCATAGACGTCCTTTTTCCAAGACCACTTTAGCAAGACCTCCCAGTATATGCGAGCGCGTCGCCGACTACGAAGAGGTTAAGTTGTATATTTCGTAGTCACCTAATCGATTGTTACGTGACATACCCTCTTGCTACAATCTAAGTTGGGACTTACAGTGCTAAACCCTGAAATTCAAATTAAAATCCGTTGAGCAGTTTCCGAGTCTATAGGTAACAAACATTCAAATCTATAGGTACACATTTCGACATTTGTCTCAACAAAAAAATCTCTAAAAATATGCCCCTCAGTTTCTTGCCGTATCTTCTGAGTAGTGGTTCTTTTTCCGATACGGTGGTCGAGTCATTGTGATAATTTGACGTTCTGTGTGCGTGACGTGACGTCTGTGATGCCAAAAATGATTAAAGAGATTTTGACTTTGACTTTGAAAAGCTAAAGCAATTCGAGCCACGCCGCATACGCCGCCGCTAGAACATCAATGCTCATACAGGTTTTTCTCTGTATATATATATATAATAATCTCTGTTATATACAGAGATTATTATATATATACAGAAAAAGCACAATAAAATGCTTGTTGGAGTTATTGTGTTAGCTATGTACTTCCAAACACTATCTATCCTATACATATTGTTATATCATTGTTCCTCTCCATCCAAAGGTTGTCTGGAAGAGAACGCTTTAAGCGATAATACCACCCATTGGTGTATTATTGTAAACATTGAACTTATACTTAATTTTTATCTTGAAGGTATTTATCTAAGGTGTTTATCTATCTATCTATATCAACAATGTTACAATCTTAGAGCATAGCTAATGTAGGTTAGGTATACTCTAAGGTTACAATGCATATATCGATAGTCGATAATTTCGCTATACCATGGCTGTAGTGAGATGAAACCTGATAGTGACATATCTCGTAGCACAATAGGTAAGTAATATCAGTATCGGAAATGGGAAAACACACAGCGCTCTGAAGGTGACATTGTTTAGTGCCTCCGCTGACATTAAACTTTTGTAGATCCGATATTCCGAGTCGAGAGGAGTCGGTCCGATTTTTTTCACCGTCATTTGTCAACTATTTTGTGACTGACTTTTTTAGGACGTGTGCGTTGCAATATAAAATTCCACGTGTCATTTTCACTGACAAAAAATAGGTGACCGATTGTTTGACGTGGGCGGGCAGCCTTAACAGAGCGAGTATGATTTTATTGATTGATCGAATAGTCTACATTTCTCCCATTTTCTTAGACGATTGGACTAAATTACACCAAATATATCGCACGTCTTTGTACTGGAAACCAGAATATTTCGGTTCGATGTCATGCACAGTTTCGAGATTGAAATTCATGGTGCTATCAAAGGCCATCGCGTCAGACCTCAAAATCAAAATCAAAATAAAAATCTCTTTATTCATGTTTGGTATCACAGACGCACTTATGAACGTCAAATTATCACAAGACTCTACCACCGTATCGGAAAAAGAACCACTACTCAGAAGATACGGAAGAAACTGAGGTTTTAGAGATTTTGTTATTTTTTTTTTATTTCTACAATGTTATTTTTCTTATGTACCAGTTGGCTGCAGAAATGGAATGCTCCAAGCATCTTTGTCTTCTATGTTATTAAGAACATTATAGTATGCTTTTCTCATTAGAACAGTCTTAACGCGTAATTTGAATTTACTTTCTGTGAGCTCCGTTATACATTTCTCTTACCTCTTTTGATTTCTTTTGTTTAGTTAGATCGGTTATTAATCTGAGGGTTTGCGACTTAATTCTAGTTAATACGACGAACTATTAATTATGTGCAGTAATATAAATATAGTATATATTTTTAGGGTATACAGTAACCTCTGATAAATAGTTCAGTCCAGTTCGAATCATCCAAAAAACCTTAAAATAAGTCCATGGGATGGCTACAATTATTATTCTATATTAAGAGTAGGTATTCATACATATTAGATATCTACATCCATTTGTGTTTACATTGTAGACGCGTCCCTATGCTGATGATCTGAGCTGAATTGCTTATCACATCACTACGAATACCATTGTATTTATAGAGATACATATGTAATTATGCAGGTGATAATTAAAATGCAAGCAATAATAGACGATAAAAGCGATAGCCAGTAAGTGACACGGGGTCTCCAAGTACGATTTTCAATGACACTCTTGAATAGCTTTGTTTGTTTTAATCAGGTTTTAGTAAACTCTTACAAACTCGTACTATTTTATACCTGGTATAGAGCGAGTGTGGCTCAGTGGGAGCATGGTGCGGCTTTCGATCCGACACACCTGAGTTCGAATCCCGCTGGCCCCGCACCACTGACTTTCTTAAGTTATGTGCGGATTTAACACTCGCTTTAAAAACGGTGAAGGTAAACATCGTGAGGAAACCGGCATATCCAAGAATTAATCACAAAAATTCAAGAACATGTGACTTCCACCAACCCACACTGGGCCAGCGTGGTGGATTATGGCCTATACTCTCTCTATGAGAGAAGGCCCGAGTCCCAGCAGTGGGAACGTGATGGGCTAATGATGATGATGATGATAGATACTACTTATACGTTGCGGGTGACGACTAATTGGCGGGGGGGGGGGGAGTGTCGCTTCTTTACGTAAGTAATAGTTAGTAATATTTGCTAGAGATACCAAAATTGCCACTCACTGTATACGTACTCATTATGTTTATACCTATAATATTTGAACTCTTTGAGGTTCCAAAATGAATAAATTATGTGGGGTCTGGAGTGTTCTATTGGTATGAATCTATTCTAAATATAAAAGCTTATCTATTGTATTGGTAATCTTATCCACGTAGCTCAACGAGTTAAGTAATTAAGCTAAGTGCACGCGTTTAGGTCGCACGTGCACTTAGAAGCATGTTGTATGATAAAAGAAACTAGATTGCACCTTGCAAAGCAACTAGGAATTTGACAACCCCCTTGCTGTGAACAGGTTCTATATATGTAGCTCATATTTATTCCCATTTTAATAACCCCCGACGCAAAAAGAGGGTTGCTATAAGTTTGACCTCTATGTGTGTCTGTATGTGTCTGTGGTGCCGTAGCTTTTAAACGGGTCAACCGATTTGGATGCGATTTTCTAGCGGTGTTTTTTAGACATGTCTTATCAAAATCGGTTCTTTTTTACTTTTTAATTTTTTTTTGTGTCAAGGTCTTTTTAAATTTTAAGTTTAGTTCTGCTTGTCCCTCATATTTTTCCGCTCGCGTCACCATATTAGTAAAATGGCCTAAAACAGTTATTGTACTAGGAGTAAGAACTCCTTTCCGACTTATTTTACGCTGAAAACTAAATATAGAGATAAATTAAACTATTGAGACTTCATTTCGCTAACATTTTTTTGTAAATGAAAATTTCAGGGTACGATCGCGGTAGAGCTTACTTCGTAAAATTTATTCAACGTGGTAAAATATTTTCCGTTAATACTCGTGTTGGCGTAGATAAAATATGCATGTTAGCGATGCACGTAAATAAAAAACACAACATTTTTTGTCAAATGTTAAACCTCCAGGTAAAACACATGACTATCATGGCTATCACATAACTGGACTAGAAGTTAGGTGTTATTGTTTGTAAAATCACAATAGGTGGTTCAAAGCTTGCAATTTGATGTTAACTCTACCCCCAAACTATTAATATAGTTATAATGTCCACGTGCAACTGGCTTAGGAACAATTTAGTTACGCTGTATTGTCAAGCTTCAAATGTATTGTACCTACTAGAGGCTATTGAAGTCTCAGTGAGTGGACTACGTGGATTTGTGTTTGGCCAATGTGATCTTATAGTAGCTAGAACCCGTTATACGTTGTGTTACCGAAATAATCCTAGATCTTTTAGTAGTAGTACAATACAATTCGTAACTAATCCTAATAACTAAATTATAACTTATTTACTTACTAAGATGGCGCAAGCGACCCAAAGTGAGTCTTGGCCTCCTATAATAAGTCTCCACTTGAATCTGTCTTGCGCCACCTCCTTCCATTCCTCGACGTGGAGTTCGCACAAGTCCCTTTCGACCTCGTTCGCACAAGTCCGCCTCGTCGCACACCGCCAGGCGAACGATTGACTATTTGGCGACGTCAAACCTGGAATTAATGGGTCATCCGCGCAAGAAAAACTTAAAGGAAAACGTTTTATGGACTCTGAGGAAGCTGTGGCAGCGTTTCAAAAGGCCGTCGAAGAGACCCCTAAGGACGAGTGGGCAAAGTGCTTTTCTCAGTGGTTCCATCGGATGCAGCGATGTATTGATGTGAACGGACACTATTTTGAAAAGATATAATAATAGTAATAACCAGTTTAATCGAACCGAAAAGAACTTTCAGTTTGACCCTCGTACAATGATGAAAAGGATTTTCCACAGTAAGTAAGTGCGAGAGGCCGTCTGGGCATATCAAGCATAAATGCGCATGCATTACTGTGTTCCGGCTTGAAGGGCATTGTAGCCAGCGACATTACTGGGCATTATGAGACTCAACAGCGTCTCAGGGTGACGAGCGCAGTACAGCGCCGCGTAGGATTTTGCAATACAAAGTTCTGGGTGGTGCTGTTATTGTTATGGGCTGGAGTATTGCTTACCATCAGGCAAACGACCAGCCCGTCTCGTCATTCAGTTACATAAAAAAAAAGTAAGAAATTTTTTATGACTACTTCGCTTTTTCTAGCACGCTTACTGCTTTTTCCGTTTAATTAAACAAATTACCTACTGATGGAACGGCTAGTAAGAAAAATGAAAAATAAAGTAAAGAGAAACCTTAAACTCATTACCTTGCAAAAAATGTTTGCTCTTTGATTTTAAAGCTAGAAACGCTACTACAGCTATAAATATTCTTATACTAGCTGACTCGGGAACTGTTAGTGTTTCTAGGATAAAAGTATCAAGTATTCAGCGTATAATATACAAACTTTCGCATCACACAAAACATAAATTACAGGGCATTATGAGACTCAACAGCTAATTGTCACAGGGTGACGAGCGCCAGTTCATCACCGCGCAGGATTTTGCAAAACAAAGTTCTGGGTGGTGCTGTTATTGTTTATTGTTATATGGGCTATAACATCAGGCAAACGACCAGCGCGTCTCGAAATTCAGTTACATAAAAAACAATAACTCACTTATGGACCAGGGAGGATGTTTTTAAAAAACATATCTCATTTTATTAGACGTGAGCTATAAAATAGGAAATACTGTGTGTGTGTTCGTATGTGATGTGTGTAAAATGCAAAAATGATAAATGCAAAAATATTTGTACTGACATCATATATATTATTATAATGATACCTATTGAAAAATAACAGAATAATGAATATAAAAAAATAAATACCTACATATAGTTATTATTATTATTATTTATTTTTCAACCGATTTTAAAACAAAAAACGTAGGAAGTTCTGCTTTTACATTATTTTATTAGTTAGTAGAATTACTGTACTGGGAGTTTTATTCCTACTAGTTAGGTCAAAACTCTAGTTTTCTATCACAGGACACGGGTATAAGTGAATAGGAATATCTGTGGTTAGGCATTGTATTTTTTTAGGACTTACCAAAACGTAAATCTGTGCTCTCTGCTGAAAATCGTTTCACATAGGTATCTCAAGAGAAGATAGCGATAAAACACATTTTTATTTTTATTAATGTTTATAATTATGCACCTACAGGCCTAGAATATGATTTTTTTTTGCCAGAACAAGCATCTGATGATGACCGGATAGTACAGAATCACTACATAGTATAAAACAAAGTCGCTTTCTCTGTCCCTATGTATGCTTAAATCTTTAAAAATACGCAACGGATTTTGATGCGGTTTTTTTTAATAGATAGAGTGATTGAAGAGGAAGGTTTATATGTATAATAACCGTGCGAAGCCGCGGCGGGTCGCTAGTGTTTGATAAATGAAGCTCAGTGTAAACTGGGTGTCGGTAACGTAATCAGGTTTCTGTTATCACGCGCGCCCTGGGGTGGTAAAACGGGGGGTTAATAGGGGGATGCTCGGGATGCCACTCGGCGGGAAACGAATTCATAGCGCGCCGGGTTTTTGCTTCCTATTTGTCAATGTATCGAATTTTCACCGCCAACACAGACAATACTGATAATTTTGCGTCCTGCGATGAGAAGACAATATAAAATTTACAGCGCGTGGTTTGACTGTCATTTGTCTTTTTAATATAATAAACCGGACATGTAGTTTATGCGAAGCATGAAACAAGCCACCAGCTGTACCTACATAATCACATTAATTTTGCAAGTACGAGAGCCTTACTATAAATATTAAGATAGATAGATAAATAGACACTTTATTATTCACCTTCAACAGAGAAATAAAGTACAAGTTAAATTTACAATGGTGTAACAATGGGCGGTCTTATCGCTTAAAGCGATCTCTTCCACACAACCTTTGGATGGAGAGCAAACGAAACAAACAGTCGGTGGTGATAGAAATTATAATATACATACTTAAGAGCTTACATATGATATAAAATTAAAATCTAATAATACTTACATATGACTACATAAATAAACTTATATACCTATATAAAAAACTTATATAATTAATATACATAAATACATACAATATATAATGATAAGCTACCTATAGGCCTTTAATGGTCTATGGGTTGTCCAATTGCTTCTACTTGTCTGTAGTTAGTTTAGTTTTAGTAAGTAGAGTGTAGTTTGTTTTGAGTAATAAAGGCATTAGCCCGTTTAAAAAAAAATTATAAGTGTACATACATATTATACAATCCAAGTGTGAACGGATAAAAAAATACAATAGCAAAACATATAAATTACTAGCTGACCCGGCAGACGTTGTTTTGCCATATTAAAAAAAATGTTATAAAATATTAATGTAATTTAATTAATATAATTAATGCCGATTCTCAGACCTACTGAATATGCATATAAAATTTGGTAAAAATCAGTAAAGCCGTTTCGGAAGAGTAAGGTAACTAACATTGTGACACGAGAATTTTATATATAAGAATAATATTAAATAATTATCAATACTTAACGTATTCGCAATCGTATTAACTTTATCACTTACAATTTAAGTAAGCTGACTGCAACGAAGTCAAGAGATAACGGATACTAATCAGTCAATGACTACCCGACAGTGATGACCCCAGACTAAGATATGTGAGTACCTACCTGCAATGGAGATGATGCCTTATACAGGGAGAAGCAGTCGCGAGCGAAACTCGACCTTCGTTCTACTTTCCCGTTAACTTTACACGATCAGTTTGAAAATAACTTTATAAGTACGTGCTTGACTTCAGGCTCGCAGGGTAAAAAGTTAAACTAGTTTGCCGCCTGGTTGCCGCAGACTCGCCTGGGTGTAAATGCAACAAGTGACAATACGGCGGGCGGTCTGCATGCTTCAGCGAATCAGTAGCGGGGTAAGACCTTTATTTGATGTGGGCAAGTTAAATTTTGTGTGGCCCTCTTCTCTTTTTCGAACATGTATGTTACTACTATTCCATTCATTGTTCGCTGTCCATTGCTTTTATTGTTGCAATCATCTTGATAATGGGGTGGTATGAGCAAGTAACGTACAGCGAACAGGGAATGGAATAGTAACTATCAAAAGTTTGCCGATCAAGCTCGTGGTGTCGCGAGAAGACGGATTTGATAAAATAAAAAACACTTAATATGAAAAATGCAAACATGTAAAAAGATGTATAGACACATAACATAGTGAACAGGTACTATCTTGGCAAGCGTGCTACATCGACGACCACATCGTCGCTTACCATCAGGTGAGATCAGACAAACGCAAGCCAATTAAGAATAAAAAAAAGTTCACGGCCAACGTCGCCCACGCCTTACGCCGCCTCTGCAGCGAATCGATGGGCATGCCACTATTTCCTTTCAATGATGCGTGAATTTTAGTTACTATTACGATCGCTATTATGACGCAAGCAACCATTTTCAATTTGATACGGTAATTATTCTATTGGTAGTTTTAGGCTTGGTTGTCTTTTCGGAGCAAGTTTCTTTTAATTTTCTCAAAAACTTAACGATTTAATTTGATATACTTTGGGGGAAACACCCCTGACGGGAAATAGCATCGGTTGAGCCCATGATGATTTTTTTGGTTGACTGTACCTTTTTACGACAGTCCAAAAACGCAGTTATTATTTTTCCTAAAATTTACCCGATGTTACTTAAAAACAAATCTTCTTAACTACAAGTAAAAGGTACCAAAAAAAGGAACCTGAAGGTCCTAAAATTTTGCCACACACTGTATAGTTATAAAATATTATTTTATTTATTTAATGCTTACCTTAATGTAGGTAGGTACAGCAGATGGTCAATTTGTAGTCAGTTCTCTAAGGACCCTGTCGGGCACGAAATTTAGAAGAGAGAAAGACTGCTTCTAAGTATACCTATATATAATTATATAACAAAAATTATCAAACTAATAAGAATAATAATAATAATTGCGATTATTTAAACAGTCTTAAGATTTAATTTTCATGTTTTATTAGTCTTAAGATTTTATTTTATTTTATTTTCATATAGCATTTTTACAATTTGTCATTTAATATATAATCGTCAGTGTATGTTAATTATGTATTTATAATTGTATATTTGTCATAAATATTATGTATATTATTTATTAAATTTGTCATTTAAATATTCATCAAGCTTGTAGTAACTTTTGTTTATCAATAGTTGTTTCAATTGTTTTAATTTTTTTTTATCTCTTTCGTTTTTAATTTTTTGTGGACTATGTTAATTAAATACAATTATATGTTTTGCAAGAGCGAGTGTGGCTCAGTGGGAGCTCGTGCGACTTTCGATCCGACGCGCCCGAGTTCGAATCCCGCTGGCCCCGCACCACTGACTTTCTTAATCTTATGTGCGGATTTAACACTCGCTCCAAAAACGGTGAAGGAAAACATCGTGAGGAATTTTTCACAAAAATTCAAGTACATGTGACATCCACCAACCCGCACTGGGCCAGCGTGGTGGATTATGGCCCATTCTCTCTCTGTGAGAGAAGACCCGTGTCCCAGCAGTGGGAACGTGATGGGCTGATGATGATGATATGTTTTGCTGTAACAAATAATCACTAATTTGACAGACATTGCTTCTTCCATGCATGTATAAATATTATGAATATGAAATCTGTTTTTTATAGGTAATCTCAGTTTCTCACATTAATAATCATATTTTGTTATTGTGTTATTTTGAGTAGAAGTTTTTTTTCGATACGGTGGTAAAGTCATTGTAATAATAGACGTTCATAAGTGCATCTGTGATGCTAAGATTGAATTAAGAACTTTGAACTTTGTTAATAGTGATGACATAAAGAAAAAAATAGAAAAAATATTTATAACCAAAACTGTACACATATAACATAGTTTTCTTTGATCTTCAGTAAGCTGGGCTTGTAGTGTAGGTATAACATGAATTGGTGCACAGAACCTACACTTAAAATAAATTGGCGCGCATTCACGATTGTATATTTTGTTTTTGATATTGTAGATATGCATTGTCAGCCTCTGTGGTGTAGTGGTTGGGCAGGTTGGCTCAAATCTCATACATCACTGAGATTGCGGGTTCGATTCCCGCGACGGGACAAATGTTTGTGCACAGAAAAAAAAGCGCAAGCATTTGTTTCGTGTCTGGGAGTTGTGGGACCATGGTCCTCATAGTTTCTGGTTCCCTAGATACAGGGAATCCTAGTTAGGGGTCAGGATCTATGTATGTGATCGTTGGGCGTTATTTATTTATTTATTATTATTAGCGCATGCTAGGCAAAATTCTAAAGATTTTTAATAATTAGGAAGAAGGAAAATGATATTTGTCAGCAGGGATCGAACCTGCGTCTTCGTCATACCATTTCGACGCCTTAACCACTGGGCCACCGAGCCAACTGCTCGAACAACCAAATTTCTTCAATCCTTCTTATATCGTCTTACGGGGACGATTCTACGTCTAATGTCATCAATGTTCACATTGATCAAACGAACAAGCCTAATATTACAATTAGTGGCTAAAGCGTCGGAACGGTATTCCGAAGACTTAGGTTCGATCCCTGCCCGAACAATATAATTTTTTAACCCCCGACGCAAAAAGGAGGGGTTTTATAAGTTCGACCACTATTAGTGTCTGTCTGCGGCACCGTAATTCTTAAACGGGTGAACCGATTTGGATGCGGTGTTTTTATTTGAAAGCAGGTTTTCTAGCGGTGGTTCTTAGACATGTTTATCAAAATCGGTTCAGCCGTCTTTTTACTTCTGTAGGTTTTTTTGTGTCGGGGGTGTTTAAATTAGTTACCTGATATTCGTTATCTTCCTAATTACTTATTATCTTAATAATTGTTTTTGTTTCAGGTGCCACGTTGGTGTTGACTTACCCTCATTTCTTATATGCTGACTGGAGGTACAGAAACGGAGTGTTAGGAATGACCCCTAATGAAGAAAAGCACAGGATCTTCATCGACATCGAACCTGTAAGTACCTACCTACTTTATTATATTACCACGCTTTTATTAAGTCACTTTCTTGTCTGTTTGTCTGTCTGTCTGTCGTTCCGGGTGGACTCTTGCAACTCTAATTTCGAGCACTTCCAGATTAGCTATCCGGCTGAAACGTTCAGAGTAGCACACAACTCGATGACAATGCATTCTAAATCCATTTATTAGCATGCAATGTTGACCTAACCCCAAAAGGCGCATAAAAACGTAGTCTTTAGATAATTTTTTGAATCTGTCGCTGTTTTGTTTTCTTTTGTATCAAAATGAAATGTTGCAAATTTAAAGTCATATTAATGTGATTTTTGCGTCATAGTATATAGGTATAAAAATCAACATCAACAATGAGCCAAGAAAATAAGTAGTATTTATAAAAAGATGCATAATTTGTCAAATAGGTAGGCTTTCAGCTTTTTGTAAAATGTATAACGTAGCTCACAGAAAGTACCTAAATTCAAATTACGCGTAAAGACTGTTTTTATGAGAAAAGCATACTATATTGCACGTTATTACTTAGTCTGGCCATAAATTCTCTTACAATTAAAAATAAACAAAATATTACATTTGAATTTGGAATCTGTCATTTTATATGATTGTTCATTGAGTTTTCTCATTTTGGCGCCAATACATTGTACAATATTTTGCTATATTAAAATGGAGTGGGGTGATAAAGAGAACCGAATCGCTGTTATTGCATTACACAAAGTAGGTATGGAGCCAAATAAAATTTTTAAAACTCTCCATACGCTTGGTGTTAGTAAAATGTTTGTGTAAATAGGTAAAATGAGACCTCCTCTGTTTGTGACAGAAAAAGATCTGGCCGTCCACGTAGTGTTCGTACGAAAAATGTGGTCAAAGCAGTAAAGGAAAGAATTCGAAGAAATCCTGTCCGAAAGCAAAAGATTTTATCTTGGGAGATGAAGATAGCACCTAGAACCATGTCGCGTATTTTAAAAGATGACTTAGGACTTGCAGCCTATAAGAGACGTACTGGTCATAATCTTAACTGATAATTTAAAAAAGAATAGGGTGGTAAAATTGAAACAACTACTGAAGCGGTACGCAAAGGGTCACAGAAAAATCTTGTTTACGGATGAGAAAATGTTTACAATTGAGCAACATTTTAACAAACAAAATGACCGTATTTATGCTCAAAGCTCTAGGGAAGCTTCCCAATTAGTCGACAGAGTGCAACGTGGGCACTATCCAACTTCAGAGATGGTTTGGTGGGGTATTAGCTATGTGATTAGCTATAAGGAGTGACTGAGCCATACTTTTGTGAAAACACAAGTGTATCAAGATACCATTCTTGAGAAGGTAGTGAAGCCCCTTAACAGCACCATGTTCAATAACCAAGAATGGTCCTTCCAGCAAGACTCGGCGCCGGGTCATAAAGCTCGGTCTAGGCAGTCTTGGTTAGAAACGAACGTTTCGGACTTGATCAGAGCTGAAGACTGGCCGTCGTTTAGTCCCGATCTTAATCCGCTGGATTATGATTTATGGTCAGTTTTAGAGAGTACGGCTTGCTCTTAACGCCATGATAATTTGGAGTACCTAAAACAATCCGTATACTGATGGAATCGTATACGATTGGCAGTGAAAAATTTTCCCATGGAAAGAGTGCTATTGATAACTAGCCTCAACGTTTAAAGGGCTGTATTGCAGCTAATGGAGACCACTTCGAATAAGCTTTTTATATTTTAAATTGTTTTATATTTATGTATTAAACTAACACACTACACTGTAAAAGTAATAAATGTTATTTGCAATAGTAATTCTTTTTTTCTTTGTTTCAGTATTTATGGAAAGACTAGGTATATTGAAGACAATGATGCTTGGAACATTCCACTTCTGCAAAGTAGCCTGGTACATAAGAAACATAGCATTGTCATCCTCTTTTACTTTTTATTTACACCGCCGACCTCTCTCACTTCTTTAGTTCTTTCCATCCAAAGGTTGACTGAAAAAGATCGCTTTTAGCGCTAAGTCCACCCGTTGTACTAAAGTTTGTAACAGTATTTCGAGTACCTTGTTAATTTCTGGTTTGGTGTACAATAAAGCATTAATTATTATAATTATCATTGCAGAAAACCAAAAAAAATTAACAAAATCTCTAAAAATGCTTCTCAGTTTCTTGCCTTATCTTCTGAGTAGTGGTTCTTTTACCGGTACGATGGTAGAGTCATGGTGATAATTTAACATTCCTATGTGCGTCTGTGATGCCAAAACTGATTAAAGATATATTTGATTCTTTTTTGAGGTAGGAACTCTAAAATGAGGCTGCGGCAGATGTTGCATTAAGTTGTAAGATATAGCCGGCAATTCGCGGACTATAACCAAAGAAAACTAAATATTACTACAATGCAGGAATAATTGTCAAAAACCTAGTCCATATAAGCGTTGTTTTGTTTACTGTTATAGACAACCGGCACACCGATCAGAGGAGCGAAAAGAGCGCAGTTCAATATCTTCCAGAAGCCCATTAGTGGAATTCCACCTACAGCGAACCTCCGCACGGTTCTCACTCCGATCGTGTGGATTGAAGAGGTACCCATGTACTAAGTTGCTTTATAGTTCTTCTGCTTGTGAACAGTTATAACATTCTATTTATTTTAGCTACGAAACGGCTCCGGATAATATCAGTAAGGAACGTCTAAGAATTACCGTAGGCTTGATTTAACGAATCTTTTCTGTAGGTAGATGTTAGAACGAAGAACCGGGCTTACCTAAATAACAAAGACTTCCCATTTGATTTTGACCTATTTTTTGAGCACCAATGCATAGAGCACCTAAGATATTCCCATTTGAGCAAAGAATTTAGGTAGGCACACTACATAAATAAAAAATAAATATTCTTCTTCTTAGCGAGTCGATCCTTCGGCTTTATATTTTTTTTGGACCAGTACTCCGCCATAAGCACAGCATTGTCCGTGGCAATATACATGTCCTCGCGTGTACAGGTGGCGGGACACGCAGGGCAAGACAAAGGGTGTGCCATAGTCTGGGGAGAGCCACCGCACTGGCATGCACTATCCGAGCTGCAGCCCCACCTGCACATGTTTTCCTTGCTACGGCCGACTTGGGTCCGGAGTCTGTTTAAAGACTTATTATTTAATATGTAGTATTTAATCATTTATACTAAGATAGGTACGTTACGTTGTTACGTGTTACGTTTACTCTCATCAACTCATCATAGACTCTAGTTGCTATGTAGTTTAATTCTCCATATTTTCCTATTTAACTACCGACTTTCAACAGTTTCAACAGACTGAAAAAAGTAGGTAATTTCACAATTCAACGCGTAGGTATGTCTTTTCTAATGACAGTTTTTAGTCTGTGAAGTATGTTTTGCCCTTTTCAACTTAGATTATTCTGTTCCAGTCTATCGATATTCCTGAAGAATATAAAGACGAGCTGCGCACACGACTGATCCGGCCTCTCAGCCTGCTGGACATTGCAATCCCGGTGATCATCGCGGCTTGCTGCCTTGTGCTGCTTGTAGGTCTGGCGTGTGTGTGGCGCGCGCGGCGGGCGAGGCAGCCGAGCGCGCGACCGCCAACGATTGCCTTGGAGTCCGAAGAAAAGAAGTAGTGAATAAAAAAAAACAGCTGTTTTACTTGTCCACAGTGATTTATTTATGTAGAGATAGGTTTACCACCATGTTGTAGTATAGGAAGGAGTTTTAATTGTCACCGTATCTCTGAAATCCGTTGACGCTTCATTTCTCTCACTATCTACATCATTATTTCGATGCGTATTTTAATTCATGAGCATGCACATCATAATAGGGAAGAATACTTACTGCAAATTTCTAAGGCTCTCCCGCTACGGGCCCTATTTCATCATACAACATAAGCCTAAACGAAAAATTAACCAGACATTGCTGGATAAACACTAGGACCAGGTAGTTGAACAACGAGACACAAGCACAAACTAAGCACCTACCTTACTAGGTAAGTCAAAGATTAAATCAAAGAATACACGTTTTTGGAGTTAGGTATTAAGTTGACGGCATGGCTTTGTTCAGTGGGTGGTATTACAACCACGGCCAGAAACTACCACTCCAAAGCGCGTAAGCGGGTTTCATCACGATGTTTTCCTTCACCGGTTTAGAGCGTGCAAAATCTGCACTTAACCATAAGTCATTGGTGCAGGGCCGAGGCGGGATTCGAACCCAGGTGCGTCGGATCGAAAGGCGCACGAGTTCCCGCTGAGCCACACTCGCTCTTGCTCTACTGTATAGTAGGGTGCTATCAATGCTTTTGAATCTGAATAAAGGAAACCTAATCTAGATCGACAAATTCGACAATTTGTGTTACCCAAGCTGAATGCGTAGGAAGGTCGGCAGTATATAAAAAAACATACATACCTACTTATATGTAAATTATGATTATCGAAATTAAACAGGTTTGATCTAGATAAACTTAGATAATTAGATTGACAGTACCTAGTAGAAGGTAAGTCCTTTTTATATTTTAGGTATGAAACACAGCAACAACTTTATCTGGCAATATTTTGACGCAGACTGGCCGTGTGGACAAATGGATCAGCTCAACATACTCAAGTTTACCCTGAATACGTGGCACTCCCCTACTCAATAGGGCCTACAGGGCCTGTAGGTAGGGCTCTACAGGCCCTACGTAGTTTCAAAGCAAGCTGCTGCACCACACGCCCCTGCGAAATTGTATTGGCTTATCTATAGCAGTCGCCGGTCTGCTCTTCTATAAAATTAGGCGATTACAAATTTAAAAATTGAGGTCTTCTAGGATTAGATTAGATAACTCTTTATTGTCACACAACAAGAAATAATTACAAAACAATACAGTGTTAGGTACAATAGGCGGTCTCATCGCATAAAGATTGACCTTACTGCAAAATAGACAAACATCTTAGATGATCGTTAGTGTAAAGTTTGACACAACTTCTTTCATATTTATACTACTAGAGGCTTTTATTTGAGTATGAACACAGAATACTACACCACCGAGAATCAGAATCAGAATACTACCACAAAAACTCAAGGTCATGTGACATCCACCAACCCGTACTGGGCCAGCGTGGTGGATTATGGCCCATACTCTCTATACGAGGGAAGGCTCGAGTTCCAGCAGTGGGAACATAATGGGCTGATGATGACAGAATACTAAGGGAGAGAAGCATCACTCCGCAAATAAATTTAAACAAATAGCGACTCCTGCTATGACGCAATAAAATTCAATACTACTTGGTTCCTCTTGGCTTCCTCTCTCGTCTGCGCAGACGAAGTTTAGGAAAAAACTACTGAGTCAATAGCAATGGACACCTGTAAGTTAATTAATACACGATGTGCATCACGTGTTGACTGAATGTGTACGGACGGAACGAAGCCCAACGACGGGCATTGTTGCCTAAGAGTGTTGATGTGGGGAGTTGTAACAGCATCTTGGCTTCACCAAGTTCCAATGAGGCCGTGATGCTGTTAATACTTACTCTAAAGATAAAATATTTTTTTAATACTTTTTCTTTGACTTACTCTATTTGATAAGCATGATTGTATTCTATACGTAGAATTACGGGAGTGGCATTGTCAATAATGACAAAACTCCCTTCAAAAATAAAGAAAAAAGCTCAGAGGAAAAACACTATATTCCTCTGAGATTCAGACTGATTTTCGCCGTGGCTCGAATTGAAGTTGCGAGCGGCGTCCGCCGAGCTCGTGTGCCAGTTGCCATTTACTCCAAATCAAAATACTTACTAGAGAAAACCTGCCTACTTAGCAACAGGCAAGCTTGCCGTGTTTGGTCGTCAGACAAAAAAAACAACACGAAACCGATGAGCTTCAATGTTTATTCCATTTAAAGTTGTTTACATATCGTAATTATAATTCAATATACTCCATATTTCACACGAAGAAGCTACAAATATAATAATAGGTACGTAAGAACAATGAAAATTATATTTTTCTGCAAAATAAAATCACATAGGTATTTTAATCTTGGGCTGATAATGAGGCTAGGTTTTTATAGTCTTTCATTTCCTGGACTAGATAAAATATTGAGATTTCAAAGAACATTGACTACTCAAAATATCTAACGTAGGCATAAAAATAGTTAACAAATCATTAAACGCAAAATACAAAAGTCGTCCCACCTCGTTATCAGCCTCATCTGACAAAAATACAAGTTACAGACTACAGACAAAATAATTAACATTACATACCTACATTCATTTATTTTTTAAACATAGACATTATGCATTTTATATTTTTCGAAAGGGGCATTTTGGTTCATCTATGAAAACATCAATTTTAAAGTATATCGCTTAAATCTATTACTTAATTAAAATAGATATTTAAAAATTATAAATTATTTTATTATGACATAATTGCTTCGTAAACATCTAGACATATAACACATAGTATTTCTTTTTACAGAAATTCGTAAAACCGCACAAAATCTAACTTCTCCAGACATATGCTGAAAGCTCTCCTACAGGCAGTGGTGATCTTAAAACTTAGAAATATTATGAAATAAACATACCTAATTCGGTACTAAGATGAAAAAAAAACATCCATACATTTATAACATCAATTTTATAGTTAATCATGTAAATCATAAAACATTTAAGATGTACTGCAGAATCAAAGTTTTAAGAATAAAAAGTATTGCGTTTACATTTTTAAGGAGTTTGGTTGCCTGTGTAAGTGTACAATTGCCATGGAGGTAAATCGGTCGGGGTTGCCTTGAGAATAAACGGTAAGGATACCAAGAAAAAGTGTAAAGATTTGGTTACCGGTAGGATAAACGGTAAGGGTTACCTTGAAAAAGTGTAAGGTAATGCAACCAAACGTTGCCCTGAGGATAAATGGTAAGGATTTGGTTGCCATGAGAATTAACAATAAGGCTTTGAATGGGGAAACGATAAATGTTACTTTGAGCAGGTGTACGGGTTTAGTTGCCTGGAAGATAGACGGTAAGGGCTTTGAGAAAGTGTAAGGATTTGATTATCTAATTCTAGAGGATAAACGATAAGGATTTCGTTTCCTTGAAGATAAAGCGCAAGGGTCTGCATATCAAGAGAAGAAACGGTTAGGGTTCCTACGCGATTACCTATAACATCAATCTTAGTAATAATAGAGTGACTTGAATGATTTTCCAAGACTCAACCACTGGTAAACACTATTACATTGATTATCTTTAGTAACGTATCCATTGATATAATCTATTTTTGTATGTGTAAATCATTTTACTGTATGGAATTTAATGCTTAGTCATTTAATTATTTATAATAAAAAGTATGTTCCTTACGGAAAAATATCCGTAAGTCGTCCTCTAATTTCAAATAACAAGTGTATACCACACCGATACGATTATTATCAGATCTATCTATACGGTAACAAAAACCCGTATAAATAATTATGTATCATAAAATTATACATAATAAGTAATAACTATGAATGCCGTGTCTAATTCGAATGACCAAGAATGTAGCTACTATTTCATGAATATTTTTAATAAATCCGTATAGAAAATAAAATGCCCCGTTATGTATATTAGTAAAATAAAATGTCAGGGAGGACTGGAAACACCATTAAAAGAAGTTTAACTATTTTTGGAAATTAAAAGAAAATCAGTCCTCGAAATTGTTACAAATGTTATACACAATTCAACTAAAAATTTACAAATTTATTTACAATTTTCAATATGCCTACTCTAATTATGAAGTTTCGTAAATTATAGGTATATTTACACATATGTACAAGATTATTAAACTAGAACCTAATTTAATCTAGAAAATGTCGCTTGTCGCTGTTGTTGCGCTTGCGGCCCTTTGCGTGCGCGAGCATCGTTACGAGCTTCTTGTGGCTGTCGCCGACGATCCAGCCGTGCTGCGGCTGCGGGCCGGGAGTCTCCTCCCCGTCAGACGACCAGTAGTGGTGCGCGGGCCGCGCGCGGATCTTAGGCCCGATCGGCGCGCGCGACGGCCCGGAGGCAGCGGCGGCGCACGCATCTCCGTTGTCGCTGCGACCACCGCTTGTAGCGCGCGCGCGCGCTCCCTTGCTTTCATTCTTTGACGCATGGCGGCTGCCCCTCCTGCCACCCGAATGGTGCCCCTCCTTTTTCCTACCTTTCTTCTTGCGGCCGGCGCTCGCTACTACAGAGTCGGCACTGTTCGGCCGCGGAGGGAGTCCATCGAACTCAGATTCGGAACTCCAATGTTCGGCCAGCACATTCTGTTTGCCGACGGTGCATTTTCTCCTCGCCCTCTGGCATGCCACCCCCGTGTCTTCGAACGACGCCTGGTCGAATGTGTCGGCGCTATAATCGTGACTAGTGCTGATGCCTTCGTCAGATTTCCTCGGCGAATGTTTATTAACTACAGTTATCGAGGCAGGCGTCGCGAATGAGTCTTCCGGTGGCGACATTTCGTTGTCTTCGTTGAAAACGCTACTTGAACCTGTGCTACTCTTGCCTTTAGCCGAGTCAGCTTTCTTTATGACTCGATCATTGCTCTTAATGACATCGTCATCATCGTCACTCTCGGCATTAACATCGTATTTTGAGGATTTACTCTGTACTTTAGTTTTGTCAGTTTGGATACTCTTTGAAGACTTTGACTTATGCGTGATATCAGTAATATCAAACTTTTGTAAACGAATACGACTCCTTGGAACTACTTCTTGGTCTCCCTCGTCTTCGCTCATGGACAGAGCGTATGGGTCATGTTTGGTTGAGCTATGCCTCTTCGGTCTAACTGTCTGGGTGCCTTGAGCAGTCACCATCGTATATATTTCTATTTTAGCTGCTTCTGCAGGCGAAAGCTCTTTCAAATATTTAGTAGCCGCCGATTCATTGCCGGACTCTGCGTCAGAATGATCACTTTTAGGTTCAGTCTGAGCACAGCTCGATACCTTATCGGCGGGCAATATATAATGCATGTACTCTCTTTTTAGTGATTCTGGTTTATTTATGTCGAATTCATCTTCGCTATTATATTTAGTTGTATGATCAGCTGCGGATGTCTTTAATGACAAATGTTCGATGTTTATTGTATTCTTTTCATTCGCCTCGTTTTGGGCCACTTTTTCATCAGCTATGATGTCCTCTAGCTGAACCTGAGTGCACTCTTCCGTCATAATACTATATCTTAGTTCGTCCTTAGGTTTATCACCAATTGTAAACATTTGTATCGAGTCCGAATCTGACATAATTTCGTTTTGATATAAGGAAGATGTATTCGATACGACTGATACAGACATTTGGTCACTTTTTGTGTTCTTACCCGCAGATTTATTCTTATTGGTAACCGCCAAAGGTTTTGATAACGATACTGGGTCTTGAGAGCTCTTAGAGCCACAACTTTTAATCAAAGGTGAAGTGGTGGCTTCTTTTGTGGTTGGCGCTATTTGTAAGTCAGGGTGTAACACCGGTGATAAGGATTTACGAGTACTTCGTTCACGATTACCAGCAGACGATAATATTAAAGCAGGAGACAAATCCATCGTTTCAGGAGCAACTTCGATTGTATTCTCAGACACTACGTCGCTATTAGTAGGTTTTGATTCAAATAGGCTATCAAATAGCTGATCCATATTAGGTTTCGGCTGTTCAGGTTCTTTTGTTTCAGGTTTTTCGCAACGTACTGCGTTGTTTTTAAATATGTTTCCAATGGCTGCATTTTTGTCTGCATTTCTAATTTTATAAATGCAATTCGGTCGGCCGCACCCCCTTTCTACGTCGCTATCGGCATCGGAGTCGTTATCACTTGGGCATACGCAGTTGATATCGTCTGACATATAAAAGATAAACTCTCCTTCAGGCGATGAGAGTTCACTCTCGTAGTCACTTTCGTCTATCCTATCAGGTACGAACCCGGATGTACTAGCTACAGCGCGATCAACCTCTTTCATATCATTCATAGAAGCTCCCGGTTGGTCCAAATTCATTTCCGTTGTACGAGTATTTTCGTCAAATTTACTAGATATTTCGCCAAAACTCAGTTTCTGCTCAGATATGCTTACTTTTTCTTTAGATCGTCCTTCGTGTCGTGAGACATATTTCTTTTCACGTTCTTTGATTTTTTCTTTTTCATCGAACTCTTTTTCTTTTGTGTCCGCCCTCTTTTCTTTCCTATCTCTTTGCCTTTCTTTTTCCACGTCTCCTTTTCCTTTGTCCTTGTGTTTGAATTTAGTTTTGTTATGCATTATTCTAAATCTGTCCATTACTGTTGATGGCCGCAGTTCTAATAACTCCGTATCTTCGCTGTCCTTAAATTCGTATATGTCTCTTTCTAAAACATTTTTTTCTTTCTCGTCAGATTCACTGCAGCTACTATCAGTATCACTTGTTTCTTTTCGTCGTTTTGTCGAAAGCTTCTTTCGCTTTTTCTGCTGCCCAGGGGGAGATACACTAGGTGGCATATTAAGATCCTGAGTACGAATCGATATTTTTATACCATCAAATCCTTTCAGTGCCCCTTTAGTTGGCACTTGTGTGCTTTTATAATTTTTCTTTGTGTTTTTAGTGGTTCTCTTCTTTTCACTTTGCCTCCGGGATTTAACACTGCAAAAAATAATATATCTATTTATATTTTCAAAGGATCTATGCGAATATTTAAGTATAAAGTTTTAGTTTTCATCAACTACAATTCGATATTGATTTTTAAAACAATTTTCGAAACCTCTTTCACAAACCTCTTGAAGCGAAGTGTGTGCCAAATTTCAAGGTTGTTGTAGTTCAAGGGATTTCGTGACAAGTGATACGTGGTATTTCAAATTTATACATATAATAAATATAAAAGACTACTAGAATTTGCATAAACAAGTCACACCCGCGAATCCGTTTGTACAGAATATAGCTATTGCCGTAAATATTTAAAAAATCGTCCTGGACTTTTCGAAATGTATTTTTTTTAAATATCTTCTATTAACACTTTATATTAATTACTTTATTTTCTATTATTTCTAATTCTAATTCTAAAACTATGTCTAATTCTAATTCGATATAGATATTAAAGACACAAAATAGATAAGTACAGAAGTTAATCTACATACAAAGTGCGCTTAAGCAACGCACACATAGACACCGCTCATGGACACGATATCTCGTATCAGTTGGGATCAGTGCGAGCGCGAGTGTCATCCGTTTGAGACACGTGTCTGTGAACATTTTTGTGCAAAAATAGAACAACAGAAAAATTTACAATTTATATTAGATATTTATTGTAGTATAAACTGTGTTAGCCTTGTGTTCAATAACCTAATGAGGAAGATGTAAATGTAAACTAATCGCAATTTTTATATTTTTTTTAAGTTTAATTAATTGTAATAATAACTGCGAAAAAAATATGTCGATATCTCGTAAAGTCTTTTTTTTTTAAATCAATCTATTTTGGACTTTCTAAAAACTTTCTGCGCCGTCCGAGTAACCGTCGTGGCGTCACACTGCCGCGCCGCACCGGGTCGCAGGCAGCGGGCGCGCCCATTCAATTTAACAACCCTAGCGCGACCGCCGAGCGTAGGTATGAAAAGTGAAGTACATACATGAGGTTGACTTCTGTACTTATCTGTTTTGTGTTAAAGATTTATTTAAGCTATTTCTATGGAACCGTAATTAACAGTAATTACCTGCTATTGGTTTCAACAGTATTTTGTACTTGTTTAGCCGCGACTGCTTGCGACCTTCTTTTCCTTTTAATTTTATCAAACTTGTCTTCAAACATATCTATTTCTATTTCTTCTTCTGGATACATCAATTCCTTAACACCAGGTTGTTTATTTGGTTTATTTTTATTGGGTTTTTTTACTGGTACCGGATTTTCATCCATTTTATGACTGCCTTCTTCTGCGTGCATGATGGAAACAGTAGGTTCAGCATCTTCAATGGGTGCTATAGTTTCTAAAGTACTTGTATGTTGATAATTTACAAAACAATTCTGTGCAGCATTTGCATCAGCAGCTTCTTTAAGACCGGAAATTAAATCATTTTCCAAATTTCGAACTTCTTCACTTTCCATAATCCTCTGGGCGGTTATAGAATCCACCTCGCTGTCGTCCATCTTCGTTTCATCGTACGGTACGTTCGCAATATAGGGCTCACCGACATCCATCCTTGATTCGGTCGGTTGGACAATGAAACTAGTTCCATCGCTTGTCATCGTTCTCGCATCTGCAATAACAACATCAGTTTTATGGGATTCTTTTAAAAGTTCACAACAATCTAAAAATAGGGCTTCATCTCGACTTAGTCCTCGTTCTTTAGGTAGCCCATATTTCTTCCTGACAATTTTCTTAGTAGTCCTTGCAACTTGAAGTAATGTCGGAATAACAATTCTTTTTTTGGATTTTCTCTTCTGTTTTTTTAATTTCTCGGTTAAAACTTTTAATTTTATGATTTGACGTCTATATTCAATAAGATAATTGGGTTTTTGTTCAACTGGTAAAGTTTTTGTATGCATTTCCACTTCCGATACTTGCGACACGTGATATAAATCCATTTGATGTCGGAGAAAATTGTCAGGTCTGAGGAAACGTTGATTACAAACTTCACAATGATTTGCTACTTTCTTATCAGGGGTGGTATTTAAAGATAAATTTGTTAAATCAGTATTTAACGAACCTTGTGAAGCTGGGACGTCGCTGCTCGTCTCGGATTTCTTTTTATTTTCATTTTGGGTCGACTTCTTTGCTGGCTTCTCCTTGTAGGCGAAGTAAGAGTCGTCACTTTCATTGCTGATCATATGGAATGTCTCTGAGATCTTCTTTGAAGCCAATAAGTTAGATTTCCGTGGAATCCTCTCGGAATAGAAGCCAAAATTTTCCATAAATTTATCAGATTTCATTTGTTGATCTACTTCCTTAGATTGAGCTTCATTAGACACACTTATAGAATCAACATTATTATATGCTGAAAGCGTACGTCGGCTTTTCTTTTCTTTGTTTTGTTGTTTGTGTAAAGATGGTTCTTCCAATTTGTTATTCGTGTTTAAATTTTGCCCAATTTTCGTTGTCTCCGCTTCGCACAAGCTTTCATCTTTATTTACTCGTTTTGTAGATTTTTTGGCTTTGTAAGACGAACGAGCGATCTCTACAGTCAACGCTGCGTCTCTTCTTTTACTCTCAGTCTCTTCATTATGGGCAGTTATCGCAGAGTTGTCAAGAGTCGCTTTGGTATTATTACAGGTTTGTGTAACTTCCTGTTTAGCCGTGTTTTCAATTGGATCCATGCCATCTCTAGAAATTTTATTTTTTGGTGCCGATTCTGCCATTTTTTTTTCATTGACATACTTTTGCAAAGGCACGTCACTTTTTGAGGAATCCGAATCAGACTCGTTATTTAAATTTGATATCATTTTACTGGTATCTGATTTTGCAGCATCATATTTTTTTGACAAAATATTTAAATTTGAAAGTTTTACATCTTCACTTTTAGCGTCACACTTCTCCTCCTGGTGATATTTAGCACTATTTCCAGCACCTCTACCTTTTTTCTTTATAATAGGCCCAGTAGGTTCTATCATATCTTCAAAATCAATATTGTACGGGTCATAATTAGCGTCATCTTTGAAAGAAGCAGAGGATGAACGAGGTTTTCTGACTGAAATGGGTCTACTGTAGCATGTAGTCCGAGTTTCACCTGTTATATTAGCACTACTGATTTCTTTAGGAAAGTCAATATTTAATCCATCGCAGGTGTTTATTGATTTGTCATGTATATTGTGCCCGTTATCTTCTACATTTTTCGTAGATGTATTATTGGTGTTATCTGTATTTAACATCGATTGACTTTGGTTTGCTACTTTTTGTTTAGTTTCCAATAAACCTTTTTCATCATCAGAATCAAAGTCAGAAGTTGCTTTTTCGTTGCAGTCATACTTTATTTTCTTAGATTTTAACAAAGCCAAGTCAGTTGTTGTTGTAATATTTAGTTTCCGCTTTTCTGGCATAATTTTTTCGTTCACATCTATTAAATCGTCATCATTAACGTCACTATTTATTTCTTTGATAACTAAGGTCGACTTATCTGATAAAGTTGCAGAGGTATCAGACACAGCAAAACTTTTGACCTCCTCTTTAGGAGTATCTTTGTCTTTAATTTTGTTTTCTGCGTTAGGTAACTCCCGTAATATAGACATTTTATTTTCTGATGTATTACTCATATTGATATCAGAAGTGTCTTCCTCAGTTTGATAATTATTGAACGCTTTAGTCTTTTTGGATTTACGTCTCGAGTGAGGCGATTTCTTTCGTTTAACCGGTTTGCCCTTTTTGATGCATGTCTTTTTTATTTCAGTATCTGATAAATGTTGCTCATCAGTAGCGTCACTATCTTTTTCAGATATAGCACTTTGGCTAATACGTTTGTCCTTTTCTACTCGAGAAAGAATGAGTCGTTTCATAGTCAGGGGAGCTTTATTTCCAATATCGTCACTAAGCACATCAAGTTCGTTGTCTTGTAGATAACTACTATCTGCATACATTGATTTGCCACGTCTACTGCGACGCAACGGAAATTTTGTTTCTGTAATTTCAGAACATAATTGTAAATCACTTACGATACGTTTTTCAGCTATCGCGAAGGTTATGTTCTTGGTAGAGTCGTTTTCACAAACATCTGGCAGTTTTTTAAACTCTACATTGTCAGAAGTTAAGTTATTCATGTCTAATGCATCAACTTTGCTTGATGTAAATTGATTAGTTTCATTTTTGCTGCCGATATCAGAAGAATTCTCAAATGCAATTTCACTTTTATGACTTTTGTTTTTATTTTCTAGACCATTAAAAGATTTTGAAATTTTATTCTTTTTTCGTTTTGCTTGACTTTCTTTAGCGGAGTTGTACATTTCATTTATTTCAAAATCATATTTTACATCGACAGCTCCTGAATCTTTAATGGTTTCAACGCTTGAGATACTATTATCTCCTGGCTGCAGGTTTACTTTTGGTACTTCTTTATTTTCGCTATAAATATTTTTATCAATAGAGTTATCAAGTTGACTTTCAATTGGATCATGATCGGGCAATTGACTGTTCTCATCATCTTTGATCTTATTTATATTTTCAGTGATACTATTTTCCTTATTCACATCAAATTCATAATTATCTTTGATTAATTTGCAGTCTACATCTTTTGTATTTACAGAGAGAGCTTTAGTAGTTTTTTTACTACGTTCAACTTCTTTATCGATAAAACCTACTTCAATGTCTGAAACTTCATTATTAATGGATTCTATACTAAGATTTTGGCCATGCACTATTTCCGTGTTAAGTGATAGCTTCTTCCTCCGGCTGGTTTTCCCTTTTTTTGATTGAGGTTTTTTCTTTTTATTTACTAACTTAGCAGAAACCCGATTCTGTTTATGTGCTGGAGTACTGAAATCTGCTTTGTTAATAATTGGTTGTTCGCATTGTTTTCGCTTTATGACAGCCAACGAAATATCATCATCGGAATCGTCTTCATTTGATTCCGCACTTTTCAATAATGGAACTTCTTGCAGGTTCTTACTACTTTGATTTAGAAGCTCTAAAGAAGAATCAAAGCCTCTTTCGAATGTTATGTATTGCGAAGATTGTTTGGAGTTCAGTTTAGCATCATCATGCCCATCCAATGAAGCTGACAATACGATTTCTTTTGTTACACTTTCCTTAGTCTCTGTTGTCGAATCAATTATTCGGTCATCGATGTCAAGAGATAAAGTAGGCTTTAGTAATCGCTCTTTAGTCTTGCTGTTGTTATGAGGAATAACCATATTTATTTTTTGTAACGATATTACATCTTTGTGTTTCCTACTGCTTGAAACTGTTGTGGAGTTCATAGGTTCTAAAAACTGGTTCTGTTCTATATTGGTGCCTTGCAAAGCAACTGTTGTTATCTCTAACTTTTTTGGTATGTCAGACTTCACTAGAGGCTTATTTGAAGGCGTCGCTGTTACCTCATTCTCTTCTCGTATAGTATTGGCAAATGTAACCATAGTGTCAAATGTATCTTGACGTACGTCTTCTATGATTATACCCGTCGCTGCAGGTACCACCATAGCAGTGTTATCATTTTTTATTTGGGGATTGTTTGCATCATATTTTAAATCATTCAAGTTCCTATAACTGTAATGTACAGAGTTGTGTATCTGTACTGGCTTCTTAAATTTTTCGTCTGCATCCAAATTTTGATAGTTATAGTTGGGTAGTGTATTTTTATCGTCTGAAAAAGATTTTCCCGCAGACGTTGTTTTAATTCGCACTGCTCTCAAACTAGCAGTTTGCTCATTATAGTTTCGTGGCTTTGAAGGTGTTTTGGGAGTCAAAACTCTAGTAAGAGCAGGCAAAGCATTTTCGGTTGATACTGACATGTCCGTCGACATACCCACATTTTCCACGTCACTTAAATCAACAACATTCATTTTTGTGTAGTCGCTGTTCTTATTTACTAATTTTTGTGTTATTACATCAGTTAAAGGATCTATGACAGAAGTTTCAAGATTGCTATTATTAATGGGACTATTAGTATCGAGATTTGCTTCTTTCACTGGCCTTTCATCAGGTTCTTTTGGAGATAGTTGCGGCAATGTTGGCGACGGATTACATAAGTTGATCTGTGCTTCGTTGGAATTTAGCCGGCTTGTTGACTGCGAAGGGGAATGTCGCTTTTTAGGAATTATGCTACTTGGTGAAATAGCTGTATTAACAGAAAGTCTATTTAAGTCATTGCAAACTGTAGCTTGCTGCGTTTTTTCCACTTGTAATGTATCAATCTTTTTGGGGGCGACAGTCACAGATGAAGTATTTGACACTTTATTTGCTGGAATAGAAGTTGACACATATTGAGGCAAGACATTCAACAGCTGGTTGCGATGATCTTTAGGCATGGTGCCTAAAATATCGAGTAACTCTTTAGGTAGCATTGCAATTTTTCGAGCAGTTTCAGGGTCTTGGTCAATCGATATATTATCCTTTTCGGTTATAATATCTTGACAATGGGTTTGAGCATTTGTTTTTACTGATTCTGTTTCCACAAGACCTTCTCTGGCAGCCTTATCTAACGTAGTTATTTCATCTGCATTTTTAGTTGGTACTTTAAGAACCTTTTTATGGTCAGTTATATTATGAATATGTGCGTGTGGATCTACACTTTCTTCAGTGTTTATTACATTTGCATTTATTAGCACCATATGTAAATTTGTATTTTTTCCCGAAGGCGTATTATCTGTAGTGTAGGAATTGTCTCCAAATGTTGATTCCGGGAAAATTGGATTTACTTGTCTTAAAGAAGACCGAGCTATTTTTTTATTTTCTATAAACGATTTTTCTTGCATACTTTCTTGGCGATTAATAGGAGTGACATCACATTTTGTGGTCTGAGATAATAATTCACCCGTAAGAAAGTTACTCTTATTTACCGTATTGACAACTCTGCTTGTAGTATGTTCACTATAAGAATGTTTGATCTGATTAGAATTGTTGAGATCCAACAACTTTGATTTTTCTGATTGAGCTGTGTCATTGGGTACTTTTTGTTGATTAGGAAATATGTCTATCTGATAGTTCACCGAAATATTTTCAAATCGTGCACCTGATTCAGGGGCAATAGACATTTTATTGTTACAGTAAACGTCCCTATTTTGTATTTCACCAACTAACTCTGCGGAGCTTGAGCACTGATCCATTTGATGCTTAGGTAATTGAGCTTCAAAATTAGTCACATTTTTTTCAGTATCTTTTATCATATCAAAAGCTGGTATATAGCTATGTTCTTCATCAGGTTTATAAGAATCATCTGAAAAATCTTTATAAGAAGACAAGTGTCGATGTGGAGTTAAGTTCCGTAGCTGCTCAGAATAATTATGCTGTATGTTCATATTCCTCAAAGATTGATTTGAATCTATTTCGTTAATATTCGGAATACCGCCTCGTTTTTTAATTAATTCCAATGATTTGTAACGTGAATCCAATGGTTTTTCTTTACGAATCTTAGAGTCGCAGCTTAAATCCAAGGGAGTAACCTCTTCCCTAATAGGCTCACGCGGCAAAGACATCAAAGGAATTGCACCATATATACTGTCAGAATATGGAATCTTTGGTACTCCGATAGTATGGGTAGTATGATCATAAGTGTGAAGGGGATTGTCATGGTGATGCCTGTGTTCGTCATAAACTATATCTAGCGTATGATCTGATACCTTCGAGGGATTAATATTTGTAATATTACTTTGATACGGCGAGGAACGTGTATAATATTCCAAAGAGTTATGTATACCTGGTCTGTGCGGAATATTATCTATTGCATTGGAAGTTTGCATGTTGGTTCTAATCGGTTGGTTGTTTAATTTGTTTTCAAGTAAGTCATCCGATTTTGACTCTGAGTTGTTTTTAGATCTTTGTTTCTGAGCACTGTCGGAAAGAAACTGTGTTTTATCATCCTCAAAGGATATTTTGCGAGCGTGTAGTAATTCGCGGGTCGGTGTAGGCGAATTCGAATTCACTGTATCTCTACTTTCAGCTTCGTGATTAACGTACATTATTCCATGTGTATCCTGACTCATTGATACAAAAGTTGCAGCATAAGGACTACGGGAATGCAGGTCTTTTGGTGTTTCAAAACGCACATTGCCTTCATCGGATCTTTTTAATTTTTTGGGAGATGCCATGAGTGGCTTTGAGTGTCCACGACTTGATGGCGAAGTATTATAAAAATCTCTTTCGTGAAAGTTTCCTTGTGCCATTAAACTTTCCTGACCAAGTTTAGATTTAGCAGGAGTTAATTCAGTCGAATGACGTCGTAAATTTTCCATATTGCTGGTATTATTTTCTGGATTGGATTCTTGAGATCTTTTTAATATTTTATGCTGGGAACTATCATCGCAATTATTAACGTCGTTAGGGCTTTTTTCCGAAGTATCCAAAACTCGTTTGTATTCTCGTCGAAGTCTAGGAGCCGGTGCAGTTTGTGGTTTCGGAATTGTGACTCCCATCGATGGTGGCGGTAAGTAATTAGAGCTTGTTAAAGAAATATTGAAGTCTTCAGAGCTCTCTCTTATGTTTTGCAGAGGCAGCATAGGCAGAGGCTGTACAGGTATAGGCGGCACAGGTATAGGCGGCACAGACATAGACTGCACAGACATAGGCGAAACAGGCATAGGCGGGACAGGCAAAGATGATACAGAAGTGTGTTTTTCAGCAGATTGTTTGTGTAGTGTACTTCGTTTATAGTTAAAAGAAGGCTGTGGCTCAGGAATCGAATCATTTTTAGCAGGCTTTCGCCTTGACTTTTTTGTAGGGGGAACAGTTGCTTGCCATTGAGTAGCCATTTTGGTGTTATTACAAGCCACTTGTGCTACATTCTCTGATGTTGAAGCAGCCTTACTGCTCTGCATATACATTTCAGATGCAATACGTTGATTATTAAGCATGTTAAGGTCTTCTATTGTGTAACCCATCAATTTTAATTGCGACTCAATCATAGCTTTTGTTAGGTTTTTATCATTCAAAGTCATTATTTGATGTACTGTGTCGCACATTCGGTGTTGGAAAAATAAGCGTTGCTCTAATGGAATCGGCATCTCTTCGTTTGAGTTACGTCGCTTGTTTGGCAATACATTATTAGGGGTGGAGTCTTGCGGCTGTGTTGGAGGTGATTCTAACCACTGGGAACGTTCCATTTCTATATGACCTGCCTTTTGAGAAGTCATATCGCATTCAGTACGGCTTGATGGCCGTGTCCTACTTGAGTTGGGTTGAGCTTCACTTTGTTTAGAATCAGGTGCTACAAATTCAATAGGTATATCGTCCGGCGCTTTACTTTGTTGTCGATGCGCATTATCGTTTTGTGGAGCCACTTGAAACTCATCGGTAGAAACGCTTGGAGTTCCATTTTCCGAAGTTCCACTCGGATACGGATCAGGCAATGGCGACCGATAAAATATCTGAGCTGGTGTCAAGTTGATACTTTCGCTTCGTTGTGTTGTCGAGTAGGTTGTATTTTCTTCAGACAGTGTGCTATCAATAGTCGGTGAGTCTGTCTCCAAACTTTCACAGTTTACACTTTCATTGCCTATGGTTTCAGAACCCTGAGTTTCATTAATACCTTTCTTTCCATTTCCCTCGTCGGTTTTACATTCTTCAAGATCATTTTCACTGCAGGCTTTATATTCCACGAGATCTTTATCTTTCTTGCTTTCACGTTCACGTTCTGAAAAAGTAGTTTCATCGCATTTTTTATCTTTTGCTGAATTATTTTCTTTGCTGCCTTCATACTCCGTTAAAGTCTCATCATTGCTGCTTTTACCTATAGCGAGGTCCTTTTCACCGACGCCTTTAGGATCTATGCAACCCTGTTCATCCCGGATGTTATCTTTCGGGAAAACCTTTTCATCGCCGCATTTACCTTTGTCGACATCTTTTTCATTACATTCTGCGCGGTTCTTTTCATTGCCTTTTTCATATTCTGGGAGACACTTATCAGTACTGCTTTTATCTTTTACGAGACCCTTTTTAGTTTTTAGCATTGCTATGCAATCATTTAAACCTTTTCGAGTTTTACTTAACTTTGATTTATCGGCCTCTATCTTTATATCTGTATCTTTCTGCACTTCAATAGATTTATGATCATTTGATAAAGGCAGTTGCCTGCCAGCTCCCGATAAATCGCCCGTTTCACGAGAACATACTAGATCTATTGGAAAATGAAGATTTTCGCTAGTATTACGAAAATCTTCTGAAGACGGTCTGCCAGGTTCTGAAAAACCTATGGGATTACACGGTAAAGGAGGTTTGTCAAACTCTTCAGGCATAGTTTCATTTTCAAACTCGTGACGAATTTCTGATGTTTGATGTGGAGCAGTTACACGAATCTCCGGCGGTAAGTTGGATTGAAAATGTGGCACCGATGCATCACGAGGTTCATCTTTAGATGTCAAGCTCGCAATGGAATGTTTGAGTGGAACGTTGGCCACTGGAGCGACGTTGTTGTTTTGATTGCCGTCATGTCTGCTACCAACTGGGCGATCATTGCCATTTCTTATGTTATAATCGTCACGGTTGCCATGCTGTCTTATATTGCTAGGTCCAGCAGCTTGAACATCAATTCTCTGGTGTGCTTGTTCAATCGCCAGCTGAGTGTGGTGAGCTTGTTCTATCGCTAGTGGGTTATAGTAGAAGTGCGGGGGAAATGATTGATACATGTTAGGTCGTAATATATCAGGTTGTAATATATTAGGTTGTTGTAATAAATCGGGAGGAATCATGTTGCGAGACAACATATTACGATTAAAAATGTCGGCATTAAACATATTGGGATGTAACAGATTGGGATGTAACTGATCGGGGCGTAAATTATAAAAGTTTGGATGAAACCTATGCATGTTGGGATCTTTTTTGCTTTTTTGGGTTTTTTTCTTCGTTTTATTTACTGTAGCTCTGCTAGTCGACGCATTTTTCATTTCCTCTTTGCTATTGGTAGATCTAGTTGATGCCCGTTTTGCGCTCAGTTTTAGCGGTTGGTCGTCTTCGTCAATTGTTGATGAATTATCAGTATCATTTTGTTTTTTTGGAACATCAATTTTCTTTATTTTATTCAAGTTCCTTGTATTTTGAGCTTTAGTCGATTTTGTGTCTTCAGAAGCTCGTAATTTTACAGGTTTTTTAGCTCTTAGAACGTTTTTACGCGGTCTCAGGACATTCGATGGAGTTATCCTATTTCGCTTAGCCGGTAAGTCGGCTATCATCTTCCGGATAGTCTCCGCTAAAAGGAAAAACAAAGGTTTAGTAATATTATAAAGTGTAATTCATAGTATTATAAGTTATACGTTTACAGACCTTTTGATTTTAATTTCTAATGCAATAACTTTTTTTTATGCTTAATTGATCTATGTTTGGCCACTATCTCGCCTGATGTGAATCGATGATGTGGCCTAAGGTGGAGCACATAGATCTAGAGAGAGACGGCAGTTGAGCGGCTGCTCAAGACCCGTCTCCCCGATGATCATTAATAGGTATTGAACATCGTTAAAAGCTTTATTATTGACTGTGATAAAATATAAACGATGTTAGAATTAACGGGGTTTCAATTCATGTCAAGATCATAACTAAACTTTCAAGATATTACAGGAACAAGAGTGATTTTTCAAATGGCTAATCGCTAATATATTTGGACAAAATTTACTACCTATTAATATAAAATTATATAATTACTTATTACGCCTGATATCCTGATCACACAAAAATTTGATACTTATAATTTTCTCTTTTAAATGCACATATGACACATGTCAATATATTGTAATTGGCCTTGTTTTTTGAATTTTTTTGTGTCAACAGGTACGCAAATCTACAACTTTTTGAAAGCTATTTACATAATGTTTTGTAGAATCCCGCGCAATGTTTCGCCCTAAGCATTTCCGAAAAGGCATAATCTAGATTATAGTAGCTGGCTTCGAAGCTTATAATGATGAATAAGTTTAAAAAAATATATTATTGCTATGAATGTTTTATACTACGTTTAGCACTAAGAGACTCGTTAGTACAAAGTACGTTTCGCTAAAATAGTCCTAGTTGATTCGCGCCCTCTTTTTAGACATATATACAAATTTCGACTATTCTAAGTACTCTCGACTGCAATACGTCAAGTAAAGAAGTCGCATAAAAAACAGAATATTGCCTTTTCTTGGAGAATGTTTCAAGGACCAATGCCTATGATAACTGTCTACTTTTTATTTTAGTTTGTGTTTCAACTTTTAAGGTAATGTTCTTTCATCCAAGACACTTTCAATGGTGCCAACAATCTTTTGTGGCAAATAAAGCTGTTTATTTTTTCTCATTCGTTCAATTAAATGTCAAGATCACGGTTTACTTACGGTGAGCGCTGATAATAGAAAGATATATATATATATATATATATATATATATATATAATAACATTAATCTCAATAATATTTAAAATGGTTTTCCAAAAAATCTTTGTCTTTGCTTGTTTCGGTACTGACATTCCAGGTTTTCCCGAAATCCTTTTCGCACAAGTTTTTATTTTCTTAATTCTTTATAAAAAAGCAAAGGTCGTGATTTATAAATTAATAATAATATAATATATTATGCATCTTATCAACTTCGCTGAGATATATTTGAGTATTTTGTTTAATATGCGACACTAAAGTCTAATCAATGTTTTAAAATTTATAAGATACCAAATCCGAATAGCGCCCGTAGCCCGTCCGTCAGGATTTAAAAATCGATATAATTTATAATATAATAATCAGAAATGTCTTCTTGTATTCTTGGAAGAAGTTTTTACTACACAAAGCAACTCAATTTATATTTATCATATAGGTATATACAGAGTGTCCATAAAATAACGTTAATCTATAGAGGGGCGATGAGGTAAGTGACTTATTAAATAATATTTAGTTAATTAGTTCTCTATTAAAAATTATACATTTGTTACTATTTAAATGTTAGTCAGATTAAACAGGCTGCCTTGCGGTTTCACTCGCGTGTACCAATTTTCGAGAAAATAGGTATGCTTTGTCTTATACCAGGATCTAAAGAGTCTAACTATTTAAAAGTGCATTTACGAGATCAGTTCACTGCTTTTTGTTTGGACGTTTATTTTTTGGAGACCCTGTTATACATACATAAACATTTAATATCCTTGCAAATCAAAACTTAAAAAATACGTGATTCAAACTAAGCTGATGATACGATTAATTTAAGACAGCTAGGGTATGGTTCACAAAATGGATATGTTGAACATTTATACAAACATCAGCATATAGCTACATACTACGTAGAAGTTACAACATTAAAGCATAAAAAATAAGAAGAAAAAATTAACTTACCATCTCCGACATCGGTTCTTATTCTGGGTCTGGGTCTCATATGAACTTTCTGTCTGTGGCGAGACCTGATGTCTTTCCGCATTTTCTTACGTATTGTGTTATCAGGCAATCGCGGACGACGCCTGCGCACACCGAAAGGGCGGTAGCGGACTTTCCTGCGCACGGTAGGTATATCACCGGCACAATCCAACATGTGCTGATGTAAGTCTTCCATCGTAATCGACTTCTTACACTTAGTGCAATCTCTAAATCCCCTCGGCGGCCGAGTCCTATTAGATATCTGACTTGGCGGTACGTAAAGGTGCTTCAGTATATCTGCACTGAGAAGCGTTTCGCCAACAATCTCGTAATGCTGCACTTGCGCGTTGGGGTGCTGGGACGATATATGTGTGGTGAGAGCGCGTCCGTCGCGAGTCTGCTCACCACACGCGCAGCACACGTAGCACCGCGGGCGCACCCACTCGCCGCTGAGCACGGCGGGCTGCGGCTCACACTTGGATGTCGTCGGCGACAAACCCAGGTACGACGGCAAATCCAACCCTTCTCTTGCCGCGACCGGCTTCTCCTTATACTTCACAATCTCCGTAGAAGTCGACGGAATATCTCTGCTTTCGAGAATCTCTTTCAACTCCATATTGATGATATTCTGCTTCTCCGTCTTTTTAGCGGCAGGCGTAGTTTTGAATACCTCCTCGAACTTGCGCCGCATACGCAGCTGCGTCCATATGTCCAAACCGGAGACTAAAGTGACGATACAATTGTTGACGTGAGTATCGCGTTTCGTCTGATCCAGTAACATCACTAAATTTTTATTATCGTTTTCAGCACTGTCCCACTTCCATTTATGTTTAGGCGCCATGGTTCTGGGCATGAACCCATCGAACAAATTACGCGAAAACTGCTCGTAGGCTAAGAGTATCGGAAACCCTTCAGCAGTGTTGATCACCACGCTCGTTTTTGACTTTCTTGTCTTTATAGTGTTGTCTCTATCCGGATTGAAGTTAAATGATCCATCGAGGTATTTTGCTAAGTTTTCTTGAACGTTTTTTGCTACTTTGGAATAGAAGCTGGTTTCAAAACACTTTTCAAACTTTTCATTCGGCTCGTCCATCAATCTAATCAAATCTTTTTTCGATTCGCCTACTCTGGGCGATCGATGAACGACTCCAAGTCTAGAAAGAATCTGGTCTGCATCGGTATTATGGAAAGAAAAATTGGGAGGTATACGTTTGTTCCATTGCAAATCATCTAGGACGATGACTGCATTTTTATCCATACCAGCATTGCTGAGTGCCTTAGAGTTTGGCAAGATTAAATTTGTAGTTATTTTATCTTCAACGTCCGCTGCATCATGCACTTCAGACGGTTTTAGCTCGCAGGATATAACTATGCCGTTGAATCTGTGGTCGTCAGTATATTGTGTATTGTCAGTTGTACTATCACTCTTTTTATCTGCAATTAGCCTTTTTGGGTTCTTTTTGGTTCCTGCTGAAGTCTTTTGTCGTAATTTGCTGCGGTATGGTGGTTTTTGTTTCTCGCAGACGTTAAGTTTGTGCTCAGCCAATTCCGTGGTGGAAGGAAATCGGGTGTGGCAATCAAGACAAGCAAAGTACTGGTTGGGGTGACTATCCACCATGTGCTTGATGATGGCGTTGGACTCGGCTTCAGAGTGAACACAGTATAGGCATTTAATGAAGTTGTCTTGTTTGGAAGCCGAAAGATGTATGCGTCTTGCGTGTTTGGATGCCGTTTGTCTAGCGTTGAATTTTCTGTCGCAGTAGGGACAAAGAAAAAGAGTGGCAGGCGAAGTGTCAGACTTAGCAGCGAGATCATTTTGTTTGCTCGGCGACGCTTTGGACGGGGTGGTGGTTCTCTTGGGCCTGTCCTGAGCGAGTTTGCTTTCCGTTTTGCGAATGTTTTTATTTTGGGGGCTTGGGGTAGAAGTGGTGGACTTACGAGGTCTGAGTCTTCCGTTTAAACCAGGTGAAGGTTCATCTTCTCCCGTACTCATCGTGTTTAGTTCCTCAGCTCTAAAAAGGTAGAAATGAACACAACACTCAAAAACAAAAGACATAATTTAGCTTAAATAAAGACATTTAGGCATAGGAAAGTAGTACAGCTGCAGCCGAACATTTAAACTTTAACGAATGAATGATAGAGGGATATTGATTGTTTCAGGCGTCACATTTCGGAAGTTCATAACTACAAAATGATGGCGGTGTTCGGTAAAGAAAATAAGTGAAGCCGAGACGCAGTGTGCCTCCCGCCCGCATAGGATAAGCTCATGCAGGAAGACAGCACAAACTAGCACTAGCTCAACTTGCGACTCAGTATTTTTATTAAAATTTTCTTTTAAAAAGTTTGTTTATTGAAATTATTTACACTATAGGTACTACATAAATATAAATTCAGGGCAACGCCCGTCGTCATTTCCCCATTAAGTTCTAAACGACACGATATCCTGATTAGGATTACTGCCTCGGTAGTACATCAAAATAATAACTAAACATATTATTATTGAGTAGGCTTTATTTTTAAACCCACATTATTTCTCACTATAGTAAATAAATGTGCACATGGAGCGTAATTAATTTAAATATTAGGCATCTGTTAATTGACAGATACATTGTTTATTCAAATAATGATTTAAAAATTCTTTAATTGTTGTGTTTTTATTTTATTAACAGTTATTTTCCTATATGAACTAATTTGTTACTCCATTTTTTACCTGATCAGCATTACCTTTTTTAATTATAATTTATTAGGTAACTTCTTGTAACTTTGAATTAATTCAAGATAAGTAACAGTATACTCTTTGGTATTGTTTAATGTGCAACTATTTTTGAGGATCATTTATTTAGAAGAATCCATAAAATACCATAAAGTTCAAGTACTCGGCTGCCTGAGAAGGATATATAACGTACATTACATGATATAAAACACAACATGCACAAATTATACTTACTTTTTTAAATAAAAGACATGGTCTTCACAGATGAATTCTTCAGTGCAAGAATAAAGAACTAGATTTTCCAATTCTACCTCATGTTTGCCTTGACCCCATGTCAATAAGCCATCAGAGGGAGATCTAGACAAGCGAAAATAATATTTCTGTTTAAGAAGTTCGTATGAGTTACGGCGAGCGCCATTAAGATTTTTTCGACAGAGATCTTAAATGTATGCGGATCGAATCTCATAAATATTCCATTTAAAACTGTTTGCTGGAGAACTCGTGACCTCTTGCCTATCTCGTTATGGGCAATAGGTGACTAGCGGATTATTTTGCGCAACCAAAACTGATTAGTTTCGCTAAGAACGCGTAAAGGCCATAATGATTATAATAACATTAATATTTAGTCGATGAGGGTGTCATTGCAGCCCTGACTAAGACGCGACTCCGTGCCTGTAAAACAAGTTTTACAGGACACGTGACTTAATAATACTACACACGGAGTCCTAACAGAGACGGATGGAGCTGAGATGACGCGACACGTAGTCAATACGAAGCGCAATGCCGCGTAAATAATAATATGCAACAGGCGTCGTTCCTACCCAGATTGAGACGCAATACAACTTTATTTAATTGAAGCTTCGTTATTCCGACTTGTTTGGTTTATTTACCACGGCCAGCATTTACAAAATGTTTAAGAAAATTTGCATCAAGAAACAGAGGAGCATCAAACTTTCGCAATATAAATAAATAGTAGTCAGCATAAACTGCATAAATGATCTAAATCGTCATTGCAGCACAGCATTAACAAAATTATTTGTTGAATTAAATGAGAATATCTGAATAACTCAATTATTCATTCTAGCTGAGAAGAAATTTGTTTTGTTCAGCATAACTGGCATTATTGTTGGTCAGTTATTGACATGCCATTTGTCCAAATGCACCTTCCTAGAAATTTATTACGCCATGGTTTCGTCCTCATAAACAAAAATATTTGCGACTCCACAAACTTTTCTGTCTTTTAAGCAGGTGTTGGATTTGAATATATTTTAGTTAAAAAATATTACACCTTTAACAATTCCATTTTTATTCAATTATTTCGCGAATTATTTCTTATCTCGCGAATCCACATATTCAACTTTATAGTTTCTAAATCTAATCAAGCCCCGAACCTATTTAGTCCATTTTCAGAATTAGATTTTCATATAAAGATCCGCACAACCGTTCGAAAGATAATCGTCAATCAAACATAGACATATAATATAATCAAACATAAGAATACTGAGGCGCCCTAGTTGCCACTCGTATGACCTCACTTTGTTCGGTTAATAAAGAACGTAGTTTTTGTCAACGAAAGAAGCGCTTGCTATATTTCAAGGCCACATCTCCAAGTGCACTGCAACGCAACTTCTGCAACAAATATCGGGCAGATAGTTCGATAATAACTTGTAAGTGTAAGCTCGCACTTGACACGCAGTTTATACAAGTTCCTATCGGACACTCTATCGAAAGTTTCTAGCAAGTTTTTTTGCAGCTGCAAGCGCGGCTTTAGAGAGAGATTATTCTAACAGACCGGAAAACTGCTTCAACGAATGTATTTTTGTAAAGTAGCTGCGAATAAGAAACATTGTAATTTGCAGACCGTGTTACTTCAGAGATTGCTGAAACCTGACGTTCAGTTATAAGCAGTATTTTTTGTTTCTCCTCTCTTTTGTTTACCTAATAAACGTTCTAAGTGTCAGGTTCAATGAGGAGGTTCAATCAATCAATCATTTTATTGCAAATACAAATTGTGTAGTACAATCAATTCTATGAGCTCTGAATCCCACACTAGGAATTGTATCGAGCTCCACTCAATGTCTGGAACAGATCGTTTACGAGATATGGCCGTCGATAGTACCATTTATTTTTGAGTTGTTTATTTGTCTAGGGTATGAAGCTGTTGGCTAGCTTTTACAAAAGGAATAGAATGCATTAATGTATTACAACGATGACGTCATTGTTGACGTGATTGTTGAAGGCGAGCTACAAGCCCGTAATTTTTTTTCCATGCTCTCTATTCGTTTTGCCTTTATCTACATGCGATGCGATACTGTGATTTAGTTGTGACTTGTGGCGCACAGCTTGAGTTGTTTATCTAGTGGACTTGCTACTCATACGCACAGCAGAATGATTGATTATTTCACGTTTCCACTATGCCCGTTAAAAAAAATATATATTACATTAAGCTTGGACCCGCGACTCCGTCCACATAGAATTCGGTTTATAGTTGTTCCCTAAGGAACTGTTCGTTTATCCGAGATGAAAAGTAAAGTACCTATATTATATTCCAGGACTTAAAGTACCTACATAACAAGGTTCATCAAAATCGTTAGTCGTTATGAAGGAAGTGGTAACAAACACACACACATACACACAGGCTTTCGCATTTGTGATTTTCGTAGCATTATTATTATTATAATTGCACTGCCGCTTAAACGCGCTTGCGCATCCATAAAAGAAAATATGTTCGTGTTTAATTTTTTTGTCTATTTCACTTAATAACAAACTTAGATTTTTATGTGCTTGTGTACAAACTACCTGCGCCCGCGGTTTTTCGGGATAAAAGTAGCATATGTTCTTTTCCAGGATCTGAAAATCCTACATACCAAATTCATCAAAATCCGTTCAGTACTTTTTACATGATTGAGCAACAAATATCTATCCATCCATCCGTGCATCAATCCATCGAATACGGACGAAGTCACGAGAAAAAGGTACCTACTTTAGAATTCAACTGAATACATTTTTTTTTACTCTTAATAGATCTATGTTTGACCACTATCTCGCCTGAACATAGGTACTTAACTATGGTTTACATTTTAACTTCACAAATTAAATTTAGGTAAATATTTTTTATTTCTGCTGGGCCTGGTATAACTAAATCCGTACGCAAAAGTCCCAAACAATGAGTAGTTGATAGCTCAAATAATCGCGCGCCCAGGCCGCCTCGTGGCGCCCGCCGCCTGAATGCCGCCCGCCCGCGGCGCCGCCCAGGACTTGTATTACCAGCCACAACTCGACCTACTACCCCACAATCACGAGAAGCGCTAATTGTCCACGCAATGGAATGAAATTTCAAAACCTTACTCATCGCTTAGGGCATTCGAGATGCACCAAAACAGTATATTTAGGATTTAGTTTTGTATTTTATTTTCTTTTGTATATGTATACGACTAGGCAAAATAAAATAAAATTATTAGAAGCTGGCCTTAATATATTGTATAACCCTAGGGGGGCAGTGTACGCTGAAACACGGGCAATGAGCCTAGTTCGGCAGCAGATACCCCAACATTATAAAACTGTCAACTAGCCAAAAGATTAAAAACCTTATTGAATAAATGTATTTTTTTATATTGGCAATGTCGCTACTTTAGTATCAAATCAGTCGTTTTCACGTAACTGAGTAACAGAAATCCCTTTATCCACCCATCCAACCTCACAAACTTTTGCATTAAATTTATAATATTGGTAGTAGGAAGATATTATTTCTTGAAAAATGGCGGAATCCATGGCCGCCATACAAAATTTTTTTTCAGGACTAAAAGGCTTAAATAGCTTTAGAACCGTAATCGATAGGGGGAGCTTCTATAAAAAAAGCAACACTCCACCACGCGAGCTGCTTTACCAGCTCGCGCACGCCACAAAATCACTAGCACTTATATATATAATTAGTACTTATATACTTACTGCTAGTACTTATATATACATTTTATAACAAAAAAAAAACGATTTCAATTCTGATGTATCTTCAAAGTCCAAAATCGAATATCAAAGAAATTTATATGGGACCGCCTTGTAGCTATACCCAACGCAAAAATATTTTTCCAAATCGGTTTATAAATAACAGAGTTCAGAGGTAACAAACATAAAAATCTCCTTTATAAAAGATTTAATACAAGTCTTTATTAGTACCTAGATCTTTGTTAGTACCTAGGCACATTACATAAAACTATAGTTAGTAAAGTGAAACTATATTAACTAAATTATTTTTCTAATCAGTCATATTTTTGAGAATATTGAACAAAGTTTTACTTGAGTGTGAAATTTGGGACTTGGGGACTTGAGGTTTCTTGTGTGCTGACATACTTTTAATAGGTACCTATGATTTGTTGACCTAGGTATAAGTAATTGACATTTAACTGTTGCACCTGCTGGGCTATGCTAAACGGAAAGTCATCGGCATATATAAGCGCGAAATACATATACTTCGACACTCTCAAGGGAATCAAAATTTATACTTTCCGTTGATCTAGAACTCTGTAATTTGACAAGTGATATCGTTTTATACTACAAGTACAGGGAAAAGCCCTGGAAACTATACATTTGTAATTAAATCATAAAAAATATAATCTTTCTTTAAAGTAAATAACCAATCATCGAGGTTAAAAAACTGCCAGACCGGAATCCTGAGCTATTTATAATATATACCTACAAATTTGTACGTAACCCTCGGTGGGCAAGCCCGACTCGCATTTGTCCGGTTTTTTTTTTAATGGTAGAAGTCCTCTATAGTTTCGTATGTCCACAAGTTTTTGTACTTAGTTTAGGGAAGGTTTTCAAATAGCCAAAACACACAGGTTTTTTTAATAAGTGCAACAAAATTGTAAGTTGTATTGCATCTGTAAACCTTTATTGCAAATAAACCTTTATAATTATTATTAATATATTAAATGGTTTGGTGACATGTTGACATTTACGAGGTTACTTTGCACTTTTGTTTTTAAATTACATCAAACAAAGTTTTGTTTAGAGTAGGTATATTATACGAGGAGGGATCAAAAACTAGTGAGAACGACATACTCCTTGGTAAAAAAATTAATACTGGCAGGCATAGCTCAGATACATATTTGTGATATTTATAAAGAAAAAAATCTTCGATTCTCTTTTGTTTTTTTCTGAATGTAGTCATTTGTTTGCTTCGTGTCGGAACGTGTTCTCAAAAATGAAGAAAAACCAAGTGCGAGCCGTTATTAAATACCTCTGTTTAAAAAACTTAACGACGCAAGAGATTCATTGCGATTTGGAAGCAACATTAGGAGAGTCTGCTCCGCCGTATTCCACTGTCGCAAGGTGGGCTTTTCAATTTCGAGTAGGGAGAACGAGCACGGAAGACGAACATCGTTACGGCCGTCCATCGACGTCAGTCACCCAAGAAAATGTTGCGAAAGTCGAGAAAATTGTATTGAGCGATCGAAGAGTTACCATCCGATACTTAATTCCAGAAACGGGCATTTCATATGGAAGTATTCAATCCATATTGAAACAATCTTTGATTATGAGAAAAGTCTCCGCAAGATGGGTGCCGAGAATGTTAACCGACAGTCAGAAACAAAATCGACTTGACATTTTGAAGATATTTTTGGACAAGCTTCAAGAAGATTCTGAAAACTTTTTGTCTCGTTTCGTAACAATGGACGATACATGGGTCCATCATTTTGATCCCGAGACAAAACAGCAATCTTCGCAATGGAAACGGCCATCATCACCGACCCCGAAGAAGTTTCGTGCCGTGGCATCGGCTGGCAAGGTTATGGCCTCAATATTTTGGGACTCAGAAGGGATATTGTTGATTTATTACCTGGAGCGTGGAACCAGTATTACAGGCCAATATTATGCAGCTTTAATTCCCAAGTTGAGGAATTCCATCAAAGAGAAAAGGAGAGGGAAACTTCGAAGGGGCGTGCTGTTTCATCACGACAACGAACTCGCGCACAGGTCGGCAGTTGCGATGGCTGCCATTCAGCAAGCTGGCTTCGAATTGGTTGACCACCCCCCTTATTCACCAGACCTGGCACCTAGCGATTTTTATTTGTTTCCCAAATTGAAAGAATGCTTAAAGGGAAACAGGTACGAAGACGATAACGAGGTGATGGATGCCGTGGAGAGCTTTTTGCAGGACCAAGACAAAACTTATTTTTTGAAAGGGATTGAAGCTTTGGAAAAGCGTTGGACTCGGTGTGTAGAGAGACTCGGAGACTATGTAAAAAAATAAATTATTAAGTTATCAATAGTCATTATATTCTATCTCATTCTCACTACTTTTTGATCCCTTATCGTATATCTGTGACTTGAAATGTATGTTATTTAAATTTAAGCGAAATAATAATTAAAATGCAAAATTACTTGAGATATTTCGATATTAAATTTTCTACCATGGAATCCGTTTTCTACCATTACAAAGCTTTCTTCGTAAACTCTTTCCGAGGCGGAACTTTCCGAGTATCAATCCAAATTTGATTGTGAATTGCGTTTTAAAGATCTCTCGGATTCGAATTCGAATCCGTGTAAATATGCCGTTTCCGTGATGGAAACGAGTCGAATAAAATATACTGCCTGTGCTGGGGTACAATTTGTTATCTATTGAATTACGTTATCTTAAGTCGATTGTATAATCAGTAAACTAAAATTGAAGAAACCTATAAAAACTAAAAACCGGCTGAACCGATTTTGATAAAACATGTCTTAGAACCACCGCTAAAAAACCTGCTTTCAAATAAAAAAATCGCATCCCAATCGGTTAACCCGTTTAAGAACTACGGTGCCAAAGGCAGACACACATAGTGGTGAAACTTATAACACCCCTCCTTTTGGCGTCGGGGGTTAAAAATCGTCGGTGTTGACAATTTTCGTAGTATTAGACTATTTATTTTCGCTAGTCTCTCTGTATCTATGGAACCATGGTCCCACAACACCCAGACACGAAACAAAATGCTTGCGCTTTTTTTTTGTTTAGAAACAATTATCCCGTCGCGGGAATCGAACCCACAACCTCAGTGGTATATGAGATTTGAGCGAACCTGCCCAACCACTACACCACATAAGCTGTCAGAGATAAAGATGTATCCCCTTAAGTGCGTGTCATAGGGTTTGGTCGTCACGTTTTAATGAATTATTAACCTTGCTAAATGAATCAGTAATAAGTAGAGAAGTACCTAGATGACTATTCGGGAAAATCGACTTGTGCGATTATATTTGCAGTCAGCGGCTAGTCGCCGACTATTGTAGACAAATATAGTCGGTTACATGCTTAAAAACAGGTTGATTGAAATGAAATCGTCAACTATTATTATATTATATTTATTGACATGCAAGATTCAATTTCAATTAAGTACTTTCACTATAAAATATCTTAGCTACGTCATTCACTGACTTTTGTGTTTTTATTATTTATAAAAGCACTCAGTAACGCCGGTTCGTTCGTAAACAACGCAAGAAAAATGCAAAGGAAACAACAACCTGTTTCGACATGAATTCACAGCGCGGCCGGGTGCGAGCAACTCAGCTGTAAAAGGAGCACCACGGATATAGACGCTGCAACCCGAAAGCAATGATCGGCTTGGCCGACTAATCGCCTGACTAATCGGTCTTTTTGCAACCGACTGGTCGTCGCGTCGGTTGGCTAGTCGACCCATATCATAGTCAGCCCATCTCTAGTAATAAGTAATTTTTGTATAGATTTTCATTTTTCTACAGCAAATATATTTCCACTTATTATTATTGATTCATTTCTAATAAATATTTGTCCTTAACTTTCATAAATCGAATTTTATCATGTATTGTACGATAAGATAAATTAATATTTTAAATAGTATATGTCTTGTATGTTATTACCAATAAATAATTTGAATGAAAGCGTACTAACGATAATAATGTTATCAGTACATTATTATTATTTATAAAATTTATACAAATACTAGCTGTGCCCCGCGGCTTCGCCCGCGTGGAGATTGATGTGTCGCGAGTAAGAAAAGTAGTCGGCTGCTCGGCTGCGCTGTTATGATTATTTCCGAATCTATCATGATTCTGTATTTGCGAACTCGCTTCAATTGTTTTTTTTTTATTTGTTTTTATAAATTTTACAACTTTTCATAAATATCTAACACCTTATAAACCTTAAACAGGTTTGTCTTGGGTGTCGCATTCCTCTTCTATTTCTTACTTCTAAAATAGTTACATTTTAAAATAGTAGGTAGTACTTATTGACAATAATATGTATAAAAATTATAACAATAGCTGCGCTCGGGACCGCTCCAATGTAATCTTGATGACTTTATTTCCGTCACTCCTGAGAGTGACAAGGACGAAATGACATTAAGTATAGGCACAGAATAAGCACGTGTTCAACGATTTGTTCTCGTATTTCCCGTGCCAAACATGAGTTGCCGTATAAAATATACGAAATTGCCTAAACAGGCATCACCGATTATTATGGAAACGACGACGGTGTATTGCATTTTTACCTACGTCATTTACGTCTAAACTCTCTATATTTTTTTTTGAACCATAGAATACAATTTTCCATATAAAGTTTAGCACTCTATTGCACACCCCCTAGTAGTTTAGATTTTGTAAAAAAAATATATATAATTCATTATTTACTTGTGTGTTGTGTGACTTCAAATATATGAGTGGGTAGCGCTTATGATAATTATATTAATTTATTTTTCACTTTTGAGTGCCTATTTGTGGTTTTGAAGTCGGTTTAGTTTTTTTTTTTTAATAATTAATTGAACCATAAAACAATATTTAAAAGGAATCCATAATTCGGACTTAGACGATTAACCATTTAAATCATTTAGAAATTAATAAATGCATTCATCATAAATTAATTAACTTTTCTTAAATAGAAAAACAACAATATTTAGAACATAATCAAAAGCAATAATGAACAATGATATACATATGAGCTAAGTTAAATCAAAGTAACAAAATAATAAACATGCATTCGCAATGTAAAAACAGAAAAAAGCAAAACTTCAAAAAATAATTAATTAATTAAGTATGAATAAATCAGTTGGGAGACTCAACAAGTTTGCTCTCGCACAGGCACATAGGAAATAGACAAAACAGAATGACTAAATGATGATTGTGATGAATGATAAACACTGAGAGATTAAAAAAGTATATAAGAATTACAAACCCGTATGTGTATGTGGCCATCGCAGTAAACTTTTCATAAATTATAACACCCATTTTGATTTGTGATTTCCAGGAGGTTATAAGCAATGTCTTTGTTCAATTTAATTCTTTTGTACGAATGTCCAAGAATTTTTAATAGCAAAACACAATTGTAGTCCTCAACAGTTCAACTTTTTAAATGTCACAAAATCACATATATTCATACATGTTCATATTTCGGCACTTGGTTTTTTAGCTTTGGTAGCGTAACGCGTATAATATTGTGATCTTCAAAACTTCCGTAGTATATTATTTATTATCTGTTCGATTGTCGTTATTATAATCATCAACCACCACGAAATGGATACAACCCCCACCATTATAAGAAATATAAAGATAAAAAATAACTGGTAGCCATTTTAATAATTAAATAAATAAAAAAAAATTAAACAATTGATGGTATATGAATTAAATTCTTTTGCACGAATGTATAATTGGTAGCGTAACGTGATTTCAAAACTTTTGTATAATATTATTTATAATCATTAACATTAGAAAACTTAAAACCCCACTATTTTAAATATATAAAGATAAAAACAAATGTACTAGCCATTTTAATAATTTGAAATAATTGAAGGTATATAAAATTGGGAAAAGAAATATTTCGAATTCTATAAAATGTTCTCAAATTTTCAGTTGATAGAAATGGTCCAGGTGTGGACGATGCTAGCGCGTAACCGGGATCACGGTTTGGTTTCCCGAATGCGACTGAAGTGCAGTTGGCGTTGCACGCCACTGAAAGCGGCTTGTAAACCGGCTCCATCTGGGGTGGGTCCCACCCACTGGGCGAAACCATGGAAACGGGTTGTGGGTGGAATGCACAATATAAATTATGTGCAGCATCGCAGATATTCGCAACATGCGTGGATTTTCTACTAGGTCTATTAATTTATACAACTAGAAACGAGATCAACACTTCCAATTTCAGAACTTTTGTTAGGTAATTCAGATTAAACTGAAGAAAGAAAAGGAGTAGAGCTAACCAGACCTAAAAAAAATATCTAACAGATTGCTCACAAACGCTCAATCAAAAATTTTACAGCAGCGGTGAACGCAGGCTCAATAACTGACAAACAAATATACAATAACTTTTTCATCCCATCTATTCGAAAAGGACGACTTGGTTCGCCTTTATGTGCACCCAAAGGTGGTGTTTTCTATAAGAAACTTTTAGCGGGCAGTAATGAGATTTTAATCCTCTTTATAAGTGCGCCGCAATTATCTTTGCCGCGCACTTTTTGAATTTGGAACATCTTAGTGTTCAGCACCAAAGAAATCGAACGCAAATATTGTTTGAATAAAGACTGGCTGGTACGACGGCCCATAGTCACAAATGTAAATATAAGTTTTTAGTTGTTTTAATAAAGGATACTATTTAATTTCAATTTAGTTGTTACTCTATGTTTTATTAAATAATAATATTACAATAAAATATGAGGCGCTTTTATTTTCTCATAGTGGGTGATGAAAAGTAGAGTGTATCACTCGGGCGCAAAATATATTTTTGCCTCGGGCGACGTACTTTGAATCCCTCGCTATCGAATCCTGAACGTTATATACGAAAGTAGTTAGAATCCCTCACTTCGCTCTGGATTCAAAAAAGCGCCCTCGCCGTAAAAATATTATTTTGCTCCCTTATGATACAATCTACTATTTAGCATTATATAATTTTTTATGTATGTTAGTTGTAGATACATATTGAAAAATTTAGTCTAGAAACGTTTCGTTTTATCTAGGATTTGGTACCACATTTTAAGTCGTTACGAGTATTATTAGACGGGGCTTACGAGTATTATTAGACTACGGTTTAAGCAACTAAACCGAAAGTCGAGGTAAACAAACCTCATGCTTTTGGCGCGAATAAAAGTAATGGCCTACTTAATAACGATTAAAAATTAATTAATTAATTTTAAGTTTATAGTAATATTATTAATTTAAAAGAATTGCACGCTTTTTTTTATCCGCCCCTATGTCATCCTGCATATATTTAATAAAAACAACCATTTGCATTAATCGATTATATTATATTATATATATATATTTATATTATAATATATATATATATATATATATATTATATATATATTATCGATTATATTATATATTTGCATTAATCATTAATCCATTAAATTATGAGATTCGATCATGTGTTTTGTTTAATTTAATTGGAAAAATAGCAGTACTCCGTAGGGATCTCGCGCACTAATAATAATCCAGATCAGAGGGCTTTATGTACTAGTAACTTCCTCTACAAGACTAGTTGGCTGTGTAATTCATCCCAATCGAATGAGATCAACTGTTCAATATACGTCAATGATTATTCCTTAGATGTCTATTCGCACCACACCAGTGTCCAAAGTCTTCTCTAGTCTTGGACTACCTACTTAGCTACTTAGCACTTAATAGGGTGCGAAGTCCCATAGAGCGTTGTTTCAAAGCGGTTGCTACAACAAATTGACAAGTAATTTGCAAATGCAGGAAGTCAATAAAAATAAATGGTCTTGTTAAAAGGTCCCGCGGCTCAATTTAAGATCTCTGTCTTGCAAAATGAAAACTTTGCTTTGCAATACTTATAATTAAATAAACATTATTCGCTAGCCCCATCCAAAACATTTGAGCGAAGTGTTTTAAATGTTATCGAGCTTTTGCCCGAAATGTTACACAGTGCACAACAAAATTGCTCAAACGTCTGGGGAGGGATAACAAAGCAGCAACAAGTATGACAAAACGACTATAGTGCCGCGCAAACAAAGTAGTAGCCGCCAAAACTACATCTATTCTTTAGTTCCTCCAGTATTTAGATACACATTATAATAATGTGACCTTATCGTCTATGTCAGATATGTATCGGTACATGCGTCACTTTTCTTTGAACACCATTATAGTCGTTGGTGATACTTATCGCTGCCGTCGAAATCGCATAGATACTTACTTATGCACCTTTGGGGCGGCGCAGGGCGCCCGCCCCGAGAAATACGCAGGCCCACACGTGGCGCTTTTTCCTTCTTATTTCCAATACGCAAAGACTACCTGAGACCAGCTTACTGGCTGAGGTAGCAGTAGGCGCCAGTGTGAAGCACGCCCTGGCGTGGACCAGGCGAACACACCTGAAACAAATGAACATCAATTACTTGAAAGAAAATTATAAGCTTACTAGCGACCCGCTTCGGCTTTGCATGGATGTAGTTTACGAATGTGGTTAAATTTTTTGACAACTTGTTTTTTATTTTTTATTGGATAATGGGCTTACGTTTGACGACATTTCGCTTGACGGAAAGCGAAGATGCGGGCTAAGATGGAGCACGCTTGCCCATGAGATGCCTATTCACACTAGACTTAAAGAGACACAAGTTGTAGCAGTTTGGAAACAAAGATGCTGGCAGAACGTTCCACTCCTTAGCAGTCCGCATGTTGAAGGAATCTGCGAACGCTTAGTACGGATAGGTGGCATATATTAACTACGTACGGTTGAAACAACTCTACCCGCCTGGAAGTCCTTAAGTGGAAAGGAGAAGAAGAGATCAGTTCGTGCCATTCCTACTAATATTATAAACGCGAAATTTTGTAAGAATGGATGTATGGATGTACCTTTGTTACTTTTTCACGCAAAAACTACTGAATGGATTTTGATGAAATTTGGTATGGAGATAGCTTATACCCTGGATTAACACATAGGCTACTTTTTATCCCGGGAAATCGCGGGTGAAACCTCAGGGCGCAGCTAGTATTGTATAAATTAAGAACAGGCTAATTTGTATGTGTTTTATTCAAAACTTTAACATTGATTTAATTGTCTTGAAACTCCTGTGCCCGAACAGGTGCTGGTTGGCTGGGAGACAGACAATCATGAGTTTCTTCATTAGCCGCATACCCGCTAGTTGTACGACGTAGGAGATTTACAATTCTATCGTGTATTTCATTACCGTAAAGATGTTAGAGTCAATAATAGAAATCATCGCACCACATCTCATGGCTATATTTCATTTGTGCATTTATACAGGTTCATTTCCCGATTTGATGAAACAAAGTAAAGTTACTCCCATCTTCAAGTCAGTTAACAAAACTGACCCCTCGAATTATAGACCAGTTTCTGTGCTTCCGGCTCCAAGCAAGATATTTGCAAAATCATACTACGGCAACTATTGTCTCACTTTAACGAACACAGAATATTGAACGAGAATCAGTTCAGTTTCACGAAAAGCAGATCAACAACAGATGCCGGGGTACATTTAGTTATCCATGTGCTTGAAGCTTAGGAGAGTTCACAGGATGCCATTGGAGTTTTTTGTGACCTCTCCAAGGCTTTTGACTGGGTAGAGCACAGTACTTTGATTCGTAAACTCCACCACAACGGAATTCGTGGAACTGCTATGGATCTTACGAGTCCTACCTAACTGACAGGCAGCAAAAATTTGGTATAAATGGATTCACTTCATCTCGATCTTTAGTCAAAATGGGTGTACCACAGGGTTCAATTTTAGGGCCTTTCTTGTTCTTAGTGTACGTAAATGACTTACCTTTTATGGTGAAAGACCTTGCAGACATTGTACTTTTTGTGGACGATACATCGATAATCTTTAAGGTAGATAGGAAGGATAGTGAATTAGTACACGTAAATAATGTATTAGATATTGTTTCAAATTGGTTCGCTGCCAACAACTTGTTATTAAACGCGAAAAAGGCGAATTGTTTAAAGTTCTCTTTGCCTAATGTTAGACATGTAGAGCCAAACGTAAGGCTTAATAGTGATAATCTCAACACAGACAAGGCGACGGTATTCCTAGGTATAGGCATAGACTCTCAAGTTGCAGTGGGGTCCTCATATCGATGCTCTATCAGGAAAACTTAGTTCTGCTGCATACGCGGTTAGTAAAATTAGGCAATTAACGGATATAGCTACGGCTCGGTTAGTTTACTTTGCATACTTCCACAGCTTAATGTCATATGGCATTTTGCTGTGGGGGTCTGCCGCGGATATAGAAGCTATTTTTATTTTACAAAAGCGGGCGGTTCGCGCTATTTATGAGTTGGGTCCTCGCGAATCATTAAGAGAAGTCTTTAAACAAATTAATGTATTAACTTTACCTTCTCTGTGTATTTATGAAAATATAATGCATGTTCGTAAAAATCTGCCCAAGTTTGTGCTGTGTTGCAGTGTTTATGCTGTGGTGGTCACAATTCAAGGTGAATAGTGACCACCACAGCATAAACACTAGAAATAAGGATAGAATTGCAGTACCTAGGTTAGACTGAGTAAAACGAATAAGTCCTTCATGGGCAATTGTGTACGTTATTACAATAAAATTCCAAAATGTATAACGGAGCTCACAGAAAGAAGATTCAAATTGAGTGTGAAAAATATTCTAATGAATAAAATTATATTTTTTTTGGAAGGTCGTGGTACGAATTGGAGTAATATGATTGTAAGCTTGAAATAAAACGCTCCTAAAACGTGATTGTTTTGTAAAGTTGGTGGTAGGCCTGCAGTCCGCGATGGTATTGCAAAGGACTCCCATTTCACAAGATTCGCAAGCATAGGACTCAACTCATTCAAATAGGACTCAAAATCAATCTCTCAGAAGTTTTGCTTAGCACTCTCTTGATACATGTATGGTTTGTAATATGAAACTTTTTTTTAATGTTTGAGTTCTTTATAACTGCGAGGCATACTTCATTTTTTTGGTGCACATTTTAGCCGTGATTTGGTATTATTTAGAAATTATATAACATTTTGTATCATTTCTATGTCCTAATCTCTTGTTTGGAATTATGAACACAGACCTCATGTTCTAGGCTACTCACGACGGCACAAGTTTTATTGGAGTTCGAGTTTTCTTTTCTTACTTGAGTCCTCGTTAAGAAGATTCGACTCGACTCGAGACTCCGAGCTAAGCGAGTGCCCTGAGATTTGCATAATCGAGTCGAGTACAAAATTAAGACTCGAGTGTTTTGCAACACTAGTCCGAGACCGTACATTGCTCTCATGTGATTGTCAACAACTGCACAAAGAGGTTCACGTGACAGGATTCACTCGTCTCTTCCCCTCGAAGTCATTGTATTGTAACCAGGCATCGCAATGAAATGTCCACATTATCTAATAAATCACGCAACTATCGTTCCGAGTTATTTTGGTCTCTTTAGACGCAACTTTGCATGTGTACATTTTCTTTGTTATCCTACTGTAATATTATAAAAGCGAAAGTTTGTAAGAACGTATGGATTTATGTTTGTTACTTTCACGCAAAAACTACCGAACCAATTTTGATGGAATTTGGTATGTAGGTACTTTAGGACTTGGAATAGCACATGGGCTACTTATTATCTCGGGAAACCGTGGGTGGAACTGCGGGGCGCAGCTAGTATATTATATTGGACACGTATAGCTGTGCAGGTTTCTTATATTTTGGTGAGTTAAAAGTGCAGAATTGAATAGAGCAGTTATTATCGAAAAACGTGTGGAAATACGTACGTACTTATGTCTGCACGCTATTTTCTATAAAATATTGTCTCTCTATATAATAATAATTATTATAATAACAAGACATTTATTTACAAACAAATTATATAAGGCGTAAGTAACATAAAATAATTAAAAACAGTTAAGTTAAATATAAAAAGCTATATAAATTAAATAATAATAATTTAATTTGATGCAAAATGTGTATATCATACAGTTGTCTGGAAGAGATCGCTGCTTAGCGATAAAACCGCCCATTGTACTTATCTTAAGAAAGTATGTTCATAATGTAATTCCTTCTTAAGTGCAATGAAGTGTTTTCTATTCTATTCTAAGTTGTATGAAAAAAATATTATTGTATCTATCCATAATAATCTATATCAATGAGCTAGCTAGTCATACATTATAGTAGGTACGTAATATGTATTGTTTAGGAGATAATTTGTTCTGTTTCTGTACGAAGTCGCAAGAATCAACACGAAAAAGAATTATGTTGACCATAGCCTATTCAGTCATTGAAACAGTACTTGTATTTAGCCCGACTACAACAATGCCATAGAGCGAGTGTGGCTCAGCGGGAACTCATGCGCCTTTTGATCAGACGCAACTGGGTTCGAATCCCGAATCAGCCCTGCACCAATGACTTATAGTTAAGTGCAGATTTTGCACGCTCGCTCTAAAACGGTGCAGGAAAACATCGTGATGAAACCCGCTTACGCGCTTTGCAGTGGTAGGCTCTGGCCGCGGTGGTAATACCACCCACCGAACAAAGCCATGCCGTCAAGCGACCTAGTCGTGTTTCGGGATGATGTTCGGTGAACCATAGGGGAGACGGGTCTGAGCAGCCGCTCAACTGCCGTCTCTCTCTATAGCTATGTGCTCTATCTTAGACCACATCATGGCTTCACATCAGGCGAGATAGTGGCCAAAAACGGATCTAAAAAGATTAAAAAAAAAAGTATGGAATATAAATCTCACAGGCTATTTATCTAGGTAGGTATTCAATTTTTTTATATTTAATGCATTTGCGCATGCTAGGAGAAAATCATAAGATTTTAAGTAATTAGGAAGAAGAAAAATTATATTGCTCGGCCAGAGGTTCGATCCCAGCCCAAGCAATATCATTTTTGTTCTTCCTAATTATTTCAAATGTTAGATACCTATTCTAATCTTAATATCTATACGTTAAACCTAATTCTACGCGGACGAAGTCGCAAGAAACGACTCAAGTTACTCATTCTGGTGTAAAGTTGTATCATATTATTATATACCAATCTTGTAATACCTAAACTACTGAATTTACGGTATTTGTTCATATTCAGGTGGGGTATATATATCCTGAAATCCACAAGTCTGAATATTAAAACATCGAGAATGATCTTACGGAATAGCTTTATCCGTAAATTATCTAAATACTTATAAAAGGGCAGCAACCGAACAGAATCTTCAATTGGTTCGGTACCCTCGGAAAGTTCACGAAATAGGTACCACTTGAAAATAATGTATAATTTGGAAAGCCGCTGTTTTCAATATTTTCATCGGCAGCAGTATATTTTTTTAGGGAATTAAATAGCTACATTATTATACTAAGGAAGTAAACAAATACTTTATTATTTAATTGTTATATTTTGAACTATCAACAACCACCAAAATTATTCAATTTTGCTCAGCCTTGAGATATCTCATTATCAAATTTTGATATGCGTTTTGATTACTTATAGGTACGGTTTGTATGGTACCTATGTAAGTATGGTAGTAGGTGCTAAACGGATTACAGCCCTTTTTGTTTGTCCAATAAACTACGTAACCCCAACTAATTACATAAAACTTTTCGTGTTAATATGGGCTCATTGACAAAAAATCAGTAATAAATAAATGAATACGCCCAACGCTCACAAACGTAGAACTTGGCCCCTAACTAGGATTCCCTGTATCTAGGGAACCAGGAACTACGAGGACCATGGTCTCACGACACACCCAGACACGAAACAAATGCTTGCACTTACTTTTTTTATGTGCATAAACGTTTGCCCCGTCGCCGTCGCGGGAATCAAACCCTCAAGTGTATGTGATTTGAGCCAACCTACCCGACCACTACACTATAGAGGCTGTGTGAGAGATGAGTAATACACTTTTCAAAACATTACAAGCAATAGGAAATATGTATACGTATATTTTTAATGGATGAATCGATTCATTATTAAATACTATTCATGAATATTTTTTTTTTAATAATTTTATGTCATCATTCGTCAATAAAATAACTTAATGAAAATTTGAATCAATTGAAATCAACATAAAACGCGCCATTTGCGTGTGACGTCAAAATGTAGGATGTCCTCATTGGTCCATCTATGCTACATGTGTGTGTATGTCAATAATTTACCAATAAGCAGCGAGGCGCGAGACGTCAAAATGTGGTTGCACGTACTCAAGCATTTTGCAATTACGTTCCCTTTCTCCAAAAATAAGAAAAATAAACATTGAAATACAAATAAACTAAGCAAATAATAATTATAATTATATTACTACTAAATGTTTACAGGAGTAATCTATCGCAAAAGTATTATTATTATAATTTCCAGACTTTTCGACAACACATGCATATTCCCTATTAGATTACCTAGTTTATCCTCAACTCCAAAATCTTGAAATATTTAACATAAGAAAGATACACATTTTACCGAATTTGCCTATTAGAACCAACCCTTTTCGACAGGTTCTAACCAGAGAGAGCGAAGGCATCGGGCAGGTCGGTTACGAAATGATTCAGTTGGCTACGTTTCTATTCAATTCACTTCGTTTCTGGAGGCGACAAACTATTCGCGTGGAAAACACAGACCACTTGCTAACCGGTGGGAAGGTGGTTCAAGGAACTACAATTTGATTTTCGAGCATTACTACGAGAGATCCAATTAATGTTGCGCCACTTTATAACAGCAGAAACTACGCAGTTATTAGACCAGCTACTGTCAAAAAACGATTGACAAGCTAATTGAAAATATATCATACGTACCTAAGAGAAGATGCAATTATATTTTGATATTTTAATCTTTTAGAAAATGAAATCGAAGAACACACGCGATATTTTTGACGCTCATTTGACACAGATCAATTGAACGGTACTATTGACTCCAGTGGTGACTTTGAATAACACCGTACGGACGAAGTTCCAAACGTCTATAGCCTGATGGACACTTAGGTCGTCTCGTATTATTAATTATGTGTGATTGTCTCAAGAGGTCTGTTCAATGCTGGAGTGCACACAGGAACTAGGACATCAAACACGTTGTTTATGAACGACTGCAAAATATAAACGTCAAATTGTTTTATTTTATAAACTTTCAACATCAAAAGAATATAATGACAAGTAATATGTAATAGACAACCTACTGTGGTGTAATGGTCGGGCAGGTTGGCTCAAATCACATACACCACTGAGGTTGCGGGTTCGATTCTCACGACAGTACAAATGTTTGTGCGGAGAAACAAAAAAAGCACAAGTATTTGTTTTGTGTCTGGGTGTTGTGGAACCATGGTCCTCGTAGTTACTGGTTCCCTAGATACAGGGAATCCTAGTAAAGGGCCAGGATCTACGTATTATTATTATTAATAGTTGTTCACAGATTGCAATTTGTAATGCAAAAATTAGGAATAATAAGGTCAGTTGAGATTGAGAGTCGAGAAAGCGCAAAAAAAGCGCATAAAATATTTTCAGGGTCTACAGAACAACATTTTAAATCTAGAGCAATATAATCGAGTAAAATTCTTGTTAATAACAGTTTTATATAATACCAGATCAGACATGTATTTCGTCTGACACCGTCAATTATGTGATACCACTGCCTTTTAAAGTTAGAAAAGCCTAAGTTTCTTTTCAGACGCTTCTTTGAAAAAATCTAATTCTATTTACTATTGATATTGATATTGCTGTACACCCGCACACGTGTTCGAATGCAACCTCGCGTTTAGCCGCGTTTTTTCCTAATGATATATGTGAAACGGTGATAATGCGGCGAACCAACAAGCGAGCGTTCGTTCGTACGTAACTAAGCATACAATAACTCCAGTAATTTATACGAATTCCATATAAATCCAGTATTATTTGTTCTTATGTGAGGGCGATATTGCGAGAGTCAAATGTGAGCTTTACATTCTCCTCATAATGTGATTAGCTAAAACAAACTACCGCATGTCGCCAAAATAAATTCTTTATTATTCAATTTATTATATTAAATAATAATAATAATAAAATGCCTCCGTGGTGTAATGGTTCGGCAGGACAGATGTCAGGACGACTCAATACATTTGGATTGCAGAACTATACAACACATATACCTATGTATTTGTATATTTGACATAGGTAGGTTAGGTATATAATATATTTATGTCTGTGTTGTTGTACCTTAGTCCTCTTAGTTCTTGATTCTCTAGATCTGCAAACAGGGCTTCCAAGATACTTGATTAATAGCGACCGCTAAACCATACCGGGTGAATAAAAAAGAGAGTGCAGATTTAAAGGTGATTTGAGGATAAAGTTATACAGCTTGTAAAATTTCTTGCAAGTATAAAAAATAATTGATAATTTATTTTGTTTTCATTTATTTATTATTTTCTTCTAATTAATTCAAATTCGAATCAAATAATATAAGATAAAAAATATAACAAATAAAGCAAGGCTCAGTTACTTGTATCACGATATTTTCTAATTGAAACAGTTCAGTGGCTCCATTGTAGCGGCTAGTTCCGGCAACTATGGGTTGCAACTTGCAACCCTCATGTAAGCTAGCTTACGATGGAAGGCAACAGTGAATCAATAGGTGGCGGTAAATCCGTTCCCAACGAAAATGACTCCAATCAAGTATCACTGCATTTTTAATCTAGACTTTTTAGTAGCCAGCCCTATAGGAAGTATATGAAAAAGCACCTACAGTCAACATTTAAAAAAAGCACAAGTGGCTTGGCACAAAAGCAGCTTGGGGGCGTGTAGAGGACGGACGATTTCAATTTAGTTCATGTCACGAGCTCATGTTGGAAACACAGATGGCGCTTTCCGACAACTAGCGAAACGTATAGTGGAATACATTACCTCCAAATTATGTTTAGCTGTATCAGTGCATCATGACGCCAAGACCACAACACATCAGCCAGGTGAGTTCCATTTTATTTGATTTTATATTTTGTTATAGAAGATTACTTTGACGCTTTGGCTGATATATATTTTATTTGAAATCGGGGAGACGTTTTTGACAATAACTAACTAAATTTATTTTATTAAGCATTCGTTAAGTTTAAAACTGTAATTGTGTCAATTCTAATACTGAAAAGAATAAACCATCGCGCGTCCTGCCTACACTTTTGGTTATAGTGCGTGTTCTGAGCGCAGTTTTAATCTATACTATCTATACTAATAATATAAAGTGGTAAAATTGTAAGTATGTATGTATGTTTGTAGGATGTAATCTCTGGAACTACTGATCCGATTCTGATTTTATTTTACTGATAGGAAGCTACACTATCTCTGAGTAACATGGGCTATGTTTTATTGTGTCGACGCGAACGAAGTCGCAGGCGGTTCGCGACCTTCCATTTAGAATTCTTGGTAGCCTCATTGTATAAAGATTTGGCTCTAAACTGGAGCGTGCCCTAAGATTGTGTTTTGTTCGCGAAACGAAATATATGCGATAGAGAAGACGTATTGTTACTCCACCTATTAATTATTCTGCGGCCTAATCCTAATAATCTGTAGATATTTTGCATTCATTCATTTGATACGTAATGAGACGGACTTTGCCAAGACAACAAGATTTGGCCAAAGTGTTACTCTAAAGTGTTCTTCATTTGTTGTCAACAGTTGGTTGTTTTGGTTTAAGACTCTTTTAACCAGCTAATTTTTCGGTATACTCCATGTTTGTCGACAATTATTGCTGCAATTGTTTTGCCATCGAGTTGCCGGCTAAGTCTAGTGACTCAATGCAAAACTGACCGCTGTCGTTTTTTTTGGTCATTTAGTTTTATTTTTTAAGCTATGAAATTTTCTGCTAATAGAGGATCGGACAGTAATCGAAAAAATATCTAAAATGTAGTTAGAACGAATGTTTGTAGAATCCGAAAGATCTTATTCTTATTCAATGAGGGGGCGATGAGTCCTGCACTGACGTCCCGCATGGGGTGTATTGTGCATTCCCCCGCCAGCATCTATCCAAGCCATCCCAACTCCTTGAAGTAACGGAGTGCGGCTTTGGGGTGCTGGCTACTGCTGCTCTAGTGTCGAAGTTGTTTGTAGGGTAGATGATGGTGGTAATGAAGGTGATGATGTGTGTCCGGTTTCTGTCGTACCGTCTAGTGGCTTTGCTGCTTTTTTTCGAATATCATCCGTGATCGCACAGTGCAGCAACACGTGTTCAACTTTTTCATTTTCCAGCATGCAGCCTCTGCATAGGGGGCTGTCAGTGGCTCCGGTATTATAAAGGTGATAATTTAAGTTGCAGTGACCTGTAATTAGGCCTACGGCGGAAATCCTTCCGCTGCAGCTTTGTAAGATTGTTGGTTATGTTTCTATTGAGAGTCGGGAAGACGGCTCTGGTGTGTTTGCAGTCCGTTCTCTTGTCTCACAGATTTTGGTGTTAGATTTCCTTATGACGACGCAGCTGTTCTCGTACTTCCATCGCTGATGGTTTACAGACAACCTCTGCTTCGTCACTTACTTGTTTTCTTGTTCCCTCTTTAGCGAGGGTGTCCGCAGTGATGTTGCCTGGACAGGAACTGTGGCCCTTAGTCCTTTTAACTTTGATTTTATATTTTTCAGTCAGTCTTTGTAGAGCTTTATGGCACTCTGCTACGGCCCTAGATCTGGTGACGGGACTAGATCTTCTGAGTGCATATATGACCGCCGCACTGTCCGTGATGAAAATGAGGAGTTCATCTTTCTGGTCTTTTTTCAAGACAGGTGGTTTTTCTTGATTTGTGATTGCCCTTACCGCTAGAAGTAGACCTATGGCTTCTGCCTGCAGAACTGTTGTAGTTTTGTTAAGGGCCTTGGATTCAGCAAGTCCGAGTTCCGGTGAGTAGTACCCGCAACCCACCCCCGTTTTGTTCTTAGCACCGTCAGTGTAGATATTGTAGGAAGGTCTAGGATCTTCCACGGCGCTGTCCTCTGTGATTAACTCGTACCTCTTGCTGTGGAGGTGCGTGCTAGCTATCTTATCAGTTCCTTTCCTGGCCCTCTGGTATGACGTGTGTTGCTTTGTCAAATATTTTGCAAAGGCTTATTGTGGGCCCGTTACCCTTCCATTGGTTTGTGGATTGTGTGCAGATGCAGCGGAGTCAGGCCAAGAGTGATGTCTAGGGCAGCTGACGGTGTCGTTTTCTTGCACTCGCTGATTAATTTTCTCAGAAAGATAATACAATCAATATTTTTGTAAAATAATAATTTATATATTTAGTGCAATAAATAAAATCTATATATATATATTTTTGCTTTTTATCTAAATCAAGCCGATATGTTTTTCATGCCATGACGACCCTAAAGTCATTAAACTTCACAAAAACGTATAAATCCCTTTGCAAGTTTGCTTTCGTAGAGCTTGTCGTTTCGTTGGCCTGCGTGTGACGTCATACGTCCCCAGGTAACCTTTTGCGCGGCAATATTTGAAACATTTAAACATACTTTTAGGACTTTATTTTAATGAAATATTATTTTTATGGCTATACATATTCATTATAGTTAATTTTAAACGCTTTCTGAAAAGTTGTCCGATCCCCTATTGCCGAACAAAATAAAGAGCTAACTCTAACATAGAATTCAGTAAAATATATATATATATATATATATATATATATATATATATATATATATATATATATGAGTCAACTCTGCATTTTTAGGAATATTATAATACAACTTGTTCGTTTAACTTGTTACTTATAAATTCTTATAAGGATTGAAATCGCTCTTTGAAACTAAGAAAAGTCGGGAACCGAAAACACATTTCCTATTTTTGTAAAAAATAAAATATCTGTTTATACGGTGAAATTTGAGTGGTTACACTTCAAACTTTTACCCTGCTTAGTAGCAAACTAACTTTTGAACATATTGTGGACAATTAATTGTAGCCGGAACAATGCGGTTCCAAGTTTGTGTAATATTCTAGTGAACTATTCTTTAGCTAGTATTTTGCTAACGTTTTATTTATCCAATCTACGATTAACTGGGTGATTGTACTCATGTAACCTTTAATAGCGCACATGTGAGATAAGATAACAATTAATAGGCAATAATTTTGTAGTTTGTAATCTTTCAGGGCCTACAGTATAGATAGAATAGGGTAAGAACGGACTTTAGTATCATCTCGGTAATGTAGGGCATTAGGGAAGGACGAGAGAAGAGAGAAGAGGGTCGGGTGTAGCCGATGGTTCCATAAACATTCAAACAGAAAAATTATATGTATGGAAACTCGTGATAACATAGAAATCCTTACCGGCGCTTTGTCGCTGCAGTGCGGCGCCACCCCAACTCAGTTTTTATACAAAATTTTAATTCGATTTCACTGGCAACGGCACACGTGAACGATATTCATTCCTATTTCGAATTAAAAACCTACTTAGCTCGGACTCATTGAATAGCTCGACAGGTAGTGACGGCAAACCTAGTTACTTTGTGAAATATTTTGATTTGATTAAAAAATAACAAGTTCGCTTAAGAGGATATGGCACAGCCGCGGCCAGCGAGCACTAGGTATTTGAATAATGGTTTACGGTCTCGCAGAAAACGCGTAAATTAAATTAAATAAATTAACTAAAAAATAATAATAATAATAATTTAACTAAATTCGTATCAACTTCAGATTTTTGTTAAAATTAGCGTTTCGGGAGAAAACGTTTCGACCACACTAAATCTCAACCAAATTTGGTAATTTTGGTCTCAATTTCTTAAATGGAGAATAAACTAGGTATGTAGGTTTTCCTTTTTTTAAATTTATGTCTATTTTTAAAGTTAAAAGCTTCCAAAGTTCAAAAAATTTTTCGAGTAAATATCGAGTTTTTTGGGTCCATTTATTCAAATTCTATAGGAATTATCGAAAAAATAAAAACCTACAAACCTCAATAATGATAACATCTCTTACATGTCCAATTTCATCGAATTTGGTTAATGTTTAGGGGTAGAAAAACTTTTCTCTTTTTGTATGAAAATTTCAGCGTGCCGTACCCTCTTAATTTGATTAAGCCATATCCATACTCATTTTTATTAAGTTTATGCCTAGCTTGAAAACCATCCTCACAAACTTTCGCATTCATAATATTAGTAGGAAATTGTAGGTCTCACAATACCGCTCTACCGTCTGTCCTTTCTTTTCCTGTGTTGACCTAAAACCAGTCGCTATTTATTGTTTACTACAAACTTTGAGATTCAACGTTTACTCTCATTTCGGTGAAGACGAGGCAAGCGATTCAAGCTCTTTGAGGGACCACTGACCTATACAGAATTGTAGGGTGCAGGGTAAAGATAAAAATATAGGAAAATACTTACAAATTGTATGTTATTGATATAATTTGTATTAACTTGAATAAGACCACTTTAAGCTCACAAAACTTCGCGAGTGGTTAGCGAAATCTACTGACGTAACCCGAGATATGGTATCAGTCGAACCTATTTACAGATAAACAAAAATAATATAGGCAGCCTAGTAAAACTATCCTATTTAACGAAATATTAAGTAGGATCGATTAAAAACTTTATTTGACACCCTCTTGCTTTTCTAACACCTCTTTCCTCTATATAGCCTTACATACTTTCGAGACTCGTGCACTTAGGACTTCAGGACTCAGTTTTAGTTATATCTTAATACATGTATAAGTAAAGTACTGGTCAATCACACTGGCGCGCCCCTTCACAGCAAATTAATTCATCGGTACGAAATTTTACGCACCTTGAGCTCGTGTTCACAAGATGTCTATAAATGTGTGTATTAAGACTAGCAATACAAATAGCAAAGCCAATTCTACTAATATTATAAATGCAAGTTTGTGAGGATGGATGGATGGATATTACTTAATCGTGGAAAAACTACTGAACGGGCGCAGGTATCATAAATGATGTCGACGCTACGCATACGTTTATAACATTCATAAAAAGTGGTGCAACGCTGCCTTCGTGAGTGAACCGGTCTGTCTACCATGCTGAAAGTGATTTCATTTTATACATTTCCTTTACTGATCTTGCTTACAATTCGGTCTAAGCAGAGCAGATTCAAAGTTGTCCAAAAAGGTGAGCCCTTCCTTATTTAAACTCCTACTCTAAGGCAACACACCCACTTGCAAGAAAACTGCGCTGCATTGCGCTCATCACCCCGAGACATCAGATATTAAGTCTCATATGCCCAGTAATTTCGCTGGCTACAATGCCCTTCAAACCGGAACACAGTAATGCACGCGCACTACTGCTTGGCAGCAGAATAACTGGCAAAGCTGTGGTACCTACCCAGACGGCCTCCCGCATACGAGAGACTTACCACAAGTAAACGTGGTCGTAAATGCAGTTTTGTACGTAACTAGTACAATACGATACAACCCCGCTACGAGACAAGCCGTGGCACAGATATAAAGTAAAACAATTATCTAACGTACTCATATACTGCATCCGTTTATACATTGTTATGTTATATACACTTAGAACATTTCATCAATGAAAATGACTATAGTCATCCCATACGCATCTGAACCTGAGTGTTTTTTCAACCACAATTTAGGACTATTAGAACCAAATGGCCGAATCAGGTAGTTGGCTGCAAAATTAGCACCAATAAAGAAATAAAAGAAATCTTAACTATTTTATAACAGCTATAAGCAAATATTTTGTTTTTGAAATGTTTGCATATAGGTTGTTTACTCATGTCTCCTGTTGATGGTTATATTTGAAATTCAATTGACGCTTCTTTTGGAAATAATATTCTGAATAACAACTTCTTAAGTGCTGTGAAAACCTTTTTCAACTCCAATCAAATTCAGAATCTATAAGTGAAGTATTTTAAAGTCATATGGTATGGCAGCCAGGAGAGCGAGTGTAACTCAGTAGAGCGAGTGTGGCTCAGTGGGAGCACATCCTCCTTTCCATTCAACACACCCGAGTTCGAATCAGACCTCATACCGCTAACTTTCTTAATAAATAAATAAATAACTAAAAAAACTTCTTGAGCCAAGCTGGGCAAAGTCCAGTATTTCCGATCTTAAGTTGCATGAATTTTATAGGTGATCAATACAAATTCAAACTTGATTATGATGATCTTATAAAATACTGGTATATTATAAAAATTCAATACGCCAGTTTAGTGGATTATGGCCTATACTCTATCTATAAGAAAAGGCCCATGTCCGAGCAGTGGGTATGTGATGGGCTGATGATGATGATGATGATGATGATGCCACAGGGCGAGGGACAGTGGCCCAAAGAAGTGGTCAATAGAAGGATGAGATCTAGGTGCAGACCGCCAGCCAGATGGGTCAATGATGTAGTGTTGGCAAATCATTAAAGAATGACACAGGACAGAAAAGGGTGGCATGACAAAGAAGAGGCCTTATTGTGCGATGTGTGGCTGGAAAAGTTAATGAAAATGGAAAAGAAACGATGTGTTCATAGAACTTCCACTTATTTACTAAAGCCCAAGAAGACAGTGCAGTTTATTAGATCGGCCTTATGTAAAGAGTTCATGGGTAACATGTTATGCCTAATTAAATTTTTACTATTACATACTTAGAAACGTCAAGTCATCTAGTTGGGATTCCCTGTATTTGGGGAACCACAATTAACATAGTCCATTGGTTTAGCTCACCTGCCCAACTATCACTTACTTCTACAAAGTTATAAAGCTGATTTAAACTGTTTTATAACAGTTATGTAAGAATATACACTAACAAAACATACAACCTCACTATCACTAAATAGTATAAAACAAAGTCTCTACCAGCATTTAGCTATCTGTGCGATTAGTTCTTCTAAACTATGCAATGGATATTGATAGGGTTTATCATTTTTCAATTTCTTACGGAAGGTTTATATAATACATGCATACGTTGCACCCATATGAGCTGGGGCGGATTGCTACTTTATTCTGAAGTACATCTTTTTGTTTCATTTGATGTATGTATCGGAGGAACAAAAAAACAGTAAAATGTAACATCATAGCCCTGAAAATTTTTGACAACTGCAAATGCTGCTGCTTAGATGTACTCTTAATAAAACAGTCTTGGTATTTGTCAGACCCAGCACACATAGGCATATAAATTTAATATAGTTTGTTATACAACTACGTTGTTATGGTATAGTTATAAACTTGTATTGGTTATTAATATTAAACTCTTGATTTCCATAGTAGCATAAACAGGTTTTTATGTTTATTAGAAAAACAACGGAATTGCTAAAAACCCATATAAGCAATAAAATTATAGATATGTTTTATTATACTCATTTTTACTATTATAGTTTAAAGTACTATCTAAAGCATGCCTTAATGTTCGAAATCAAATATTATTAAAATGACTATAATATTGAGTGTAAGTACATAAATACAAATTTGAGGAATAATTTATAAATCAACAAGCCATGTGATAAGTTACCTGAAATTAATGTAAACTAATTAAGTACTTAACCCTAAATATACTCAGATAATAAGAGAATGTAACACTTTGTTTATGTTTGCTTTGATTTAGTAGATAGATAGGTATTGTGGATGGGTACAAAGACAAAGTTATTTCCCAATTTAATTCATAGCCCTTGTATTTCTAAATATCTAGTTTTATGACAACACACTGTCATCATGTTGTATTAATTTCATAAAAAACTGCTGAGCAATGCAATAATATTGAACTAGAAGTGAAATTTGAACGAAATATTGGGCACACAAGCTAAAAGTCTATAGCTACCTATAGGTGGTTGGTACCATGCACGTAGCACTAAAATATGGAGGATGCTTCCGAAATCTCTACCGAAAACTACCAAAACAGAATTTTGCACTAAACCATTAATTAGAAGCATTACAAACTTGTATTATAACGATTTATATCCGATTTTATACACAAAATCGACCAAAAACCACGAAATATTGCCAATTGCTCTGTGAACGTACCGCCCTACGCTAATGTTGATGTAGCACAAATTACCACTTACCATGCTCGAGGAAGACATATTCAAAGGGATTTACAAACACAATAGTATCTGGATGAAACTTAAAGCGAAATGTTCAATTTAACGAGTAGAATTTAGTCAGGTTTTACAATATTTTTCACAAAACAATAACACTCAGCGCAATCACTTCACACGACCACACTGAAGTTGTCTATTGTTGACAACAAGATCAATACCACCAACATTACGGACAAACTAAATAATCGATTTTGGAACAAAACAGCCTCGCGTGGAATTATGGATTTTTTGGCATGACTAAAATATTATACCTACCTTAAAGTTAATGACGCCATCCTTTAATAATCTTTATAACTCTAAAGACAGTTATGTAAAAAATATTTTTTTGCTGTAGTCTTGTATATATTGTGATATATATATTCGCTATAGCCCTAGCAATCTGCTTTTCTCAATTTTGTTTTCACGTTTGATGTTTGATTTCTAATTTTCTTATGATCTTACTCAAGATACGTACCTTTTTGTCATACACTCACTGCACTTGAATTTAATAGTCCAATAATTACATGATTAAAAATATCGAGCGAAAGTTTCGGAACGGCATAAGTCGCGATACTACCGTTCTGTGCGCACTTCAGTTTAGCCGGTGGGAGTAATAGGTAACTATGTCCGGTCAGATTCCGACATAAATAGCGTAAATTCTGCCTAGGAGAGCTAATCTCACAGAGCACAGAGATTTCACAAATCTCGTCCCGCCATGTACTGCGCTAAATGCAATTCCGCGCAGCCTTTGTTTTATACTGCACAATCATACTATTTATAGAGGTTTTTAGGTAGGTACAAACGAACTAAAACATATGTGGGTACTGTACTTTTGGTGGTGAATATTCAGTTCGCTACCATAATTTAATTATTTATTTATTTACATATTAAATGGTTATATTTATTTACATAAGGTAGATAATTTGATATTATTTCTCTATTTTTCTTCTATTTTTATTTCTCTGACTTACGGGAAACATACCCGACGGCAAATAGGGGTGGTTACGTGGCATGTTGTTTTTTCAGCCTGACTAAGTAAGTACTTAGCTAATCCTTTTCAAAAGTCTAAAAACGTGATTTTCATTTTTCCCGTATTTACGCGTAGTTTTGTTATGAACGTAACTTCCTCACTGCAAAGTTAAAGGTACACTAAAATTTTATTTTTTTATATGTAATCCTAATGTGTTTGTTAAAAAATATTAGTATTACCACCGGCTCAGCAGAGCTCGGCGGAGATGTAGTAAAAAATCTGCCCCGTTTATGTCGCTATAGACTATATTGGTATTGATGTGTGTAATTAATCAAATGTCCTAGATAGTTTCATTTGAAGCCTGATGGTGTTATTTTTAACTTAACAGCACCCGCATTACTGGGGCCACATTAATGAATGGCACAGTTCAGTGACGTCGTAAAAACTAAGAACACAACACAACGCAACGACAACATGCAGCCGAGTAGCGTGGGCAAGTAGATGTACCATTTTGTACAAGGAAGTCTTATGAGTCTTCTTCTACGTGAAAAGTCGCCCACAAGAGGTACAGCATATTAAAATAAAATGGGCAGTATTCTCGAGCAATTCGTTATGTACCTACCTACATTATAAATGTAATGTATCATGATGCCTATATGCACTCGTCCGGAGCCAGCTCGAAACAAACGCCTTTATTTGGAAGCCTCATGAGGCTAAATATAGTCTCATGGTGGAGAACATAGGTGGAGACAAAAAACGAGTAAATTTATTTTAAAATTTAAAAATTTACTCGTTTTATGTATCATAAAGAGTACGGGGTTTATCCTTACTACCCGTTGATGTACCCGAGTTTGTTCGTCATAGGCATGATCGGGTACGGGCGGCTGGCGGTAAGGAGGGACGTGGCGCTCGCGCGGTACGTGTTCCGTGTGCTGCGGGGCGCACCAGCACCACCGCGCGGTACTGGCGGTGCTGCGGCTGCGCGTGCCGGATGATGCACGGCGCGCGCGCCGCCGCCCCGCCCACTTGAAGGTCCCGTGGTTAGAACAAACCTGCTCAATTTTGCCCCCTTATCACGCGCCATACGACTTATTGATCTCTTGTCGGAGGAGATTGGTATTTTTAAGTGTAGCCTGTCGAAGTTCTCAGAAGTGGCACGAGTTTTTTTGGAAATTAATTATTTTTATTTAAATTGAATATTATATAAGGTACCTATAGCATCGTATTGGCACTTTTTATCTGAGTATTGGCATTTTTTAGCTGTAAGAATGTTATATATTGTGATTAAAATAAATAAATAATATAAGTAATTATTTCATTTAGTACTGTTTAATAAAGTTAAATTTTATTAATTCTAAAAATTCTACTATGTATTAGAATTTTTAGAATTCTACTATGTATTCGAATTTTACGCTCGGTTTTGGAGAACTCTATAGGGAAGAAGATGCAAAAGCTTAATCTTAGATGTCACTACTAGCGTACACAGTCAACAAACAAATGTAAACATTGTGCATGTGCAAAAATGTTATAAAATCTATTGTTGAATGGAATTTTTGGTAAAAATTGTTATACAGTCTATAGAAAATCAGTGAATCAAATACAATACTTAGACAACGAAATGCAAGCTCAAAAATCAAGACGAAAGAATGTCAGGAAAGGTCGGTATTTTTAATGTTTTAACCATCTCCAAAGCATTATGTCAACACAATTATGTATTTTGAACTGTAATAAAACAAGTTGAATGCACCCACACGTATATCACAATCACTTGCAGCCAGAAATATATTTTGATAAAGCTGGTACTTAACCTAACTTCAACCAATGACTTGTGTTCTCTGTTTTGACAAAATAATCGTTTCTCGTTATTCGGCTACCTAAAACTAAAGTATAATTAGCAATATCTTTTTAGTTCTTGTTTTTTACGACGAAAATAACAACATATACATTTACAAGTACTAGCGCCCCCAGCGGGATAAAGTTGCAGTCTTCTTCCCTATATGCTAATGAAATGAAGTTAGCTACAGTCGTCACATCCGGATTTGACAAAATAAAGATAAATAATACATCGCAAAAAGTAGATACAACATTAATTGGTCAAAAATTGATAATATATATATATATATATATATATATATATATATATATATATATATATGTATCAATATTTATATAATTTGTACATTTTATTATTACTATACATTTTAAATTTAATATTTAGGATTCTATACCCCATATAATGGAACGTTTTTGTAAAGGACAATCAAGAAATTGCGTTCTTTGAAACGCAATGAAGTAAACTAACACTAACCAATCAATCTAAAGAGTCAGAGTAAACCAAGAAAATGTTGACCAATGATGTGTGAATAGTTTTTGAAATTTACCAATCACCACGTGATAGTGCGATCCGAAAATCAACCGTGGCGCTCGCTTTGTTACTATAAATGAATTGTCCACGACCACGGGCACTGCGGTGCAATCGCTATTCGGAACGCACAGATGTCAAGTGTCAGTATTGACAATGACAATAGCCTTGTTTTGTCAATTGATTGTCATTCTCTTAGGATTGATTCTCTCCATTTCATAATTCATTTTCATTTCCCCAATCAGTCGAGTCGTTGGAATGAAAAATGCTGAAATGAAATGAAAACACGTGAAAATTAAATTAGGAAGTTGGTGGTTAGCGGCAAAAATATATGAAATTCTAATGAGAATGAATTCAGTGCATTTGCTGAGAAAAGTATTTATGTTGGCGCTCTTCGTGACTGTTGCATTCTTTTTATTTTTTTGGTCTAATATGGAATTAATAAGGTAAGGATAAATAACTTACACGATATACTACATTCCTAGTATTTTTAACTACTAAGTTTTGTAATGAATTAAAATTGATTCCTTGAACCACTAGGAAACTCAGCAGCCCATACGACCTTGGTGTCATTACATTCATAGTGTAGGCACCCATATAATTATCATCACTAGAACTACAATATTAATAAAAAATATATAGTTCACATCGGCTAAAGTTAAGTTCGTGTGACAAAAGTAGTACCTAGAATTAGCTTGTCACACCTACTTAAACCTTTTCCTAAATAATAAATAAACTAACCTTAATCCAATTGCATAGAAACTTCTCATTTAGGTACCTGCTTGTCTAAAATTATTTAACCATTTATTCGACTTTAATGCTAATTGTGCAGATAGGTAGTTGTGTAAAAGGTCTCAATTTTAAATCATTTTTATATGAAATTTTAAACATGCATTAAAGTATGAAACATACCCATAGGTAGTGAGTTGACAGAGCCAGACATGCTCAAAGTGTAGTGTGATTAAAATGCACTATAATGTCTTTATAATGCTGTAATGAGTCATCTAGTCATATTTCTTATGTCAGTTTAAATAATATGTGAACCAAGGACAAAATCCTACTCTCTTACTTTTTAAATGCGAAAGTTTGTGACAACGGTTGTGTGGGTGTTTGTTACTCAAACATGCAAAAATAACTGAATGGAACAGGTACTTAGGTACAGTGACAAAAGTAGCTGTACACTTAATTTGTACCTATTATGGTTTTCACTATTAGTGTTTGTTTTTGCCTAAATGAGGGCAATCTCATGGACACCCAGGAATGGAGGGCCTGGTTAATCTGGTCTAGGCTACCTACTGGCTAAAACCTCATCTACTCTGTCTGTCCACAGATCAGACGTCCATGCCGTTTTTGTCATAATTTTTTTTGTCGGTGTACATCAGCTTTGCTCCTTTTATTTTCTCTCTGATAAGTCTGTAATTATTATTTATGTTAAAGTAGTAAAGCACTACCACCTAGGCAATTTCACCAGCCAAGCTCGCTGTCGTTCCTCTGCCTGTGTCTCCTCTGCAAGATCTTCAATGTGTAATTCCTGAAATAACAAAAGCACATTGCTGTAGGTCGGGTCTTGCATATATATATCTTGGGCTTGCGTCATCTTGCATGCAATTGATTTCTATTCTATTTATGTAATTGAGTCACAAGATGAATAAATCTATAACTGATGGTAAGCAACACAATTGCCTATGACTTTTTTGCATAATTTAGCATAGTACTGCGCTGCGCTTGTCACCCTGAGACAAAAGCTCTTAAGAAACTAAATTCACTTTGTTTGAATGGTATTTGTAGAGTTGCCATACCATGTCGCCAATATCATATGGATAGATCGACATACCATGGATAATAAGAGTAATTTATTTAAACAAAAAATGCCTGTGCCCAAGCTGTGACTCATATGAGGCCCGGACGAGGTACAGATATGACTAAGACTTTAAAACTATAAAGCTTTACTTTCTGAATGCTGTTTAATGTAATAAGCTTCATAAATTATATTATATTACTGGAATTTTGTATTTAAGAAAACATTTTTTTTTATACATAATTGGCTTGTGTTTGACCACAATCTCATCTGATGGTAAGCGACGATGCGGTCGACTATGTAGCACGCTTGCCAAGATAGTACCTGTTCACTCGAGATTTGAAGATTCCTAGATTGTAAGCATCGGGAAAGACTGACTCCGGCAGGGAGTTCCACTCATTAGCGGTGCGCATAATGAAAGTGGAAGCGAAACGCCTAGTGCGCGCAAGAGGAATGTCCACCATATAACGGTGGCGCGTTGCCGTTCGTCTAGTAGTCCGATGATGAAACGGGGACGGGGGAATTAATTGGTGTAATTCCGACGTACAGTCGCCAAAATGTATCCGATAACAAACCGATAGGCTGGCTATTTTGCGTCGATGTTCAAGAATGTGGAGTCTTGACTCGAACAGCGCGTCGTCGCCAATGAGTCTCTTGGCTCGCCTTTCGATTGACTGTAGTGTTTCAAGCTGGTACTTAGCTGATCCATTCCAAAGGTGAGAGCAGTACTCTATACACGACCGGACTTGTGCTTGGTAGAGATTAAGCAGCTGTTCCGGTGTGAAATAACTCTTCACCTTGATAGGATTCCCAGCTTTTCGGCGGCTAGCTGAGCCTTTGACTCGATGTAAGTGCCAAAGTTTAGCGAAGACGTGAGTGTAACGCCAAGAAGCTCAAGGTGGTTGGTGATCGGTATGAATACATTTCGAAAAGTTCGAATTGACTCCGTTAGGCCGAGAAAAGACTAGCCTGGGTCTTAGCGGCATTAAACTTGACCAGGTTGGTGTCGCCCCAATCGGAGACAGCCTTCAAGGCCAAGTTCATGCGTTCAACCATGGCCTCCCGGAGATTTTGGATCTGGGCACCACTGGCTCGCGCATTGAATGAGTAACTCTCTCCAACAGTGCTGTCGTCTGCGTACCCAAAGATACCGGGTTTCAACTGATCGATTATTTGCAGGAAAAAAAGTGTTGCAGAGAGTACTGACCCCTGAGGAACACCGGCGTTAATAGCCAATTGATCAGAAGAGCAGCCGTCAATGACTACCTGAATTGATCGTTCCTTCAGAAAGTCTGATATCCAAGCACAAAACCCAGTAGGAAAGCAAGATGAAGCAATTCCTGCTACACCGTGCGGCGCCCGTGTCAAGTCCATGTCGATTCAATTCGTATAGGGCACGGTTCGCGCCCAGTACGGCCTAACATAAATTATCCATAAGTCTCATCATCACAATAATAATCATATTTATATTAATCATCATTATATAAGTATCATCAGTACTGTAGTAAGCGCACTACTGGTGTGCGGCAGAATAACAGCGGTGATAGCAACCCAGAAGGCCTCTCGCATACGCATTATTTTATGTTGCACTAAATCCATAATTGATAGAGCCGCAAACACGTCTTCTTCATCCGAACTCATTTTTTAATAATAGTACAGCTACCAAAAACTGTTCACAGCAGATGATTTGTTTTGAAAACATGTTATATGAACTTGTTTAAAAATCTATGTTTTGTTAGAAATTTGGTGCAGCATTCGGCTTAACTTTAGATAGTTCTTATAACAAAGGACACTGTATCTTCTTATAGCCGTCTTTACCATTTAAAGTGATGATATTTTTAAATCACCTAAAACCATATTTTGAGATAATTATATGTTTTTTGATCCTTTAACTTCTGGGTGGAAATAAATTAAATAGGTAAGTTCCTAAAAGAAGAACTAAATAACTATACCACAAATTGCTGTGACACTCTCTAATAACAGAATTCCAGTCGTTGAGCTAAATTCCAGTACAAGAGAATTTCAGAAAATTAAAATTTATAAAGCCCCCGACACAAGAAACCTATAAAAAGTGAAAAAACGGCAGAACCGACTTTGATAAAACATGTCTAAGAACCACCGCTAGAAAACCGGCTTTCACATAAAAAACCGCATCCAAATTGGTTTAAGAGCTACCGTGCCACAGACAGACACACATAGTGGTCAAACTTATAACACCCCTTCTTTTGCGTCGGGTATTAAAAATTCGTCATTCCCTTCAAGTCTTCAAGTACTAAACATACAGAATTAATTGTAAATCTGAGTTCATAGATTAACTTTTAAAATGTGGCTGCAATAAAGCAAAAATATACCTACTTTACGTACAGATGAGACTACAATAGATAAAGTTTACAAATACCTATCTCACATTGTTTCAGAGTCAACAATGGTACTGCAATGGCGGTGACGACAGGCATTCCACTGAATGTGAAAAACCGTTTGTGTTCGGTGAACCTCGAAGACGAGAGGTCTCACTTCGGCAACAAGACTGACCTGAAGATGATATACTTTGTAACTCCAACATACCCTCGACCATCGCAGATTCCTGAGCTGATCAGGCTCAGTCACACTCTCATGCATGTTCCTCGAATACACTGGATTGTTGCCGATGATCAGCCTATCTGTTCTGACCAGGTGTTGGGTGTTCTTAGGTGAGTTCATAGTAGTATAATAATACTAGCTGCGCCCTGCGGTTTCACCCGCAGTTTCCCGGGATAAAAAGTAGCCTATGTGTTAATCCAGGGTATTAGCTATCTCAATACTAAATTTCATCAAAATCCATTCAGTAGTTTTTGCGTGAAAGAGTAACAAAGGTACATCCATACATCCATTCTTACAAGCTTTCGCGTTTATAATATTAGTAGGATCTATGTATCTTGTTTACTGCACCACTAAATGGTGTCATCGTAATAGAAATGGTCGGCTAAGCCTTTTATAACAAGATGTAGGTACTTAATTTAGATTCTACTTGCATTTGCGCTTCAATTTTTTTAGGTCTACAATGTAAATAAAAATATAAAAATGTATGTAATTACCACATCTATATTTATTTCCTAACAATTATATCAAATAAAGTACATATCATAATGTCAAAGTCAAAATCTCTTTATTCATGTTTGGCATCACAGACCCACTCATGAACGTCAAATTATCACAATGACTCTACCACTGCATCGGAAAAAGAACCACTACTCAGAAGATACGGCGAGAAACTGGGGGGCATATATTTTTTAGATATTTTCTTACTGTTTTTTGTGTTTCTGCAATATTATGTTTCTTATGTACCAGTTGGCTGCTTTGAAGAAGTGGAATGTTCCAAGCATCTTTGTCTTCTATGTAATTACGAACAGTATAGTATGCTTTTCTCATTAGAACAGTCTTATTAAAGTAAACATATATAAATATATTATAAATATATAAATATATATACTATATTAAGTACTACGTATGTGCGTCGTGTACGTGATCGTTGGATATTTTATATCAATTTTTATTTTTTTGTGTCTTAATTATGAGACGAGCAGGTCGTTCGCCTGATGGTAAGCGTCAAGCCTGCCCATAACAACTCCAGTGCCACCCTGAATTTTTTATACCATTAAAAGTAATGCGTAGCTCTGTATTGCGCTTATTTATTAAAGAAAGCCCCCCGCGGTTCAAAGCTAATGCTATGTTATTAGCTCGGCATTATGGAGTAGAAATTAGCTCACGGCTACATTATACATCACTCGCCCCATAACGTAGGAATCGATATAAATATACTATACAGGGTGAATGTTTCAAGCCGGCGTGAATGTCCAAATCCGAAACTCTAGGCAGTACCAAAAAGTGCTCAAATGATTTTGATAAAACCTTAAACTGCATAATTAGATTTTTGATACTTATTAGGAAGTCAGCAATTGAACCTATTGATTTTGAAAAAATAACACAACCATTATACACTTCCCAGAATTTATGTGCTATCGGCTGGTGTAATAATACAGGCGAGTTATATTTTTCCAAAAATCAACGAAATCGATTCTCAACTAGGAAAATAGGTTTTACAAAAATACAATTATAGTGTTTTCTAAACTTTTTATCTAAATCAGCCCAAGACTCTTTAGAGCATTTCTTCTTTTTCTTAAAGTTTCAAATTTGGCCATTCACGCCTACTTGAAAAATGCCCCCTGTATACAGAGAAATTCTCCGTTCCTTCACATTTTCCATTTCTTTGGCTATATACAAATTTTACAACATAAGGTTGTCTTTATAATTTTGTCAGCCTATGTGGTATAGTGGTTGGGCAGGTTGGCTCAAATCACATACACCACTGAGGTTGCTGGTACGATATCCGTGACGGAACAAATGTTTGCGCAAAAAAAAAGCGTAAGCATTAGATTCGTGTCTGGGTGTTGTGGGACCATGATCTTCATAGTTCCTGGTTCCATAGATACAGTGAATCCTAGTTAGGGGCCTGGATCTGTTAGAGCAAGAGCCCGCGACGATCAGACCTTCGTTTTTTTATAAAGCCTGAAAGCTTATCTGTGTATGTCCCTAATACAGGTATATACAAACCCCGACTATGAAGTTTGGATCACGAAATAACGAAGGTTTGATCGTCGCGGGCTCTTGGACTATAATAAAGTGCAACAAATTCGATAGGTACTTTGCACTAGCTTCACGGAGTTTTATATTATGCGGCGCGATAATCTGGATTGACCAAGTTGCGATATGGAAATAAATACTATACGATTTCACCCACTCAAGTATGGGACGTATTGCAAGAGTTGCGTAATATTATAGAGGCCTTTGGTTTGAATTTATTAGACATGTTTAGCGATAAACACAGGCTATGCCAGACACCTACACATTATATTAATGTAATGATTTCTTTTCTTTTTTAATGAGCAATTATTTGATTTTTTTGTTTGATAATATATTTTATTGTGTATTTTTGGTGTAGTGGTTAGGCAGGTTGGCTCAAATCTCATACACCACTGATGCTGCGGGTTCGATTCCCGCGACGGGACAAATGTTTATGCAACAGGCATAAGAGACACTCTTATGCTTGTTGCATAGCGCTGTCCCTTTCATCCGACAGAACGACGACCGTAATTACTTTTTCAGGTACAGGCCCAGGATCTATGTATGTGATCGTTAGGCGTAAAAAAAAGAAAAATCGTTTAGACAAATTTGCGCTTACGTGATATCTCGGTTAACCCACGGGTTAAGCTCGATTCGCGTGTCACTATATTGCGAAGTTTTTGAGGGTTTTCATCTGAACATCAGTGTCCAATCGTTACAGGCGGACAGGGCTCCCGTACACGCACATCTCAAGCCCGAAGCCTTACGCGTACAAAACCAACTACTTCCCCCGGGGGGTGGCGAACAGGTAATTATTGATTTTTTAGCTTTACACACTTCGATAAAAGTGTTTTGGTTGCCAGTTTGAGGCAGCTGGTGTGTCTGAAAGCAAATCGATTAAAATTCGATGGATATTCGATAAGAAATCTGCGAAAAACGTTCTAACGTATGCCTGCCAAAGCGGTGCCGTCAATCCATCCATAGTGGATCCATACTGGTTTTTTTTTACAATAAATGTACCCTGTAACTCATTAAATACTATTACAGGGAACAGAAACTCACATATTGAAATATTTCCAATGATTTTATGTCTACGATAGTCATAATAACAACGCCATTTTTTATACTAGCGACCCGCCCCGGCTTCGCACGGAAGAAGAGGAATGTGTTGAAATGGTTTATATGCATGTATTATTCATACGAGGATCAAACTGAAAGTTCTTAAAAAATCAAAAACTGATTAAACTAGCTAGTTATTACTATTATTATATCTTTTCAAAATAGTGTCCGTTCACGTCAATACATCGCTGCATCCGATGGAACCACTGAGAAAAGCACTTTGCCCACTTGTCCTTAGGGGTCTCTTCGACGGCCTTTTGAAACGCTGCCACAGCTTCCTCAGTGTCCATAAAACGTTTTCCTTTAAGTGTTTCTTTTATTTTTGGGAATAAATAAAAATCACAAGGTGCGAGGTCGAGACTATACGGCGGATGACCCAGTAATTCCACGTTTGACGTCGCCAAATAGTCGATCGTACGCCTGGCGGTGTGCGACGAGGCGTTGTCGTGGTGAAGGAGGATTCTACTGCGAGGTCGTTTCTCCCGAACTTTTTCCAAGACAAGTGGCAAACAATTGTTAGTGTACCACTCCGCAGAAACTGTTTTTCGATCCTCTAAAGCAATTGTCGCGAAATGACCTGTCCTTCCGAAGAACGACGCTACCATCTTTTTTTCCACGCTTCGACCTCTCTTCACTTTAGTTGGCAACTCCTCGGAAGGAAACACCCACTGAACAGACTGTCTTTTGGTTTCGGGATCATAACCGTAAATCCACCACCTCCATTCCACAATCCACCTCCGTTAAATCATTCAGGCATTTCACGGCACCAATCAACACGACGGAGTTTTTGGGCCTCGGTCAAAATATGAGGTATCCACCGGGCACAAAGCTTCCTGACCGCTAAATGTTCATGGAGTATTTTGTGCACTTGACTCATACCGATGCCTAAGCTTGTCCAAATCTGTTGATAGGTCCCTCTTTTGTCAGTCTCTATTATACGACGCACATCACAGATGTTATCTTTGGTCGTCGCCGTAGAAGGCCATCCCTCACGCAGATCATCGGTGAGACTAGTGCGACCACGCTTAAACTCATTAAACCAGTTGTAAACAGTGGAACGAGATGGGGCTTCATCGTGAAAGGCCAATCGTAGTCTATCATAACTTTCTCGTTGACTTATATGTAATTGAAAGTAAAAAAAAATCATAGCACGAAAATTTTCTCGCGTTAAATTCATGCTGACGTGACACAGACAAATTTTCAATTTGCCGCCAAAACGTAAAACAAATGACAATTGAATGAAATTCATACACAATAATATTGGCAAAGAGCCATTTTCAAAATTTAATTTGTATTTATTTTGTTTTCAAGTGGCCAGTTCTAAAAACTTTCAGTTTGACCCTCGTATAAACCTTCTTCATTAGCATTTTTTATTTTATTAGTGTTACTCATATTTTTGTAGTTTTCTTTTAAAGCAGTTAGTAATGTTAGTGTAGGTATAGTATGTACCCGTGTGTATTTGTTGTTATTGATTCGCTTTTATTTACACTATTAAACTGTAGTATATACCTATGAAATTCCCAAGCCTGCTATCATAAGTATCGTATACTTACGATTCTAAGTATTGCATACTTATAATAATAATAGTAAAATTTATTTATGTATCTCACAAATAGGTAGCTATAACTTATTTAAATTAACAACACTATAGTTAAAATAATTGGGCTTAACCTGTCTTTGTTAGAGACTGGTGCCTGAGGTAGGTTCTTGAAGAACCTGTAATACAGGTCACCACTGCCCCCCCGCGAATGGATATATGCCTTCATTTCCATACAGAGTGTGAAGATAACGAATTTAAACAATTGTGAATTTAAACAGCGATAAAAATTAATGATGACATACTTGTGATCGTTGGGCGACATTCAGTTTATTTTTTTCCGTGGCAGGCGCGCATCTCTGGCCTGGATACGAGAGAATGTTCACGAGGGCATCCTGTACTTCGGCGATGACGACAATACTTTCGACCTCCAGTTGTTCCAGGAGATTAGGAGAACAAAACGCGTAGCGATGCTGCCTGTCGGCCTGATCGGCGGGTACGGCGTTTCGGCTCCGGTCGTCAGCAATGGAAAGGTATCATCATCATCATCATCATCAGCCTATACGAGTCCACTGCTTGACATAGGCCTCTCCCAATACACGCCACTGAGCCCATTTATGGAAAAATCTTTGCCCAGCAGGAGGACGAAGCAGACTAAAAAAATACTTAGTCTATTCTAAAACTTTCAGGTGGTAGCGTTCTACGACTCGTGGCCAAGTGACCGCACGTTTCCTGTCGACATGGCTGGCTTCGCGGTCAACATCGCCCATCTCAGCCCTTCCGCCTCAATGCCTTACATCCCCGGTCTAGAAGAAGACAGGTTCCTGGTAAGCCTCGGCCTCAAAATGGAGGACATAGAACCCCTAGCAGACAACTGCTCCAAAGTCTACGTATGGCACACAAAAACGGCAAAGTTCAAAAAACCTATCCTAAAAGTCGAAATGAAGAAACTAGAAGCCAAGCCCAAGTACGCGGCATTCGTCAGTCTACTCAAAGAGACGGTCAAACTCGGCATGGCTAATATCTTACCGTCGAATGGAACGAAAATTCAAATAACAAGGAACCACAAAAACTTTGACGTTCTTAAAGGACTTCTGTAGTTTCATCGTCATCATCAGCCCACACCAGTCCACTGCTGGACATAGGCCTCTCCCATAGCACGCCACTGAGCCCGATCTTCGGCTTTCCTTCTCCAGTCGCTACCAGCAACCCTACGTATATCGTCACTCCATCTAGTCGCAGGACGTCCTACACTACGTTTGCCGATTCGCGGTCTCCACTCTAGAACACGTCTACCCCAACGGTTATCGGTCCTGCGACAAGTTTGACCAGCCCATTGCTACTTCAGCTTGCTAATCCGCTCCCCTATTTTTTTGGTACGATATTTTTGACGGAAGATAATCAAAATTTTTAAGTAAAATTAAAATGCGGTTTCTCTTAGACACGTCTGAACACTTCAGAGCCCCAGGGGGAAGAGAATGTTCTGAATTGCCGATAATGTTTAGCTGGAATATTCAAGGCTTGATTTATCTAAGATCGAGAAAGCTGCCGCTTGCGGTAGAATCTCGAATTACCAGCTTACGTTAGATAGGGCAACGCTGCAGTATACCACATCTAAGAGATTAGGTAGCATGGTCGTTAGCTAATGCAAAGCTAGTAAGTTTAATCTAGTAAGTTTAGATACCAGCTTATTTTAAATAGAGAATTTATCGCTACTCTTAACCATGGCGGAGATATTCTAGGCTGCGTAAGAGAGACCATTTGAATCTGCCGCAGCAACAAATCTAATATGCTTAGCTTATGCTACGAAGGATAATACTGAACAGGGGGTCTACTCTAAGTTGCTTTCGTTCGTTCGTTCGTGCGGACTAAAAGAGACACTCTTATGCCTGTTGCATAGCGCTGTCCCTTTCACCCGACGGAACGAAGATTCGTAATTACGGATCAGAGTATATTATATTATCGTATATCGTTATATTATCGACGGCAAGCAGGAGACGTAGTACCGTATAACCAGAGAAATGGAATATAGGTTAGAATGTTGGTCTACACATTTTTGTAGAAAAATCAGTGTCGCCAATCGCACACACGTAAACGAAACTTCTATATAAATAAATATTTATTCAGATAAAGATAAAAAAAATCAATGTACCTATTTCGTCACATTTATTACTGAAATGTGATGAAATAGGTTCATTGATTGAAAATGAGTTTGAATTGTTATGTATTACCACCATTAATTAATGTTAAAAATATACCCTATCTTAATACGAATGGATTACTGAATCAGTTACGATATAGTTATGGTCACTTATGACACTGAAGTGTAAAATTCCGGTAGATAAAAGTCTACGCCGCGCCGTTGACAAAATTTTTTTATTATTTAATTTTTGATGATTTTAAATTGAAAAACTGAAACGCAATGAAATGAACGTATTTTAATTTGATTAATTTTAAGTAGATTTGTAATTGAGTGCATGAATTTAACACTCGCTCTAAAAACAGTGGAGGAAAACATCGTGAGGAAACCGGCATGTCCAAAAATTAATCACTAAAATTCAAGGACATCTGACATCCACCAACCCGCACTGGGCCAGCGTGGTGGTTTATGGCCCATACCCTCTCTATGAGAGAAAGCCCGTGTCCCAGCAGTGGGAACGTGATGGGCTGATGATGATGTCATGACGATTTCCTCACGATGTTTTCCTTCACCGTTTTTAGAGCAAGTGTTAAATCCGCACATAACTTAAAAAAACTCAGTGCTGCGGGGCCAGCGGGATTCGAACTCGGGTGCGTCGGATCGAAAGTCGCAGGTGCCCCCACTAAACCACATTCGCTCAATCAGATTTGGTTGTTTTATTATTATTATTAGTTTGATTGATTTTTTTTTATTATAATTTTTTGAATTTAATCGAATCTGAGTTCTTTAAATTAATATTATTTAATGTGACATTTTTAATATGGATTTTTAAAATAGTATATTTGTAATATGTATTATTTCCTGAAGTTAATGATTTAATATTAATAATAATACGATTGTTCAATCGTAAGTTCGCGGCGCGTCTGCCACGCCTACTCTGCCTTGTAATTATTGTAGGGATGAGCTAATACGAATCGAGCGCGACAAGGACAACGCTATACGTAAGCAACCTAAGCATTTCTCTTTCACACCTACTATCGCTTGGCTGTGAGACGCGAAAAACCAAAATCTTTCCGATTCTTATTTGTGTAATTGGTTTCTTTGCTTCCATACACAGAACAATAACGAACCATTTTAAAAGAGATAGGCAGACCTCCGTCAGTCAGGTCACGTTCTGGTCAGCTAAACCGTCTTCAGCCGTTCTCCATCTTTTTCTCAATATGTTTCGTCCATATGTCGTCGTCGTCATCCAAAAAGGTCATAACTACCTCAAATAACATCAATTGATCGCACATATAAAATAAACATTTGAATCTCACTCATTAATCATTCGCAGCGAGCGGTGACAACCGAGTGACGCAAGCTCGGCATTACCCATTTTTTCATCGGTTTATTGCGGGTGACGACAAATTGGCGGGGGGTGGGAATGTCGCTTCTTTACGTAGTAATATTTAGTTTTCTTTGGTATAAACATGCATAGGTAATAAAAAATATGCTATATCCAAATGGCCTTAAAATTAGTAACGACCTTGGCCTTTTAGGGTTGTGTTGGAGAATCTCGCTGAATCTCTATTCGTATACTGCATATAGAGTGAAATTATTTTGCATATAAATGATAGATTATTTACTGTACCTTATACTTTTTATTATTGATTATTTTATTTACATTTGGTAAATTTTATTCTACTGTCACGTGTCCGCAAACCGAGGCAGCATTTATACAGCATATACAGGGTGTGTTTGGGATCTTCATGGTACCCACCTTTTCACTTGCAGTAAGGAAGTTTTGTTGTTTGTTCGTTGGAAGTGTTGTACAGTCAGGCTAAGAAGTGTACTTAATTCCTAAGAACAAAACTTCCGTACCGCAAGAGAAAAGGTACCTATCATGGAGGCCCCAAAATTTTTCCGCCCCCTGTGATTCAAACCATTCCAAACCATTTTTTTTATAATTTATATAATAATTATGGTCAAGTCGACTATTATAATTTAAAATAACTAGGAACTGATTTATAGTGATCTTGTAATAAGAGTGAGAATTTTAGTGCCCGAATTTTAATATTTATGAATTAGTTTGCTCAATACAATGTAGGGGTTAACCATTAAAGTAGTTAACCTATAAAGTAGTTCGTGCAAATAATGCCCCATATTCTAGAATGGATAAAATCGAACAAAATTTGATAATATAGAAAAGGCTAAGAGATTATAATTAAGATAATTACATAGTACGTAATAATACATTATTATTAACGATATATTATAATAATTTAAGACAGCTTAATACGTTACTAGCGTTTAAACGTGTGATTTAGTAATGATTTAAAGGCTTATCACTACATAGTATAAAACAAAGTCGCTTTCTCTGCCCCTATATCCCTATGTCGCTATGTATGCTTAAATCTTTAAAACTACGTAACGGATTTTTTTTAATACATAGAGTGATTGAAGAGGAAGGTTTATATGTATAATAACCGTGCGAAGCCGAGGCGGGTCGCTAGTTATTAATAAATTAAATATTTAAAAACCCCCGACACAATAAAACATAGTCTAAAAGCTAGAAAAGCTGCTTTCAAATATAAAATACATATCGACAAACGATTTCTGTTCATTGATCGGATGTAGACAATATACAGTGTGTTTCATCAGATGTTACTATTTCATGAATTTGCCGTGCATTTCATGATGTGACCAATTCTACAATCGGGCCGCGATATATACCCATCTATTGTTTCTAAGTCACACGCGCGGAGTTTTCTAGTTTTTAATGATATAATGAATATAAATAATTCAATGTGATCTTAGCTAGTTTAATCAAAGTATGTAATATATATAGATAGGAATAATTTACAGAGTCGAGAGCAAATATTTATTTATTATTATGTCGCTCTTTCACACGGGTTACACCCGGTCCTTTGGAAGGCTTGCGCGGGGACATGTGTCCAACACGTAGATACCTCTTAGATCTTAGAGCATTTAATTTAGATATGTAATGGGCAACACTTATCGGTGACTTAACTGTCTCTAAGTGCATCATTATTATTATTATTTTAAATTGAAATGTAAGAGAAGTTAGCACTGAAGCTATTGGCACTGTAATGGGACTGCATTTAGCGTGTTGCATTTGTTTACTAATGGTATAAAAAAAACATTATCATCGTCATATCACCTAGTTGCAGGAAGCTCTCCATTAAAACTTCTTTACGTAAAGTCCCATTATCTCTTATAAATTAGTTATTTTCGTGAAGTTGCACAGAGAAAAAGCTCTGTTTCTTTTCACGCTGTAATACTAATTTTTATAGTGGAATAATAATCATAGTGAATAGAATTCTCGTAGCATATTATAGAAGCCATCAAAATCTATTTTACATCTTTGTTCTCGACTTTGACTCTATTTAGTTATTGGAAGCTTGTATTATGTTGCAATAATATTAGTAGGCATTATAAAGTGCTCGCGTTAGGTATAAGAAAGAACAGAGATTATTCCCAAAATTAATACCGAATTAGTGAAAAGCTTTAAAAAAATTTCTTTTGAATGTCAACATTGTGCAGAAAAATAACCGTCGCGCCGAAAATGTATTATATTTTCCTTACAATAATGGGTCGAGTGAGTTCCGAGGACAATTCTTAAACTCGTATCTAACATGATACGAGGACAATTCTTAGACTCGTGACTTACATGATACGAGGACAATTCTTAGACTCGTAACTTACATGATACGAGGACAATTCTCAGACTCGTGACTTACATGATACGAGGACAATTCTTAGACTCGTGACTAATATGATACGAGGACAATTCTTAGACTCGTGACTTACATGATACGAGGATAATTCTTAGACTCGTGACTTACATGATACAAGGACAATTCTTAGACTCGTGACTTACATGATACGAGGATAATTCTTAGACTTGTGACTAATATGATACGAGGACAATTCTTAGAGTCGTGACTTACATGATACAAGGACAATTCTTATACTCGTGACTTACATGATACGAGGACATTTCTTAGGGTCGTGACTTACATGATACGAGGACAATTCTTAGACTCGTGACTTAGATGATACGAGGACAATTCTTGCACTCGTAACTCACTCGATACAAGGACTATTCTTGAACTCGTAACCTACTTGATACAAGGACAACTCTTGGACTCGTAACTAAAGCGTTGCGAGTCCTGCTTCTCTATCGTTCTCGTGTCGGTTTTTTCCGCATAGACTGTGTTTTATCTTATATTTGTTGTCAATTTGTTGACATAAACTTGCCTTATTTGAATACAAAATGGCAATAATATTAAAACGTTAGCTCATTGCAATAAGCGAAATATTGTTAATTATTAATAACAATTAAATTAATAGCTACGCACAAAATTTAATTACGACAAACGATTGTGTGTGAATATTAAAATAATATGCCAAAACATGTGGCATAAAATGTATAAGCCTAATTATTATTAATCTTTTATATATTCTAATCAAATGTATGTAAGTAAACGTATTTATTCCTAAATCATTGTTAAAAAGAAATAATTTAAACTTTAGCGAATTGTAGTCATGTTTCTTTATGAAATTGTGGGATCTATTCGCGCCCAAGTCAAAATAACAATTTGTCAGAATAATATTTGTTTAACGTCGATGTTTCGATCAAGTTACATTGATGGTGGGAAGCAGTCTTGTCGTTACCACGATCAATGCAACTTGATTTAATTGATATATATCTGTACGCGAATAGACTCAATAATTTCATATAAACATTGTTAAAACAATTTGAATATAAAAAAATTGTTTAGGATACGGATGCGTTGGAACACATACTAATTAAATAATGTATTGACTTACCAGTTACCCGCCACACCTCGCACTAGGTTGGCAAAAGTGTTCAGGGTAGCCTTTTTCTTTGCAGTGAGAGAGTTTTTTCTTAGGAAACATCGGGTGCATTTTTGACATAAAATTATTGAATTTTGGTGTCGTGTGGCTTAATTATCGTTGTCATTCCTTTTTAATATACTATCCATCTAGTTCATACGTAGTTGGTAGGTCATGCGGGTCATAGTTATGACCTGTGAGTCATAAATATAGTGACGCATCCAACGACTCATTTAACCTGTTATGTGTGAGTTAGGTTTATTGTAAAGCAAGACAAATGTATCATGATTTGCCAACAACCTGTAAACTGGGCAGAGGTAGCTGATAGTAGTTATTATTTTTGATTCAATATATTTTATTATCTCTATTATAATTTTAAGTTAATGTCAAGTTTATTTGGTTCAATGTAAATCAATGATCAATGTAAATATTTTGTTATTGTTGTTCTTTTTAATAATTGTATATAATTTGAATGGAACGTAAAACGCCTACGTATTATTCATGCTAATCCAATCAATTCAATTCTTATGCGATCAATTGTTCTTTCTTAAGTCTTTACACGTTTTGGACGGTTTTTTTATATATTGTTTTGCTATCAACACACGCTTCAGTTAGATAATAATAGTCTATATTCAAATTATGCACCATGCAATTCACAAATTGCATGGACGGTCGGCGCGCACGCTACGCGTTTCTACTCCGAATTCTTGCGGACCGTTCGCGTCCATAATCGCGTGGCATTGCATGTTGCAAATAGTCTGTACGCGGCTCCAGGAAATAGTACATTATTGCAAAGCCCGTGAAATAGACAATTGCAGGAGTATGACTTCACGCGACAGGCAATTGCCATTTCCGCCGAGGCATATATAGTGCTTTTGTCAAAAGAATGCAGGGAAACAAAACATACTTTTTATATTATACATTTAATTTAATTTATTAAGTATGTAAATAACAAATCAAGACGAATTTTCAGCTTTGCCGCCAATTTTCTGTTTATCATCTGTGCCGAAAGGCAAACGCATTTATGGCTATACAGCCTCGTGAACGCAATTTGTACTAAGCAAAGAGACTTGATTTGGTATGCCAAGAATGATAAAAGAGATCGATCCAAGAGTATTTAATAACCCCGTTTCGATACAACATTGCTGGAGCGTTGTAATGTTCCAAATTCAAAAAACGCTCCTGCAATGGATTAGATTTTCTTTGTCCGTAAACTCGATACTTCGCGTGTTCTTTTTTCAAAAATAATCACAATATTTCCATGCATGTTTTAAAAAAGTCCTTACAATCGTACAAGTATTTAATAATACTCATAAAATTGGTAATTTTCGAATATTACCACATGATTTGCAGCTCTCAGTGTGTATGACTAATTTACTTAGTACAACTATATCAATAATTTACTATTTTTATGAAACTTATTATACTTCTTGTATTCTGTTAGTGGTCGGAATCAATTTTATGTAAAATTGCATATACGTATGTATTTTTGTTTATTTTTTACTTTTGTTAACCTTTTACGATGCGCTAGGTAATAAGTTCTTCGATTAATTTGTATATGGATCATTTAATCGTGTGTGTATAAGCAATAAGCAATATTAAGCAAATCATACGACGCTTGTTACTATGTGTGCCTGTACACCAAAGCTTTGCTTTCATGAGCGAGAATATTTATACGAATAGTTTATATTGGCTATGAACTAGATGGCGCTAAACAAAAAAAACATACATTTTGAATTTGTCTAGCTTTTAGCATCGGCGATAGGAAATTCGATCGCTTTCGGAATTTACTCGTATATGCAGCGATCGAATCGGTTTTCTGTGCATATCTACGAGTACAGACTGTTGATGCCGCGACGAAAGACTAACTATTAAACTATATGGAATACCGATGTCTTTTGTTTAGCGTTACTTAGTTCACGGCAATGACGGCCCCAAAACTCGTCAAAGCTTTGGTGAACAGGCCAGATAAACATCGATTGATATAAACTACGACGAATATAATGTGCCTAACTTGGAAAAATCTTTATGTATGAACCTGAATGCCATAATATATAGGTAGTTCATAAAAATGTTATATATTATATAAAATAAAATTATATATTCAGAAATGTTATTTACGTTGTCATCTCTAAAGTCTAACTCTAACATCAATGCATGCATGGCTCTCTAATTAACCAAAAAAAAGGATAAGGTTTTTTTACTGTTTATTGGACAGGCGTCGGCGCCGGAACGATCGGCCTTTAAAATAGTCTAGAGGTATTCAACACTTTTTAAACAGGTTATAATAATGATTAAATCAATTTAGAGACCGTGGAACATCATGCAAGTCTGCCTTAAATTCGTGTTTGGCGATTGAAAATGTAACTAATAAATAAAAACTGGAAAGAAACAACATATAGTTTTATTTATCTAAAACCCTTCATAAATAGTAGATTGTATCATAAGGGAGCAAAATAATATTTTTACGGCGAGGGCGCTTTTTTGAATCCAGAGCGAAGTGAGGGATTCTAGAGTAGAATCCCGAGCGTAGCGAGGGATTCTTTAGTAGAATCCTGAACGTAGCGAGGGATTCAAAGTACGTTGCCCGAGCCAAAAATATATTTTGCGCCCGAGTGATACACTCTACTTTTCATCACCCACTATGAGAAAATAAAAGCGCCTCATATTTTATTGTAATATTATTATTTAATAAAACATAGAGTAACAACTAAATTGAAATTAAATAGTATCCTTTATTAAAACAACTAAAAACTTATATTTACATTTGTGACTATGGGCCGTCGTACCAGCCAGTCTTTATTCAAACAATATTTGCGTTCAATTTCTTTGGTGCTGAACACTAAGATGTTCCAAATTCAAAAAGTGCGCGGCAAAGATAATTGCGGCGCACTTATAAAGAGGATTAAAAACTCATTACTGCCCGCTAAAAGTTTCTTATAGAAAACACCACCTTTGGGTGCACATAAAGGCGAACCAAGTCGTCCTTTTCGAATAGATGGGATGAAAAATGGTTTTTATAGCCTTTTGTCTACCTTTAGTTACCTATAATGTGTTATTAGTAGGTATATAATTAATTCTCGTGTAAGCTTTGTCAATAGCCTTTGATAAGATATGATAACATTACGTATATTTTATAGATAATGCAATTATAATCTACACATATATTTTAGGAAGTCTGTACATGGAAAAAGCAAAGAATACTATTACCTTAGAAGCATAGTAAATATAAAAGTGAACCTGGGTGACAAATGACGAAGTATATTTGAGTAAAGTTAGTGTTGAAAAAGCCAAATATGCAAAGTTTGGTTTAACTTTCAAACGCTGCGCTATATACTATGAGAATAAAATAAAAATATATATTTACAAAATTTAATTTTGATTTAAAAATAACATAACAAAAACATAATTCAAGCTGTTTTTTTTAATATCAATGCAGTACTCATATTTCATAATTATGATGATATATTATATTAAAAAAAATATTTCAGACTGATTTTGTCTTCGATTTTATTTATTTATTTATTTGTACATAATTTATATTATACATTATTATCTGAATTAAATTATTTAGTAATAAATAATAACTGTTTTCACGGTCTCGGCATTCTACAATGAATAATAGTACTACAAGATTAAGTTGTGAATGGATAGGGTTTATTTGTTAATTATTCTATTCAGTTCAGCCTTGTAAGCTGGAAGTTCCACACCGTCCCAGTGCAGCGTCACACTGTCGAAGAATCTGTGAATGATAAAATTAGTTAAGGAATTTTTTTATGGAACTGAGTGATAATTCGAGCAAGTCGTTCGCCTGGTGGACTGGTGGTAAGCGCTACTCCTGTCCATAACAATTGTAGTACCCAAAACCTTTTTTAATACCATAAAAAGCACTGCGTAGCACTATTGTATTGCGCTCATCACCCCGAGACATCAGATATTAAGTCTCATATGCCCAGTAATTTTGCTGGGTACCCTTCGAACCGGAACACAGTAATGCTAGCGCACTACTGCTTGGCGGCAGAATAACTGGCAAAGCTGTGGTACCTACCCACCCATACGGCCTCACGCATACGAGAGACCTACCACGAGTGAAAAATCTTTGCTAGTCCTTGTGTCATTTACAAGTGGGTAAGTATCGTATCATCATCATCAGCCCATCACGTTCCCACTGCTAGGATACCGGCCTTCTCTCATAGAAAGAGTATGTATAACACTCGCTCTAAAAACCGGTGAAGGAAAACATCGTGAAGAAACCGGCATGTCCAAGATTCAATCACAAAATTCAAGGACATGTGACATCCACTAGCCCGCACTCGGCCAGAGTGATGAATTATGGCCCATACTATGTCTATGAGAGAAAGCCCGTGTCCCAGCAGTGGGAACGTGATGGGCTGATGATGATAAACTATAAATGTCTCAGTTAGTCAGACAAAGTGATGTCCCGTCCCTCATACGAACCTCGCTTGCACATCAGCCAGTACCCTCTGCTCATGCTCTGTAAGTCCTTTATCTAGCACATCCAGAGAGTCTCTAAGCTGTTCCACGTTGTAGAATCCGCAGATGTTGGTGTCAATATTGGGTTGGTTCAACGTGAACCATGTCGCTAGCCGCGCCAGCTCGATATTTTGTTCCTGAAAGGCAATTGAAATGCTAAGAAAGACGTATGACGAACGCGTTTTACTTTCCCATCTATCTTCAAAATGAATGGACCAAATGTGCGTAAGGCTTTATTACACTAACGTGCAAGAGTCGACTCTTGAAAGAAAAAAAATGCGATGTACGAGGCCCCGTATTTTTCCCGAAAATGAAGAAAGAGTTTCGAAGAAAAAAGTTTTCTAACAATGAAGAAGTGAATTCGGCGGTTGCGGCCTATTTGGAAGGCTTCGGCCAAATATTTTAATGCCAATAATTAATGGGCAGAGTACCTACTTATAACAAACGCATGACCAGCTCGCCTCATGACAAGTAGTCAACGAAAGTAATTACATCACATCCCATCACTTATAACCATAATATACCTACTTATAAATGCGAAACTTTGTATGTGTGTAAGTGTGTTTGTTACTTCTGCACGCTGCAACTGCTCAACGGATTTGAAATTCGGACTGAAAATAGCTTATACCCTGGATTAACACATAGGCTACTTTTATCCCGGTAAACTGCAGGCGAAACCGCAGGGAGGTACTAGTAATATTATAAATACGAAAGTACAATTGTAAGTATGTTAGTGTGTTAGCGTGTTTGTTACTTCTTCACGCTGTTGAGTGAAAATCGGAATGAAGATAGCTTATGCCCTGGATTAACATATGGGCTTTTATCCCGGAAAGCCCTGGGCGCTGGTAGTGTCTCCTATCAGAAAGAACTCAGGGTTAGTGAGTAAGTTCTACCTTGCAGTACTCAGAGGCTCGCTTGCAGCGGGCCTTGATGTCATCACTTGCCGGGTGCCACGGCTGCGGCCCTCGGTTGGACAGGAGGCCCATGCCTGTTGCCGCCGCGTTGATCACCCCGACACCCTTGCCCTGGAAAATATTTTTTAAGCAACTGAGAAATGAGACGAGCATGTCGTTTGTCTGATGGTGAGCGCCACGCTTGCCTATAACAATTGCATACCTAGAACTTTAAATACCATGCAAAGTACTATATTGCGCTCATTTCTCCGAGACCTACATATTATGAAGTCTTATATGTATATGCCCAGTAATTTCGCTGGCTACATCTTTAAACCGGAACATAGTAATGCTTGCGCACTACTGCTTGGCGGGAAAAAATCCAAAAACAGGCAAAGCGGTGGTGCCAACACAGACTCCCACTGCATACGAGAGACCTAACACCTACTGCCACTTTAATTTTAATATTATTAGTTACCTACCTATGTATTAATTTTATTGGATAACCGTGATATCATTATTATATAAGTAGGTAATTCAGAGCCAAAAGTAAAATATCCGTTTCCTATGGTCAAAATGCGAATTGAAGCTGATAACATGGATTAAAACTGATAAGTACCTACCATAGTATACTTACGAGTAGGTATACCCGATACCTATGTAGTTCTACCGATAGCGTTCTACCACAGAATAGATATGTCCTGACATGCGATCTAGATACCTATTTACTGAGTAGGTAGGTAACCTATTGATCATTGAATTCCATTCCCAATAGTACATAGTACAGAAGACTAACAGTAGGAGTGTAGGTACCTGCAAGAATAGTCTAAACGGGCCCTTCAGTACGACGACTCGCACGACTGCCGCAAATAATTGTCGAATGCTCACGGCGTGAATGATGATAATAACTACATAAATCACCATCATCCTCATTTTGAAACTACACTTATGTTATTTCTCTACCCCCGGCTACAGAATAAGTAATAGTTCAAGTACTCGGCGGCTCTGTGTGAGGTGTGTACCAAAGAAACGTTTAGAAACTGGCCGCCCCCCAGTCAAGGAATAATTACTAATTAAGACATCGGATAATATGCACTATTAAATGGAAAAATATGTAAACAAATATGCTCTATATAAGGACCAAATTTACGCAAAATATGCTGTATCCAAATGCCAATTTTAATTTTGATTTATTTTCCGTAAAATCAATCAGAATCATATAAATTATTTTAATTCACGCATAATTTTTGTGATATACTATTAAGTATTTTTCTATATTTTCTAGGACACGCAAGACCGTGCAAAAGGTGTGCCATAGTCTTGGGAGAGATACCGCACTCGCATTACACTATCCGAGCTGTAGCTCCTGCACATGTTTCCTTGCTACGGCCGACTTAGGTCCGGTGCATGTTTAAAGACTTCCATGTCGGCCAAAGCAGATTGTGTCCAGGGGAGATATTTGGAAAGTGAAATAGGTGATGCTGTAGGGTATCTCTCCTGCCAAAGACTTAGTCGCACCTTGGAGGCGTCATCATCTAGTGACAACGGAAGGTAGGTAGGTATTTACTAACCTTAAAATACTTCGTGTAATTCTGCAGCCGATTGTCGAAAAGCGTGCTCTTAGAGTAAGACAGGATGCTCGATATCTTGACTTCAGATTCCTCTACGACTTCCTTCATGAGGTCAATGTCGTAGTCGGCCAAGCCGATGTACCTGACCTTGCCGTCTCTGACTGCCCGTTCAAGGGCTGGGAGAGTCTCCTTCAGGACGATGGAAAGGTCGGGAGCGAACGTGAAGTCGTGGATCTGCAACGCAAAAACAATATTGAAGTAGTTATATATCTACCTAATACATAAATAGGAGAGCGAGTGTGGCTCACTGAGAAACCACTTCCACTGGGGAGCAGGTGCGATTTCGATCCGACGCAACCGAGTTCGAATCTGGCCTTTCACTACTGACTTTCTTAAGTTATGAGCGGATTTAACACTCGCTCGTATCGTTGGAGTGCCAGAGAATGAATAGCTACTCACCCAGAGAAAACGTAATTCCTTAAAGATACTCAATAAGTATAAATCTTACGCAGTCGCGGGTATCAACAATGAATAAACATTTTGTAGTAAGTATTATATTGTATATTTTATAACTTTCTTACAAGATAAGATTTTTGTTAAAAATTTAGGTATTTCTCAAGACAAGACTTATAACAAACCTTCCATCTTCATTATCAGATCAGCTTTCCGTAAGTATATACAATTTTTATCTAGGAGCTGTCGGTCACCCAAAGATAAAGTAGTAGTATTATATACTTCGTCTTTGCGGTCACCATAATATTGCATTGTCCAAAGAGAAAATTGGTATTGTCATAGGACTTTGAAAAGTATGCTTTTTGGGAGTATTGTCGTTAGGTTGACTATCAGAGAAACGCCTTGTAGGTAAAATAATTACTACTCGAGGATTGAATATTGAATATTTATTTACAAACTTGCCGCCTAATTTATACAATTCAATGAATGCCTACAAATTAGCCCTAACCAATAAGAACACAGGAATTTATTTATTTTTAGCCAATCAGAAACGTCGGGTCGCGGGGAGAGAGTTCTCGAATTTCGTGGAATTCTTGCGTTTGTTTTCTTTGCGTCTCGCTCGCACACTTGGCGTCGCCAAACTAAGATTTAGTCAAAGACAAAGTATTAAAAATTTTCTTTGGGCGTCGCACTCTCGCGGCACGTGCAAGCTCCGACTGCGGCCGACGATAGCCGAACCCATAAATATTAGGTCCAGCGTTCGACCGTCTCGGCCTTTTCGCCGGCCGGCTTCCACAGCGCGCGGATGCGACTGCTAGCAACGATGCTGCCACACTTTCAACTCCGTAGGATAAGAGGAAGTAGTCCTGATTCAGCTTGCAAGATTTAACCCAAACATAAAATCATGTAAAAATGACGCTTGTTGATCCTTGGATTGATCTTGGATTCCTCGCTATTACCAGTTCTTAGTCTCTTATGAAACTGAATGTACAAAGTCTCAGTAACCTTAAACCTTGTCCAATTATTGCTTTGGCTTGGTAGAAGGTCGCAGCGAACTCCGCCTACCGGTCCCCTTAGCGTCGGCCCACAATCAGCTTAAATTGAAACGACCATGCACTTGGCCTGATAGGCACAATATGTTTAACTATACGGACATTAGTAGTGATTAATATCAGACATACCACGACACGGGCCTCTGGTATTTTTTATGTAATTGAGTGATGAGACGAGCAAGTCGTTGGTAAGCGCCACGCTGATGGTAAGTGCCACGCTTGCCTATAACAGTTGCAGTGTCATCCAGAACTTAATACCATAAAACGCACTTCATAGCACAGCATTGCGCTCATCATCCCAAAACATGATAGCGATTATGATTAGAACAACTTAGACAATTCGATTCAAATTTTACTGGTGGTAGGTTTCTCGTATGCGAGAGGCCGCCGTCTGGGTGGGTACCACCGCTTTACCAGTTATTCAGCCGCCAAGCAGTAGTGCGCAAGCATTACTGTGTTCCGGCTTGAAGGGCATTGCATCCAGCGAAATTACTGGGCATTATGAGACTCAACAGCTAATTGTCTCAGGGGGACGAGCGCAGTGCAGCACCGCGCAGGATTTTATAAAACAAGTTCTGAGTGGTGCTGTTATTGTTATAGGCTGGCGTATTGCTTACCATCAGGCAAACTTAACAAACCTCAAAAACAATACCTAATTAACAAACTTACACGAATTTTTTTAATGACAAGTAAATAGATATTTTAAATCAATATACTAAAAAAATTAATTCTTTTTATAACTATAAAATACCAATGTTTATTTGATGGATCGGTCCGCTCGCTCCTATTACCTACTCCTATTGCCATACCCTGTCAGGGTCATATATGTTAACTTACCTTTTCATTAGACCTCTTCAAATGTACATACATATATGATTGCAATAAACTATTGAGTATTGAGTATTGAACTTCCAGCTCGTCTTGTCATTCAGTTACGAAAAAAAATGGAATTATGAATTATAAATTATTATTAGGTACCTATATTGTTTACTCAAATAACGTTCAAAAATGCAAATCGCTATTTTTTGTCGATCAGAAAGAATGGAATGAAGGAGTTTGTAAATATCCTTCAGATGTCAAATTGAAAGCTATCGCGCGAGATGTTAAAGTTATACAATAAGCCCCCAGACTTACATAAAAATAACATGTGGTTACCTGCATAATATCAACGTAATCCAAGCCAAGCAGTCGCAACGTATTGTCGACTCCAAACTCAGTCTTCTCCGTCGAGAAATCAAACATTTTCTCCGTGGCGTTCTCGTATCGCCCCACTTTGCTACCAATGAAATATGACGCCCTAGGGACTCCCACTAGCGCCTGTAAGCATAAAGCATTTTATCTAAAGTACAAAGTGATAGGATATGATGCATTGGGTGTTTGAGAGTTAGATACAGATTTGTTTCATCAGAATTTTATCATGTATATTCTTTAAGTCTCTCCTCAGCCTCTGTGGTGGTGGGGCAGGTTGGCTCAAATCTTATACACCACCAAGGTAGCGCGTTCGATTCCCGCGACGGGACAAATGTTTGTGCACAGAAAATAAGCCCAAGCATTTGTTTCGTGTCTGGGTGTTGTGGGTCTTCGAAGTTCCTGGTTCCTTAGATACAGGGGATCCTAGGCTAGGCCAGGCCAGGATCTATGTTGGTCGTATTTATTAATTTAAGTACTAAGTAAGATATTCGTGAATGACAGGTCTTCGTATTTTAAAATGTTGTGATATTGGTACTTCGTAGGTATTATATCATTATTATATCAACCTATTGTGTCCCACTGCTAGGCAAAGGTCTCCCCCATCTACTTCCTAACATCTCTGTCCATAGCTATTTCCATCCATCCGGGTCGGTAGGTTTCGAGATCGTCACGCCACCTTTTTCGTAGGTAAAATAGGGTATGCATTTCCAAAAACGATGAAAGGGCTTAACATGGTGGATTAATTACGGCCTGTATTAGATATCTTTTACCTTTATATATATATATATATATATATATATATATATACGCATGCACTAGGCTGAAGATAGTACAGATAATATATTGATGATGCATTCCTGGGCGGCTGACTTACGTTAAGTACGTGATGCATCCTCACATGACTGACGTATGCAATATTTGCTGTGAATGTACGAGTACATGCGCTACATGCTACTATTTTTTTTTTATCGCCCGTTGGGTCAGGCTTAAGTCTCTGGGACCATACCGCAATGTCTTACGTAGTTTTTATTTGAAAGCTTAATATTCCATTTATTATACTTTTGTTGCGAATGAGGGTCAACAGCAACAAGCGGGACCCTCTTCTAGTGCTTCAATAAAGTGGAGGAACTTTATTCAAGCTTTCCATGGACTTTTTGGGAGAACATAAAAAGCAATGTTTTCTCTATTTTGTTTAATTTGCCTACACTCGTGCACGTTTACGAACACATAATGGGTAATATTCCACCGATATTACACATCATAACTCGAAATAACACTTGTTTGGAAAATTAAACAAAATCAAACTGTATCACTTTTCACTTAACCAAAAGTCCGCTACATGCTACACGAGAGGACCGTTCACATAATTATAAAATATCTTTGAAAGAGGTTTAATTTTCAGGTGGTCTCGTTTCGCATCAAGTTCTCTCCTTCGTTTGTTTTCAAATGTGTATACATTTTGCTGCACTGATCACCTCCAATCCAAACGGATAATATATTATCCTAAGTAGAAAGTTTGTGAGGATGGATGGATGGATAGATATTACTCAATCAAGCAAAATCTACTGAATTGCCATTGATAAAATTATATACGGCTAATGTTTCATCACTTATCCAGCTGCGACTAGTTTGCTCTACATAGCCTGGTGGCGCCTAAGGTGGGATAATAGGGTAAGTATATACACATTGGTCAAGCTGGCTAAAACTCCGATGGTTCAGATCTCTACGCATAGGCAGCGCGCCATTTGCTTGTCCGCGCATATGCTTACCTTTCCAATGGTCTTCTCCGAGCTGCCCTGACCGTACCACGGAGCGGTCTCTAGGTAGTTGACACCGCTCCTCAGTGTTTCCCTTATCAATTCTAGGAATTGTTCCTCTTCAAATGACCTGGAATTAAAATCTGTACTAACACAAACAAAACAGTGACAGGCAAAATTATAGGTATTGTTGGGTAATATAGGCAGTCGTGGCGCTTATCATCAGACGAACGTCATATGAGTGATGAAGTGATGAGCGTCTCATCACTCAGTTCTATTTAAAAAAATCGATTATTCGAAGAGTTTGTACAACTCTAGATTCAACAGATAAGCAAACCCAGATTTTTTTATTTACTTACCTGTATACATGCAGGTGATTTTTGAATAGGTATCCCTATGGCAACTACCTACCCTAACCGTTAAAGATCGTGGAAACGAATTCTGTTGCTGCTAGAGAACAAAAAAATGTATCGGCAAACATTGCAAAAGTTACCTAGGTATAGCAACTTTTTTCTATTTTTACCTTGTATATGTTATAGTTAAAGTTGATAATATAAGATTTGTATGTAATTGCATGTAAATTGTAATGTATCACTTTAGCAAAAAATTACCCATAGCTCATAGGTACAATAAATTAAAAATATAGGATTGATAAATATCGAGATAAGGGCTATAGTGGTTCTAGTCAGCATCAAGATACACCTAGTTTATTGACAGGTTGGTGAAACCGCTATAAGTAACCTACAGTATCCAAATTGGTGTCGATTCTTTTTGATTGGTGGCTAGTAAAAGAGCTGCTATAACCACACGGTGCATACCTATCAGTGTTGCAAGCGCATGACATACGCTTAACAAGGCTGGCAACGGCTGACAACAATGGACTGTCAAATAGTCCGCAGCGCCACGCAGCGCGCAGACGCTTGTTTAAAGAGGTACTATATAATAGCGGTCAGTAAGACTATAAATAACATCCAATCACCTACCCATAGATGTTGCTGAACGCTGCTCCTCCTAGACTGATGTGGGACAGCTTTAGATCCGTGCTTCCCAAAACATTGTACCTCATTTTAGCAATCTTATAAAACTTTGTTTAGAAATTATTAACTGTAACTTTAATTTGGCACGCGTTCGTCTGATTCCTCGTATTGGTCGCGACTGTTTGAGCGAACGACTTAGGTAGGTAATGATAAGCTCGGAGCATTTTATTGACATTCATTTTATTTTAATTCTGTGGTACAATGTGTGTGTACCTATTTATCATGTATCTGTTATGGACGAAGTGATTAATAGGGCATTATGAATAATGCCCAATGTGAGAGGGCATGTGATAACAACTATTTGAACAATCAAATTGACCGGGCATTATTTGAAATGCCCGTCACCAATGGGGCAGAATAATTAAAACCAGGTTTTATCTACTGTAATACTATGTTTTGATGAACCACGAATGTTATTTCTTTACATTTTTGGTATAATTTTTAACAAATGATGTTTTGTTTAATATAGTGTCGTTTTAGTAACTAGTTCAGGGCAAAGTCATACATAGGTACGACGACGAGCGAAGCGAGGAGGGTTAGGTTACTGGTGCACCCATTGATATCAATGGGTGCACTAATACGCGCGAGCCGAGCGAACGTAGCGAGCGTGCCGCGGCAGCGGCCGGCGCGGCGATGCGCTAGAAGAATATCGCACATAAATATGACTTTGGCTTATAATATATAAATAAGGAAGTTTAAATTATAATTATTTACTTTGCCTGAAGTAGCTTGTCTATTCATCACTTTGTCCATTACCTATAATATGATATCTGAAGTTAATGAGTTTAGTAAGTACATAAGTACCTAGGATTTCCTAAGTTCTTTATATATCTTTAGAACGAGTAGTAGTTATTGAAAATCAGCGAACAGTGGCGTCGGATAGAAGAATTTTAACCGACTTCAAAAAAGGAGGAGGTTCTCAATTCGATTGTATGTTTTTGTTTATGTTTGTTACCTCCGAACTTCATCATTTATAAACTCAGATAAAGTTTTGGCTGTCTACTCGAAGTTTATAAACCGATTTGGAAAATTATTTTTGCGTTGGGTTCAGTATAGCTACGAAGAAGTCCCATATTCATTACCCTATCATCGATATTTGACCTTGGACTTCGAAGATACATTGAAGTCAGTTATTTATTGTTAAAATGTATACTTGTTATTTTATGTAACCTGATACCACAGAATACAAAAGCTGATACCCGCGACTCCGTCCGTGTAAAATTCGGTTTATATTGTAGTTGTATCCTAAGAAACTGTGCGTTCTTCCGGGATAAAAAGTCTACAAATATTTATTAAAAATGGCTTTCAATAACCATAAAATACGATGAAGACATGGCAATTCGCCTCATGTCTCACGTCTATAAAAAGTAGGTAGGTACTACTAGGTAGGTACCTACCTATTTAAGTAATTATAATACGTATATGTATTTATCTCACTACCACTCATAACCAAATCTAGATGCTAACGATTATGCGAAGTGGAAGATAAGGAATACAATACAATACTGGCTGAGACAATAAACAGAAGAGGACGGGACTGTGAGCATGAAGTGTTGGAGCAACGTAAACGGAGTAACTAGGTAGGTGCGCGTCAGAATACGAAACTGTGTTTGACACTTCGAACTAACTTATAGCACAGAATACTTAATATTAAATTAGGTTTAGAGAATGCGGAGAAGAGCTTAGAATTAGGCCTGTTCTATTTTAACCTAAGCCTGTGTCTTTGACCAATCAGAAATTAATTACGTTATTGGATGACTGAACTATTTTACTGGCTATTAGGATTATTCAAGTTCTAGGATTTTTTAAAGATTCCAATAGAATAACCTTTTAAAAAATGTACTACTAATGCTACACTTCTGTGTTAAAGCTACCAAATTAGAAGTTTATTGTCGACTGGTAACACAAAGTAATGTCAAAATGGACTGACACATCATGACATTTTTGTAAGAGCGTTCAAAACCTGTAAATTTATTACACCGTGGTGAGCTAACTTTATTTAAAATAAAAATACTATAAGTAAACTCTTACCAATTTGCATCGTACTGGATCAGTAAAGGCGATATAAAAATAAATATTTATGTAGTTATTATTTAGATTTTTGTACGTCAAAAACTTGAATTAGTTACATAAGCAATACCAGCGGAATTTCCTAACATCCATTATGATGCTCCATGTTGTAAGTAGAGGTAGGTACTCCATTTTATTACATCTAATAAAAAGCAATTTAAATAAAATTATTGGTTCAGTCATGTGAGAATGACATGCAAATTATGTTGAGATTGAACGTGTGTCAATACTAACGAACGAAACTGTTAGGTAGGTACCGAACACTTGATCATGAGACTATATTATTATTATTACATAGCATCTTGGCGCATGTGGGATCACAATCAATAGGTATTAGGAAAATTTGTTTAGTAACACCACCGTAATTTCATTCCATTCCTGACATGACATTTTACTTTTCAAGTATGAAAGGGCGGCGAAATGACATCCAAAACAGGTTTTGGAACGCAATCTTTAGCTTAAAATGTTACCAGTATAAAATACAATCTGAACACAGTAGTTTTCCATATGTTTGAAAGTGTATAATTTGTTATAATATGCATTTAGAACGCTTTATAAATAATTGTATATATTTTATACATATCTCATACGTTATTTTCAAAGATTTTTCATTAGTTTTTACAATCGTACTATGGACCGAGTGTCGATCAGCAGTTCAGCAAGGGTATCCCTAACAAGACGCAGATTCAATCGGTATCGCGTTGCGGTGCGGTACGGTGAGTGTATCACTTGCCTCCGTGTTTCATCTCTCGGACTTTTCAAAGGTTTAATTTGTACTTTAAAAACTGTGAACGAATATTAAAATTACGTGTTTTTGTGGGACATAAAATGTGAAAATTGTTCGTGGATAAATCCTGTACACATAAATCGTGAGTATTTAATTTATTTCGATGAGTCTCTTCTATCCTCGTTGTTTACATGTTTACGTAAAGTTTATTCAGAGATCACTGGATATTTTTGAGACGACGCCTTTTGATTTTTATTGAGGTTGGCCTAATTTAGGGCAGATAACTAGGACATATTCTAATATAAACCAGGTATTGAATATATTCTTAAAAATGACGCCATAGTTGAGGAATGTCGGAAGGTTATTTTTTTGGGTAAGTGTAAGTGTCTAATTTTTTTTTTATGATTTGTATCATCAAAGTAATATTTTGTTTTTTACTTAGAAGTTGTTAACTTTAGTTTTATCGCTAAGTAATTTGAATTTATTAGTGTTGGTATACACAAAATTAAATAGTTAGAGTACTACAATGTTACGTATTGATTTTATTTTAATGTAATTATTATGTATAAATTTAATAAGTTGCATGATAGGTAAATTAATTTTTTTAACAATTAAGATAAGCCTTAACGGCTTATCTTAATTTTTTCAAATATTTAGATTGTCATCTAGCTTCTTAAAGTAATCTTATTTAAATTTACTAAATCCTTTTTTAATTTAGAAACTTTGTCAAAATCGGATTTCTTGTGAATTTACACACAAACAAAAAAGTGATGAAGCAGGGCATGCTTCATCTCTTTTTTGTTTGTGTGTCAAAGCACCCCAAACTTGAAAAAAAAGGTTGTACTTACATATTTTAATATATTTTGTGGAACTAAACCAGTTCAGCTTTCTTTTGTACTATTGCAAACAAGCAAGATATTATATATATAGATATTTTTTTGTAGTTAAATGATTAAATGATGGGTAAAGGACTATTTCTTAAGTGTGCCGGGCTTCATACCTGGAGGTATGAAACCCATAGAATTAGGAAATAATTATCAAAGTATTATGAATTCCATTAATTCCTACACTTACTGTAAATTAATATTCTTGGTTCAAATCATAAGAAAAAAATGTTATTGATAAGTAAATGTTTAATAATAGGCGGGTCCTTCCTAGTTGTGTATAAAAAACTTACTACTTATGCCACTTAATAATATATAAATATTTTTATAGGCATGAAATATTAAACCTGTCATTAAAATACCATTATCAAAGATTTTTGGAAGAAAATTAAAAATATAATACAACCACGGGGGGGACTTAAACCCACATCACAAGGCGCAGGAAGGCGGTTTTGGTGAAAGTCTTCTTTCCAAAAATTTTAAATTATATAGATTAACTATGTAGGTACTTACCTAGAGTTTGTGAACAACTGGGCACCATCCTGTGTCCACATTAAGTAGACCAACAAACGGCAGCGTATTTTACGATTTTAGGTATCATTGGCTACTATCTTATCTTATGTTGAGCGACGGTATGGCCGAAGAAGGAGCACATAAATCTAAAAGAAAATTGGCAGTTGAGGGCCTGCTCAGACCCGTCTTCCTGATGGTTCACCGAACACCCCAAAACACGACTAGGTCGCAGCGCTTTCGCTCGGTTATCCTACGGATTAACTTGTTTTTGTATGAAAATTGACACTTTAACACGCAATATCACGTTTTTATTTTTATGATGAAATGGGCTTACGTTTGACAACAACTCACCTGCACCCTTAGCATGGACCGCAGACAAAAAATGTATCTCCTGTTTATATCCCCTTTTTGTTTAACGAAAGTGGATAAAACAGGGGATAAATTGTTTTGTCTCCGGTCCGTGCTAAGGGGGCTGATGGTAAGCGTAGTTGCGGTCTAAGGTGGAGCACGTTTGCCTATGAGGTGCCTATTCACTATTGTCTTAAAGAGACTCAGGCTGTGTATGGAAAGAAATAAGGATTCCGGTAGAGAATTTCGCTCCTTAGCAGTACGTATAATGAAAGAGAGTGAAGCGTTTTGCGCGGATTGGTGGTATGTGCACAACGTAACTTAAGACTTTCGCGATTCGAAAACATAGTTTATGATATTCTCTTCATCTCTCGTGTGGGTGTGTGGCCAATCCTGGTGTCGGAGTCTTTAGACCACCCGTAGGCCTCCGACATGGTCTAACGACTGTTGTCCTAAGACAACAATACTAATACTGACGTCCCGCTCGCGAACTAGTCGAAACTGTGTTTCAAGAGCCAGTGGCTTCTCCCAGTTTATAAAGTTATGTTTATTTATTTATTTATAGCCTGTGTCAGATTCCAAAGATATGTTTACAAAATGTCAATGTTCGTATTAGTCCGAATTAAATTGGAAAAGTTGCCCGGACATTGGGAAATTCGGGAAAACTGATAAAGTCAGTCGGGTCAGCTAGTAGGTAATATAATCAACAACGGTCACTTCGTGCCGTCTGGCACCTGTCCCTCGATATTTATTCTGCGGTTCAATTAGCAATAATCAGCGCGATGTGATCAATAAACATTTGGGTCTCCCATAGTTATTGGCACTGATTGAACGTTGATTCGTCCGGCTCGCACGTATCGCTAGAATAATTTCTCGTAAAAAAGTCTGTAGCATTAATTGTACTCTATAGAGTGTAAGAAAATAAACTAATTCCAAAAATCTTAAGCACGTTTAGGAGTAACGAAATACTAAAAAAATACCATAGCATGGTACAGCACGGTACAGCCGTTTCAGGCACCTACCTAGTACCTAATCAAATCGACCTAATCGTATTTAATTAATTCAAGACAGTTCAATTTAATACAATAGTTGAGTTTCCGTTGATTTTTAAAATACCTTCATCTCTTCACATCTTTCTACTAAGTATCTAACCTTATACGATTATAAAAAAGAAACCTGGTGAATTTCAGGAAGCAAAATGCATTAATTTCTTAACTCCGGCTTCCGTTATCCTCAGGTACAAGATGCGGACTCGACTGCCCCGCTGCCGGCCGCTGTCCACCCGGCTTTTTGCCATCATCTTGCTGCTGCTTGGCTTCTGCGCCTATTGCTACTACTACACCACTCCCTCCTTCCCGAATAAACCAGGTCAGTATCTCAATCCTGCGCACCTTTCAGAAGAATGGACGAGTGGAATATAAACTTGACAGTTTTATTTTGCTGCCGGCAATGCTCCAGGCCATTTTACCAAGTTTACACAGTTAGTACAGTCACGCATCATAGTTCCAAAATATCTAAACGTAATATAAAGGTTTTATAGTTTTAAACACTTTGGAACCATGATAATATTATTAAAAATTCTGAAGTAAATATTGTCTCTTGAATCTAAAAACTTCCAAGTGTTGACCAATCGAACTAAAGAAATCCAATAGAATTTATGCTAAGAGCCTTTTAACCCTCGGGCTATGTACAAAAGGTTCTAAGAGAATAGTCCTCTTGTCTAAATAGTCTGTCTGAGACGAAAAAATATAATCCTTAGCTGTTGAGAAAGCACTAAACTAATTACTAAACAAAATAACCCTGAGGCAACGCAACGGAAATTCCGTAGAGAAACTAGAAAAACACTAGACAGAAGTAGTACAGGAGTAATAAACCTCGAGGCAACGCGGCTAGACCTTGGCAGACTGCTTCCTAATTATGAAAGACAATTCTAGTAAAGACAATACAAGGCTAATTGCTAGAGGGACTGGCGAGCACTTTCCTTAATGTTCTTACCTGTACCATAACACGACCTGTCCATAAGAAGCAACTGCCAGCGACGTCAAAACGAGATAAATTCAACCCTGGCACCACAAACGAAAATTCACTGGACCATTGAAGTTGATTGAATTTACTTTACTCTTTTATAGTTACTGTTCTCTAAACTCGTTTATATTTGTTTGTGCATTGCGTTCCTTTTTCTACCGTAGTCGAGTCTCTTTGATAGTCCCACATGTGCACATGAGATAAAATCGGGATAAAGAAAAAGTCGGTTCAGGAAATAAACTGAACAAACTAAAAATTCAAGTGCAACTGAGTCGTTGCATTCTAAATCCTTATCCAGAACTGTTTTAGTAACGTTACAGGATATATTACCTCGAACAAGTTTACAAAAACTTGTCATCAACTATCTAGTGATATTTTTCTCTTGTACAAGAGTTATTAGTACAACTTGTATCTGGATATGCGCATACTTTTGATTCAAATAAAAAACGTAATGGATATTCCGCACATCCTCCGCACATGTATTAATAAAACACAAGTAAAACCTAGCTCAATTTAATGAAAAAGGTAGCATTGAACAGCAGTGAGGGGATCGCTGTAATCAGAGAGCCACTTTGCTTCTCGTTATAGGATCAAAAAGATCAAAAACAAACCGTAAATCCCTCAAAAATGAACTGCGACACATTTTTAATTTCAGTTTATTTTTTGTACACAACCGTTGAGCCGGACTTGCAATTTCAAAAGCTCTTTATTTATGACAGACACACTTATTATCACTGTCAATGTATCATCATGACTATACCACCAATCGGAATAAGAACTCAGAATATACGGCAAGAAACTGAGGCCTTATTTTTTTAGAGCTCTTTACAATTTGTTGGTTTTCTACAATGTTAAGTTTTAAGACTTAAATAATCAGGAAGAAAAATAATTATATCGTTTGGTCAGGAATCGAACCCACATATCTTTTTTCCAGATTATTCAAAATTTTAAGGTTTTCGCCAAGCATGCGCTAATGCATCCAATATCAAAGTTTATGTATCACACTTGAAGTCAATAATAAACATTATTCTGTGCATCAGAGCAGCGGGTTTTCTAACGTTTACGCACACGTCTACTTAACCGGTATGCGTAAAGTTCGATATCGCACAGTCACGAGCGGCGCGATGAAAGCTTGATAGCGCTCTCATGTGAGTCATGTGACCATGTGAGCAGTGCGAAGGGTCACGCCTTGTAGCTACTGGCGGCCCTCGCAGCACCCGGCGATCGCCCCAATCGCATCCAAAGGGTCGGGCGGATGATGGGTTTTTTCGCATCAACAATTTGATATCTCACGAATATAAATGTTGTCGATTGAATTGAAACTGTTTCGTAGTTCCGTTTGAGCTCGTAAGCGGGTGCAGTTTTGAAAGCTTTTTGATCGATAAACGATGTCAAACTCAGTTAAAAACTTTATCAATCTGACATGAGTTAAATAAACCTACCAGAAATAAAGTATGAGCCAGTGGAGTGTAGCCGGGCGTGTAGGAATCTAAATGAATAGTAAGTTAGTTAAGTTTTGACTACTTAATACACCTCATACCTCACCTAATACAGCATCAAACTACCGTAACATCAATGTCAAACTCTATAGTCAATCGATAAAGCACCGGACTTTTAACTTTGCAATAGAAATCATGGAATAAATACAGAGCGTTTGCAGCAATCTTTGCAGACTTGCAGCACATTATTTCCTACGATTATAAAAGTGAATACTAATAGGTACGTCGGACATAGACTAGACATTTTTAGAAGCTACTTGAAAGCAATAGGTAATAAATTATATTAATTGAATTTTAATTGAGTTCATTACTACAATTATTTTGGCTGGGTATTATGTGAGACTGGACGATCATTAGTCGGTTCCTGTTTCTTTGTTAAATCGAAACACATTTTTGCAAAATAAAGATAGCCTATCTAAGTATATGTATAAAGTACTATATAACATAACAATACCGAAACTTCGCGGCCTTGTTTTATACCGCTACTTAAACCTACCAACTCTATCAAACTTTAAATAATTTCGTATAATTTAGCAGAGTAGATTCTGCAAATGTTCGTAATTGGTCGAATATTCGTCCAATCAGACTGTGCAGCGTCCCGCCTAATGCTCTCGTGGTCCAAATTGGTACTCAATAACTAAACATCCGACTTAGGGCAACTTAGGGCCCTTTGCAAGTGTTCATCGTACTGTAAATTGTAACATAGAACGGCATCGCATATCCGTGAGTAACTCAAAACTACCGACTCTAAATGAATAACACCAGAATATCGGAGAATCAGAGATACAGTAAGCCATGATCGATTTATGGTTTACATTCCTCCTGTTCAAATACTATCATAACACGAACGGTCAAAGACTGGAATTCTCTGCAGGCATTTGTGTTCTTGGATAACTACAATCTGAGTGTCTTTAAGACTACAATGAACAGGTTTCTTCGTGCGTGATACATCTTCGGCTTTCGACTATCGAAAAATATTGAGTTTTGTATCATCAATATTTTTCTTCGGTACTAGGTAGTAGGTATTTATGGTAAAGTTTTAGTGTAATTCGCCTTTCAGATTGTTGTGATTCATGTAATGTAATGTAATTTTTATTTAACTATGTAAGTAACCTGTATGACGGAATCGACGCGTGTTTGTAAAACAAGTAAAATATAATTTCACTTGTTACATAACTAAATTAATACATATGTCGAGGTAATTATACTTATAAATAGTAATGTAGGTAGGTACATATATGTGAAAGATAATTTGATTACCTTCCTTTTTGTAAAAACGCCAGTACGCATTAATTTTGGGGAACAATTTGGCTCACAGAGCGTCTGTACCCGAGTGTTTCGCCACAAACACACACTAGCCTTATTTCAATTTTAATTATTATGAGACTACTCACGTTTCCAGTAATAAATCCATACAATTTAATACAAATCTCCGACTCAATGAGGCTTTTGCAATCTAGCTGGAAGCAATTACATAATATGATGGATCTTGCTGAGTGTAACCTATTGGCAGAACTAATTATGCCTGTGGCACAAAGCTCTGCTTGAACACTGATTGGCGGCGCTGCTTTGACAAGACGTATTAAGAGTTATTCAAGGATAAAAAGCGACAGCGTTACTTCCTTTGAACTAATATGCAATATGCATAGATATTGGTTTGTTCCAACTTTGACCGTGATCTTTGACCTCCTTGTTTGAGCATATCCAGCCTGGTGTAAACTATTGTTGAGTTGCTGTTGAATGAAGAGAATAAAAATTATTTTAATGCTTTTGTATATCATAAAAACAAAATATAATAACTACACAAAATCCCTTACTATGGTGGTACAATGGACGGTCTTATCGCTTAAAGCAATCTCTTCCAAACTACCTTAGGATGGGTAGTATCGAAATCGTTGTCAATCTTTCTTTGTGGTTGTGCTTGTAGCCGAAGTCGTTTCGGAGTTTATAGACCACCAGAAGGCCTCCGACATGGCCTAACGACTGTTGTCGGCCGACGGCTTACATGCCTTCTGGAGCAGGGTAGTGCTGTTTACCCTTAATAGATCTATGTTTGGCCACTATCTCGCCTGATGTGAAGCGATGATGTGGCCTAAGATGGAGCACATAGAGCGGCTCTGCTCAGACCCGTCTCCCCGATGGTTCACCGAACATCATCCCGAAACACGACTAGGTCGCTTGACGACATGGCTTTGTTCGGTGGTGGTAAAATTACAACCACGGCCAGAGCCTACCACTCCAAAGCGCGTAAGCGGGTTTCATCACGATGTTTTCCTTCACCGTTTTAGAGCGAGCGTGCAAAATCTGCACTTAACTATAAGTCATTGGTGCAGGGCCGAGTCGGGATTCGAACCCAGTTGCGTCTGATCGAAAGGCGCATGAGTACCCGCTGAGCCACACTCGCTCTAAAATAAGTGCTTAAATGTATATAACACATAAATGGTCATCCATGCAAGTGGTGCCCGGGCAAACGTTGCAACCTAACATATCCGATACGAACTAGACGAGCGACGCTACGAATGCTAAGTCTGTAGTCGATATTGCAGCTAGACCAATCATAGCAAGGTCTTGGCCGGACTTCGGCTCCCTCGGCTAGTGATAGGTTGATTAGAGCAATCATCGTGTTGTGGCGACAGCTCGTCTTCCTGGTTATGTGTTGACGCGCTGGTTGCATGTCTATGCAAGGAAAGTTCAAGGTTACTCTGATGATAGAGGTTTGTACAAACAAAAATATTACGTTTATTGATAGTGCTTGTGTTATCATTAGAACATGTTGCTAAATGTAATATTGGACTTGTTTGGTTGATCAATATGTGAACATTGACGACAGATGACAAAGAATCGTCCCCGTAAGACGATATAAACAGGATAGACGAAATTGCTTACTCGAGCAGTTGGCTCGGTGGCCCCGTGGCCCAGTAGTTAAGGCGTCGGGACGGTATTCCGAAGACGTAGGTTCACATCATAGCGAGACGAGCTGGATACATTTTTGTTAGATTGGCCCATTCTATCTCAAGACCGCGAGAAATGGAAGGAAAGTAGGGAGGCCTTTGCCCTGCAGTAGGACGATATAGGCTGAATATAATATAAAGTTAAAGTCAAATATCATTTATTAAATAGACACAAAAGTGCACCGTTAAAGGTCATAAACACATGATATAAATAAAATATGTTAAAAATTGTAACTTATGTTAACATGTCTTTGAAAAAAGGTAAGTATGTTTACCCATTTCTTTCTTATACTCATATTGAAGTCTGAGTGCTGAAAAGAAATGCGAAAACTGACTCTACTAGTGCTTCGGAAATAGGCCCGCTAGAGAAGATAGCACCAAGAAACTCTGCGGGGATGTCTTTTTTCAGCTCTTTTAAAATGTCTCGAAAATAACAATGAACAATTACGTATATTATGATTATTTATTGCTTCCATAAGTAGTACAAGGAGTAATTTGGTAAACGTACAAAGTCTGATATGGACCCCGTCGGGCACAGCAACATTAAAAGAGACTCCTCTCTTCTACGCAGTTATTGTCATTTTAAAGACAATGGTTGATAAATTGTATATTTTTTTGTTTTACGTATTATGTGATGGTGTTATATAGCGCTGATATTTAGCGTATAACGTTAGCGTGGCCAAGAAAGTTAAGATATAATTTTATGACTCATAAATTATTTTAATTAAAGTATCGGCCAGATGGTTAATATATTGTATCGGCGCAGCTGAATACAGTTACAATAAATGCCATCATCCCGAGTCGATATTATCTACTGTACAATTTTATTGTAAATATACCTAAATACATGCCCTACTGAACGAGGCCTGGCGCAAATTCGTATACCTACCTACCTATAAATTTCACACGGAACCGCGCTACCCGTTCTCTGCTTGTTTCACATATTTTTAAAAGACTCGTGAGCTGGGTACCTAACCTACCTAAGAAAACAATACAAGCAGATCTCCACACAGCAGGGTTATTTAAGATTTTCCGGACTGCACTTGACCTCTCTGAAAGCAGCACACGGATCATACGTTATTGCAGGCTAATTCCAGCCAGTTTCCAGCTCTACCTGGACTGCAGTAATGTTAAATTTAAGTAGGGCATCGTGAGGAAACCGGACAAAAGTTCAAAGACATGTGGATGTGGCATCTACCAACCCGCACTCGGCTAATGGCCCTTTGCATCTCTCTATGAGAGAAGGCCCGTGTCCCAGCAGTTCAAACGTATTGGGCTGATGATGATAATGAAATAACAATTTGAAGCTGTACTCAAATGCAATACATTTTTAGTGATTTCACGTCTGAAAATGAAAGATTCTTGACGTGCCGCAAAAAAACGTGCCTCTGGCTGTCCAAAAGAAAAGAGCATCGGGGCTTTCGGAACTAAGGAGACTACCTCTCCATGAAATGGAAAACTTCAGGAAAAACTGACAACGTCAGTCGGGTCAGCTAGTACTAAATATTATAATATACTATACTACTGTGTGTACTTGTTGTAGCTGTTTGTTAATTCTAAAGTGTGGAACGTTATAATTATCTTTTTTTTTCACGATCTTCTATGCTTAACCGTGGGCTAGATGCGCCTAGCCCTATTTTCTTAAATCTCAGTATTGTGGTATTGGTCTCTCATTCATACTATGGACTGCACACTCTTAAAATTCGTAATAACCAGGAAGCAGGAGGGCAGTAGGCACCGACGCCTGGAACAAGCCTCTTACCTGAAATAAAATTTGTCATAAAAGTTGCCACACTGTATATAAACACTAACTGAAGTATGAGGAATAGCGTGAAAGAGCGTTAGAAAAATAGTCATAATATATTAGATTCTATACGTGTGTGCTATTGTGGATGAATATCAAATTCCACAAATTACCCTTTCTATGTAGGTATTCATTTTGTAGAAAGACACTTCTCGTACTCGTAGTGCGAGTGTCGATATATTGCTGCAAATGTATCAGAATTCCCTAACAAACCGTTTCATATCAGCCTCGGACCAGTAACGAAGTTAAGCCGAACTGTAGTGCTGCATTGCGTTTTCAATTGTTAAACAAGGAATTGTTGATTTACAGGCTTAAAAAATAGGAGCGGTATTCGGTCTGTGCCAGAACAATAGCTGGCCGACAACAGATAGTTCAACCACTATTATATAGTTGTAGACACTTCGTTAATTGTGTTAACACGTAAAGCCGCGTACCAACTACACCGCTACATGTCGGCGCCAGCGGTACGGTCATTTGGCAGCTGGAGCGTTCACATCTATGTTGTCATTTAGTCACTAATAATTATCACCGAGAAGGAAATATTAGCTGCTTTTATGATTTGTGAGTCGCGAAATCGAATATTTAGGACACGTCCAAGAAGTCCAAGCCCCAATAAAAGTCGCACGATGGCAAATGAATCGTCGTTCGACACCAACGAATTGACGTAATGAACATGTAATTTTATCGCATCGCAAAACTTGGCGAGATTATTTCTGCATGACTTTTTGCATCATCATATTTCAGATTCTTATGTGTTATTAGTACTAAAATATACAATATCTTGCCTCTGACTTAATCCGTTAGAAGCGTTTCACCTCTAAGAGTCCTTTCTCTGGATGTTCAATATTAGGTACTGCTTTCCCTTTGACCATAGACAGGCATTCACAGACTGTCGCTCAGCGAACTATGCTCGGGATTTCATTAAAGGATCGAATTCAAATGATCTGGCAAAGAACCAGAGTAACCGACATAGCTCAAAGACCAAGCAAGCTGAAGCGACAATGGGCTGGCCACATCTGTGGAATAATCAATAACCAATAGAGTAACCGGGTTCTAGAGAGGAGACCATGATTAGGTAAATGGAGTATAGGACGCCTCCAGCTAGATGGAGCGACGACCTGCGCGAAGTACCTGGAAGCAATTTAATTAGGGAAGCCGAAGATCGGGCTCAGTGGCGTGCATTGCTTATGTCTAGCGGTGAACTAATACGAGCTGTTGATGATGTGGCGGTTGATTTCTTTCATGCTGGCTCTAATGCTTCTTTACTTTGATCTCTTTACGTTTTTAACTGTCGAGACTGCGCCTAACCACGCATGCAATGTTATTACTGCCTAGAAACTTTACTGAGCGTATCTAAACACAGTTGACTACATAAAAATAGTCTACACGCTAAGATAGCACGCTATTACGATTTATAATGAAATAAACGCTTATTAAATCTCTACTTTATACCAAGAAAACGTCGCACGTATCGCGGAGTAGCTACATAGAAAGAAGTGTTGCTAGGTTTGAAATACATCCATTCGCTCATCTCCTTAACCAGTTTTGTTTTTGCTTTTGTACTTTTTGCAACTTAGTCGCTCACTTAATTTTCTAATTTTTGGTGAAAGTAATTCTGTGCTATAAGCCGAAGGGAGTCTTTACGGAGCTGCCTCCTGGCGCAGCGGACGTCTTCATATTTTTTTTATTGGTTAAAAGTATTTCCACAAAGATTATGTGTTTTAGAACTGTTAGCAGTTGAGATATTTCTACTTTAAAACACAAAGTAGTTTATTATGTGTGTACCTAAGAGGTTACCTATTAATAAAGTGCTTCCTACGGAGACGATATTCGAGCTGCCAAAAACGGAACAACTGAGGGATAAGCCCTGAATATTTAATATGCTCATGAACAAGTGAGCAGAATGAAACTGAATTTGAGACGGGATTTACTTATTTTTAAACATGAAGCGGAAAGCATTCATTTATTTAACAGTCGTAACGGCTCTAAGTGTATAATACGGTTGCGATATATTATGAACCTGGCTTATACTATACTTTCCAGTGTCAAAGATCTTAAAGGGATCTCAAAAGCTATTTATAGACCGATATAAGTAGATTTTTAAGATCGCTCTGACTTAGCCACTCACCTATAATTTGACAAGCACAGCGCTGCTAAGAGCTAAGAGGACGTCACTATGATAACTTCGTCTTAGTAGTCTTCGCTACTTATCTCTTAGGCTTGAGATAAGAACTTTAAACTGCCATTTTCGTTCCGCCTTTTTTAGAAAAACTTGATTAACACGTGACTCGTAAGGCGTGGTTTATACAGAAGCCACGGACGGTAGTGCGGACAACGCTACGAGGCGTAGCGTCCACTGCCACCCACCGCCTCTAAATATTTTCCATCGCTTCGCTTCTATATATTTTGTATAAAAGTACCTTGAAGAGGCGCCGCACCTCGTCTGCGTCAGTGGTCGCTTCTGTATAAACCACGTATAACCACGCTTAGGCGTTGGTTTATAAAGTAAGTCTTGGCCTTAGTTCGTTCCGTTTTACGTGATAATGACAGCACCTGTATGACACAAAGGTTTGGAACCATAATTGGGTGCCTTTGGTTTGAAGCTAGCATATTCACCAAGAGCACAATACTGGCATAGGCACGAGCATTAGTTAATTGGTTTTAGAACCAATCAGTACGAGTAACTAATGTTCGTGGCTTGCATAAAATAATAATCTTGAACGTAGAAGCTAGTAGGTATATAGCAAGATCTCGCATTTGCACCATCCACTAAGGACTTATATTACATACTTTTGTATTACATGTTTCCAGTTGTCAGAGTTAGTATAGTATATTTCGTTACAAAACGCTAGGTAAGTAAGTACATGTTTTCCAACCATATTTAACACAAATATAAGAAGTTCCTGCGCTTTTCTAACCACAACCTCGCCACATACTTTTACTTACTTTCTATTTATGTAACACTACGGGAATTACTTTCTCAGGAGTATTACTTGTAAGACTACTAAGAAGGATATCATTTGCAGTATACATATGTACTTTTCTGGGAAGAAAATAGTGTTTTAATGACTACACATAAACCAAAGTTACAAAATATATTTCTTGTGTATTATGCTTTTTGCTGACAATAATTGGAGTAAATAACGGATAATATCATAAACACATTTGGTCAAGTCGTTGAAAACACATAAATTGCTAAACGACGCTTTTTAAAAACCAAAGCTTTAGGTAAGAAATAGACAGTCAAGCACAAGAAAATCAACATAAAAAGATTGAAGTTAGTCGAATAAGTCTAAGCACGATTCCTTCTTCTAGGTTCAATTAATGGACGAAATACCGAACACCGACAAAAGTAAAGTCGCCTTAGAGAAATCCAATTAAAACCAAACGCCACAATCAACAAGAGCCGTAAAACCGTAAAAGGAATAACGTCGTCTATAATTGCGTGTGTAACACGAGCGGATAGCTTGAAACGAGTAAAGAAAACACGTGAAGGAGTATATACTAATACCAACAAAGTAGGATTGATTTGCTGATATTTAAACGTTTTTATTGTGTACTTTACTTAGCTAACGGACTTGCACTATTAAGTTTTCTGTGCCAGTTTTCGCCGGAGATGACGGAGATGTTCTTACATTCACGCGGTAGTTTCGCGTTAAAATCATCTTTCATGACCACCTAGTAGTGAAACCAAGCCTACGTGCCATAGTTTTAATTTGTCTACACTGTACTAAAATATAAGGATAGCTGTCGGTATATCGTGAGACCACTATTCTGCCTAGAGATACCAATCAACACAAGTCTACGCTGTTTGGTATTTTAATACCTCAAGAGGTAAAGATCTTTTAAGGCGAGATGAAACGAGAAAGACAGAGAGTATGGGAAAGTATATTCCCAACGTAAAAAACGAGTTAACTTTTATAAATTCGCAAACTTGCTTCTTCTTGAGCCGGTTTCGAGTTACGAGTCCAATTGCATCAATGTCGAGGTCGCGGTAGCTCGCCTCGGGTGACCCACGTCGAGCGGCGCGGCGCCGCGCCGACGCGACGTGATAACTTGTTTGACAACTCCCACTGACTAATTGGACTTCAATGTAGACCCAACTTTGTGAAAAAATTTCGATGATCAAGTTGCATAATTATATTATAATTCCTTGTTCTCCATAGCGATTAAAACTTATTTATTATACGTATACCTTTGAAAGTAAATAGTGATATTTGTTGAAAGATTGGTTCCATTTTGATTATGAGCTCATAGTTTATCATTTTTCTTTAGAGATAGAAATAATATTTTTTTAATAATGTTATGACGCTACTCGTTACGAGTACCTATAAATACGATGTATCGGTATGAAACGAGGAAGTGACACTGTCGAATTTATACCGTGTCGGCACAATCGCAGCCGGACGCCGGCCGCCGCACCGGCCACTCGTGTAGATTCATTTACACAATACGAATTCTCTGTCTGCAGAAACACAATTTACTATCCCACCCCAATACCCTAACCTCCCTACGAAAAACAAACGAACCCAATTCTACTCAAGTCATATTTACATATGCCCATAAAAATTGGAATCCCCGTCAAAATACGTTATCTGGCACAAGTCCAAATCAGATATCACGAATAATAATTTTGATTCATAGTGTGTAGTCGACTAGAGTTAATTTTCAATATTCTTGTTATTTATACAGATACTTAAATATTTATAAAAAGCAAACACCACTGATTGAAACACAAGTGTCTCTATGATGGTAGGTGCTCGTTAAGAAACGATTTTCCGGTATCCTTTCGGGGAGACAGAGGGATGAGGTAGAAACCGAAATGTGGTGATATTTGTTAAACAAACGCTATCGTAACATACGACAATCCTCGTGTAATAAATTAGGTGCTAGCTATGCGATATCCTGAAGTCTAACATAGTCATAAGTCGTCTTGTGGATTAGAAGCAGGAAAACAATGTAGTCATCTAATCATATATTGCGCCACAAACAACGGATAGAAGCAAGGCGCGTCATATTGTTTTGTTGAATAACTTTCCGCTTCGCAATCTTACTTAATAACTCAGTCTTGACTACCCGAGCAGTAACATGACTGCGCTGTGCAAACTCCTTTCTTTACAGTCTACATTTTTAATATCCGAGCTAAACCTTCAAACAAATTACTGAGGAACTAAGTAATGAAGCCTTATCTCCCTCTCGATAAGAAAAATAAGATGAGTCGTTATTTCAAATCTCCGGGAAACGATTTAATAAATATTCTGAAGTAGATCCGAGGAAAGAAGCTCAACATTGATTTGAATTCTCCGCGAAAAGCGTGCCGCATTGAAAATATCTGGCTTTCCGGTTCTGCGGGCATTGTCGGCCATGGTTGACGGAAATGCGCCATTATTGTCAGCATTTCGCTTAACTCGAAGCCATTCTTCTATTGTCGCGGGTACAATAACTTATTGTTATAATCCTTACATTGGTCCAACAGGAGAACTAATAATGCGTATGAGGAGCATATGCCCGTGTAGTCGACGACGATAATTTTATGTTTACGAGAGATGCCATGACCAGCATTGGTCGGCCGGCCGTCTGCCTCCTCGTAATCGTAAATATAGGGTTAGCGATATTACATTTTATAGCTGTCTTGTAAAAGAGACAGTTCGACGCCCTAGCATGAGACTATAACACTTACTCGAGACCTTAGGTTAAGTTGACACTGGGGTTATAACAACTAAGGTTTATAGTGGCCATTGTACTTATACTTATCGGTCTTGCATAATGGTTGGTTAAGAAATGAACGAGATAATATTATAAAAATTAATAAATAATGAAATTTTTCTAAAAACATCTGTGGTATGTTTTTATATTCTTCCCAACGATAACATACAGAGATACTGGCCCCTGACTAATTCCCTGTGTCTAGGCACAGAATAATTGAAGATCTAGGGAACCACAAACTACGAACACCATGGTCCCACAACACCTCAATATTTTTCTGTGCATAAACTTTTGCGGGAGACAGTGTTCCTAAGGGCACACTATGCTGTTTAATTATTTAGTAAAAGTTATACTCACTGTTGTCTAAATGTACCGCAACTATGTTTTAGAACAAATAAATAAATAAAAATATATAAGGTATGCGTATGTCGGTTGTCCGGTTATTGTCATTCACCTTGACCCAACCTAATTAATTTCGCTTTTAATTAGTACTCTTGGCACTAATTAGCGATTTTGTGTGTACTTGTTACAACTGCACACGATGAAAGAGTTTTTATTTCATACTCGTATAATCCATTACCTATACTCGTAATGAGTATTATAATTCGTGGTTCATAATTTTTAAAATTTATGATGACTACAATTCTTATTATTACGTATCGTCTCATTTCCGAAAAACGGAGTTCCTAATTTCAAGTTCCTTCTGATGTTCAGGGTTCGTCGCTAATAAACTTTAGACTGGACCATGGCCTGAACTGCATTTATATGACTTTTTTTCGATTCTCTTGTCATGAATGTGTAATCAACATTTCTCAACCCGTATCGTATATAGTTTGCAAAGTACGTACCTAGCTTTCATAGCACACGTATGCTTGCAATTAAATGAAAGGCTTGGTAGCATGACTTAGTAGCAAACCAAGTCAAAGTAGGGTTGCCACCATTTGTAGACTAGACCGACGAAGCGTCCGACTTCTTTATAGATATACATGTAGTTCTACGTTTGACCAGCATCTGATTCGATAGTAAAAATTGTGGTTGGAGATCTAGTATCTATTATTGATATAACACATATATATATATATATATATATATATATATATATATATATATATATATATATATATATATACGCGTATGTGATATAATGCGTTCAAATTATTATAATAAATATATAAATAAATATACAGGTATATAAAAACAGAAATATATGTCTTTTAAATGTCTTTATAATGCTAAGTGGTAACAAACACTCACATCACACACACTCCCGCGCATTTATAATATAAGTTGCATAGGATTTATTTTAGATCCTCCTAGTCGTTTTCAAATATTGAGTAAGAACACTAAGAACTCATCAACAAAAACACCTCTACTGGCAGAAGTGGAATGTTTCAGGCATCTGGTCATTTAAACACAGAAGTAAAAGAAATGCAATGGTAGCCCTGGCACAAAATATATTACACACCGTTACGTGTCGCGGTTGTCGGATAATAAGCTTCATGGAGCAGCGAGCAGAGCTAGATTGCTTCATCTGCGCAGCCAGCGTCATCCATTGCATACACAGCCAGATGAAGGCTGGAACCGACTGCCGTGACACAGTGCAACCATCTTTTCATTATAGTTGTCCTTCTAGGTAAACGTGCTCCATCGTATTTTGAGTTATCGCCTTAGGTCTTGGCAACCTTGTAAGCCTATATAACTATAATATACACTGTTAGTTAGGGATTAGCTGTAGGTAATCCTGATTTGGACTTAAAAACTGGTTCATGGATAGACCAAAACTGATATTTGTGGCGTTCGTTGTAGCTACAGCGGCCTAGAACCAGTCAACATTTTTTCAGCATTGGAACGTTATATTACTTTTAGTAAGTAAATTTAGAGTCTGTATTACATATTTTTGGAACATTGAAATAACACCAAAAAGTAGCTCTACCTTTATTTTTGTCCTGTTGTCTATAATGTTAGTAGGTGTATGTATGATCTATGAAGCTAGCAAGTTTAGATTCAGGTTCTCAACAAACAAGGTCGTTAGGCTCCAATACTCGTAGCATTTTCATTTCTTCCAATTTCGAGGTCTTTAATAGTATCGACTTGTTATATTTCTCGCTTATTTCTTGTTACTTAGCGAAGCAGCCACGCGTTGAACCCAGGAAAAATTGAGTTAAACAGTTGAAACTTGAAAGTGAACCGTTCTTCCTGGAAACCTCGAAAATAAAACTCATTGAAAATTTCCCTGGTTTTCGACTGAAACTGAAAGTATATTCGCGATCTTCGATATTCAAAAGAAAATACTCGTTTCGGTCGGCTCGGATCGGCTTTTATCGCGGTGTCAAGAGTTGCCTGCGCACCTTTGATACGCGCCGCTTCCTAGCAAACACTTTATGGTAAAAGCTTTGACACTCGCCATACAAGTTATACCGAATATTACATGCTCCGCTGCGGCTATTTTCTGCAGGTATCTAAATTCTCTTTTCCTTCTCTATAATTCAGCTTCTTTATGCGTTCTAGCAAAATATCGTTTGATCTTAAAATCAAAACAACATTTAAACGACATTTTAGTTCTAAAAGAAATATAGGATGACAAACTGCTGAGTCATTGTGTTAAAAAAATTTGGTTAATGAAAATCTAGCGCAACAGCGCTTTATGGTTTTATAGCAAAACCTTTCAGAGAGCCCCTTTACCCCTCGTCACGTCGATGTCTAAAGAAGCGCTGAGTTTGCTCATTAATTCTTAAGCCTCGCTTGGAGCCGGCACGCATGATAACTTGCACTCTTATTCAACGATTCACTTCAGCGCTTGAATATAGGTAAGAGTTGATCAATAAATCCTTTCATACATGTTATACCGCCCATCGCTATGCGCCAGACGTCGATGTCTAATGGAGTATTGAAACTGCTCTCGAATAAGCCTTCTAAGGTCTAGGTCGACACAGGCGAGATAACTTTAAACTTTGATGAGGGTATTCATATTTAGAAAATAGATAAAATTCGTAATAATAACAGGATTCTTGGCATGAGAGATAAGAGGGTGGTTAGGAAAACTAGGAAAAAGGAAGAGGTTGGTTCATTGGTTATACAGACAGTTGCGCCCTGCGGTTTTACCGTTTGGTTTCTCGGGATAAAAATTAGCCTGTGTGTTAATCCAGGTTATAAGCTATCTCCATTCCACATTTCATCCAAATATGTTAAGCCGTTGCGCCGTCAAGAGGTAACATACATACTTACACAATAACAGACAAACTTTATTATTTATAATGTTAATAGGATAGGTAAATATCATTCTTGTTAGGTAGTTGTTTCAGTAATAGTTCATTGTTTAACCTGTTAAGGTACTACAGTATTCAACAATGGAAAAATAATAGAACGATGCCCTGAAGTGACATTCATTCCTGACAGGCTTGGCTTAGGCGTGATTACGGAAGATCAAAAGACAGTCAAAATCCATCGAACTTTATTTTATCTCAAGTGGTGACGCGGCTTCAATTTTCAATATCAGAGCAAACGCTCTCGTATTAAAATAAATGAAATGATAATACCGACAAAATCCGCTGTCGGAAAGTGTTCCTCATATTCCTGTCGCCTGTCGATATTACATCAGAAGCTGTGACAGTACAAACAGTTGTCGCAGTGTCGCGTCCCGCTGTTTTTTTTTCGGTAGCTACTGCAAGCGTCATCGGAAACATGTCACAGCTTGTCGAAATTCAATTGAAATTTGGTGAAACGTGTACCCATCTATATTGCTCTTATTGGAAATTATGACACTTTCGCTATATTTTAAGTGCTTTTTTAAAATGTAACTGTGTGATAAGACAAGCCAGTCGTTCGCCTGATGGTAAGCGACACGCCCGCCTATTACATTATTTGCCCACCCAGAACTGTTAATACATTTGCACCTTTCGGCTCCATCTTCAGATCAGCTGGTCGTCACCATAATATTGCATTGTCATCGGACATTGACCCGTATGCAAAATTTCAACTCCGTAGGATAAGAGGTTCTGATTCAACTCGCAAGATTTGACCCAAACAAACAAACATTGCAAGTTAAATAAAAACTTGTAAAAATGGGTAAAAAAGGGGATGTATTGTTTTTTTTTTCCGAAATCTTAATACTATTTTAATCAAAAAAGAACAGTGTTCTGGTTTTTAAAACTGGGACAACTAAGGGTCAGTTTCACTTATTCAAAATTCTAGTTTGAATACATACAAACACTATTTATAAACAGAACGCATAACAAATTCGTCCCTCGCTCAGGCTCGTCTGGTGATACCGTCCCTGTTACGACATGTCGTTTAGGGCAAAACGTTTTGTTTCCTTTTCTTTTTTCCGGCGTCTACGGTACATTGCCTGTGCGAAAAATGTCATGTCTCAGCTTGGAATCGAATCTGAAATTATACCGAGAAAGTTATACCTTATATTATTGTACTAAGAATCAAATTCTGCAAACAACAATTATGTTTGTGGCAAAAAAAAGTTATCATACTTCACCATCATCATCAGCCCATCACGTTCCCACTGCTGGGACACGGGCCTTCCCTCAAAGAGAGAGTATGGGCCATAATCCACCACCCTGGCACAGTGCGGGTTGGTGGATGTCACATGATAAATTCTTGGACATGCCGGTTTCTTCACGATGTTTTCCTTCACCACTTTTAGAGTAACTTAAGAATATCAGTGGTGCGGGTGCCAGCGGGATTCGCACTCGTGTGCGTCGGATCGAAAGTCGCACGTGCTCCCACTAAGCCACTCGTTATCATAGTTACAATCACGTAATTTTGTTTACACAATATACCTACATGAGACCTAAATGTATTGAACTAAAACGTTTTTAATTGCGTTATAAGCAATCTGATATAATTGAGCAATCAACCACCACACATGACATTGTACCCTAATAAGTTTAATCAATTACATACCAGCCGAGTTGTTGCCCCGAAACCATAAACGGTATATATTATGAGCAATATTGGAAAAGCGCCGATTTACTACCAAGCTGTGAACGTCATCGCATTATTTCGGACTTCCGGTATATTTGGAGTCTGATCCTCGATAACATAATATATGTAGCTGTATAGCAATTTCTTAAATGGGATAGAAAATAGGGTAAGGTAAAGGGTATAAGTATCTTAATTGCATAAACATTTCTTACTACGTTTTCTCTGAGTGTAACACTCTTCGGGTCCCACAAATCCGATATCACTGTATGTGCCAAACCTCCATTTCTCTGTGCAAAACAATAGAATATACAACTGTTTATTGTTTTTATAAAATGTAAGGCAAACTTTACGAAAGAAAAGAAATAAACAAATAGATAAAACCACAGATACCGGGATCGTCGGCAACGTTTGCTGGAGTTTTAGCACACCTGCAATTTTTGCTTTACATTTTTCTCAGCGAGCTGTACTCAAAGCCTTTAAAGAAAGGTATGGAGTTTTCCAATGCTATCGTATATCACTATGTTGTTAGGTATTTCTGGACTGTTTTCCCAGGTCTGATCTGTATTCATCCCCTACTGTGCGCAGCGGGCGCCCACGCTGCTATTTCAGAATGCAAGGCTTTATATAACTACATAAATACATAAACCTATATATATGTTTGTATACGAGTATGTTTGGATGAGCAAGCACGAATAATCAACTCATTTTCAGCGAATTGTTCCAGCGAACCGTGTATAACCCTACTACGAATAAAACAGGGGTGCGCCCTATCGCTTTCTTATCGAAATATTTTCTGTGTAGTACGGTACGGACTACGCAATGGATTTCCAATTCCAGCTCCAATACACATAAGGACTGAGTGTGAACGATATATTTTGCTAGTTTTGATCCTTGACACACCTCGACGTCATACCAACGTTGGAGTCTCCTCTCGCCGCCAGTGTAAAGTGTCTAACAGTGAACGTAGAACGATGTACGTTTGTAGTTTTGTACGTATTCAATAATTATTTACCATAGAGACTTATTCCGCCTTCATAAGCAGCGCTCATGAAAGCACCCTCACTTCTCAATTCATATGAATCAAAACTCGCTTCAGCGCCCGATTCTTGTTTTGAAAGGGAAGCGCGACGAACAACGCGATGTACACGCCCGCCTCAATTGTTATCGAATGGGTTGCTGTGTGGATAAACGCTTAGTATTAACGCAAGCTTGGGCTGTTCGACAAACTAGCGCGTAATCTGCAATTGGCATAAAGTGCTTAATTCATCTATTCTTGCTCCAAAGTGCAAATCGAATGCTTATATTTCATGTCATACACTAGAAAACAAAGCAGCATAATATCTAATTTCGTTATTCGTTCATTCAAATCTTGTTAGCGGGCGGCTAACTAGATTTCCATAGTCGGCCTATATTTTACGCGAGCGTATTCTCTCGTATCAGTCTCATTATAGAATTTGACAGTCATGAATTACTCACAATCCACTAGACAAATGAGCATCGTTCATATTAAAGCTTAATCAGAATATCTGCCTGAAACAGCGCTTTGAATCTAAGTATGTATGTAGTTGTAGTCTGGTTTATAAAGGCTTTACAGCGTGTGCAGCAATTCGAAGTTAAGCCTGAGCAAAGCGCACTGTGGTAGGTCCTTCATTACTCACCGCCATGTATCTGAATTATTCACATTCACAGCCATTTAATGGAAATCTACGATTGCCTAGGAGATATTCTGCAACCAGCGGGTTTTAGAAATAAAGTAAAACGTAAAACCTCGAAGCGGCACTTTCACGGACGTGATCACGCAAAAATGTCCATTCCATGCGGTTTGCTAGCAAATATGAAAAAATCATTAGCTGAATTTCTTCAGGCCTCCGTCCTAACTATCTATGAAATAATTTATGATTCCGTAAAATAGTAGGTAGTAATAGGAGGTCAGCGTCATAGAGTAGCTTCCATCCGAAATCTAAAATACGATCTCATACGTGCAGAGCTCATACGATAAGGCTTCTTAGGTATACAGTCAAGCAAACAATGCAGACGATCGTAAAGTTTTCCCAAATGAAACAGAATACTAACCTCTCAAGGAACGGTAGATACTGTCTAAAATATTGGTAATTTTCGTTAGACACACGTCACACACGCGTCTCTTCGTAATTTTGACTTCGCCACGTATAGTTTGTTTGACAATAAATAAAGCTTCAAGTATAAAATTGTTATCCAATCGTGGTTAGCATTCAGAAAATCATTCTTCTGGCAATATGAGTAGTCGATAAAACGATTGAGGTGAAAGTTTAATTCAAGCTTGGGGTTACACTTAAAAAAAGCTTGGGTGCATCAAATTTCAAAATTGAGTGCTCGTTGAACAGGATGTGTAATAATCGTCACATCCTGTTCCACTCATCTCTTAACTTTTGAAAGTAAATACTCGTACCTCGAAATTAGCACTTAAAGCGTTAGCGGCTGTGGAATAAAATAAATTGTAAGCATAAAGTTCTCGACTTTAATTGGCATCGGCCGTATGACACAATCTGTTTTGTTAAAAAACAGGAGCACTTCCCTGAAGCGGTACCGTTAGTCACCAACTGAATAAAAGCGCAGGCCCAAATAGAACTAGTTATTTTAATTATTCTGTGGCAGAACGCAGTCGCAATGGCAAAACTAGTACCTGACGTTGTTCTCTATTTACAAATACCTTCCAGGCTCGGAATTTTTAACAAGAGACAAAAAATGCGGGCTGCTCTAAAGTAACACTCGATTTTGCAGCACAAAGTCTGAAGTACGTATTAGGAAATCTAAAAAAAAAGTTTGAGTATAAATAATTCCAATCAATTAAATAACATTTTTTATATTTTTTTACAAAAAACAATAATTTGATATCTTAAATAAAAATTTAAATATATAACTGTATTATTATTTAGACAGTCTTATAAATAAGTAGCTGACCCGGCAAACGTTGATTGCCATATAAATTAAAAAAAAATGTTAAGGGTGAACAACCCTTATCACTTAGGGGTATGAAAAATAGATAGTAGCCGATTCTGAGACCTACTGATATGCACATAAAATTTGGTAAAAATCAGTAAAGCCGTTTCGGAGGAGTAAGGTAACTAACATTGTGACGCGAAAATTATATATTACATATATGATGATGATGATTAAGGAGTACAATTTTGAGAAATGGTACCCATTGATCTTGAATAAAAGAATTAATTTTTAGAAAAAAACAAAAACCGACTTCAATGTATCTTCGAAGTCCAAGGTCACATATCGATGAAATTGTCCATCCACTTCGTAGCTATACTGAACCCGACGCAAAAAGAATTTTTCAAATGGGTTCATAAATGACGGAGTTCTGAGGTAACAAACATAAAAAAAAATACAATCGAACAGAGTACCTCCTCCTTTTTTGAAGTCGGTTAAAACAGACATTTTTATTTGAGATTTTCAGAAGGATTTTATAATATGTTTAAAATAAAATAAAGAGTTTTGTATTTGTATAAATTATTCACTATGAGAATAACATTTAATTCGTTTTGCCGTCATTTTGTACTCCATTGCTGCATAAGTTGCACATAGCAATGTAACGTGAAACTTGCATTATCGTCGTTCTCACAAATCTCACATAAGACGGTTGAAGTTAGTGCTGTAACTTTTGGTTTTGGTTTGACAAAAATTATCGAAAATTGTTATATTGTCGAAGAAAATCATGTTTATTGTATTAAATGTTGTATGTAAAGACAAATCTACCCACGTATTTAATTGAATCTGTAAATTCATTGTTTTACGCAATATATAAAAGAAATCCAATCTTCAAAAAAACATGGACCATGTTTTCTTACATTGTTCCACACAGCTAAAATTAAGGAATTTAAATGCTTATACAAATGTAAGGTAATGTTTGTTTACCTGGAAACAGATATAAATGAAATAATACTTCGCATTTTTGTATTGTTTTATACCTCAAAAAATAATTTAGAACTATTAAGTATTTACAGGGATTAACAGAAAAGAAATAAATAGGATATGACGTGATTTCATCAATTTCAAATGTTTGCATTGGAAACATTTGAAATTTAAAAAATATTGAAGTACTTTGTGACTTGTAACATACAATCTATTAATTAGGATTCTCATTTATTAAATACGATAGTTTGTTAAATTACTAACAAAATGGTATATAACTTTTCCTATACAATTATGAATAAACGCATTCCTAAAGCGCTTTTTTTCATTTGTACCTACACTCACACAATCACGGCACTCGCACGTTAAATTAGTACCACAACTGATAATCAGTTGTGATAATTTAATTGTGTAGTTTTGTTATCTGAATGTAATCAGTACTGATTACATTCTCAGATAACAAAACTACTACACCCAGCGGATTTCATCGAAAACTTTTAAATTTTGTCAAGCTTTTATCAATGTAGTGGTAAGTTCATAGACAAGCGTTTGTGAATGTTTGTGTACGAATCACGGCGCAAGGATTGCTTGTGTGCGTGGCTTTGCGTTTGGATATTGTTCGTATTATAGTAGTGACAGCATGGGTAGGAGAAAGGTGACGACACACGTCTCGAAAGCATTTACAACATTTCAATAACCTTTTATTTAAATATCTGTGGTTAAATACAGCCTGTAAAGATAACATTCCATCATGAAATTAAATTCGGATACAATTTAGTAATGTGGTGTAATTTTATGACAATTTAATATTAAAACATTGAATTTTCTATACAAAACTGAAGTTTATAAATAATTAGAAAGAAGAAAATTCATATTGCTCAGGGAGGGTTCGATCCTGCGTCTTCGGAATACCGTCCCGACGCCTTAAGCACTGGGCCACCGAGCCAACTGCGCGAGCAACCAAAGTTCTCCTATCCTTCTTATACCGTCTTACGGTGACGATATAAAAAACTTAACTAGGTCCTTACAAATAATATGAACTTGCTGCATAGGTGACCGCTAGCGGTTCGCCGTATTTTTGGTTGGGAAAGCGTCCAAAGCGTATTGACAAACATTAAAGTTTGTAATTTACGAAACACCACATACATTCCTCGTTTCGGACGGACATGCCACAAAATCGAATAGGTGCATCCCATTTCCTGTGATCGGGCTCACCCAACCCCGAGTGTTACGTAAAGCGATTATTTATCGACATTCAGCAGGGAAATCGTGTAACTCGAACACCGATCCCAATCGCTTTAAAATTCAAATTTAGAAGGCATTAGTATTTTTCCAACTGCAATATTGATCATTTTTAACCGACCTCAAAAAAGGAGAAAGTTTTCAATTCAAATTGCTTTTTTTAATGATTGTTACCTCAGAACTCCGCATTTATAAACCGATTTGGTAAACTCTTTTTGCGTTGGGTACAGTATAATCCCATATACAAATTTTATTGATATTCGACCTTGGACTTCGGAGATACATCAGAATTGAAGTCGGGTTTGATTTTGTTATAAAATGAATTATTAAGAGGGAACGGCACGCTGAAATTTTCATACAGAAAAAAGAACGTTTTTCTACCCCTAAACATTAACCAAATTCGATGAAATGGACATGTAAGAGATGTTATCATTATTGAATTTTTATAGAATTTGAATAAATGGACCCAAAAAACTCGATATTTATGCGAATTTTTTTTTTGAAGTTTGGAAGCTCTTAACTTTAAAAATAAACATACACTTAGAAAAAGGAAAACCTAGAAACCTAGTTTCTTCTTCATTTAAGAAATTGAGACGAAAATTACCAAGTTTGGTTGAGATTTAGTGTGGTAGAAATGTTTTATCCCGAAACGCTAATTTTAACAAAAATCTGAAATTGATACGAGTTTACTTAAATTATTATTACTATTATTATTTAGTTAATTTATTTAATTTAATTTACGCATTTTCTGCGAGACCGTAAACCATTATTCAAATACCTAGTGAATGAACCTATGAAGACCCTGCCAAAGTTTGGCAATTTTTGAGGTCATTAGGAGTTGGAAAGTCACGCCAAAACAATATTCCTAAAGATCTGAACATTGATGTTCTCAACCAACATTTCTCTTCCTCTACCAACTTTGATGGACCTAAAAAAGCAGCCACGCTAAATTATCTTTCAACAATTCCAACTCCTGACCATCCTGCTTTCGTTTTTAAGCAATTCACCGATTGTGATGTTAAGAAAAGCATAGAGTCTATTTCATCTAATGCAGTCGGTAGTGACTGCATCAGTCGTAAAATGATCATCCTCATACTTGATGAGATTCTGCCTGTCATCCAGTATATCCTCAACGCCTCAATATCCTGTGGTATGTTTCCTTCTGCTTGGAAAGAAGCTCAAATCACTCCTCTCCCAAAAAAAGCTAATCCTTCTTCTTTTTCTGATTATCGTCCTATATCTATCCTTCCATTTCTCTCTAAGCTCCTTGAACGTCTTGTCCATCAGCAACTTACTTCCTTTCTCATTCGAAACAATCTTTTAAACCCATATCAATCCGGATTCCGTCCTGGCCACAGTACTGTTACAGCATTAGTTAAGATAACTGATGACGTCCGGTATGGCATGGCAGATGGTCAATTGACAGTCCTTTCACTACTCGACTTCAGCAACGCATTTAACAATGTCGACTTTGACATTATTTTAGGACTCTTATGCTCCCTTAACATATCTCCAATGGTAATTGATTGGTTTCGTAGTTACCTGTATGGTCGTCGGCAGCGCGTTCGCATTGACGAGAACTTCTCAACATGGTGTAATACGACTGCAGGCGTACCTCAGGGCGGCGTTTTATCTCCTCTTCTTTTCTCTATCTTTATCAACTCAATTTCCAAATATCTTTCTTCTTCCTACCACCTTTACGCAGATGATTTACAAATATACACACAGGCTCCTATACAGCAATCGGCAGAAGCAGTTAAAACTATAAACAGCGATTTGCAACGAATCACTGACTGGAGTAACTCATACGGACTAACCATCAACCCAGCGAAAACTCAAGTCATAGTAATTGGTAGTTCCAGAATGATTTCTAAAGTTGATTGGTTTCACCTCCCCCAGGTAATCTTTGAAGGAAGTCAAATAAAAATTAGTGAAACAGTAAAGAACCTAGGTGTACTTATTGACAGACAGATGTCATGGGTACCACTAATGGCAGAAACTAGTCGGAAACTGTTCGCTTCTGCTTCGTCACTTCGAAGATTAAGGAATTTCTTGTCAATTACCACTAAAATTGCGCTCGCACAATCTTTTCTACTCCCTATTCTCGATTACGCTGACGCCTCATATCAAGACTTAACCGAAGAACAGCTAAACAAACTTGAACGCTTACAAAACTTTTGTATTAGGTTCATATTTGGCTTACGAAAATATGACCATGTTTCCGAATTTCGTTTAAAGCTGAAGTGGTTACCTATTCGTCTTCGTCGAAATGCTCATATCCTCTCCCTGCTCTATAATATCCTATTTGCTCCTTCCACCCCTTCCTACCTCAAAGAACGCTTTGAGTTCCTTCATACCTCCCACTCCCGATCTTTGCGCTCCTCCGAAACTTTGCAGCTCAAAACACCTTCCCACACTTCCCAGTTCTATAATAAATCCTAAACAGTGCAAGCTGTTCGTCTATGGAATGCTCTACCACTTGACATCAGACGTGCCAAGTCTTTGGCAATATTTAAGCAAATGGTCAAGGCCCACTATCTATCTTCCTACCAATAACACTGCTATTATTATTTTTATGTAAACAGTATTATATTGAATGTATTAAAATAATATTTTGATAAGTATATATTAGTCTATTTTAATAATAATATTTTTGTTTTTGTGTGTATTAGAATGTAAATATTAGCATGTATGTATGATTATATAGGTATTTAGTTGTAATTAACAAATTTTGTTGTACACCGCCGTCTACTTCTTCTTCCGATACTGTCCATCAAAAGGTTGTCTGGAAGAGATCGCTTCAAGCGATAAGACCGCCCATTGTACTACCTTAGTTAAGGACTGTGTTATTGTCTATTTCTATAATTTGGTATACAATAAAGAGTTTTTCTATTCTATTCTATTCTATTCTAGTGCTCGCTGGCCGTGGCTGTGCCATATCCTCTTAACAATTCTGATCGGAATAGGGATTGGGACGCAGACTTTGAGTAGAAAAGTTCGACAATCCACAGACAAATACCGATCACAAGCCGTGTTTGAAGCGATCGGGTCCGAATTCGAATTAGATGATTTCCCTTCTGATCCGGTAAGCGCTAAGCGATCATATCAGGTGCGAATTTCGACTCTTTTTTTTACGCGACTTCTAGTCGCTTTTTAGGGCTCCGTACCCAAAGGGTAAAACGAGACCCTATTACTAAGACTCCGCTGTCCGTCCGTCTGTCTGTCTGTCCGTCTCTCACCAGGCTGTATCTCATGAACCGTGATAGTTAGGCAGATGAATTTTTCACAGATGATGTATTTCTGTTACCGCTATAACAACAAATATATACCGCGATGAAAACAACAAAATTAAAAAACAGATAAAAATAAATATTTAAGAAGCTCCCATACAACAAACGTGGCTTTATTTGCCGTTTTTATAGTTAATGGTACGGACCCTTTCGTGCGCGAGTCCGACTCGCACTAGGCCGGTTTTTTTGCTGATATTCTAGTTCTATTGGAATATTAATATCGACTCTGTAATTTAAAGATATGAAATTTTAAACAGAAAAGGGAAGTTATCTGGGCGTAGTGCTATTATATATATCCATTCTCTGATTCTGTAGGTAAGTTAATTTAAGAAGTTAAAGTTAAATCGAATTCAGAAAGAACAAAGATAAACTTTCTATGACATTGGTAGCGTATCTCAAATTAAAATCAACTACAGGAATCACTCCGGCTGCTTGCAAATCGCGGGAAATCCCTATTGCCATAATTACATTAGCTCCAACCTTCCCATTGTCAAACTATTCACTGAGCAAGAAACGCATCTGCAAAATTACGGTTTGAGCTTCGAGTATTTACCAAAGGAGTCGGCAAGCAGACGCGTAGGTACCTACTTTCCTGCAACACATATGGTCTTTTTGACCAGGAGTGATTTACTTTGAGGTAAATAACTGGAACGCTGTGTCCATTTTGGAGTTCTTGCTTTTATAAACTACTTGCTTTTTATACTTTATTTATTTATTAAGATCAGTGTTGTTATTTAAGAAAATGTACAATCTTATAACAGCAACCATTAAGGTATGACAACTACAAAACCTTTTAATTAGGTACTCGTAGTTCCACGCAACTGTTGACAACACATTAGTAATTAATGACATTAGTTTTGTGGTATTAAACTAATTTGAATGCGCGTAACCAATGCATGCATAATGAAACAGGTTTACAATTTCTAATACAATTATTGTCATGACACTCACTAGTTTCGTTATTTTGGTTAGTGTGCGAGAAGGACATGATTTATAAATAAGTATTTAGTACTCTACTACTTATACTCATAAGCGTTACCTCGCCCCTCGCCCCCTTAAAAACGTTGCAGATAGAAACGTTTAGGTGTAATCGCGTTGTCAGCTCCTCTTGTAAATTCTTAAAGGGTAAACGGACGACCTCTGTGGTATAGTGGTTAAGCAAGTCAGCTCAGTCTCATACATCTCGGAGGTTGCGGGTTCGATTCCCGCCATAATGTTTGTGTACAGAAAAGGGGTGTGGGTATTTGTTTCTTGTCTGGGTGTTATGGACTCTCTAGATTCAGGAAATCCTATTTACATAGTTATTCGGGGCCACGATCTATGTAAGTGATCGTAGGGCGTATTTATAATTAAGTATTAATTCAAGAAAACGAAGATTTTACAGCAACATTATTTCGTTAATTTCTGTTACCTATCGTACCAACCTACCTTAATGTGGTAGTAATTTTAATATTCTTTGGCTTATAGCAATACAACGTTGACAGCTTGATTATTGTCCAATTAAACCAATATTACGCCATAGTAATGACTTGATATTGAATTATCTATTCCTTTATTTGTAGTGCCGCCGCCTTGGGAAGTACCACACATCTGGGATTTATTCAACCGCCACGTAGTAGTGTGCAAACATTAATGTGTTCCGGTTTGTAGGACACTGTTTCAAGCAAAATTACTGGGCATTATGAAACTATGTCTTAGGGTGACAAGTGAGTGCTGCGCAAAATTTTGCAAAATAATGTTCGGATTCGCGCTGCTACTCTTATGGGCAGTCATGTTGCTTACCATTAGATGAATGACCTGCACGTCCCGACACATAGTTACATAAAACAAGATTTTGGTTGGTAAATATTTTTCAAGACAAGATTTTAACAAATTCGTAATCGGAACCGCGAGCAGATTAAAATGAGCCGAAAACACTAGAAGTTTACGATTACCCGTCTTGACGGGTAATCGTGAATTACTTGTAATTCCATTGCCCTCCTTCCGCCTCCATCATCATCAGATCAGCTGGCTGTCACCATAATATTGCATTGCCATCGGACTTTGACAAGTATCGCAAAATTTCAACTCTGTAGAATAAGAGGAAGTGGTTCTGATTCAACTAGCAAGATTTGACCCAAACATTGCAAGTTAAATAAAAGCTTGTAAAAAAGACCCTTGCGTACTAATAGTATACACCTGTCTACAACTACTTCCATGATGGATGTTCCATGAAACGGAGGCTGCAGTGACAAAGACAAACCGCAAAATATCTGTAGATATAGGTGTAGTGTAGGTAAGGTACGTGAACGTACACGTCTCGGCAAATAAAACCCAATATTGGTAGGTAGAGCAACAGCCAGTTGGGTTTCAAACTCATTATATACTCCCACGTGTTTCAACAAAGTAGGTAGTGGAACATGAAAGGCGCCTACTTTTATTATTGGCAGTATTTAACCACACTCGATGTGAGCAATACTGAAATCAATACGCGTTAGTGACAATATCTAATCAGACGGACAGGTAATATGAGACGGCTTTATTATAAACGTGATAGCGGCAAGAAATAAAGCCCACAGAGAATGCTGTTTCCACCGGAAGTTCAGAACAGGATACCTATACATATATTTAATAGCAATATGACAACCGCACATATTTGCAAATCTAATTCCCTCAACTAAATTAAAGGAGAGCGTAGTCTGTGAATGTGATATTTAATAAATATCGCGGTAGTAGCTATCTCAGTTTGTATTGATTTACACTTCATATTACATTATCAATAATAATAATATCTACATATATTTATAATATTCATCATCATCAGCCCATCACGTTCCCACTGCTGGGACACGGGTCTTCTCTCATAGAGAGAGAATGGGCCATAATCCACCACGCTGGCCCTGTGCGGGTTGGTGGATGTCACATATCCTTGAATTTTTGTGAAAAATTCTTGGACATGCCGGTTTCCTCACGATGTTTTCCTTCACCGTTTTTGGAGCGAGTGTTAAATCCGCACATAACTTCAGAAAGTCAGTGGTGCGGGGCCAGCGGGATTCGAACTCGGGTGCGTCGGATCGAAAGTCGCACGAGCTCCCACTGCGCCACACTCGCTCTTATTATATTTATCAATATTAATATAATATAAAAAGCTAAAATTGTAAGTATGTTTGTAGAAAGTAATCTCTGGAACCGATCCGATTTTGAAAATTCTTTCATTGACAGAAAACTACACTATCCCTGAGTAACATGGGCGAACGAAGTCGCCGCCGCCGGTTGCTAGTTGTGAATAATATTGTTTTTATTATTGACTATGATATTCACACATTCACAGTACTAGACGGTACATCGTTTCGGACAGACGTGCGTCACAACATTATGGACTACATAACCAATCGCCGTTTTGAGACACAATCGATAGACATTGCTTACGCATTTACAAATCAATAATAGAAAAATTATGGACGTGTTGACGAATATCGCGATATTTATTTAAATCATTGTTATAGACAGGCTTCAGTGCTAGCTAAATGAGCGCACCGCGCCACTGCAATTTTCCAACGTTTTGTTCTAACATCATTGCTAATGGAAGTAGAACAAAAGAATACTAATATTGCTTACGTAGTAGAACTAGAAGGGGAACGTGTCTATACTAGATATATTTATTTATTTGTTTATTAAATATACGATAGTAGCTCACAGCACAGGCCAAAACACTATCTTAAACACTAACTATACAAAGAATACTAACTATTACCTATAACTAAGAAAGCTTTTTAAACTATTAACTACTATATACTATTATTAAAACTGTAACTGAGCCATTATGTCTGTTCTTTGCACCATCACTACATAGTATAAAACAAAGTCGCTTTCTCTGTCCCTATATCCCTATGTATGCTTAAATCTTTAAAACTACGCAACGGATTTTGATGCGGTTTTTTTAATAGATAGAGTGATTGAAGAGGAAGGTTTATATGTATAATAACCGTGCGAAGCCGGGGCGGTCGCTAGTTATATTATATTTTGGGAAGGTAACTGAGATTTGATTTAAAGATCACTGAACCCGAAAATATTTATTTTTAAAAGCTTTGTCTGTTTTAATATTCGTTACCATAAACTGGAAAACTCCTGACGCTGTGTCACACTTAGGGATTGCAATCGCGCAGCTCATTCAATCCCGCGGGACTGACAGGCGGGATTATTCAATCCCGCGCGGGATACCGCGGGATCCCGCATCTTTGAAATTATGTTATAACATAATTGAACCTACAGATTTTTGTGTAGTTGATTTTAGCAACAGAAATTATTTCTTATCTATTATGGTATAAGTAATTAGTAATATGTTCTCTTAGATTCATCTTTAAATGTTTGTCATAGTTTAATAGTTTTGTTTAATTTTACCCTTACTCCTAACAACAGTTTTATATTTTTAATTCAGTGTTATTCATATAATGACTAATAATGAAATCACAACTTTCTCTTAGATGCTATTACTGTGATATCAACCTATGGTGATAACTTTTGAAAATACGCTCTTAAGAAGTAAATGGCATTTATTGTATCATCTCTGAGCCTGTTTCTGAGTGAACTGCAAATATATCGTGATGCTGAAAACGCTCTCTCGGCTTCTACGCTAGTAGGCTGAATCATCAGGATAATATTCATAGGCGAGCGTCAGGTACTCTACTCTGATAACATCGTGCTACTCGCGATTTACGCGAAAGTTATGGCGCCAAATGGTTTATTTGCGGGATCCGCGAATCCGCGCTTTGAAGGTGCGGGATCCAGCAAATTAATAAAAGCTGCATGATCCCGTTTTGAAGGATTGCAATCCCTAGTCACACTCCTAGAATGTGAATGGTTTTTTTAGGGTTTCGTAAGCCAAACAACTTAAAATGTAAGGTATGTTACATTAAAATCGGTTATGTAGACAGATATAGCTTAACCTCTACATAGTACCAGTACTATAAAGTTTGCTAATACTACTTGAGTCTTTTGTGCTATTACTAGGTAGGTAATTATACCTAGTAACAGTAGTTTGAAAAGTTATTGGTCACAGAAGAAGAATAATAGTAATAGACAGTAGAGAGACACATAACTGGAAGTTCACAAGAATAACCCCTAACGTTACACGTGCCACGTCAGAAGAGATAAGAGCTATGCGCTTGAAATAAAGGCACCTTCTAGGTTAATATATCTGGTAGGTACGTAGCGCACTGCGAGCTGAATTGAAATTTATTGCCTCGTAGTAAGAGTCGCTATTTATTTAAAATAATATGCGGAGTCATGCTTCTGTACCTTGGTTACTATTAAGCCTTCTATGATATAACGCTCTGTCATACTTTAGGGAGATCTTACCACAGAATAATTAACAGTACTACATCCTACTACGAGCAGTCTAGTAAGCATTAGATTGTGCTACGAGTGTAATGGTCCTATAAAAATGACGACTACAGGCGTTTTCTGTGGTCCATGTGAATAAAGTCAAGAGAAAAAGCCAGTCGGTTATAAATATACTTATAATATAAGTATGCTCGTAGTTTCGTGTTCGTATTTCGGCAGAATAACTGGCAAAGCTGTGGTACCTATCCAGACGGCCTTCCGCATACGAGAGACCTACCACGAGTGGAAATATATACGACGACATAACACTTCTATACAACGGGATACATTAAACCGCCGGGTGGTAGAACTATTGACAAATCTCGTTACAGAGCACGTTTATAATTAACCTGCCTTTGCGTTTTGCAAAACTAAAGGATATTTGCAATGTGTGGTATTTAACTGATGTGGATTCTTCAGCTGTGCTATTAGTTCCTGAAGCTAAATGCTCGCCTCACGAGAATGTGTGGGTAGGTGAAGCGCAGGCCCTCGGCGGCTAGGCATGCCGAGGCCAGACGTGGACCCGGGCCTTCCTGCAATGCAAATAAAATGAAAATAAAATAGGTTTCTATGGGGAACGCAAATTAAAAACGAATTAATGAAATGTAAAAATAAAGTTGGATGGTTATACAAAAAAAGAAAGAAAAACCATTTATATGACAACCACACAGTTTTAGAAACAAACTTAATAAATAAAAAGAACAAACAAGGAAAAAGTTTACGGATATATATTATACTAATAAAAAAACAATATGTACGAGCAGCATTTTTCGCCCGACTACACGTCGCACCATCGCAGACGACATGTCGTCCAACCGCAGATGTATTGCCACCGACAAGGGAAATCTGCCGGACTGTTAACTGGAATGGGGTGCTGCCTGCCGTCTGCTGCAGCCATCTGCAGTTTGGGTTCGGAATCATGACTGCAGCGACATGACGCTGCACACGTCATCTGCTACTGCTGTCTGCAGTCGGCTACGAACTCGTACCTTTACATTACAGAATACAGTACAAGTCAACTATGCTCCATTGCAATTTAATTTCCTGACTTCAGCCATGTAACCTTATATACATCATCATTAGAACCAAAAGTCAAAAGATATTTATTTACAAGATTTTTGTTGAAAAATATATCTTTTGACAAATTCGAAATCGGAACCTCGAGCAGATTAAAATGAGCCCAAATACAGTAGTTTACGATTATCCGTCAAGGAGTTCCATTGATCACCTTCCGTCTCCATCATAAGATCAGCTGGCTGGCACCATAATATTCCATTGTCATCGGACTTTGACAAGTATTCAAAATTTCAACTCCGAAGGATACGAGGAAGTGTTTCTGATACAACTTGCACGATTTGACTCAAACAAACATACATTGCAAGTTAAATAAAAGCTTGTAAAAATAGGCACAAAAATGCACCTTTTAACGTCTTATACACATAATACAAATCAAAATATGTACGTTAATTTTTTTTTAAATTCATGTCATTAGTACATTAATTAAGTTACTCAAAACGCAATGGGAATAATAACACTGCACAGCTTGAGTTTCCACATGTATGCGATAAGATCTATGTGCTGAAATAGTGGTTTGTAAGAAATAGTACATTATGGTACTAGTGTGTAATGTTGGTGATTACCGCTGAGGCGCGATTGAGACCCGAGCCGTTAGGTGAGGGTCTTAAGAGAGCCGAGGACGGTAATCATCAATACACACATGTATCATACGACGCTTTTCAACACACTTGTGAATAAAATAACAATAAAACTCATTTTCAACAGTGAAAACGAGTTGTGAAAAATGATTGGCTATGGCGGGAAAAATTAATCAGTTTTCCTATGCGCGCGCATTGCGATCAGCCACAGACTAAAGGGATGAGGTTTTTTTTTATTTTCCGTGCATAGGGTTTTCGCCTATTCTGCCACGTACAAAATGGGGAATTTAAAGTTTTTTTTTATTACAGAGAAAACAAAATTTATATTTGAGTGAAAGTTTTACTTATTAAACACGTACGAGTTAAAATTATCTATTTAAATAAGAAGTTGCATGAAATGAGCAAGCAATAGGAACATTAATTTATTTGTTCTATTAAACACGATCTTTTTTTGAATAAAATCTTTTTTAAGAACAAAGCACCTCAACCAATAAACTTTAAAAAAAAAACTATAACTCACTAGTGAGTTATAGCCATTGAAGAATGACACTACCTCAATGGTTAGACCTCAATGGTTATAGCAATGAAAAAGTCACAGTTTGATTATGGGTGTCATTCTGTGCCTAATTGCGGTGACCATAGAGCCACTTTATGAGCAAGTGTGTTGAAAAGTATTTTATATCTCTACTTTTTTATGTAACTGAGTAATGAGACGAGCAAGTCGTTTGCCTAATGGTGAGTGCCACGCTTGTCTATAACAATAGCAGTGCCACCCAGAATGTTTAATAGTTACCTTATTAAAAAGTACTGCGTAGCACTGCATTAGATATTAAGTCTCATTTATGCCCAGTAATTTAATATGTGCATTATGGGTACTATTCAATTAAATAATTTATTATGTTTCTGTGTAAGACAGGACCAGTTTGCACAACGGGACTTTGGAGGCCACTTTGGTAGCCCAATGAACGTAAAAAAAATACAACTTCTTGCGTTTCTTTTTTGCATCTTTTAACATTATCCAAATGATTAAAAGAATGCATTACGCGTCTATTCCTCCAATTCCTCTAATGTCTCCAAATCCCAGTTCTAAGATAATTTATTACTGTATGTACGAAACGATTTCATAGACTAGAGGCAAGCCGCAGGGACGCATTGTCAATGCTAGTTCATAATTCAATTATTACGCAGAATGCAGTGCGAGGGAATGAACACCGCAAATTAATCTGCTTCGAGCATTCTAGTAGAATCCAATTGATTACGTTGTATTGATTACTGATGTCAGATGCACAAGCTAATATTGTAAACTAGCTGTTGCCTGCGACTTCGTACGCGTAGTGAAGTAATCTAACCTGTTCCCGACAATTTTCTTTCCAGCCTAATCCCGCTCCTATCCCAATCCCGTCCCCGTCCTATAACTTCACTGTCCCGCTCCTGCTTTCGTCACGCGTTCATATTCAGATCACGTCCTTTTCCTATACCATCACAGTCTCATATACCAGTATCTCGTTGAAGCCTAGGACTCACATCATTTTTTTAGAAAACGGTATGTCAACCCATCCTTTAGTTCTCAAGGTAAGCAAAAATCCAGTTTCAGCTTAGCCTTGTGCACTAAGGGTCCGGTATGTTCCGGGGTTCAACTTATAGTGGACATATACATTTTTTCCTAAACTGCGTCATAACTTCGATATTCCTGGACCGATTTTGATGAAACAAAGCCTATGGCGGACGGACTTGGGTGTTGTTGCTTCCAAATCTTTTAAATAAATTGATTTTCAAAAATATCTTCAATGTACTGTACAGTAGCCGCCTCGTTACAGTTTTATTATAAGTATAGATTACAATATTATTGTTTGTTACAGGTAAGTCATGGTCTTGATGTGCTCAAGGCAGTCGAACGAGTAAGTTGCAAGAGGGATGGGGTAAGTACCTACACCATGCTTCGTGCCATTACGCAGTGCGTTATAGTACGGTACACATACTTGCAAAAGTATGAACGAATGCATTTCTATTCATCGAAACCATGAGGTGGCTCAAATCAGTTCTCTCTCTCTCTTCTCTCCTTTCCAAGATACGGGTCCCACATGATGGTGGGGTTAGGGGTCGGTTTACATAGTAACTAATGTAAATTAATGTCCTCCTTTTATCTATACCAATTTAGCTGTGCCCAACAGGATCCATAATGATTATTAAATTTTGTAACCTACCACCTAAGAACTACATTGTGGATTGCTAATAAATTTTATGATTATGAATAAATAGTCTTACCTACTGCAGAGTTAGCAGGTTAGCCATAGATTTATGATATTAGATATTAGATATTAAACATAATAAATAAATTCAATTATATGTAAAGTGTCTGGTTGTAACTTCGTCGTACCTCTGCTATATTTGGATACCTGTTTTCAAGTGTCGATGTTACCAAATACTGCTGTTTACGTGGAACGTAAATTGAAGCGACAAGGGGCTCCCACGAGCCGGTAATGCATATTTGGTACCTATCACTACGGTACGTACCTATACTATACCATCTATACAAACAATTTATGATGACGTTCGTTCACAAATTTAGGTATGCTATTTTTAGTATTGGGAATTATTCATGACTGCTTGCGACTTTTACTCTACCATAATTATTATGTTCTCTTCATACCAAATTTTATTAGTTCAGCCGTTATAGAGTTGAGTGGTTTATAGATTCCTCATATACAATATAAATCTGAAGTATGATCGAATAAAAGGAACATAATTTCGGGTATCTCCCAATAAATTCAAAACATTTTTTGTGCAATATTTACACATTTCGAATAATAATTGGTATATACTCGTACATACCAAAAAGCATCGTTATACATACGTAATAATAGATTTGCTATTAATAATAGTAATAGCAAAGAAAACTAAATATTAGTAATAGTACTGATTTCTAGTTCTGCTCTGGAGGTAACATACATTAAAGACGTATCGCACACATTACAAAAAAGAGAATTAATGAACCCTAATGAACTGTTAGAAATCTTACTACGAGTCTATAATAAGGCTGTGTATACTACCCTTCTATAGAACGCATTTATAGCCTAGATGTATTGTCATAGGTGACTGATGCGGCCGACATTATGCACATGACCATCAATACAATATCTATACACCTACGTAGTGTGCTGGCACTACTCGATTGGCCAACCCCATTGCCGGCCTACCTACTGCTCACTGGTTAGAAAAAAATCGATTTTGTACAATGAAAGATTGTCGTCAAGTGTGCCAAGACTGCCAAGTTTTGGTATCAATTACTAATACTAAATCGATTTGTTTGACCCTATCAAAAATCTCAGACCGTATCTAAGTCGCTCGAGTTCAATATGAACGATTTGAATCGACCGTTTTCGCTCCGTCCGTCGTCTGTCGCTTCAAAGAGTGGATCGCGCGGTTGGGTCTATGTATATTCGTGATCGCTAGTTTTAGCCAGAAATCGGTAGACTAGATCTCAGCCTCAAGCTTGTCATGATTATGAATGCTGCACGTGTAATGCCACAAATGTGAATCATAGTACTTACTTTTAGTAGTAATACTTAGTTACTTTATTTATTAGTAGTACTTTTAGTAGTAGTTTAGTAGTAACTTTTAGTAGTTTAAGGCATAGGTCTCTACCTATGCCTTAAACTACTGTATCTGTATATGTGTAGTATCTCTATACTCATACTTCACAAAATACTGTGGGTTGCAACAATGAATAATATAATATACGTAATATTCACGGTGTTATGAAATGAAAAAAAGTTTATCGTTAAAAAAACCGGACAAGTGCGAGTCAGACTCGCCCATCGCGGGTCCCGTACAGAATTTATTTTTCATGACTTAATTACAAATTTATAGTTTTTACGTTTTCCCCTGTACTTGTAGTAAAAGACGATATTACGAGTACTTGCCAAATTTCATAGTTCTAGGTCAACGGAAAGTACCCTATAAATTTTGATGATGTTCATATAAATATAGTTGACCCTATTTAGGTCAAGTAGTCCATAAACGGATTTTTAAGGACGAGTCCTATTTGTTTTTGCGCTCGCCTTGTGTACGCCACACAAAGCTAGCGCAAAAACAAACAGTGCCGCCTGTAAAATATCCCTATTTTAAGGTCTCATTACGTTATACGGTCAGTAGTTTTATTGCCAATACGTTAGTCAGCTTTCGAACCGAAACAAAAATGAAAATAAATAAAATAATAATAATGCAATAAAATATGTTTGAAACACGAATTCATTACCTTTTAGGAGTATAAACGAGCAAAAATTAAAAAGTATTAAGTATCCTTTTTCATTATTGCGAAATACCAAATTAATTTTGGCGTGTGGTCCATTTAAAGAAATTTTTTGTGTGAAATTTCAAAGCCAGTTCGTTTTTAACATGGAACTTTAGTTAGTTACTAATTACTTCGATAAATAAGGTTTCAGCTATATCTGATGGAACACGTTAGAATTTTTCACTTTGCTGTTTACAATCTGCATCGGAATAACTGGAAATTGAAAATAAACATGCTGTATGAAAAATGTATTCTGCTTTATTCCTAAGCATAAGTCAGTAAGCAAAGTACGTGTAATTAAAGTTATATTTTTAGAGTTAAAAAATTCCCAAAAAAAATCTAATACACGTTTTATTTTTCAAAATGATAGGTTTGGTGGAATGTTGTGACTCAAACCCATAAATATTGTTGGGGCTAGTTGCTCGGCCCTACATATTATTGATTGATAATTTGATTTGATATATTACACATCATTTAATAAGTGTTTAAATGATAAAAATGTTGTGCGTGTTGATCGCGTGAATTATTAGAACTGAATGACATACATATATACATGTACTGAGCCCGTACAAATATAATAAATACAAAGCGGCAATTTTTTTTATTTTTTTTTAATGGTCTCAAAAAGACATCCCATTAATATTACAATCTAGCCTAATAAGACTAATAAGTAATTTAACTTTGACTTAAATTGCTAAGTATAGTATAACTAAGAGTGTGTCCATTAACACTTTTCTTACTGTCTCTATTTAGGCGAAGACACTTTGTTGTTGTGTTCTTTACGGGTAGCACTAAAGTATGTATAGATACTACGATACACTGTCACTTCACTACACTAACTCAAAAGGTTTTGTCCTTTTGAGCCTTCTCACTAGGTCTGTGGTGTCGAGGAGCTGGATAGCCTCGACGTTCACGTGATGGTGAAGTCTACATTCGTGAGCTTCGGCGAACTTTGTAATAACATTAGTAACGAGGTCCACTTTCAGGTCCCGATGGAGGTCGTCATTTCGAATATACCACGCAGCGGCAAATTGCATATTTAGCAATGAAAACACAAACAGGGTAGTCACCTGCGCTATTATCTGATAAATCTACTCTCGCTGTACAGTAGCACCCTGCACCCCGGCTTAAGGGATACCTACACAATTGTTTCTAATCCACTATACCTTCTGCAGGTACAGTTAGTGAATAAGCTTACAAATTTTCATACAATCTTTAATACCTGTAATACCGTACTATTATTTATTCTGTGATACAAAAACCACCGTCTGTTATAATCAAAGGAAACATTGCGCATTTCCGAAATAACTCTTATAATTTTCAATTCGTTCGACTAAATGCACAAAATTTTTGGAGTTAGCCACTTTCGGTTTCGTCATTATCCGGGTAAAGACCCCGCTGCGCTGTGGCGCAGTGTACCTACCCATAACTGCATAGGTAGGTACGATCGATTCATCATTTCTCTACAATTAAAAGGTTTAAGTACCACTTTAAATCAACTAAAGAAACCCGTTGTGAATTATCCAACTAGAATCTAAACTACTAAGTACTACTCACGCGCCCTATGGACTCCAATTACAAATAAAAATAATTTATAAAAATGACTTACCATTGTTTATCTTTTGTCTTAAATAAATTATTTTTCAAAAAAAATAAACCGACTTCAAAACCACAAATAGGCACCGACTTCAAATATATGAGTGGGTAGCGCTTATAATAATTATATTAATTTATTTTTCACTTTTGAGTGCCTATTTATGGTTTTGTAGTCAGTTTAGTTTTTTTTTTAAATAATTTATTTTGCATGTACAACAAAATTTAATGTCTGTCCTATTCTCTGTTGAGGAGTTCCCTCGCCGGAAGTCAATCCTGGGTGTATCAGCCATGTCATGATGGAATTTAGAACAGGCTATTATGGTTAAATCCATTTACAAAATGTTGTGTCTGTACTATTCACCGTTGAGGAGTTCCCTCGCCGGAAGTCAACCAGGGTGGAGGGTGAAGCAGGTGAAGCAGTCGAATATAAACCTCCACCTTTAGAAAGTCGGTTACAAAAAAAACAAGAACCGACTGATTATACTTATATTTTTTGTTTTTGCTATTTTTTTAAAAAGCGCTGATCGAATTTCGATAAAATTATGTGGGACCACCTCTGAAGTACCTACCAAACAAAAAAAGAATCATCGAAATCAATTCATAATTTAGCTTTAGCCATTCAACGCGGGAATGCAGCCAGCGTTCTTGGCACCTTGCCGCATGGTCACCACTTGTATATAAATTTCTAGTTGTACATAGTTTAATAACTTATTAATAGTTTCTTTTTTGTGACAATAAAAAATAAAATAGTATGTATATTAAACTAAAAAAAAAAAAAAATTCATAATTGGCAGAGTAATCGCGTAACAAACAACCAAAAAAATAAACATACCGTCGAATTGTAAACCTCCTCCTTTTTGAAGTCGGCTAAAAACAGGACGCGCAACTTATTAGTAAAATCATGGATAAAATGTACAACGTTTAGTCACAAAGATTCTGAGAGTTGTTTGTGTCCGGCCCCTGAGGTACTATAAGCATAAGTAGGGACCTATATAGTTCATATTATAGGTTATCATTATTAAATTTCTGCGATAAGCCGTTCATACAAAGCGAACGATCTCATAAAATGTTCTGTCCCGCACACCGTACGTACTCGTAAGTTATTGCGTCGTAGTGACGTTTGCGGACTCGCTGAACTGGGCTACTGAATAAATAATAGTCCTTTGAGTTGGAAAAAGTTTTCCACTTCTTTAGTTTTGAATAACTCTTGGGACGCCTCTTTAAATGTACCTGAGAGTGCCGAGCGAAAACTTAGCAAAAGTGATCCAATAAAACGTACTGTCCGAAGCAGTGCGGAGAGGAGCGAACAGCGGAGCGAGGAAACTAATAACATTCAATGTTTTTTCTTACGGCTGTGCTCTTGTCACGGGCCTTCCCTCAAGGGCCATAATCCACGCGGGCCCAGTGCCAGCTTAGCATTTGTCAAATGCCCTCGAATTAATGTTACTCGTTGACATGCCGTTTTTCTAAACGATGTATTCCTTCATTGTTTTTAGACCCAGCGTTAAATCCGCACAAAACTAAAAACGTCATTGGTTCGGGGTCAGCAGGATTTAAACTCCGGTTCGTCAGATTGAAAGTCACACGAGTTCCCACTGAGCTATACTCGCTCACTAAAGTTCGTAGTACGCTGGAAGCAATACCTGGGTGGCTGATTAAATTTTAATGCGATTGATACGTACAAAGCCGCAACGACTGACAGTAATCGCGCGTGTCCGCACATGAAATGTTTCAGCTTCTCATTGCTCCTGTGTGCGGGCATGAAATGTGAGCTCCCAAATTAACTCATCAGTCATAACATAACGGCTGTCGGGCTAGGTTCGGTTAGTAATAACTTTATCGCAATAGTTATTTATTCAAAAATAACAAGGTCGGATATGACGGAAATTACGCCAAAGCACATTTTTACAAGCTTTTATTTAACTCGCAATGTTTGATTGTTTGAGTCAAATCTTGCAAGTTGAATCAGAACCACTTCCTCTTATCCTACGGAGTTGAAATTGCATAATTGTCAAAGTCCGATGACAATGCAATATTATGGTGAAAGCCAGCTGATCTGATGATGGAGACGGAAGGTGGGCAATTGAACTCCTTGACGGATAATCGTAAACTACTAACTAGTGTTTGGGCTCATTTTCGACAAAACCTTGTTGAACACTCGTAAACATATTTTCCCCATTTGGCTATTTATATACACGGCGACAGGTGAAACACGTATCAAGATTCTCGAACGTAGCGCCACAGAATAATTAACAGTAGTATCACATACCATAATTACTACATAGTCGATCGTTGTTTTCACTTGCTCACTTCGGCGCTTACCGGATCGGAACGCGGCGTTTTTCAATTACTACGTTTAATAGTGAGAGTGGTGTCAATTAGGCCTAATTCACATTATGAAACAAGTGGCGTAACAATAGTTTAATGTCACTTACGAAATTCGTTTCGTCAACAATTTGACGTGCAAACAGCTAGGTTGCATCTAAACCGCAACCACATTTTGTGGAGCGTACGAAGCGTAGCAAGTGTACGACAACTTTGCCCATAGAAAGCTACTTAATAACAGAAAGTTATAGGTGTGGTGTGGATGCACCTTTAATTTCAATGTGCAGTGCATGCTTTGATTTCATGACTGACCAACGACCAACGAAACACGAATATGACTATTGTTTAATTGAGAATATACAATCACGTGTGATGAAGTCGACTAGATTTGATAACTCTTATGTTACTCTACCAAAAACGACCGTCCGAGGTTTTCCCGCGGAGCTATAACATGGGGTACTTTAAAAGAAGGGTGAAAGGGGTCGTTAAAGGTAGGCAACGCACCAGTAATGCCCCGAGTGTTGCAGGTGTCCATAGGCGACGGTAACCGCTTACTTACCAGGCGGGCCGTCTGCTTGTTTGCCTACAAGTCACATAAAAAAAACCCAGTATGTTACGTGAAAATAATTTCAGTATGTTCAAAGTTTCAAAATATAAACTAGGCTTTACCCTCGCTTGAAATTGAGCCGATTTACATTTGAAATTTTTCAATTTGTGATTTTTATATACATACCTTCGACGGACACTACTGAAATGGTGATGTTGAAATGAATAATTATGTTATTAGTCTTCAATTGAATTAAAAAAGACAACTGAGAGCGAAACTCATCCACCCCATCCATATTTTTAAAATAGACAAATTACTTAATTCCACTATTCTAAACTAAAAACACTAATTCTAGATAGGAGTAAATGAATTCGCCTTTGCAAGGGATGCATCGCGTACAATACTCGTATTTTATAATTATGTTACCTGTTGATACCCGCCGCATAAAATTAGATTTATAGCGTTTCCCTATATAAGAAACAAGGAACTTTAAAAGGACCACTCACACTTCTAGCAAATAATACTAACTATAACTTCGTACTTCTACTTCTGATTATCACTTCTTAGTTGCCATTTTGTTATTTATAATTACCTATACTACGTGGTGAAATATAACAATCAACACGATTGTTATATTTGGCACTACAACTACACCTGTTCAAAAGCCATTGCGATTTGCGATCTGTTGCTCCGAATTAACGTAAAAGAAAAAAAACATGTTTTTGCATCTATGTCATTTCAATGATCGCGTCGACTTGCTAAATAAATACCATTGTTTTCATAAAGACTATCGATCCCGGTCTTCGGTCCACCCAAAAGGTAAATTGCAAGTAAAATGGCAGACCATGAATATTTAAGGCCACCAAGCTCTCGGCGGGCGCAACGCAAACAAACAGCACAAAGAAAAAATAAAATAGAAAACCGTATAAGTGCAAGTTGCTTCAACATTTTGTGTAAGTGTGCCCATACTTTTGGAAACATGTTTCTTAATTAACGAACTCTGTATACTAACCGTACACCGTACTAACTATGGCTAGTAATATTTAGTTTTCTTTGCTATGGCCGTGCTATGAAAGTATTAAGAAACGCCCACTACACCGCCCGTTCCGTAAGCGATCCGCAATCCCTTACTACACCGAATATTGTATAGCGATGTTTTGAATAATGAAAAGGCCGACCAAATGGCCATTTTAAAACCTCCACTGTTTCTTGCGGCGTCTGATACCGCCTCAGATAAAGTTTGGCTGTCTACTCGAAGGATACCGCTGACCACGCAACTTATCCTTTATTTTGGGGAATGTGAAAAAGTCGTTGGACCTTCGTCGTCTTCGTCGTCGGGACTGTATGGAGGATGGTCCAGTAGTTCGACTTTTTCACCGTCCAGATACTCAGTTGTTTTCCGAGCGGTGTGAGGGCTGGTATTGTCGTGGTGAAGGATGATGCGGCGATTAGGGTTTTTTTCGGAGTTCAGCAAAGATACTCGATTAGAGAAATAGTAGCCACGTGACCCGATTTGGAGACGGACGTAGCCACCATCTTCTTGGCCGTGCTGCGAGAACGAATAATTTTGTTGGCTTAAGCTCGTAGACCCATACTTGACACTGGTTTTTAGTTTCAGGCTCATATGCATATATCCACGACTCGTCACCTGATACGATACTAAAAACTGCATTTGAGCTTCCTCCGCTGAATTTGTTTAAAGTTTTGCGGCACCAATTGACACAAGTCGTTTTCTGGTCGTCAGACAATAATTGCATCCAACGGGAAAACAACTTTCGCACGCCTAATTCTTCCTGTAAAATAATTTGTATCTAACTCATTCCAACACCCAAACATTCTTGAATTTCCCGATACGTCACATATACCGGTCTTCTTTTTAACCGACTTCAAAAAAGAAGGAGGTTTTCTGTTTGATTGTATTTTTTTATGTTTGTTACCTCAGGACTCCGTCATTTATGAACCTATTTGGAAATTTCTTTTTGCGTTAGGTTCAGTATACCTAAGAAATGGTCCCATATTTTCATCGATATGTGACCTTGGACTTCGAAGATACATTGAAACCGGTTTTTGTTTTTTTCTAAAAAATAATTATATCAGCTGACGCACAACATCATTGTTTTCTGGCGTGACTGCCGATTTTGGTTGACCTTCACGCACGTCGTCCGCGAGGGATACACGGCCACTTTGAAATTTTGAATACCACCTGTAAAAGCAGCAATCATCCGGTCTCCACATTGTTTGTGTGTTAATCACTTTTAGGGCCAGTGGTTTCACATTACATTTACAGACGCGTATACGATTAATGTGGCGCTTACGATTGGTTCTACAAAAAATGCGTTGTTTCAACATCTGGTGACATCGGGTATAGAATCAAAACTGAACAACTTTAACGATCGCTAATCATCGTACGTAACCGTCAAATTTGAATGTCCGTAAGTTACGGATACCGATTTGATACAACCCACCCCAGTCATATTAAATCATAGCTCATAAATTTACACGGGTCCGTTCCATTTTTCAGCGATATCAAAAAACTATTGAAACCGAACTTTTTTTCCTTTTTTCTATGTGGCCAGTGTGTTAAGATAAAGAACTTTAAAGACTAATTATAAAAGTTTGTCTTGATTGATTGTCTGTAAGAGATTGCGTTATGCGATAAAACCGCCAATTGTATTACCCTAGTTAAGATTTATATTTTTCTCATTTAATTATGTTTGTGGTATGCAATAAAGTGTAATTGTATTCTATAAAAAGGCGTAATATGTTTCAAAAATAAGTTCGTAAGCATTAGATTCTCGAAATTTTAAGTGCAGCCCTCGTACAGTCCAAACCACGCTAAAATTTGTAATAGTGGATTATCTAAATATTTTCGTAGATTCTCTAAGATTTCCTCGTCAACGATTTATTACAGCATAAACTTGCCCTCGACAAGATATTAGTAATAAATCCGGTCGCGATCTTATACTAACGTTCGTTGCTATATATAGATTTTGAAGCGCTACTTGATCTTGCCTTGAGCGCTATCAACTTAGATCAAATAGGTTTCTACTCAAAGAGGCAAGTTGGTTGCAAATATTTGCATAAGTAGTTGCAAATTTGTATACCCACATTAAGGTCTTGTAAGTGGTAAGTCTGTTGCAGATTGCAGACTATAAATATAGGTATACCTACGATGCATGTTTTGCGGATCGAAGATGTAGCACTTTAGCCGACACCAGATAAATCATCAACCTAATATCTTTTGACACAGACACGTCCCAATCCAATGACATGCACCTTCTCTCGGGTTAGTCACTAACTCATCCCGTTTTTCCATCATCCAGGATTTTTTGGTAAATCATACGTCTACGAGTTTTGCATAGCTTGGGCATATGCGAGTTTTCTCAAAAATATTGAGTATTGACCGAGCTAACATTTAAAGCCCAAAGTACAGGCACAGAAAATAAAATAGTATGCAGGATTTCAATTCAGAATTAGACAAAACGCTATCACAACGAAGCAGAAAAAGAAGTGTTTCGGAGTTCAGTTTGTGACTCAAATCAAACATTATATGACATACTGAAGTTATGTGTTTAATTTGCTTCTTGTGCAATTAAACAACTCAATATTACCCCGGGGTGACATTCTTGAAGGTTAAGTCAATGCTAAGTAATACCATTATCTCGGTTTCACACTCAATGTACTTCGGATATAAGGTGACGTGTCTTAACAAATAAGAAACAGATGTGGCGTATACCAAATGTATGTAGCCGCGGCATGGAAAATACCGAAATGTATATGAAGAAATGGAACAAATCCATAAAAAAGAGTTAGTTTCTTGTATTGTACTAGGAGATCGGTAACTGCTTACTACCTTCATGAACCTCTACCTATTTGAATATTCGCCGCGTGAACGCTCGCCAACCTTTCACCTCCGTCGCCTCTCGCCCTGATTCCCTCTCAAATCGATTTTAAATTTTAATTGCCTCCATAAACTTGGCCAAAGACTCCCACGGTACAGATCGTCTGCTTCAGGCGGAGCCTTGTAAGATTTGAATAAGTTCTTAATCTGGGGAAGTGTTAAGTTTTTCAACTTTGTAAAGATGTAAAATACGTTTTTTTTACAGCTGACTGGGTCAGCGTCATCCAGAATCTCATCTGATGGGAAGTGATGGAATGTTGTGTAATATTGATCTTGAAATCTTCAGTTGAAAACGCCCGAACATGGTACTTCTTTCTATGACAAGTCATTTACAGTTCAAGCTGTGCGTCTCTGGAATGGGCTTCCGGTTTCTATTAGAAGAGCACAGACACTTGTAAGTTTTAAGAACCTAGTCAAAAGTTACTACCTTTCCCAGAGTGCTGCTGATAATTAAATTATTAGTAATTTCCTTGATTGTATGTAGTATATATGTGTCTATATCTATATATTAATTTATATACTTTTATTATTATTTATTTAAATATATATTTTATGTGTCATTTAGTCGTCCTTTTTTACTTTTTATTTACACCGTCGACCTCTCTCACTCCTTTAGTTCTTTCCATCCAAAGGTTGACTGGAAGAGATCGCTTTTAGCGATAAGTCCGCCCGTTGTACTATAGTTTGTAAGAATATTTCGTGTACCTTGTTTATTTCTTGTTTGGTGTACAATAAAGCATTAATTATTAGTATTATTGATTAGCAAATGTTTTGAGCAATAATAATAATATCTGCTGTCAATTACATAATATATTATTTTAATGAATTGTTTTATCAAACATCCCAAAATAAAGGATAAAGATTTGAGATGTTGTATAAAACATCTCTCTGCGCTGAACTTTGTTGCCAAACATCTCCCACATGGACATGAGCTAAAGTGGCCGATTTGGAAGTCTCTCAACAAACAACGATCTCAAGTCGGTCGCTGCAAAAGTAACCTTGCCAGGTGCAGAATAATCGATCCAGCAGAATCTGCAGTGCGAGTGCGCCGAGATACAGGATGTGCCGCATTTGCTTTCCTGCCCCGCATGCTCGGCTACCTGTACCCAAGAAGAGCTTAACGGAGCGTTGGCGAGGGCGGTGGAGGTGGCCACATTCTATATAGTCCAAAATCATTTGAGGGAAAATTGAACCATTGACGCGATGATATAATTAATTAATGAAATCTTGTAAAGGCCTGTAGGTGTTTGATTCATGTCCCTGCACAAAATATGACTAATGAGAAAGAGCGACATAATAATAATAATCTCGCCGTAAACTGAAATAATAATCATTCAGTTAATATTTTAATAATATCAATTAAATTCTCTATTACGAAGAATGACATCGAAAGAACTCGATGAAAACAACTCGAATTAGAAATTCTAACTCTAGGCAAATATATGTTCAAATGCCAGTTTCTACGCCCATTCACAAGTTAATTTTGGAAGTGTATACGCTGTTTCGTCTCCATTTAACACTCATCATCATATAAGAAGCTTGCCAGACAAGTTTTTTTTAATTATCAGCTTTAAAGGTAACCTTATCTTACAGAGCGATGTCAAAATCATTCAGTGGCTTGCAATAATTTACACTCGTCCGGATAAAAATGCAACAAGTTTTACTTTTAGCGAGCAGTTGTCGAGTCCAAGCAAGTGTCTTGAATTGCGAAGAGTTGCTGGAGTTGCAATTTGATTGGTTTTATAATCAAGTCCTCAAAGAAGCAAGGTTTTATTCTCAAGTTGTTATGAAATCATTTCTTAAATTAATGTCATTACTTGTATTTAACTTGCATTAGAAACATCTTTACTTAAATATTAAGTTTGACATAAGAAATTCACAGTTATCACTTATAGAAAAGAAAGAAATAGTACAGATAATTAAATCTTCTCCTTTCTAATATCTCATTTCTCTGAATAGTAAATAAACAAGATTTTTGTTGAAAAATATATCTTTAAGACAAGCTTTTAACAAATTCGTAATCGGAACTGCGAGCAAAGTAAAATGAGCCCAAACACTAGTAGTTTACGATTATCCGTCAAAGAGTTCCATTGCCCACCTTCCGTCTCCATCATCAGATCAGCTGACTGTCACCATAATATTGCATAGAACTTTGACAAGTATGCAAAATTTCAATTCCGTAGGACAAGAGGAAGTGGTTCTGATTCAACTTATAAGATTTGACCCAAGCAAAAAACATTGCAAGTTAAATAAAAGCTTGTAAAAACAAGTTTCTTATTTGCGTGTCTTTGTATAATTAGTACTTGTTAACTACTTGTTGGATTTTGATGTGATTTTTACCTATTATATGTGTATCAATCAAGATGAAGGTTAAGTTGTACATACAGTAGGTATTTCATAAAATCCTTGTCGGACCCGTGAAGGTTGTGTATATGGTGTTTATATGAAGGAGGGCCGGAGATCGAGCTCAGTGGCATACGTTGGGAGAGATCTGTGTCCAGCAGTGGACTTGTACAGGCTGTTGATAATGATGATAATGATAATAATGTATCAATATTCTCACCAGTCAATAATTCATTTTATAACAATAAAAAACCGACTTCAATTCTGTTGTATCTTCGAAGTCCAAGGTTGAATGTCGAAGAAATTTATATAGACCACATTGTGAGTATACTGAACCCAAATCAAAATTATTATTTATAAATAATTTAAATAATATTAAAAGTATGGCAAAAATTTATTTTAATTCAAAGAAGATATTTACAATTGTCACAAAAAAGAAACTATTAATAAGATATTAAACTATATACAAGTGGTGACCATGCGGCAAGGTGCCAAGAACGCTGGCTGCATTCCCGCGTTGAATGGCTAAAGCTAATCTTTGAGCCAGGAATATTAAAATAATTTTCCAAATTGGTTTTTATATGTTGGAGTTCTGAGGTAACAAACATAAAAAAATTAAATTATATATAATAAAAAAAAACGAATTGAAGACCTCCTTTTTTTCCTTTTGAATTCGGTTAAAAAGACACGTTTGGCAACCAGCGATCAGCGTAATCTCCTAAACCGACTTAGAGGACACTTTTTTTAACGTTCTTAACAGCTAAATAAATAAAATAAATAACGCCCAACGATCACTTACATAGATCCTGCGTGCCAGGGCCTTGGACTTCACTATTCCCATGTGTGGTTCATGTAATACTTTTAAAACCCATTACCTACATTTCTCCGGTATGATAACCCTATGACCCCACATTAGACAGCCTAACTCCTCATATAATTTCGTTCGTCGGTTAAAATACGGCTGCATACCGACTACCTCACACTCCGTAAGCCAGCCGTCCCGAACAAAACTTAATATCCTGCTTAGAAGCGGATCGCGCGCGGTACTTTTCCTAATTTCATTATAATCTAATAATAACGCATCCTGCGCAAAATGCAGGTACGTCTGTTCCTGAACAATAGGTAAAACCGGTTTCTTGTAAGGCACTATTTTTATCGGTACGAACAAATTCTATATTGTAAGTGTACGCAGACAAGATAACGGCCCATCTCGACATTCGGCTCGCCGTCATTACTGGAATATTGTTGTGTGGGCCAAATATCGATACCAATGGCTTATGGTCAGTGCGTAAGGTAAAACACCTACCATACAAACATTGGTGAAATTTTCTCATACAAAAAACTATCGCTAATGCTTCCCTATGAATTTGCGAATCATTTTCCACCCCTACCTATGCCGGCCGCGCTCGCGTCGCAGGTTACGATAAGCGCTTTGTTTGGGTTATAATGCGCTAGCACCTGTGACGAGTTCACTAACAACTTTTTCATATTTTGAAAAGCACTTTCACATTCGTCGGACCACGCCCAGTCTACACCCTTTTTAGTAAATTGAAAAGCGGTTCTAACCGGAGACTATAGTTTTTTACAAACCTCGCGAAGAAATTTGCTAAGCCCAAAAATGATCTAAGTTCCGGGACATTCTGCGGTCTAAGAATGTTTTCAATAGCTTCTATCTTTGCCGGATCGACCTTAATACTAGACGATAACTCGAACACCAAACGATTATAACGAAATAACCCTCGATGGGTATTTATAACCGTGTACTTTTTCCTTGCCCCCCGTGAACCTTCCCAGACTGCCGTTGAACAGCTGCTTATATCTGTGTAATAAAACATGTATATCATTTATCAGTTCCCCGTTCATATCATTATCTAATCTACCTATGTTGTTACAACTCAATATAGGAACTTGGATACCTAACTCGCTGAGCCACTGGCGACCCAACAACGACGTCGTGCCCCCTTTTATCACAAACAATTCTAGCTCTTTTATAGTGTCTCGATTTTTCACCATGATACCTAACGGTCGAATACTGGACCCATCATAAAACTTTATACGAAGCTCGTTAGAGATAATCGGATTCTTTTTAAAATGTATTATGTACGTAGCCTCACTAATGCACGATATAGCCGTTCCCGTATCGACTTTCATTTTTATCACTTTGTTGTTAATACATATCGGTAGACTCACCGGTTTGTAATCTCCCAGGTTCAACTGATGTAAATCCACACAATCATCCCAAGACAGGTTTAGTTCTTCGGGCTCCTCAGGGTCGGTACTCCCGAAATGAACTCCAGCGCCAATTCCGCGGTCCCCCGGCCTGTTTCGAACCGGCTTTGCCCGAACCGGAGCCCGTACCGGCCGTTCCCGCCGAGCACTCGCCGCAGGTGACCAGGGCGCTTGCACAGGCTGCAGACGTAGTCACGGCACCTACAGTTCCCGTAGTCATGATTCGTCGCTCCGCAGCCCTTGCAGTTGGACAGCCCTGATTTCCCCTGTCTAGTCTCACAGTCACATTCGACGACCACGTACCATTTTTGACGTCGAATTCGCCGATTTTACCGATGGACATGGTAAATCACGCACGCACGGTGTTTTAAAATAAAAAAATACTCGTCGCCACTGAGAAATACCTAGCCTGGGAGCGAGCAAGGAAAAACCAGTATACGTTAGCACAGATGTAAAGCGAATGAATGACACAACGATCTACCATCTAGTACAATTATTATTTATGTAAAGGCGGTGCCTACCCTCATACACTACAGAAGACACCTAGATTATAAAAATCGGGAAACAGAGAAGGTAAGGTGTTCGCATTATGAAAGTAGAAACAAATCGCTTTGTTCTTGCATGAGGAATGTCAACCAGAATCAAAATGGATGCCGAGTTTCCGTACGTCTTGTTGTCTGTTGGTAGAAAGGAGATGGAGGAATGAACTCGTGTAATTCCATCGCACACTCTCCGTGATCCTGTATAACTTCCCATATTGTGGTAAGTATACTGGCACCGCACTGGATGTTGGCAGTCAACCTTATTTTTTAATATTTTGAAAGGGCAGATGCTTTCGGTGTAATAATATAATAACAATATTTATAATCATAATAAGGTAATGACTCTGTCAATATAGAGGCTCTGTCAGTGTATCTGTTAGTGTATAGAGTCTGCCCGATTACGTAATGATTACTAGTTACTGGAATTCAATAGGAGGCGAAGAGGCGATGAAGCAAGCTATGTTTTTATTGGAATGTCATTCTAATAAAAACGCATCTATTGTCTATTATTTGTTTTTGCCGATTGTTCTAACCATGCGATTGTTTACTTTCATATGGTTGTTATGCTTTTGTTTGGTTTTCCCTTTTCAGTTTACGTTGAATTTTGCTGTGCGATTTTAAAATAACACATTTTGTATTGTCACGTTTTCGCCGTTTGTTTGCTTTTTACCTGCGTTTTATTCAGAACGTTCCGAAAATTAAGAAATACTTTGTTAAAAATGCAATTTCGAGACGGCATTCATTGCTTTGCTTCAAAAATACTGAGGTCCGTGTGCCTTTGCGGTTCCAAGAACAACTATAAAAAGTAATTGGTCTTGGATGAATACAGCGCAGTCGTGTTTATACATAGTTTGTGTTGAAATGTCAAAAATTCTGCAAAAATTTAGAGACCGTGAATGAAAAGTACTAAAGAGTGATCATCGTAACAACGATTATTAAATCAATTGGAAGTTTTTGGTGGCCCCCCTAAATCGGGGATAAAGTAGGGCAATTGGCCATTAGTAATCATATTTGCCGCAGAACCGATAACCGCTGGAGTAGACGTGTTCTAGAGCGAATCGGCAAACATAGTGTAGGACGCCCTGCGACTAGATAGATGTATGGAGCGATGATTTACGCAGCGTTGATGGTAGTGACTGGAGAAGGAAAGCTGAAGATCGGGCTCAGTGGCGTGCTATGGGAGAGGCCTATGCTATGTCTAACAGTGGATTGATATAGGCTGATGATGATGAATCCTTCATCAATATAATAATTATACACGAACGCAGAAAAATTGTTTTGTGGTTTCATAGAAAAATTAAAAAGCTTATAAATTTTCGAGTATAAATAACAGTAAACTTAGGTAGTCTGTAAAATATAATTACGGAACTCTAGCTTTTGCCTGTACATCATTTGTCAAGAAAGAGAGACGTTTAAATAACATTTATCTTGTTTATTACTATTCGATGGCATTTTATTTCTAAATAATACGCTCATTGTTGCGGTATTTATTTATGGAGTCAATTGTAAGGGTGTAAAGACCTCACGGCCAAGTCGGCGTGATACGCAGATTTCACCGGCTCTGTGTTCTCATTATATCTAGTATTTGAATATTGTAGCAAAATACCTAAGAAAGAGTACTATTTTCGGCATCGCCGGCCACGCGAGGTTGTGACCTAATCTCTCGCTGTCGTGGTTTCCAGGAAAATGAAGCGGATCATAAATATACACAATACGGTAAAGTTTAAAAGCGACGTAGGACTAGAAAATTACACAAACAAATGGGTACAGCGAATGCGTTTGTCTTTTTTGTCACGGGTTCACAGGCCGGGCTTGAGGCAGCTCATCCATAATTTTTTTGCCATTTGTCACATGAATTTATCACTATGCATGCAAATGCGAGCTCTAAAACGTGCCCTAGCACCGACACAGGGACGCTCGCGAACGAAAATATGTGAACACTTTCATCGATAGTCATAGTTAAACCTGAGGTGAGCATATGTTCTGCCAACATAGAAAAACTTTTAAACCGTATTGAGTTGGTAAAGTGTTCAAATATTTTTGTACGTGACTATCTATGTTCCTATGTAGCGAGTTGTATTTATGTGTGCATGCTTTTTGTTTTTATAAACGAGTGCAACTGGCGCCACATGGCTCGCTCTTGTGAGCTCCGATATCTCCGACGTTGATTGAACACTCCAGCAGAAACGCTACTTTTAGAACTAAGTGCTGTGTGACTTACGAACTTTCACATACAAAAATAAGGATATGGCTCCTCATATCGTTATTTTCTTGCTTGAAAGTTGCTGTAGGAGCGCTCAAAGAGAGGTAGACTGAACATTTCGTTCTCGTTCATCGTAATCCGTTTCTACAATAGTTCAAAATGAGATAAATTCAAAATCAAATGTGCTAATGTAGTAAAGCAATAAAAGTTGATCTCACGGACGAAGGATTATTTTAACAGCTGTGGATTACCTAGACACAGAATCTACAGGCGGAATAGAGAACTACCATCTTATTCTGAACATAACGGCGTAATTGTAGTTCTATTCCGTAGTAAAATTTTAAACCCGATGAAGCGGTTTATGTATTGTATGCTTTGTTCTCGCCGTCATATAACAATGTCGCTGCTAATTATTTATTTATAGCCAGCATTCACCCGAATTGCTGCTCCTGTTGAAATGTGAACAAAAAATGGGATGGCATGCCTATTAAATACGCATTAAAAGTCGATTAATTGGTTTCATATCAGTAATGAACAGGCAATTTTACATATATCAACAATAGTTCTTTTCAGATTTAATTCACAGTGTAACAAAGCCTGATGTCATAACAAATCCAATGGCGATTTCCAGTATATTTGTTTGTTTGAGAAAGAGAGAGAGAATATTTGTTCAAATCAAAACTAGCAACAGCTTTTATTTAAAATACAATACGATGGAATTTAAGCCGGATTCACACTATTAACACACGTCGTGCATTAGTAAAGGAAAGAAAAAAGAAAGAAAATACAACAGAAAATAAAACAGAAATACATAAAGAAAAAGTTAATAAATGGACAGTATAAAGAGACAACAGTTTAAACATAAATGACTACTATGTGGTGCCAAATGTAGTAGGTACATCAGAAGCCTATCGGATTCATATATTTTGTACTAGCTGCGCCCTGCAGTTTCACCCGCGGTTTCCCGGGATAAAATGTAGCCTATGTGTTAATCCAGAGTATAAGACATCTCCATACTAAATTTTATCCCAATCCGTTTAGCCGTTGCAGCGTGAAAGAGTAACAAACATACATCTATACATTCTTACAAATTTTCGTGTTTATAATATTAGTAGGATAGAGGCATGCACACAGCGTCAGAGCGCATAACGTTAGAATAGTGTGCACGTACTGATGCATCACGACACGACACGTGTTAATAGTGTGAATCCGGCTTTAAAAGCTCAATAGTTCCGCGAGTAAATGCAATGTACCTTTAAATACATACTATGTGATCTGACAACTCCTAACATGCCTATCGAAGAAAGGTGGTTTCAACTGCATTGCATTAATTATTCTACTGCAATGCTAACCTGATGCTAATACTGTTGTATCTTGGCTTGACGTTCTAAATAGCGAGCATCCACATTTCAATTGGGAAACTTCTCGACAGCTATCTGTTGTATCACTATACATTGATTGTATCGTTGTAGCAAAGAAAACTAAATATTACGTTGTAGTATCGTCTCAGTTATCAGTATTAGAGCATTTTTTACTATGGTGATAACTGAGTGATAAGACGAACACGTAGTTCGCCTGATGGTAAATGCCACGCCTGCCCATAACAATTGCAGAGCCACCCAGAACATCTAATACCATACAAAGCACTGCTGTTGACAAGTAAATGTTTTATCTATCTATCTATCACTGCATTGCGCTCATCACCCCCAGACATCAGAAATTAAGTCTGATATGCCCAGTAATTTCGCTGGCTACAATGCCCTTCAAACCGGAACACAGTAATGTGCGGTTGGCGGCAGAATAACTGGCAAAGCTGTGGTACCTACCCAGACGGCCTACAGCATACGAGAGTCCGACCTTCTCTTTTGCGTGCTATCGCCGATTACATTAGTGTACGGTATGTATAGCTAATTCCTATCTATACAAATATAAATAATAAGTGCTGTATGTGGTATGCGCATATCTTGAGATCCTTTTTAAATGTGCGTAATAGAATGAATTTGGATTTTAAAAAATTTAGAATATTGCTCGTAAAATTCGAAAGTTCGGGTAAAACGGAAAGTGCTTTCTCGTGGGGTGAAACCATGAGGCGCAGCTAGTAAACTATAAAATCCATCAATCGCTATTTGAGAACATATACAGGATTGTTGCATTGGTTAAAGAATTATGCTGCCGTTTTGTTTATAGTCATTTTTTGTAAGTTACCTATCGGTAGAGACCGAAAGGTAACGGAAATAACAACACTATAGACAGACAGAGGCTATGCTTACAAACTCTCGTCTTGTCGAACAGGACTTTCAATCTTGTGGCACTGCCATCTACAACTCGGAATCGTATCGTCACGATTTAAAAATGATATGTGTGTGTAGCGTGTACCAGAGAGTAGAAGGCTGTTAGAAAAATTTCTCCGCGCGCAATTGTACAAGAAAATAACCATCGCGACAGCGTGGCATGCTCAGTGCACACAAATCTCCGTATGAGTACGTTAGTGTTTCCATAATATATGTAAACGTCTGGGTTTATTTAGCTGTGCATTTCCCGGTGAAAAACGCTTTTGACGCTTTCCCTTTGATAACACAGCACGGAACGACTTCCAAGTTCCAACATCATAATTTCATAGGTACTAAGTTTTATGTACCTGTTACTTTGTATACATGTCGCAGTTGTATAATCCGCTGTTTTACAAAACTGCTGTTCGTTGTACAAAAGTGCACTCTATTTAAAACAGCTAAATGACGTTGAGTTGGATTGTCATTGCGTTAAGTTCAACAATTGCAGTGCCTCCCAGAACAAGAGTGCAAGCCAGCGAAATTACTGGGCAATATGAGACTCAACGGCTAATTGTCTCGGGCTGACGAGCGCAGTGCAGCGCCGCGCAGGATTTTGCAAAACTAAGTTCTGGGTAGTGCTGTTATTGTTATGGGCTGGCGTATTGCTAACCATTAGGCAAACGACCAGCCCGTCTCGTAATTCAGATACTTAAATAAACCCAAGTTCATTCATAGGCCTCTCGTATGCGGGAGGCCGTCTGGGTGGGTACCACAGCTTTGCCAGTTATTATGCCACCAAGCAGTAGTGCGCAAGTATTGTAGCCAGCAAAATTACTGGGCATATTATGAGACTTAATATCTGATGTCTCGGGGTGATGAGCGCAATGCACTCAGTGCTTTTTATGGTATTTAAAGTTCTGGGAGGCACTGCCATTGTTATGGGCTGGCGTGGCGCTTACCATCAGGCAAACGACTTGCTCGTAACATCACTGTTCCATAAAAAAAGAGGTAATGTAAATCTCTAGCAGCATCCCACTCCCCTGTGGTCCGACTCGCTCTAACCACTAGAGCCTAGAGTGAAGCACGCGATGGAGGTTCCGAATGAAGGCAAGCCTACGAGGCATAGTGGAGCGGAGGACCTCCATCGAATCTACCTTAATGTAGATTAAATAATGTAAATAGACAGTAAACACAAGTATTTAGACCCTGCAGACGCTGTCTGGTAATTACTGGTTCCAACCATATTTTACTGTTCATTTCTAAGAATTCGATTGGAATACGATGGGTATTCAATATTTCGTGAGATTATATGCAATACATATCTATTCAGTGGAATCGGATTTGAGGAACTCGATATGGTGATAAGAGCTACTCATACTATGTTAATCAGTTTTCAGTGACATGTCCGATTGTATTTCATCCTTCTCAAAAGGTTCCAGGCCTCTAATGCCTACCTAAATCATAATAATACCTACCTAAATATTCAAGGGACTATGATAACAAAATATGGTTTCTCAACTCGCGTCATTTTTTCTGCTTACTAATATTCTTACAAGTTTTTATTTAACTTACAATGAATGTATGTATGCTATCTATGTATACAACTATGTTTGTTCGGGTAGAGCAAACATAGTTGCAAGCAATAGTAAGTAGTAGTCTTGCAAGCTGAATCAGAACCACTTCCTATGGTCCTACGAAATTGAAATTTTGCACACTTTTCAAAGTCCGATATGACAATGCAATATTATGGTGACAGCCAGCTGATCTGATGATGGAGACGGAAGGTGGGCAATGAAAGTCCTTGACGGATAATTGTAAACTACTAGTGTTTGGGCTTATTTTAATCTGCTCGCGATTCCGATTACAAACTTGTTAAAAACTTGTCTTGAAAAATAAATTTTTCAACAAAACTCTTTTTTAGGTTTGGCTATCCACCACGCCACGAACTCTGTCTAATTTGCTTAAAAGTTTAACATTTCCAAGGCGCCGTGGTCTTTAATACCTTTTTTATAACCTATTACGTATTCGTTGAAGACGTCTAAATCGATCTATGTAGTCTAGTACCGAATGTTGTTTACTTCGGCCTCGTCGAGGTCACGATGTAAAAACAGTAAGGACACCTAAATTAAATTAACTTGACAATATTGTAACACAAACTCACCTATAAGAGCATAAAGTAAAAAAAAATTTAAAGTTGTTAAAAAATTAAAAAACAAACAAAGTAAGAGCCTAAATAATTAGATTTTCTAATTATTTAGGCTCTTGATTTGTTTTTTTTCTGTTGAAAAGTGTCAATAAATATGAATGTATGTAATAAAAAAAGAGCATTAAAAATACATTATTTAAGATTACAGCTGTGCGCTTGAAGTATGAAAAAATATTTGTTGAATACATTATAATGTTTATTATGTCCATAGTTAAAATTGTGGTCATGTTGAGTTTTTAACAGTTGCTATATATATGTCGCAGCCAACTAGCTTAATCAGCTGTTCAATCAACAGCCTAGCCTCTTTACTAATCAGCGCCGTTCAACTAGCTTCCTGAATGATATTCAGCCATTTGATCAAACAGCTAGGCAAATGACTTGGATCGACGTTTAATTACTTGCCTAGCCTGTTCATTTATAAAGCCTGTTTTCCAAAGTTTAATGAAAAATAGTACAATAAAAGAGTGTAGTGACAATAATAATGTGAATATAGCTGCAGCCCTCGGTAGGTTAGGGTGCGGCGGGGGTGGTCCTTGGGCCACCCCAACGCCGCGGACATGTATGTTAGATATAATATAATGCAAGTAGATTATAATCTATCACTTCGATAGATTTCTACCAAAAAATAATGCGACGGTTCACAATCGACAGTTTATACAATCTCGCGTAGGATACATCTAATCCTACGAATGGCCTTAGCATTAGCCAGCCAGTTTATTAAATGTTGTAACAGACTCTATGGCTGAATATCATTCAGGAAGCTAGTTGAACGGCGCTGTTTAGTAAAGAGGCCAGGCTGTTGATTGAACGTCTAGTTAAGCTAGTCGGCTGTGACATATACATTATAGTATATCTAATATTCAGTATTAGTACAACAATATACTAGTTATCTTGGTTTTGGGCAAATACGAGACTTTTTTCATACAAATATATAATACAAGGTTTTTTTTTATGGAAGTGAATCATAAGACGAGCAAGTCGTTCGCCTGATGGTAAGCGCCACACCTGCCCATAACAATTGCAGTTCTACCACCCAGAACATTTCGTTCTTTGTTCGCGAACTCACGGTCGCCCCGCTACACTGTTATTTTGTCCATACTGTCATTTTGCAGAAGGACCGGTCGTTTTTATTGCTAGAATTTCCCGCCGTGTCGTCATTGTGCACCGTTTAATTAGGAACACGGAGTCTTGTACAAATCACAAAATTGTTCCAAGCTTTACGTTAAAAGAATATTTGGCTCGTTTGGACGCAAACGTTATAAGATACTAGCTGCGCAGCTCGTTTTCACCCGCGGTTTCCCGGGATAAAAGTAATACCGAATTTCATAAAAATTCGTTCAGGAGTTTTTGCGTGATTGAGTAACAAATATCCATACATCCATCCTCACAAACTTTGACATTTATGATATTAGTAGGACGAGTATAAGATATGAGTAAATAGATATGTAAGTAAGGTTCAAGGCTCTTGATCGAATGACTACGCAGACAGTTGTTTGAATTAATTTAAGATAATAAAAACACTGAGGTTTCTTGAAATTATGCAGTGTTTTTGTTCACTCTTTTAAATAACATAACGAGTCTGGTTTAATTTGGTAACTTGAGAGATCGCCTATAGTCTTCTGGCAACACCGGACGCTTTACCGATGTGTTACCGACCCTGTAAACATAGAGAGGAGATAAAAACTAATTTTAATAAACTAAAATTAAAAACCCCCGGCTCAAAAGACCTATAAAAAGTATAAAACGGTTGTACCGATTTTGATAAAACATAATCCTAAAAACCACCGCTAGAAAACCTGCTTTCAAATAAAAAAAATCGCCTCCAACTCGGTTCACCCGTTTAAGAGCTACGGTGCCACAGACAGACAGTGGTCAAACTTATAACCTTATTGTGGGTTAAAAAGAGGAGGATGGGTGGAGAGGTAAAAGATTAATATAAAAGATAATATATACTAAACTTTATTTAAAACTAGCTGACTCGAATGATGTTTTCAGTTTTTCCTGAATTTCCTAAATTTCCAAACAACTTTTATAAATTTTATTCCCATAAAAACCTAATACCAAAGAATACTAACCAGGCCTAGCGCACTCCGCACTGTACGTACGAAGCAACAAGTACATAGCCGGACACCGACGGCGGGTCGCGCGTCGTTACACGTGCCGCGTCAGAAGAGATAAGAGCCATGCGACAGAAAGAGAGGCGCTCTGTAGGTAAATAGTATGACTGGTAGGTATGCAGCGCTACGCGAGCTGAATTGAATTTTATTGCGTCATAGCAAGAGTCGCTATTTGTTTTAATTTCTTTGCGGAGTGATGCTTCTGTCCCTTAGTATTCTGTGCTATTACTTATAATATGGACTATTATGACAATAAAAAATAATACCCTTACCAACGAACAGAATAAATTTTTTATATACATAGAAGATTATATTTTGCTTAGTCTAGTAAGTTCAACTCCGAGTTGAATTATTTTAGGATTAACTTTGACGCTAATTAATGCTAACTAAGTATTTTATTTATTTTATTGTTTTCCTCAACTGTGGTTTATTAGATTAGGTTGGTTAGGTAAAATGAATCATTGTTTTTATCATATATTAACTATAAATATATTAATTTTATTTAGTTAGCTTGACGAGGCCGTTAGAAATGTATCGATTTTACTGTACTACCGAAAGACATAGCCGCCAAGCAGTAGTGCGCAAGCATTACTGTGTTCCGGTTTGAAGGGCATTGTAGCCAGCGATATTACTGGACATGGACCAGCTCGTCTCGTCATTCAGTTACATAAAAAAAAAACATGTTATTTTACTAAATCTTAATCGTGTTGTCATTTATACATCTACATCTATTTTTTCTTTTCTTTTTAACGTGTTTAATTGATTTGTATTATATTTAAATGACGTTTAAAAGTGCATTTTTGTGCCTTTTAAATAAATATATTTTGACTTGACTTCGACTTTGACTTTGACTACTGTACCTACACTTATATATCTAATCGTATTTAAAATTTGTTAAAACTTTTAATTGGCTACCTATTATTGTACTTAGCTGTAAGTTTTCCTATGAAAATAAAATAAAATAAATTTTGTAACTGTCGCGTGAGATATCAGTGTACGTACCTAAATGATGTTTGCAGAAAGAGTTATGTATGTCGATATTTTTCCAAATGCAAAGTATCTCGATTGTCTCCCTAATACACGACTGCATAATTGCGGGCCAACCGATCTCATTATCTTGTTGATCCTTGTCATCAGTCCTGCACTACTGGAGCTGGATACTAGTTAATTAGATGTGTATCTGCAATAGTACCTACTTAAGCCCTTACCGTGAATACTTCAAATAATATATTTAAAAATTCAAAATTATAATATTTCCAAATAACATTCCAGTATTTAACACAATTTTGGCACTAGGGTTTATGCTTTTGCTGGGCTTGTAATGTATTACATTATTATATATGTATTGTCATTATGTACATATTATACATAATTTATTATGTATATTATATTATTATGCTTATAATTGGTATATATTATTATATATTTAGTATAGATGTATATGTAAGTAGGTAGTACATGATATTATAGTTTGTACTCTTTGTACATATGTACATATCACTATTATTATCTTATTTATGTTGACACCCCCGTCTCTTACTGTTTCTTCAAATCCTCTCCATCCAAAGGTTGTCTGGAAGAGATCGCTTTGAGCGATAAGACTGCCCATTTTAACACTTTAGTTTTTAAGTTTGTAATTCTTCTTTTGTTGTAATAATTTCTTTTGGTATAACAATAAAGAGTTATCTAATCTAATCTACATTAATAGGTGCGCAGCACCTACACTAAGAATTAACTTGTGTCGTAGATATCTGCTAGCTCTTCCATTGCACAGTTTTATACAGCCAGAGAATTTGTAATAGTAAATGTTTACAATTGAAATTTATTAATTTTAGTCTTAAAATTAAGTTTATGCTTATTGTTAACTTAATTGTTAGGTGTCTAGGTGTGTGTCAAAGGATGTGTGGGGGACTGGGGGGTGCATGTGTGCATGTTATGGTGTGTGTGTGTGACTTAAATGAGTCAATACTTTCTTCCTAAATAACGTGACACAAAAGACTGTTCGGTACCAAACGTTGAACAGATATTCAGCCTTAATCTTGGTACACGTTAAAACAATGACGTTACGATGGTGTTGCTAGGACGTATATAGGTCGACAAAGATGAATGAACACGGCCAAAGCACATTCAAGTAAACATACTACTGTAGGCCAAAGACACTTGGAGCTACTGGTTAGAGCCATCCTTATACCTAATTATAACCCTAATGTATGCCTTCTTTTCTTCTTCTCTCATGTGGTTACTGTGGGTGTATGGCCAAACCTGGCGACAGAGTTTATACCGCCAGAAGGCAGCCGACATGGCCTAACGACTGTTGTTTGCCTGACTTTGTCTAACGTATGTACGAGCAATGCCCCCAATCTTAGCGTTATTGTAACGTAGAAACATTTACTAATTCAATGCACAGAACCGCGGAGATAAGCCATCGAGAGCTCATTCATGCCTCTCTGTCTTCGTCGCCTTGCTTGATCCAATTTGCTATGCCTCATAATAGAACCAAGTTGCTAGTCTAAAGGTTTGTATTGGTAGTTGTGTTGGTGTATATGTCGCAGGCAAATGAGGAAAACGGAGATTTGATCAAATTACGGAGGGTGTTAAAATAACATGATTTTATTATTTCCCTAAGAAGATCTAGTGATTAGAACAAATACCTGTCGTAGGGAAATGAGGATACCAGGGATTTCCACAATTTTTTGAAGTCGGTTAATAATAGTAATCACTAGTTTTAGTTTTGTTTTTAATTGTTTCTGTATTGTGGTGTTAATATAAATATAATACGGTGTTAATTATTCTATTCTTCTATGAGGGCTTAGAGAAAGGACATAATAGCAAGGCTATATTGTCATTAACTTCCAGGTACGTTTAGAGGCACAGCGGTCCGGGTGTACATACATATGTCGTAGATTTTGAACAGGCACAATTTATTAGAAGTTAGTACCAGCTGTAATTCCTCAATACCAAGTTTATGTAGGTTTTTATCTACTTAAAATTGCATGCATAATATCCCTATAATGCGACTGATAACTTCGTCGTAAAATTTCTCTTGTGCATAAAATTATCTAATCTCGAGGTTGCTACTAAATGGAAATGCTTAGGACACTGCCTGTTATGCGTTTTTAGAAACCTTCCTAGAAACGCGCTGTAGCCCTACAGCGCATTTCTAGGTTCACACGTAGCTGACGTTTATCGCAACCCAATCTGGCTAGTCCTTTATTGATGCAATTCTAAAAGCCTCTCACAATCAGACAAATGGACACCAGTATCCGTACTAAAAGGATACAACGGTGAAATACATGTAGAGATGTATTAATACCGACTGCGCTTCCAACAAACGTGCATATTGACATTTTCCATGAACGAAACAAGCTCTATTTGTGATAGTGATTGAAACTGACTGGAGGGCAACAATAGGCTTTAATTTTCTCATGGTTTCTACTTGTTTATTTATTTATTAAATTACTACAAACAATACTAACATTAATGTATAAACATAATCAATAGAACAAAACATACTTATACAAGATCATTTCAAAGTTAACAAATGTTATACCGACACTTTGTCGTGCATGACTCTCGTATAACCTTTTTGTAGCCAGAGCTCGGCATTTTACCAGTCTTGATAAAAATCCTTATTAATTGTTATAGCGCATATATTATGTATATACCTAATCACTTAAATAATCTATAGGTACTTATTATAAAACTGTCACGAAGCGAATACTGTACATTAAAGTTGTTTTTGAAAAACAGTTTTGTTATAAGTATGTGAGTGCAACAGAACCCAAACATACAGTTTTTGAAATGTTTGTCAATTGACAATTGACTCTACTGCGTATAAAAAAGTAAAATAAATATTCACACATTCTTAGTTGTATTTGTATATTTTAGTTTAAATTTCCTACAGCTTGATGAAAATTAACATCCAATTAATATTATAAATGCTAAAGTTTGTGAGGATGGATAGGTGGATGGATGGATGAATGGATGGATGTTTGTGACCCAATCACGTAAAAACTATTAAACTAATTTGGATGAAATTTAGTATGTAGGTACTGTGCGTAGCAGTGACAGCAGTAAAGTTAAACTCGCTTTCATACCTAATGATAAGCAAACATTCATGCAATGATAACGGAACGTAAAGGCCTAGATCGAGGGGTTATCGTCAGTCGTGATTGCGTGACCCTGGTAGTCGTTTTGTGTAGATTATTTAGCTTCTGTATCTGGCTCTACAGAGGAAAGTTTTAGTCCGTTTACCATCAGGCGAACGACCTGCTCGTCACACAATTACATTAACCGTCAATTATCCGTCAAGGATTTTCATTGCCCACCTTTCGTCTCCATCATCAGATCAGCTGGCTGTCACCATATTATTGCTTTGTCATCGGACTTTGACAAGTATAAGAGCAAGTGGTTCTGATTGAAAACACCACACAGGAATGCTGCGTTGGTGACATGAGGTGGTAGAAGAATATCTGAAGATTCTGAAGTCTTGGGGCTACGAACGCAATGTAGTGCTTCGCAGTACTTTTTATGGAATTTAAAGTTCTGTGTGGCACTGCAATTGTTGTGGGAGGTGTGGCGCTTACCATTAGGCGAAAGACATGCTCGTCCTGTTGCTCAGTTATACAAAAGTATTAACAATCCCCCTTGCGTGTCTAAAGCATCTTTAAAGATTTTTTAGGTATATAATTTATTCGTGTAACGAGATCATGGACTTGTTTAAAAAAAAATTTCAGTCGAGCTTTGGTTTGTTCTAGGTGTTCAGTTTCTCATTAGAAAAGAAAGCGGTGAGCGGTCTTAAAAAAAAAACTATATTTACTTCTACATGTCAAAAACATTCTCAATTTTCTTCAACAATATACAGACGATCTGTTTATCTGTTGAAATAACAGCTAGTTTATAATAAAATGCAATACCTAATGTATTTTTTTATGACAACCATTTACAATATTATCATGCGACATAATTTATGTATTATTTTTATCACTGGAGTTTGGTATACCTCAATGAATTTAGTCCAAGCTGTATAATACCAAAGAAAACTAAATATTACTACATAATACCAAGTTCAATTAGTAAATATTTTATTATTTACACGTTTTTATTCACTTTCTTGTTTGTCTCTCTGTCTGTCTGTCGTTCCGGGTGGAATCTTGCAACTCAAATTGGAGCACTTCCCAATTAGCTATCCGGCTGAAACTTTCAGGGTAGCTCACAACTCAATGAAAGTGCATTAAAACGTGGATTTTTAGATTTTTTAATCTGTGACTTTCTTGATATGTCTTGCGTTGGTTGAAATTACGAGGATCGATAATAAACAATGGCAATCATTTCTAAATTACTGTCAAGTAAATGTCATTTAAGGGTATTGCCCTCTTCTGTGCTATTGGTTCATAAGATGCCGGTAATTTGAATGTGTCAACGATTTTGATACCTTAATTGCAATTTTGAATCGGTTACGAGCATAGAAATCGGAACGGAATATGTAGCAAAAAATAATATATTGTGAAATCAAGAGATTTAGAGTTTTTTTTTTCAGTATGTGCAGCCTGCATGTGTGTGCATGTGGAGCATGTGTTTTAAGACTCATCACTGTAATCCTTTGATGAATAACATTTTAAAGACACAAAACACATCGAACGATTTATCTCAAGTTCAAATACGAGTAGATAGATAGATAGATAGATAGATAACACTTTATTGCACTTAAAAAAGAAAACATAATACACAGTTGGTAACACATAATTAATAAGCACAATAGGCGGTCTTAATGGTTAAAATATTATATATATATATGTATATATTTATATATATAGATATACAAATATATATAGATACATTTATACATATAGATATACAAATATATATAGATACATTTATACATAAATACATCTATATTGTCTATACATACTATAAAACATATACATATTATATAATTCCAATATATACGCAACACATGTACATAATATATATATATATATATATATAAATATAAATATATGAAGTATATAAATACATGAAAACAACAGACTTTCATGATGGCAGGTAAAAGTTTTTCACACGAAGCTTAAATATTTGAAGTGTCTTCGCTTGTCTAATTTCTATGGTAGTAGGTATATTATATTTTATTTGCCATTGTAAACGTCCACCGTCTAACCCTCTGGGGTAAAAATATCTTAGAAGATTACATTTACCTTCATACTGTCTAAATTTTACGATTCTGGTAACGGTAGCAGATACAAAATGACTTAATTTTCTTACTCTCATTTTACCCAGCTCATTTTGCCAAATGGAATGGTGTTTTGTTTTTTAGTACTTTTTAAAGAATAGTAATTATCAAATCACTTGTGCGACAGCGGAGCGGGTGGCTATTGTGCATTTTAATCTACAATTAGCTCGAATAAACAGACGGTGGCGGTTATGCCGAAAACAAAACCATGAGGAACCATCCTCATGGTGTTTTCTTTTACCTTTTTGAATGAGTAGTAAATCCTTAGGCAAACTGTTTGCATATTTATTGGCAGGAAAGCACACAAGTCGCAGTTTTCCTGCCCCGGCCGCCATTTTCCAATTTACAGATTTACATAAAGCAGATAGTGCCATAAAATATGCATAAAGTTTGATTCACTTTCTAATAGCCTGCGCGTTCGATATTCCTTCATTTTAAGCTCTATTAAAAAGAATAATTAAATGATGGCATACCTACCATAGTGCCATCCGGGGACATTCACAATTAGGGCATGCCCTTGCTAAGCAAACAATCTTAATATATAATCCTCAACGCATTGGTGGCGAGTATCAGAGAGCTGCGTTGAAAATAAATACGGACACGAATTATAATATATAGAGGTAACATTGTATGTATCAGATCCAATTTTGGAATATTTTCAGTAGTAAGTAAACAAAATTTCATATAGTCACTAACAAAATTTCATATAGTCGTAACGTAATTACTAACGTAAGTACACAAAGAAACAAGTAAGTAGAGTGCCCAGACTTCTGTGTTGTTTTCCGAGGCGGGCATCGAAAGTAATAATGTTTGATGGCTGATGTCGTCGATAAAAAGGGACAGGGACTCGTCGCATATTAAGGTTAACGGAATTAGTTGCAAGGACAAATAAAGGTAAACATTTTACGGTATAGAGTCTGTAAAATACCGGTATAAATAGGTAGAGATAAAATTGAAATAAACTATTTCACATTTAATTGGCGCAGAGACCTCCAGATCCTCCAGGATTATGACGTCACTCTTGTAGTTAAGGAATAATTATTGAGAAGATTTTACTCCTACTGTAGACAAGTAGAACATTATTTGTCTCTAGGATAGGACTAGGTAGTACAATATACAAAAGTGACGTCACATGGCGGTCGGCGTTTTAGGTCACGTGATATACATAAACTTAAAATATTAATTAAAATAAATAAATACGCCCAACGATCACATACATAGATCCTGGCCCCTAACTAGGATTCCCTGTATCTAGGGAACCAGAAAGTATGAGGACCATGGTCCCACAACACCCAGACATGAAACAAATGCTTGCGCTTTTTTTTTACTTTGCACACATTTGTCACACTACAGAGGCTGTAAACTTAAAATATTAAATATATTAAATGATTTTGTAAACCATTATATTTACGTTTATTATAGCTCATAGGTACTAATCGTATTTAAATAATAAGCATGCTGGATGAAATATAATCCTATCATCAATTCAACACAATATCCTTTTTGGGGATTGCAGAAAAAAATACCGTTACCGGTTTATTTTATGAATATGGAGCTAAAATATTCAGTTGTTTCAGTTACTAATCGCAATTCAAGCGAGTAAAATATGTAATCTATTATGTGAAGCTAGCTTTTTATATTAACATACCTATTTTAAAAACCGATCAGTCCTTTTGTTGTTGCTAGCGCACACCAAACAATTGCTCGACTCCAGGCCAAATTGGTCATTTTTTACAAAACATTGTTGTTTCGAGTTAATCAATGCGTGCTCAATCAACCTAAAGGTACGAGTTCGTAGCCGAATGTAGACGGCAGTAGCAGACGACGTGTCGTTGCGACACGTCGCAGCGTCATGTCGCTGCAGGAATTTTTTGAGAAAGATTCAACTTGTTGTCGCTCCAGCGTCGGTGGTATTACTGATCTGCGGTCGGGCGACACGTCGTCTGCGATGGTGCGATGTGTAGTCGGGCGACGGCGCGACGTGTTTCTAGCTGCGGGAGGTATTTCATAGAAATACATAGAAACCAATAGTGTCCCAGCGACACGTCGTCTGCTGCTGCTGTCTGCAGTCAGGTACGAACTCTTACCTTTAATTAAGATGGCTTGTATTGTTTGAACATAAATTTGGTTTTGTTTCATTTCTATTGTTAAAGTTTGACTATCTCTGTCAAAAGTAAGGTAATAAAGATGCAGAAAAATACTTGGTTGCAAAACCGGCGGAATATAATAATAATAAGATCTGAGGAGCAGTTTTTCGGATTTTCTCCAGTCGGTATAGTAGAATGTCGTCTCGTCAAGATTTATCAAAGAAACGTTAATGGATTGCCTTAGTATTTAGCCTGAATAAGATGAATTTAGATGTCCCAGTATTCTATTGCCTAAATCTCGGATATATTGACTACCGCATAGATATCCGTGATTATGGTAAAATGGATCTGACTTGGTGATTTTAGTTGTATGATAAAATATTCCATGATACATATAATACTTTATAATGCGGATAGCTAAGGAATGTAACATCTTACCAGCGTCTGTTTCCCGATTCTTATAACCTGGATATCTCAAGTCTCGAGTGAATCAGTATCTAATAGCACAGAATACTAAGGGACAGAAGCATCACTCCGCAAATAAATTTAAACAAATAGCGACTCTTGCTATGACGCAATAAAATTCAATTCAGCTCGCGTAGCGCTGCATACCTACCAGTCATATTAACCTACAGAGCGCCTTTCTTTCTATCGCATAGCTCTTATTTCTTCTGACGCGGCACGTGTAACGACGCGCGACCCGCCGACGGTGTCCGACTATGAACTCGTAGCTACGTACCTACAATGCGGAGTGCGCTAGGCCTGGTAATAGGCAACCATGACTCAGGCTGTGATTCAGGTAAGACTGCGATCAAATGCTTGCATTGCGTTAACGATTATAAAATAATAATTATAAGGAGTCATACTGAAAGCCCTACTCACAAACCTCGAGACCCTCTACATACATTCATCTACGTAGTACTACATACAAACTTTTCCAAAAGGCAGTAATATTGAACACATGCCGATTGGTTAGAAGGTACCTTTCGTTTTCATAGCACTTGGTTTTGGCCCGAGCAATTAACTATACCTCCGACAAAGAAGAGGAATCAAATAAACACGAAAATAATAATTATTATTATAGAAAAAAAAATAAAGAAAGAAAATTAGTCTTATTGCTAACAGCCTTAACATAACTACTATATTTTTACAATTAATGTTATATACTGATTTGTATAAATAAAATTAATTTCCGGCATTAATTTACAATTAATTAAATGCGTTTATAATTTGGCAATAAGGGTTAGGCTCAGCATCGTTCCATGTAAACTCAGAGTTTACACAGGGCTGTTTCAGCGTACCCCTTTGCTCGAACTCAGATGTTTGCCGAAAAATAAACAATTTGTATCAGCCGACATAAAAATTAGTTAATAAAAAAAAACTTATAATATTTTAACAACGTACGAGTAGGAATTCAATACATCATCCGTCCACGTTTTTAAAAGTCAAACCCGCCCACACTAGCTAAAATCCGTGTACTCGTGCCGTAATACATAAATCATACACGAGCAGGAAAAGATTTATGTGTTTAAACCATAAACACATAAATCTTTTCCTTATGATTTCCTCCGTAATAATAGATGAGATAAATCTATTCCAGGTGACATTACTTATCATTGTATTACTTAGTGAGCTCGGAGGTAAGCTGTTCATGTCCAAATTTAGCCATTTCGCTCGATATAGAATAGGTATATATAAGCTCGGGGTACAGCCAGAAGAGAAAATATCCAAAAGCAAATCATCATCATCATCATCAACGTAAGCTCGTTATCGCCATTCTCCCCTATCTCTCGCCACTCTCATCCAAACATTACCTGCTGTTCTTCTGATTTCATCTGTCCACCTCGACATTGGACGACCGGCACTTCTCCAACCCAAAGCAAATATATGAACCAATTCATAGAACCACAGCACTAGGTAGCACTAGTGTGGAGGTAAACCGAACCACTACACTGGCTACAATCAACGAACACCTTATCATGGTATTATAGTGGTTCAGGAGAGGGGTTTGGTTATAACAGAATGTTTCCATCTAATGAACGCTTCAAATGCAAATTCATTGGCATGAGTTTAATCTTCGCAGCTTTGACGACGCTCAAAATCCCAGAGCGTTTCGTTGCCAATTCTGATAAGCCTGTAAAGGTTGATTGGTTTTGAAATCAGCCATTAATATCTTCCTGCAGGTTTACTACTAGTGTTCACCAAAACTAAAATAGGGAGACGCCCGATTCTCTAATTATTCAAATGACGATTAGTTTAGCCTACGAACAGTCAGATTTTGCCATTACTTCCTTATGCAAATAAAGTATTATTTTTTAAATACAAACTAGCTGTTGCGCGCGACTTCGTTCATGTAAGACTTGGTTGTATCGCGATTCGTCGAGAACCACCTGTTATTGAGATGAAAATTGTTCTATGTACTTTTCCGGGATACCTCTGTGCCAAAATTCATCAACTTCGATTCAACCGTTTAGTCGTGAAAAGGTAACAGACAGCGAAAGTCACTACTTTCGCTTTTAAAATATTTGTGTGGATTAGTTTGAGTATAATACTAAAATTTTTAACTTGAACGAATCAAAAAAGGAGGACGGCTCGTCGCCTAATTCAGAAGTGAAGCACTTAAAGTATGCTGGTCCGCTCGTTCTTAAACAAGCCTCACGCACACATTTACATCATGCTATGCCGATCGGGCGTCACATCGATTTGACATCGGCCCTCCGTTCACTCAAACAAACTTACGCCACCCGCCATTGCTATGCTTCAGTTGTGGCTTAGCGAGATTCCGTCCGCCGTTTATTCGTTCAAGTTTTGAAGTTAACATTTTGAGCTTGTATCCAACCCCTACTGACCTACGTTACGGCGACTATCTAATTTATTTATTTATTTATTTATTTACCAAATTTACAATAATTCACTGTACAATTAAATGACAATATTTATGATTTACACATACCATGATTTGATATTCGATTGTCGGTGGGCCCCAAACTAGGCTAGGCCTGTATCTTGGTGACCCTGTTAGATTTGACAATACAGAAATTGTACTTGCTTGCGTTTAGCAGTAACATGATATCAAACACATTTTATATTTACGTTAACGTTAATGGTTAATTGTTACATTGAACTACAATTTTATTAAAATGTAAAATATTTGAATGGGTGACATTATATTAATTTAAATATAGTATCTGAGAAACGTCCGGTCTAGTGAGATTGTGGTCCATAGTCAATACGGCATTGTACGGAGCAGACATTGTTTGGTCCATATCTGGCAGAGGTAGTCGGAAATACCCATAGGCTAGTAGTACCAAGGAAGCTCGGCCATTTGATGAAAATTCGTCTGGATTGTTATGGCGTAGAAGGTTTGAATTTTGCTTTGTCAATATGGATGTCAATTTTTTTGTCAATTGTCAATTTGTTCGGAAATATGGATATTCCTACTGTGTGGTCCTATAAATAAGTAAATACTCCTAACGACCACATACATAGACCCACTAACTAAGATTCCCTGTATCTAGGGAACCAGGAACTATAAGGACCATGGTTCCACGACACCCAGATACGAAACAAATGCTAGCGCTTTTTTCTGTGCACAAACATTTATTCCGTCGCGGGAATCGAAACCGAAAACTCAGTGGTATATGAAATTTGAGCCAACCTGCCCAACCTCTACACCACAGAGGCTGTCCTGGGCCCTATACCGAGTTGAAACAAGCTGTTCTTTCTACATATTATTGCAGAACCATATACTTATCATAGTTATATGTTCGTGGTCCATAGTTATGACCCTTATGGACCATGATGACAACCCGTTGGCACCATATAGCAGAAAATAATTTGGTTTAAATATCAACTTCGTCGTCAGCTACGTATCGATGTTTGTTACTCAATCACGTAAAAGCTACTGAAAGGATTTTGTTGCAATTCGGTATGTATGTACGTACTTTAGATCCTGGAAAAGGATATACTGATGTTCCCAATATAATAGTCATATAATGTCATACTGCTGAATGACGAGACTGCCGAGAGCTGGTCGTTTGCCTGATGGTAAGCAATACGCCAGCCCATAACAATAGCAGCACCACCCAGAACTTTGTTTTGCCAAATCCTTCGCGGCGCTGTACCGCGCTCGTCACCCTGAGACAATTAGCTGTTGAGTCTCATAATACCCAGTAATTTCGCTGGCTACAATGCCCTTCAAGCCGGAACACAGTAATGCTTGCGCACTACTGCTTGGCGGTTGAATAACTGGCAAAGCGGTGGTACCAACCCAGAGTGAATGTGCGTATGCGCGCGTATGTGTGCGTAGTGAGTGGTTATGCGTATTGATTTAGCTGTTTGATACTAATAATAAAATAATAATTTGGTGTTACTTATTTAGTATTTCTCAATGTTTCTTTGCTCAAAACGTAGCCACAGGCTGACAATATTTCTTTCACGACCTGGAAGACTGATAGATAATGCTAAATAGCATTAAGTCTTTCCTTGTACCTTTTATGTTCGAAACTAGTAAATATATAAACTCATAAGTTATAATATTTTTGCGGGATCATACCTGTTTGATATTTTATTCATTATACCTATTATAAATACTTTAGTGCTACCCGTAAAGAACACAAAAACATGCCTTCGCCTTAATAGAGACAGTAAGAAAAGTGTTAATGGACACATTCTTAGTTATACGTAATATTTAGTTCTCTTTGGTTATACTATACTTAGCAATTTAAGTCAAAGTAAATTTACTTATAAGTCTTAGTCTAGCCTAGATTCTGAGACAGATCATTATAAAAAAAATATATATACCTATTTTATTTAGAATCCATCGGTGCAAACATAGATAAATTAATTACTAACTATGTTCTCGATGCGCATATTATTTTCTGACGTGTCTATGTGCACGTAGGAACTGACATAAAGCCAAACAAATAACTTATTTGCAAGCTATAATAGAAAAGTTACGTAAAATTATAAGCTGTAAAATTGTAAGTAATTGCTTTGCAAAATAATCATTTGTTGTATTCTAAACTACACTTCGTATTTTAATAAGCCCGTAAGCAATAATTAATTATTGATCTTCAACAAATATCGATTTCAAGAATAATCTTTTGAAATAATTTTTACATTCGATAATTAATTATAAATATAAATATATATATTTTTACCACTGATAATTATCAGTTCATTCGGAATTTTACGCCGTCTTGATACCAATACCAATTAATTAATTGGATATTAAGAGAGTAAACCAGATTAAGTAATTACGAGTACTGGGAAGATTATTCGACTAAAATGATTGAAAGACAGGCTTTTTCATGGAATACAATATTGTATATTGTATAGTGAATATTGTAGGTGTTTAGGATTATTCGTATCGGTTATTTTCATAAATCTTTGTGACTATGTACTACACTGCGTATTGACACAGCATACTAAGGGACAGACATCACTCCGCAAAGAAATTAAACAAATAGCGACTCTTGCTATGACGCATTAAAATTCAATTCAAAAATTCAAAATGCTCGCGTAGCGCTGCATACCTATGAGACAAATTAACCTACAGAGCGCCTCTCTTTCTATCGCATCGCTCTTGTCTCTTCTGACGCGACACGTGTAACGACGCGCGACCCGCCGTCGGTGTCCGGCTATGTACTAGTAGCTATGAAGCTACTAGGTATGAACCTACAGTGCGGAGTGCGCTAGGCCTGGTATTGATTGAGCTTCTTCTCTCTTGTGGGTGTGAGACTAACCCTGATGTTGGAGTTTTGAGACCGGCCGAAGGCCCCCGACAAGGTCCAATGATATACGAGTAGATAGAAAATATGTTACGACCGGCTAGGCGAGATGGAGCTTATTTTGTCTGATTTGCCATCAATTTCTTACCTATACAAAAAAACAGTACTTTCCGCTGTGAAAACTATTGAATAGAAATGTTGGATTGATTGTAAAACAAATAAATGTGGTAAGGTGTAAAAATAATTAAATGATTTATTAATTAATTATAGGTACTCACAGTTTAAACGCATTAAAGCAAAAATATCCAATGCGATGCTATAAGTAAATAACATATCATTATAGTAGTATTAAATAATATTATATTTTCTAAAAACGAGAGGCTACAATTAAATATACCATCTACAATTAAACATATCATGATAATTGGAAACTGAATAGTAATAAAAGAAAATTAATTTGCCAATTATTGTCCCCCTTACAAATAACTAAACCTAATTCTACGCGGTCGAAGTCGCAGGTATCAGCTAGTATATAAATAAAATCAGGAAATTTTGAAGTACTCTCGATGAGATCTGAAACTTTATAACACTTAAGCCAACAATAGCGGTTAGATTTTACGTACCTTGTTGAAACTTAGGATTTAAGTACATAAAAGGAACGTTCTTAAATGGTGTTTTCTGACGTCACCTTACACTTAACCCGTCGAGCCAGGGATAGTGAATACTTCCCCTATCCCCACGGACCAACCACTCACACGGTGCCTCACGTGTGTTATCTCAAACGTTCCTCTTCAAGACCAGATTAAGGAGCAGGGGGTCTACTCCGGTATGCTTTTGTTCGTTCGTTTGTGCGAAGTAAAAGAGACAGTCTTATGCCTGTTGCATAGCGCTGTCCCTTTCATCCGGCGGAACGAGAGTAATAGTTGAGATGAGTAAGGACTCAGTAGTCAGTACTGTTGACGAATGATGACTTTCGACGACTTTCGATCCGACGCACCCGAGTTTGAATCCCACTGGTCCCGCACAGTGGTGCGGGACGAAAGTCAGTGGACTTTCTTAAGTTATTTGCGGATTTAGCATTCACTCTAAAAGCGGTGAAGAAAAATATCGTGAAGAAACCGGCATGTCCAAGAATTGATTACAAAAATTCAAGGACATGTGACATCACCATCCCGCACCGGGCCAGCGTGGTGGATTATGGTCCATACTCTCTCTACGAGGGAAGGCTCGAGCATGGGCTGATGATGAAGAAGCTGAAATTACTTTGAATGTTATTTTAATACCCTTAGCGCTCGTGTTTGTTCAATATCGTCACAAGAAGACTTGAGCGTCCCGGCAGACTTCGGCACGCTTTGGCATCTCGGTTCTCCACACTTTGCGTAGCGAACAGCATCCTTCGGTATGGGCTCGACCCCATCGCCCGAGGCGACAGTATAATGCGTCGCCACCGTGATAGCGCGCGTATAAAATTGGCCCTAATATAGTTATTTACCTATCAGCTCTATCAAGTTAGCCTCCTCGTCAGTCACTGAGGGAAATGTAAGATTTTATGCTGGTTCTCACTGGTTCATACATTTTTATGCTTCTCAGCAATAATGTGCATGCATACCTACTTGTGCGAAGAGATATCGATGTCATAATGGAGTCCTAAGGCACCTTTGGGTTGGTATCTCTGCTTTGTCAGTTATTCTGCTTTCAAGCAGTAGTGCGCAAACACACTGTGTCCGGTTTGAAGGGCATTGTAGCCAGCGAAATGAATATGTAGATGTGACAATATCAGATGTTTCAGGTTGCGGCGCTTACCATCGGATAAAAGACTAGGACGTCTCAATGCCTAATTGCATAAAAAAGTGGGTAGATAATTAACGCGTAATGCTATAATGACTTATTACCGATACGACCGGAAAAGGTTCGCCCGAATTATTCGAAGCGGGTACAGCTTTACCAACAGTAAGTATAGACCATTTTACGAACGCGTAGAAACGCTATCATCTACCATTACAAAATAAATAAATGAAATAATAATAATATAATCTCTAAATTGGTATGAAACGAAGTTACTTACCCGCCTTTGTCTTCTGTATCTTTATTGAAATCTGACGAGGCTTTAAATTTTTTTAACCGATTTCAAAAAAGGAGAAGGTTGTTTATTCATGTGTTCTTTTTATCTTTTTTTATGTTTTTACCCCAAACTCCGTCATTTAAGAACCGATTTGCAAAATTGTTTTTGCGTTGGGTTTAGAATAGCTCGACGTGATCCCATATAAATTTCATCGATATTTGACCTTGGACTTCGAAGATACATTGAAGTCGGTTTGTGATGAGGTGAGGAGTCGGGGACGTAATTGATTGCACACGTGTTCTTAGGTTGAGCGTCGTTTAATAGCTGAATTTACTTACAACTAATACATACATAATTATACCACACTACATCACAGGGGTTATTGAGAAAAAAAATGTTTCAGAAATATTTTTTTTATTTACGGTATATTATTTTTGTTTTCCCAATTGTATTTCTATCCCTTATCGTTTTCATTATAATGAGCTTCATGAAATCTATAAAAATTTAAATAAACTAATTTAACTTAATAAAAGGATTTGGTTTATTTAACAGTGAAAGTACAAAAGTTATCATTAGAGGTAATCTTACATGCATGAGTACAGTGCTGTTACATATAATTCATATGAGCATTCTTTACTAAGTCATATCGTACACTATACTAACATAACAGTAGCTCAATTCGAAACAAATTTATTCTACATTCTAAATACACCTAACATGAACCAACATATTTCTATTACTAAGGTATATAGGGCTTTGTTCTATTTTTATGTACTGTCTCTATTTTATTACGTATACGAACAGTTACATTAGGTTAATTTTCATACAACACAGTATGATATAAGGTCCATTGAACAATTTATCAAATATTTTGCCAGTTTCGTTTAAATTTAAATCTCCTTCTTTATATTGAATAGGGTTACACTTTTTATCGCACAAACATTTTCTTAATAGTTTGCTTTCAATTAAATTTTTATTTGCTTCTTTAGATGCTCACTGTAATCTATTACTAAATTAGTTTTATATTCAATGCTTTAATATATGTACTTTTACTTAACAATAATAAATATAAACAAATTCATTATATAAAATTAAAGTAAAGGTATACAACATACAACACTAAATATCAATTTCTACGTTTACTTACTATTTCAAAATATTGAACCAAAAAGATATTACGATTAAATCTACGTACCTAATAACTGTTCTTTCTACCATGTTCTTAATTTTCTTAAAATCTATTAAAATTTCCTTCTTAAAAATACAAATACCTATTGCATGCCTTATTTCGTCGTAATACTCTATTATTTTATTCTAATAATTATATCTAAGTTATGCCTACTGCACGCCTATCATACTTTTCCTTTACTAACATACTTTCAACTAAATATCCATTTTCAAATGGTACATTATTAATGTATTTTATTTTCGGCTTGTCAAAATCTTGTACCACAGTTCATCTGGGTTTGTATTTTTACTCTCACTTTATAACTCTTTTTCCTCAAATATATTTCCTAAACACAAATCGTCATTTTCCTGCATATAAGATTTCTCTGTTTATTTCCTGATATAATGTATTTAAATCAAAATCGAAAAAATTGTCATCGGGTTCGGGATCAGAATTCATTACTTTGTATTCATTACTGTCGTTAAAAGTGCACAAATCCTCAGCGAGACGCTGTGACTGCTGATCACGCGAAACTTGAACGCCGTGCGCTATGCGCGAATGGGACACCTGGCAACTGGGTGCTATGGGCGAGATGCACAATGATTCCACGAAATCTTTCCTCACGTTAGTTGAATTATAATTATAACGTGGGATTGATCCATTACTATTTATTCTGTTAAAATATCGTTTTCTAAAACAGTTTTGCTTATTAAAATATGATGTTATCATGGAATGTTCATCTATAGCTATATGCTCATCTATAGTTTGGATGGCCTCTTTCAAACTTTTAAATTGCCTAGATATTATTATTATTCGTATCCGCGAGTTATGTAAACCTTCTGAAAAACATCTGATTGCTAATTCTTCGTTAATAGGCCGTAATATTTCGTATTTTTGACGATCACATTCCGATTGAGCCAAATTTAAAAATGATATATCAATAAAATGATTTTCTATTTCAGAACCAAATATTTCTATAGACTGTCTATAAATTACTAGCAAAGAAAACTAAATATCTAAAGGTTTTCGTTTTTTTCTAAAAAAATAATTATTTTAAATGATTGTACTTTTCTTGTGTTTAGCCGGAGCGGGTCGCTATCAAATAATATAAATACATACATATATACGCCACTGGTTTCAAAAACTTGTGTATTTCGGGTTTCGTTGGCTTAAGTCTGCTGGCTGAACGTGTAACAGCGATCTGAGATAGCTTATGTAAATGTCTCAAACGAACGCCGAATGAAAAGCGAGATATCCTTGATTCTCAAGGCCAGCGCCGCCGTCAGCGAGTTACGTAACCATCGTAACGGTCTCTATCAGTAGTAGGTATTAAGGACGTAGCTAGGGAGTGTTATATATCTACGATTTGTCTTCATAACTCACTCATTGGATACCTTTTCCGAAATCAAATCTGGAGAAAGAATATTAATAGAATAAGAATAATTTACATATTTCCAGTTAGATCTAGGTACAAAATTCAAGAATACATCGAACATATAATTGTGTGGATTTAGTAGTTTAATGATTGTGGATTTAATAGCCTAAAATCGAAATCGCATTATAATTATATTATTAAATGGAAGGAAAGTAGGGAGGCCTTTGCCCTGCTTTGGGACGACATACGCTAAATATAATATAATTATTATATGGAGCCTGACTCGTCCCACTGCAGGGCAAAGGCCTCCTGCCATTTTTTCCACATTTCACGATTGATCGTCATTATATTCGCATATTGCATATATTTAATATTACATTATTTACATAACTCAGTAAAAACCTATTAATTTGCCAAGCTATGAATTATTAACTAATCAAAAAGCTAACGCATCCATTAAATACGTACTCGCCGGATAACCGGAGCCAGTACCCGGATCATGGAATTCAGCTTGATAACTGAAAATAAATTCAGCAATATTGTTAAAGTTTCGGAGACTGTCGGCTGCGACCGTGCTTCTACATGTTTAATGTTCTTGTCTACGTCAAGAAGTTTATCTCTTTTGCCGGAGTTTTCCTTCAAAAGTACTCATTGTCCGTTATTCATCAAATAGTTCTGTAAGATATAATTCCATTTTGGTTTGGACGGCAACGTTGCCAGGTAACTACTATTCTAATGAAGAAAGTAGTACCATTAGTAATTACATAGAAGACAAAGATGCATGGAACATTCGCTTGTGCCAAGTAACCAACTGGCACATAAGAAACATAATATTGTCAAAAAACAAAACATATTGTAACAAAAGTATTAAATAAAAAGCCCCTCAGTTTGCCGTATCTTTTGGGTAGTGGTTCTTTTTCCGATACGGTGGTAGAGTCATTGTAATAATTGATCTTAATTAGTGCGTCTGTGCCAAAATTGAATAAAGAACTTTAGAACTTGAAACTGAAATAGACTGAGCATGAGGGTAAGAGTATCATGAAGTGATGAACGCAATGCAGTGCCGCACATGACGTCGCTTTTTGACGGCCTGGATGGCACTGCAATAGCTATGTTTTTTTTTATTGAATTGTGTGATTGAAAGAGCAAGTCGCTCTCCTGATGGTAAGCGCAACAATTGCATGCCATAACAATTGCATTAATAGTGCCACCCAGCAAAAAAACTGCGTAGCACTGCATTGCGCTCGTCCCCCCGAGACTACAGATATTAAATCTCATATGCCCAGTAATTTCGCTGGTTACAATGCACTTCAAACCGAAACACAGTATTGCTTGCGCACTACTGCTTGGCGGCAGAATAACTGGCAAAGAGGTGGTACTTACCCAGACGGCCGCCCGCATTCTCTTATCGTGATGGCTCTTCTATATCTTCTTACATCCGACATCATATACCTACTAATTTAATTAATAATTAGTTTTAAGAAGGCCTATGCTTCATATGTTGTTAAAGCATAATGAATATAGAGAGAATATATACTTTGTATTTACTTACATAAGAAATTTAAATTATATTCATCCATTCAGAACTTTCCTTTCGCTTTCGAGATAAGACCCTTTGTCTTTTAATTAACAGTGTTTAATTAAAGTGTAAAATATATAACTATCTAATAATATATAATTCGTAGCACTCATAATATATTTGACAATCCGTACAAAATGAATCCTGACTATGATGAACTTCACTGTTGTTGTTCATTATAAATTACCTGATTAGAATGTCATTGAATACCGTTTTCCGCCAGTTACGTTTTCCGAGTTTGGAACTTTACGAAAATCTCTTATGATATTAATGCGTACATCTGACTGAGGAATGATTTCTCAGAGTAAATGCAGTTCCATTCGGCTACGTAAGGCTAAATGAATGACGAGCTAGGTGAATGATTTTAAATGTCTTATTTTTTCTACATTTCATACATTCTTTCAATACATTTGAAATCTCTTCGCAAAACTTGGAATATCTAGAAAGTGCGCATGAAAATCTTAAAGGCCCATTTAAAAAATCAGTGTAATATATGTTATCTTAGCCAATCCTCATTCTATCAACTTCTTAATATTGAATGCATTTAACACAATTAAACATAATTGCATACATGCACAATTAATCGTTCTCGTAAGACGATATAAGAAGAATAGAAGAAATTTAGTTGCTCGAGCAGTTGGCTCCAGTGGTTAAGGCGTCGGGACGGTATCCCGAAGACGCAGGTTCCATCCCTGCCCGAGGAATATCATTTTTCTTCTTTCTAATTATTTAAAATCTTTCATTCTCTCTATTGCTCGTTGTCTGAATTCTCTGACGTCCAACAATGCTATTTTCAATACACATGTCTTACTTCATGTTTCTACAGATTTAATAAAACTTACATGAATGGAATATTGTGCTCATACGTGCGTCGCATGAAAAGTTTTATTACATAGTTACAGTATTTTCTGACCCCAATATTTGTCGACAGTTTTAAGTCTATTAACATAATGTTTTATTTACCTTACGAGGGTGGAGAAACCCGCTTTATAAGTCTTCCCCAACGTTCGTCGTCGTCTGGTAAGCACCTCAAGTGCTGTATTAAATATGCATACATATTATATAAATAATTATAATATATGATTAAAATTTGCTCTCAGCCGTTCAAGGCAGTAATGAAATGTGTTAAAACTTAAAAACAATTAATGAACATGTATGTTTATCAAGTGACCTAAGCAATCACTTCTAACATTCGGGGCGAAATTGTTATTGCAACGCCAGCTTCTTTCGTGTGGTGTCGAAGTTTTTTGACCGCCCGAAGGCCTGGTCTGTTGTCCAAAGACAACAGCCGGGGCTTAACATGTCGTGTTACGTGTTGTTTCATGTATGTTTTTTCTCAACAACACTATGCCGAGGTGCAAACGAAATAGTGCTCGCGCCGTCGCCTGCCATTAGGGCTGTATAATGACTCCACTATAACTATAGGCGCAGCTTAGTTTTAATGCTAAACCTATTAAAACGCTAACCATATGTCGCAGGTATCAATAAAGTCCATGTGAAGTCTGTTCGTGGAACTGGCAATGGCAGCACAGGATTTGAATTTTTCATTTGTTTTACATAGGAACAAACGCAACGTCTGTTTTCTCATAATTCAAAGTTCTCTCAATTTTTTCCAGTTTCTTTTTGAAACCACAGTAGCCGTACGTAGAACCGTACCGTACATGTTTTTTCTTCTTTTATTTTTCATACAGTAATGGGTTAGAGCAAGGGAAAACATTGTGCTAACTACTGGATTTACCAATTCCTCGTAGTACAAAAACTAAATAGTATAAACAAAGTCGCTATCCGAGTCTTCATTTCTGCTTCTCTGCCTACTTCTTAACCACGCAACGGACATTGATATGGTTTTCACTGTCATTTAGATATTTTTAGGGGTTGTTTAAAACATTCTAATTAAGTTTTTGTATGGTAGAGAAAATTCAATGTTTTGTAATCAAGTCGTCAAAAAATGTCACCACATTAGTTAATTGCATCCAGGTGAAACCTGGGGGGGGGGGGGGCGCTAGTAAACTAATAATGATAAGTCCTTGATTCGCCATATTCACTACTCCGCCTCCGGTATGAGCCATCCTGTGAACTTGCAGAAGTGTAGGTCACACAAAATTGAAGGACATCACTCTTCGAGTTCTCAAGTCGTCTGTGTGAAGTTTCAAAGCCGAGCAACTTTACTGAAGTACACGTGCGATGAGCGGGTTAGTTCAGCATCGCTTTAATATTGCAAAAAAATCAAATGTTGTTAGACAGCCCAGCACAAGCTGTCAACATAGTATATGATTCTAATAACATTCATAGTAGGACAAGATGCCGAGACCTTGGTTCATCATCATCAGCCCAAGTTCCTACTGCTGGGACACGGGCTTTCTCTCATTGAGAGTGTATAGGCCATTATCTACCACGCTGGCCCAGTGCGGGTTGGTGGATGTCAAATGTTCTTGAATTTTTGTGATTAATTCTTGGACATGCCTTCTCACCTCTCACCCACCTGCCTCCTTGTCTCGTCAAGATGTTTTCCTTCACAGTTTTGAGAGCGAGTATTAAATCCACACAAAACTTTAGAAAGTCATTGGTGCGGGGCCAGCTGGATTCGAACTCCGGTGCGTCGTGTCGTAAGTCGCACGAGTTCCTCTTGAGCCACACTCGCTCGATAGACCTTGATTATGAAGGAGCAGTCAATTACATAAATCATCATTACAATACAATACACAATACTTTATTGTACACCAAACCAAAATAATCAGTAGGTACATAAAAAGAACTTAAAAACTAAAGTACAATGGGCGGACTTATCGATAAAAGCGATCTCTTCCAGTCAACCTTCAGTCATAATTATAACTAGATAACATAAACCCGAATAAAATAAAATTCTTTTGTGCAGGTTCGCAGATAGCGATATAGCGGGGCATTAATTCAACGACAAAAAACCCATTGTCTGAAAATAAACGGATTAAAAGTTCTGTCTGTTCAGCTCATTAGAGCGCCGCGGCCATAATGAACCCTCTGTTAATGCTATTCAAAAATAACCTGTTTAAAATAAGCAAAAAAAGGTAGAAAAAAAGGCGACGCGATGTCGATACTGCATAATATTTTCATCGAACAGCTTATGACACCTTCGAAATGTAAATCTTTTAACTTTTTTTGATAGACCTTTTGCCCTGTTCACTTTTCTTTTTTAGAGAATTAGGACATACTTTAATATCATTATATTTATCCCGGAAAACAAACATAGGTAGGTAACAAAGGAGGTATATACCGAATTTTACGCGGACGCAGACGCGATTATTAGATAGTGTAGTCTATAAAGACGTTCGGCACAATAATAATATATAGGTACCTAATTATATATTTATTGAACTGTATTATGTACCTACCCTAAAAATAAAAAGGCTAAAATGGAAGTGGTCGGGACACAAGTGGAGCAAAATAGTTACACAGTGGTACCCAAGGGAAGGTAAAAGGAAAAGAGGTAGACAACAAAAAAGGTAGGACGATGATGTCAGTCATAGTTAGTATTATTTTATATCAGGCAGGTTGCAGGCATAACATGGAGTAGAGTAGCCAGAGAGAGATCCGAATGGAGTAGGTTGGAGGAGGCCTTTGCCAACTGGCAAACGGACTTACAGAAAGTAAAGAAGCACCAAATATGCAAATAATTTTAACGATGTAAAATATAACAGTGCAGTAGTATAAGAAAATTAATTTTATCCGAATAAAAGGCTTTATTATTTATTATTATTACTAGCGACCCGCCCCGGCTTCGCACGGTTATTATACATATAAACCTTCCTCTTCAATCACTCTATCTATTAAAAAAAACCGCTTTTAAATTCTTTGCGTAGTTTTAAAGATTTAAGCATACATAGGGATATAGGGACAGAGAAAGCGACTTTGTTTTATACTTTGTAGTGATAGTGATATATTATGTACCTAATCCCGAAGCCGCGGACTAGCTGGTATTCGAAATAAATTAACATCGAATCTCGAATCTATTTCTCTCACATCCCTTGTGAAATCTATGAAATTGACGTCGTCGTGGAAATCCACTTGGCTTTCTATGAAGATCTAGTCTATAAAGTTGTCAGAAGAGATGAGGTTAGAAAGAATAGATTGCTATCTGGCCGCCACCGGGGGCTAGGGACTAATGCGATTAAAATCCCGCATCGAGTGTGCAGGATCTGATAAAGCCTTTAGACACACAGCACACTTTTTTAGTGTTTTTTACAGCGTATGTTCCGCACTAAGCCGAAAGACGGCTTTTGGCAAACCGCGGCAAATCTTTTGTATGGTGTATCGGTATGTCATAAATTATATCTTTGAGATAAAACCGCCATTCGCTACGTAGTGTTTTTATTGTAATTGCGTGATGCGTGACGAGCAACCTGTCCATAACAGTTGCAGCACCTCCCAGATCATTGTTATGCAAAATTCTCTGCGGCACTGCGTTGTGCTCGTCATCCTGAGACAAGTAATTCCGCTGGCTACAATGGCAACGCTGGCTGCTTGGCGGCAACAAAATATCTGGCAATGCGGTGGTAGTAGGTGGTAGGTATCAATCCATGCGGCCTCTCGCATATGAGAGACCTACCACCTAGTAAAAAATTAAGTTTATCTTGCATTGTAAGTTTGGGGACCGCAGTAACGTTACGTAACAGTAAACGTTGCTTAATCTAAAATATCTGTAACTAACGAGCTACTCTAAGCTAAGACTATCATAGTTGTGAGTTTTTGAGTTGAGACTCAAAAACTCACAACTTTGATAGTCTTAGATATATAGACTATCTAAGATAATCTTAGATGTTAGTTTCACGTACGCCGCGAGACAAGCGTATGTAATACCAGGCCTAGCACACTCCGCACTGTAGGTAAGAAGCTACAAGTACATAGCCGGACATCGACGCGGCCGACAGTCCGTGTAAGTCTTTTTACACCTGCTCGTCCTGGAGGAGGTATTTAATCAAAACTTTTGCTCTAAAGCCAGCTTAATTTTTCAAATAAACAACCATTCAAGTGAGACTCTTACCTCACATAATCAGGGTTCCGTATATGTAGCGCTTGTAGCCAGTGAACGGAAAGAAACATGGAAATCTGTCTAGCGCCCCATACATGGCTTCCATGTTTCTTTCCGTTCACTGTTCGTAGCGTAGCTCGCTTAGCTTAGAGTAGCTCGTTAGTTACAGATATGTTAGATTAAGCAACGTTCACCGCGGTCCCCAATTGGATGGGTGACTGTTTGAGTGGTATTTATATCAGAGCGTGCTTCGGAGGGCACGTTAAGCCGTCGGTCCCGCTTTACGAGTATATCTTAGGACGACAGTCATTAAGCCATGTCGGTGGCTTTCGGGCGGTCTAAAACTCCTACATCAAGGTTGGCCACACACGAGAAAAAAAGAAGAATTACGTAAAGTTTAACAAAATTTGAGCCCTTGTTGTTATTCAAATCAATGAAATACCTAAACCACCAGGAAACGTATCTGAGAATTCGCTTAACTGCTGTATTCCTATAGATTGTAGGTGTTCCGTCATCGATCACATCATCGCTTAATAACAGGCAATATATATGGCTAATTATAAAATTTTAAACGGTAATAAAAATTGCGTGTTTTCTTTATTGTAGCTAGAACAGATAGGCCGTTAAAGGCCTGTGACAGACTGATAGAGTAACAGAAAAAATAGACGTCCAACAGAAGCTGCGCTTGAATTTTATTACGAGTATTTTCGGAACCCTAAAAAATATTGCATGCAACACTTAAAAGTTCATTCGATAACTGTTCAATTAAACCGCGGGGTTGCAACACAACAAACAAAGATTCAATTCGGAAAATTCTCTCACGGTTTTATGAAACATTTTCATCATCCTTTCACCGGGTTGCAGCGCTTAAACGCTTTCTTATTTTGGCTACATAAAGCATAATAAAAGCGCTTAAGGGTTATATTCTCACGCTTTGATACGCTGTCTTGGGCATATAATCAGTACGTATACAGCATTACTAAAATCTGTCAGTGCGCTTGGTCAATGCGTCGCAAGACCAACATGCCGCGGGACCTATTTAGCTCAACGCAATACTGATAGTATTGATATTCAGTTTTTTTTGGTATTGCGATCCAAAGGGGCAATGCCAGGTACGTGATTGCTGACCTATAAACAAAATGCTGCCACCATCTTGAGTACGCAGCCAACTAGTAGAGGGCTGGAGTATTTGGGCTATCTATTGGAAGTAACCTACTGGCCTTGGCATGTCTAATTGTTTCACGTTGTAAGTAGTTTTATAGTAATAGTTAGTTTTCTTTGGTTTTATGTCGCTCTTTTTCACGGTTTTACTACCGGTCCTTTGCAAGGCTTACGCGATCTCATGGGTCCAACATGTAGATGCCCTGTAGAGTATAGTGGTTAGCATTTATCAGTGACTAGCTGTCTTTGAGTACATCATTATGAAGATACAATCAAAGACAGCTCGGGCTAAGTGTGAGGACTATTAGGGATATGGAAACGATTATTATGATTGAGCTATTTTGGTGAATTTTTCATGAATAATAAAGTCAGCATGGGTGCGTATAGTTAGTATTCTTTGGTATGGGACTCAGTGAATGATAACTGAGTTATTTTATTGCGACATGTCAGTAAAATGTATTCATATTATTGACGCTGATTCAACCACATATATACACGTGGTCACGAAATACGTTTATGGTTGCGAGTGACTTTTACGGGTGCGGATTCCGTTGTCGTAGCCATTGATGGACACGAACTCGCTCGTTCCTTATCTTTAAGGCGGCTGTAAACTCTCAGCGAGACAGACAGGAAAAGACTGAGAACGAGAGTGTTCAGGGAATGTCTCAGTGCGTCTCGTCAGTCCTCACCCGCCCTCCGTCCTTTTCTGATAGCCTCGGACGAGGCATGGAGAGAGTTCATGCGCGGGCGACAGTGTGCAGCGGCCAATAGAGAGGTATTTTTACATCAGACGTGCTGAGTATATTATGGCAAGACGTTGCTTCACCTGTAAAAGGTGGAGTATTGCATATATAGGTAAACCTATCTATATAGGAAACGACAAATGTAGATCCCAATACGTCTCGTTGTTGTATACGTACGCACGGAAGTTGTGCGCCTGGTAAAAGCGGCTGCCTAGAAAGTTCCAGCTATCCAGAATTTTGTGCCGTTGTACCAAAGAAAACTAAATATTACTACGTAGTTGCACTGTGCTCCTCATCTTGAGACATCAAGTTGTCGACTGAAGTCCTTGAGGCTTATAAATGCCCAAGTTTCATAATATAACTTCATATATCGCAAAAAGATTATTGTATGTTCAAAACGAACATACTGTTGAAACACAGCAAATTTAACCCAGGTAGAGAATTACGTTAAATGCATAAATAAAGAATAGTAGGCGAAATAACAACTGGTCTCATGCTCATTAATACATTCGGGTCATAGCATTGTGCCGGCTTCGTTTATCCACTCCCAAAAAGATGACTCTATTAAGAAGGCAAGGCAAGCTTTTAAACGAAGCTTTGAAAAGAATGCCAGTAATTACTATAGTGCTAAAAAATATTACCTTTGTTTTCAGTAGACTCTGTAGTGAGTTATCACGTCAACTTATATCTCATATACCGCGGAGATTACGGGTTCGATTTCTACTACGGAGAAATGTATCGTGTTCTAGTTGTTGTGGAACCACGATGGTACTCGTGGTACCTGTTTTTTTAAATAACTCCTACACTCTTTGGTTATGGAATAGATGTTTTAGTTCTTAAAGATCCCTAGGATCCTAAGGTGGGATGACAGCAATGACGATGTATATACTCCATGGATGACAGCAAGATGACAGCCACGATCATCGCCATGGAAATATTGGTCAGTGTGCACTGTGAAATTACTCTCCAGCATGGGGTACGAAAGCTCATGGAGTGCCTGACGATAATAATATGCATGGAGTAGTGGTACATCTATTTAGCATACGGCAAGTTCAAGAATAAAATGGGTAAAACAGGCTAGTAAGATCCGTGAGTAAAGAGGCCCAATATGCGCAGTCAAATAGTTTTACTTTAAAAATATATAAGCACCTCCTTAACGATTTTAAGATGAAACCAATTTATAACACTTACAGATGCAGAACCAGTAATACGTGTACGTAAAAGTGTCAGAATCACCGATCATAAACTAGCAGACGAGCTCAGGCAGTCTCCTAATGCTATTGGTTTTCACCCGTCTGCGCAGAGACGCCACGGGTCATGAAATTTTCAAACGTGGTACGTGTATCTTGTGCGTTAAAGTCACACAAGAGCGAATGTGGCTCAGTGAGGGCGAGTGTGGCTCAATGACCTCACCTGAGTTTAAATCCCACTGGCCTGCACAACTTTCCATTTTAAGTTTGTGCGAATGATGCCAAGGATTAATCACAAAAATAAGTTAATAAATAAGATGTTCAATAAGTTTGATCACATTTCCGAGTACAGATCCCAACTTAAATGGTTACCCATGCGCAAGCGTCACGACTTTCATGTTTTATCATTTCTTTACTTCATTCTTTTTAATCCACGCGCACCTCCTCACCTTCGTGAGCGCTTTGACTTCCTTGTACCTCGTGACATCCAGTGCAGGACTTCGAAATCGCTACTTCTCAAAATACCCACCCACACATCCACTCGTTATGGTGGTTCGTTTACTGTACAGGCAGTTAAGCTTTGGAATTCTCTCCCCCACACTATTCGCGCCAGTCCCTCATTCGATATATTTAAAACAAGAGTTAAAAACTTCTTATAGCTTCTTTCCTTATAGCTTCGGTTTATTAGTATTTATGTATGTATTACTCTTTATAGTTTTGTATGGTATAGATATATTTATTTGTGTATTTATTATATTTATATATTTAGTTATTGATATTTATTTTAGATATTTATGATTATAGTTGCTGATATTTTCTTGTCAAACCGTAACCGTACACTGAAACCTATTTGCTCATGTGACAGTTCTCTTTCCTCAAGGGTTTGCTGGAAGAAAACTCTTTTTAGGGTTAAGCTCGCCTTTGTACATATATTTTATAAATCATCGATGTAAAAATTTTAGTGTACAATAAAGAATATAAGAATATAAGAAAAATTCAAGGACATGTGATATCCACCAATCCGCACTGAGCCAGCGTGGTAGATTATGGCCCATACTCTCTTTGAAGGAAGGCCCGTGTCCTAACAGTGGGAACGTGATGGGCTGATGATTAATGTCATACGGGGTGCTACGCATATCTGCGATTAAGCTGTAAAAATAAATAATCATGCATTATTAACTCTTTCCTGTTAATTATATACATTAGGTATAGACTGGCGTGTAACCGTCGGGGTAGGAATCGATAGCTTTGCCATTGTTGATGACTCCACACGCGTTGTGTGTAAGCATTTTGGTTTCTAAGACCCTGGAACAAGTGAAACTACTATTCGTATATTAATAACGCGTCGCCTTCACGAGAGACAGTTGATGTATTGAACTTAGCTCGTACTATTACTATTTCATTTTCACGAACGTCGAAACCTTATCTAAACTTCTGTGTGGCACGATCGTACACTGTTCCTTTTTTCTATTTATACTACAAAGGTATTTACCTAATAAAGAAACATTAACGACGAGTACAACTATGTTAATTGATAAAGGCAAGCGCGGTGCTTGCCTTTCAAATTGTAATAAGCGTTTACAATTTGCTACCAGCAAGTTATAAACTAGTAATATCGGGTAAAATTCCAGCTTAGAAGCAAAAAGAAGCATGATGAAAAATGTCATAATTACTCTATAAGAAACAGTAATTACAAACACACTTTCGAATGTTCAATTATTATTAAGTAAGTTTAATATCCGTAACTCTAGAAACCCTACTTACACACATCCCTAACTACTGTAATATAAGGTATACTGCACAAGTTTCTCATATCACGCGGCAAAACAACTTCAGAGCGGGTCGTTGTTGATACAACGTTTTAATTAAAAGGACGCAGGATCTTAAACTATCTTAGAGAATGCTTCCCGGTTTACTTGGAGTTGGGTCGATCTTTGGAAACTTTGTGTTGCTACGGCTTGAAATGAGGCGAGCTGGTTGGTAGGCGCCCGCCGTGGCTGACATTTGCAATGAAACCTAGAAGTTTGAATTGCACCTGCATATTAGCAATTGCACTGCACACATCACCACAGGTCTAAAAATAATATTCATTGTTATAGTGTACTAGTCGAATCCTGCGACTCCGTTCCCGTAACGTTCGGTTTATAGTTATTAATCTCTGACATAGCTATTTTATTTCCTCATTTCCCTCTCGTGTTCCTGACTGTTGTTAGTAACTATTTATTAATCTATGCTGTTCTATCGTTTCGAATGCTCTTTTTTCTTAGTTTCTAGGTTGCATCTCAGCTTCGATCTAGACTTCGGTATTTTTGCCAGCTTTAAAATATTATTTACATTTCTGCGCCACTGATAGAGCACACGAGAAACGTGATAACATGAATTTTATGAAAACTGATCACTTTGCCTGTTGCTACCACATTTCAGAACTAGCTTTCCGCATCATGCCGCGATTTAAACTAAGATATTTTCCGTATAAAATAATACAATACAATAACACTTTATTGCATACCACAAACATAATTACATGAACAAAATAGAAATCTTAACTAGGGTAATACAATTGGCGGTCTTATCGCGTAATGCAATCTCTTACAGACAAGCTTTGGATGGATTGGACAAATGTTAAAAGAATAGACGGTGGTGCACAGCAAATAATTAATATAAACGATAATAAAATAAAACAATCATATATAACTAAAATAATATACTATTAACGACAAATACTTACATATTACATACTATAATTATTCATATAACTACTTATACTCGTACTTACTATACAATACATAAAATAAATAATATAAATATTTATATATAAATAAATATAATAATGTTACCTATATTGGTACCTAGGCCTATATTATAATTATATTTACTTATATATTACTACGCTTATGTAGTCTGTATATGATATTATTATTTAATACTGGTTAGTTTGTTTATACACAACACCACCGTCCTTTACAGTTTCTTTGAGTCCTCTCCATCCAACAGTTGTCTGGAAGAGATCGCTATAAGCGATAAGACCGCCCATTGTAGCACTATAGCTTTAAGTATTGTTTTGTAATTTATTTCTTGTTGTTATGTAACAAGAAACCGTTATCTAATTTAAATGTTTGTATATTCCCTCTCATGTGTAAATAGTAGGAAACCGGCTTCCCTACGATGTTGAGCAATAGTAATTCTGGAGAAATAGTAAACAAATAGCGCCCCGCGGTTTTTACCCGCAGTTTCTTTGGGTAAAAAGTAGTCTATGTGTTAAAATCTAGGCTATCTCCATTCCGAATTTTATTTATTTCCGTTAAAGCGTGAAAAAGTAACAACTTTTCGCATTTAAAATATTAGTGTGATCCATATATATGTAGTACGTATTCCGAAGACGCAGGTCCAATCTGTGCCCCAATAATATCTCTACTTTTTCCCTAATTATTTTAAATCTTCAGAAGTTTGCCTAGCATGCGCTAATGCATTCAATATGAAAAATTCTACCCATGTTCTCATAAGAGGGTATTTGCTTGTCTCGTCCCGCCCTTGGAGTAGGTATGTATGCATGTAGGTCCACTCGTGAAACTGCCGAGCAACTTTGAAATGAACCCGCTGCAGCTTCTAATAACTTGACCTCTGCCTCTCTACCTGCGGTTAATAACTCCGCTCGCCGCAAACAGCTTTAAGTTAGTCTTTAGAATTTTCGTTGGAATTTAAATCTGTTAAAACTTGTTAATATTGAACTGTTCGAACAGTTGGGTAGGCTTACCTTTACAAGCTGACGAACTAACAGATAGTTAGCTTGTATAGTACCTAAAGGTTCGTCAGCTGACCTGAGCATTTGATCATAATGTAACAAAGTGCCTCCTCCGACGTCAGACTTTTTGTACGTCCGATAGTCGGTCCGATTTTTTTCACCGACATTTGTCACCTATTTTGTGACCGACTTTTTGTAGGACGTTGTAATATGGAGCTTCGTTTATACAGCAGGATAAATCAAGCGTAAATCTTTGTTTACTTTTATTAGTAATCATTATAATTATTAATAATGTATATTCCTTGTTTGTTTTTATGTTTGTTCCATAAGAGTGGTTTTAATTTTTTTCTTTCTTTTCTTTCAAAGCGTCTTAGGTCACATCTTCGCTTTCCTTCAGGCGAGATGTCATCAAACGTTTACCCATTTACCAGTAAAAAAAGGAAGAAATAGTCCGAAATAGCTTAATCTTCTCTGTTTGGGTAATGGCTACGAAATAGCTAACCACAAGACATAATTATAATGGCTTACTTTTAAAACGTATAGATCGCTAACCTATTTGCATAAAACGCGTCATTACCTACATTTTATTGCTCGTCTTTGCTCTAAATTAAATCTTAGTAAAACCCTTGTTTGTATAATTCCATTTAGGACTTCAAGGTAGCTGAACTGGCAACATGCCAGAGATCCCAGGCTTAAGGGATCTCGCGCCCTCCTTCATCATCATAATAACTACGCTTAGATGCTTTGGTGCCTCATTGCTTGCAAACCTCTATGTCTGTGATACTTCAACTGATTCCTCAGTACACTAACACCAGGATGGGCGTGTAGGTACATGGATTGGAGGCGCTCCATTGCTTTGCCTTTAAGTATATATTAGATATAGGTTTATTATGGCACTATAATTCTAATCTCAATGGCAAGGTGACAGCCTGTTAAGTTTCAACTTTGGTCATGTTCATTAATCAATTTTTCTCTTGTCGCACTAGATTTGCATCGCTACGGTTTTCTAAATACTCGCTTCACTTCACTCTGACACATTATAATTACTGAAATAGGCGATAGATTGTCTTCTTACTTCTGGTGAATTGAAAATACAAAATCATCTTGCATCTGAAAAAGTTACAATGCATTGTTTTTAAATCTTACAATACGGAACGTTTATCATTTTTGCACCTAGTTTCGCATTAGTCACCGGGAGTGTCCGAAAAAGAAATGTAAAGTTTGCTTATGAATTTATTATTAAATGTAAGCCTTGTTATAGTTTAGCCATAATACGTATGCATATATAGTCATCTATTATCATAGAAGGCTCCCTTCTTATAGTCAAGTAACACATAGCACAGTTGCAACCAAATCAGTAACATCCGAGAAAAGTTGCGTCGCCGGATTCGACTTGAATGGATGCTTCACATAGGTATTTTTGTACCAGTTCGTGTTGCGATAACAAACCGGATATCCGCGGAATAGTTTTCTATTTTATAACGTTCGTGCACAATCAGACAACATTGTGGTGGCAGTGTGCTAGGGCGTACTAGTTTCCATTCGTGACTACGATCGAATACAATACCTATAGATGAATTGTACGTCATGTGCACAACATAAAAAGCTGCTTTATGTTACAATTGCAGTAGGTGTAGGTTTTTATGCAACTCCTTTAAAAGTGCATAGTAATGTAGATACCTAACGGGGCGGTCGCCAAGTTTTCATGTTGCTAAAGATAGGTATAAATGTAACTTGTAAAGATACTTGAAAATTTGTTCAAGATAAGGTAGTTTTCATTCATGAATAAAGAAGCCTCTCATTGTTGTTGCAAGTACCAATTTCCAATTGGCAAGAGCCAATTTCGCACCATGTTTGAGCTTTCCCAACCAATAGGATGCGACGGCGACGTACGCCGGCGAGTAGGTAATGGACGTGAACTTTTAACGAGATGCTCTAAACTAATGCAATATCTAGAAAAGGCAAAGGCCCCGAATATTTCACCAATAACAGGTGAATTATTCGGTGCCTTTGCCTCTTCGATTGAAACTTTTTCACTAAATCCGAATCTGCGCATGATATACGGTGCGCACTATCAGTATCAGAAAGTTGTATAAGGGTCACTTCAGGTCCTTAAAGTTCATAATAATTTATATATTGCCTAACATATAATATTCTCATAATATTCTTTTGGGTTTACTACGCTTCACTAATGACAACTATATATATAATCAATTTGTAAAATGTTCGATACATCTGAGTTCGTTTTCTCCATGCTGCATTTCAGTCAAAACAGATTCAATTTACTTTTAGAGAAACACCACAGACCGAAGTTGCTTCTCACTTCATTTCTTTTTCGAGTTTCCTCACAACTATGCTACGAATGAACATGGATTTATATTTTTAAGAACCATGGAAATCTAAAGCCATTGAAGACTGAAGAATATAATGAATGTCACAGCTAACTAATTAGGTCAAATCGAATGAATTTTTTGTCGAGACCAACATATGAACATAGCTACAGTCATTATACTCATGTAATGGTTGATTATTAAATTTGATGTTAAAATAAATAAATAACGCCCAACGATCACATACATAAATCCTGACCCCTAACTAGGATTCCCTGTATCTAGGGAACCAGGAAACTATGAGGACCATGGTCCCACAACACCCAGTCACGAAAGAAATACTTGCGCTTTTTTTTTCTGTGCACAAACATTTGTCCCGTTGCGGGAATTGAACCCGCAACCTGGTGTATGAGATTTGAGCCAACCTGCCCAACCACTGCACCACAGAGGCTGTCACACTGTTAATTACTTAGTTTTGTGATTGCCCACAAATCTTGACAACAATAAAGAATATGTATAGTCATTTTGAACACATGTAACTTTATTATTAGTAAACAGAAAGTTTACCAAGGATGCTTCACCAAGATACAGACTCTGCCTAATTTGGAACCCGCTGGAAATGTTTCAATGTACCTACTGATTTTATGATTACTTTATATGTACGATGTATTCCTTAATTGTGTACCTATATATCTGGAAATAAATGGTTCTTATTATCACGAAAACTCAGACCTCGGCTACCCCACAGATTGTCATACGTTTCGTTTTGTTTGTATATAACTTTCATAACAGGTTGTTACATTCCCGCGCACAATTTGTAAAATAAAGTCCCATGACTGCCGTATAAAATTTAAAAAAAAGCTGCATCCACGTAAAGCAATTACAGAACGGTAACGGAAAGAGGAGTTGTGTTATGTTTCCGAATATTTTCGAAGCGAAAACCACGCTGCCTTTTTTATTTTGCGGTGTCGCTCGATTTACCATCAGTCAATAGTTACACATCACGGTGGTGAACTAAAAAATATTCTTGGTTATATAGATATTATATTGAAGTTTGTGTAGTTTACCGTTTCAAAAAGCTTTGAGAGACAGTCGACACGAAACGAAATTCTGTTTGAATACAATCTTTTTCGATAGGTCCTTTTTACCACGGTCACTTTCTTGCTTCTCTGTCGTTCCGGGTGGAATCTTGCAACTTAAATTTCGAGCACTTCCCGGTTAGCTATCCGGCCGAAACCTTCAGGGTAGCGCACAACTCGATGACAATGCGTTCTAAATCCATATAATTATGGTTTTAAGATATTTTTTTTAATCTATTACGGATTCTTGTTCGTAAATTTTTAGTTTGTTTCATCACTTAATGCTGCATGACGACGGCATACGAGTAGGTACATGCGTATCATTTACTGCTATAATATTAAGTTTATAATACTATAATGAATCGCTTTTGCAAAGACTTCATGTACTTACGTAAACACATTTGGGGTAGCTAGTGGCGTATCTACAAGTATGTCTAATGTGATTTTTCTCTTGTTGCAGTGAACAGCCTCAACAGCTTGGAAGAGGCAGATGTCAAGCCGCTACAAGCCTTCCACCAGACTGTTAAAAAGGCCAAGGTATGTTTCATTTGATTGAATTGAGTGTTTTAATAGTTTAGAATTTAACTTTGATCTTTACGAGACTCATATCATAACGTATAGAATCAGTATACAATACATAGATACCATAATATCATAAGTGCACAAACTGTGTTGTAATTTCCATGGATTATTTCGATCCATAGAATAAAAACGGAAAGAAGGTCGAGCGCTTTTTTTTGATAATGCAATATCCTAAATCCGATCCCATTTTTGATTACCACTTACCAAAAAGTGCAAAATGTTGTAGAAAGGCGACGGTTGTTTATTTTGTTTATTCCGGACTTATATAACCTGAATACCCGGGTGGAAGCCTGGTCATAACTGCTTTAACTCTACCGGGTTCCGTTTTCGGGTTAGATTCAGAATAAACTTTTTTGCCTTGTGTATAGGGAGCATTTTGTTTCGGCAATATTATTATGTTACTCGCAAAGTCGACAAATATTTTGTACACAGGAATCATAAAATAATTTTCGACATTTTCAGTTTATTACATTTATTTATTTGAGTTCACAAAAGCCACAGATCTTAATTATAATTAGATTAACTTATTAAATCTTACATCCAATTATGGAATTTCCTTATACAAAGAAAAACGTATTAAACAGCAGAATTATGGAAATTTCCTTATATAAAAAGAAAAACATACTGGTGGTAGGTTTCTCGTATGCGAGAGGTCGTCTGGGTGGGTACTTTGCCAGTTATTCAGCCGCCAAGCAGTAGTGCGCAAGCATTATTGTTCCGGTTTAAAGGGCAGTGTAGCCAGCGAAATTACTGGGCATTATGAGACTCAACAGATAATTGTCTCGGGATGACGAGCGCAGCGCAGCGCCGCGCAGGATTTTGCATAACAAAATTCTGGGTGGTGCTGTTATTGTTATGGGCTGGCGTATGCTTACGTTTGCCAGATGGTAAGCAATACGCCAGCCCAAAACAATAACAGCACCACCCAGAACGTATACATTTAAGTTGAATTACAAATTGTTTTAGGTAGGTTCCTTGTGTATTATTTTCTCTGTTTTTGGATGCTTCTAATACTGAATGTGGTTACAATAAAGTACAATACAATACAAAAAATCCTTTATGTACACAATAACAATAAAATATCAAGGTACATTCACTTACAAACTACAGTACGCTTATCGCTAAAAACGATGTCTTCCAGTCAACTTTTGGATGGAGAGAACTAACGGAGAGAGGTCGGCGGTACAAATAAATGAAGATAGCTAAAAATAAAATATTAATGCTAAATATAAAATCTACATATACCTATTATTACCTATATACCTACGGATATCATCATCAGCCCATCACATTCCCACTGCTGGGACTCGGGCCTTCCCTCGCAGAGAGAGTACGGGCCATAATCCAACATGCTGGCCCAGTGCGGGTTGGTGGATGTCACATGTTCTTGAATTCTTTTTTGTGATTAATTCTTGAACGTGCCGGTTTCCCTGATGTTTTCCTTCACCGTTTTTAGAGCGAGTGTTAATTCCGCCCATAACTTAAGAAAGTCAGTGGTGCGGGGCCAGCTGGATTCGAACTCGGGTGCGTCGGATTGAAAGTTGCTCGTGCTCCCACTGAGCCACACTCCCTCTTCTTACTAAGACAATATTAATCATATACCTAATCATATACATATACCTATTATTACCTATATACCTACGGATATACTTACATGTAATAGTACTTAATGAGTACCTTCTATTCCGAAACACGCTTAAAACTATTTTATTAAATTTTCATTCGTTTTATGGTTTTATAAAATATACATAACTACCTATTAGAGTGTTTATACAAGTCTTGTATAAAGTTACATAATATATATATAACGACCTTTATAAATACAAGTCGATTTACAACAAATATATTATAACAAAATAATGTTTGTAATTTACCGTGCTTGCTACATATGTAAGGAAATAAAAATCCGGAGTCAGGAGACATGTAAGCAAAGTTTAATTTAACAGTACCTACCTAAGTTAATCCGGCTTTAAAGTTTATAAAGTGACTCAGAGGATGTGAATGTACGATTTATATTTGTTTATCTGCACACGGGTGGTAGGTATACATGTCCCCCAAGCGTTTGATTATTCCGGTCGTTGACCTCTGTATTAAGATTGGGGCTGGGGGATGCCGACGCGGAATGAGTCTGTCTCTTCATATTAACAAAAACTAGCTACTAATAAGATACGTAAGTATAATAATTACTTCATAGGTGAGTTGTACTTCTATTAAATCCCTAGGTAACTAGAAGAAATTAAGCTAAAAAGATACTAAAACAATCTGTGTGCGTATTCAAAATGAAAATACTAATCATGTTAATATTATGTCAGCCATTGTAACTCGTGTACAGGCTTTTTTTTCCCCGTCGACTTCGCAGCCAAAAACAAGGGTCAGAGGCTTCCTTGCCCTCAAATGCATGCCTTTCTATAAGTACTATAGTTTAGACACACTCGCAGGCAAACGATGCAGTAACCACCCCTGTTCGCCTTTCTTCCAACTTGCTCGAAACTTTTGCCAAGTGATGAAGTACTCCCAGAGCCATTCCGACAACCGCAGGATATGTTCGAACCACTTAGGTGTTTTGGTATTTGTAAAATAATAATATAGTTTGGCTTAGTCTGTGAAGTAAACTTTTTAGACTGCGATGTAGGCTACGATTGCCATCTAGCGGGGGTGGTCAGTAACGCTACGGTGTCTTGTGCACTTTGGCGCATGTCTGGGTGCATCGGGGACTTTGTGAACTGTCACTGCTTGTTTTAGTTCCTTTTCCTGCGGCTACATCACTGTGGTCTTCTGTGAGAATTGTTGAATTTAGAATTTGACTGAGTCCATCCAAAAACCACGTTCTCTCCAGACTTTTACTAGTACACACACACCTCTACCTCTGAATAGAAAACACCGACAATTGTTTTCGTTGTTTACATTTCGTTGACATTTCTAATGCTGTTATTATGAACAACAATTTCATGCCTTACACACAACACCCTTGCAACAAAAATTTTCTTGAGACTATTTACTCTTTGTATGTAGATGGCGAGTCATCGCGTGATACTTCCTGACCACGCCGTTGGCGATTTTCATCTGATTGTTTTAAGACCTTTGATCGTACGAGATCCTTTACGTAGCTTGTTTACCTAGCCAGGGCCCCAATTCGACAACTTGGCGATTCCTTGCTTCGAAATCACGTCGATTCCTTCATTAATAAACGACATCTGTGAAATTTGTATTCTCTATGACGCATCATATATCGAAATTTGTATTCTCTACAAAATTTAAGTTTGATAGAAATTTCGCAGATGTCGTTTATTAATGAAGGAATCGACGTGATTTCGAAGCAAGGAATCGCCAAGTTGTCATAGTGAATTAGGGCCCAGTAGTCCTTTAGCTAGCGATTAGTAGGCAAATTGTAAAGCGATTGAATTGTACCTTAGTACAAAATCACTGTTATCCCCTGAAACTAACCATTGCTTTTCGTTCACAGCCGCTGCCTGAACAATGCCTCGTGCTGAAACAGAGCAGTGCCGACATCGACACGGTCTCCATTTATCCGACGTTCGACTTCCAGGTACCTATATAAATACTTAATTTTTATAATATATACGCTATTCGTATTCGATATAATAGGTATTGACACAGTTTTATTTTAAAAAAATAACTGTGAAACTGTAAGTTGTTCTAAAAGCAACTTTAGAATTAACAAGCATCAGAATATATTTATTTTCATAATGTTACATTAATTTAATGTTTTATTTGCCTTGCCCCTGATTACCACCAACCAATTAATTAGTTCAACCAACTAACAATAAAATGTAGGACTAGAAACTAGAAGCTTTACACACAAGGTTTAAAAATGTCACACGGTAAACTAAACGGTTAGATATCAGAACATCTAACGTTCAATGTCATATTTTTTAATTTTAAAATAACAAAATATGAGACATAAATTCAAAATCAGAAAAAACTAAATGGTTACCTGACTTTCAAATGAAACCCTAGAACAGCCTACTCTTCCATGATCCCACTCGCTCTTACTCCTAGAGTGTATGTGAAGAGCGCGGAGTCAGAAGCTGGCGAAGGAGTTCCTGAATTAAGGAACTCTACGAGGTTCGAGTAGCTCGGGTAAAATAAAGGGGCGACGAGCGAGACATCTGGTTCCTACTTCTTACCCCCTTGAGTTTAAGGTGTACTGTGTATTATTGATCACTCATATGATTTAAATTTAGGTGTTTCATCCAAAATTATGCATTTGAACTTCCGATTTTCTGATATCTAACCAGTCTTCTTCTCTCTTCTCTCGTGTGGGTGTGCGGCCTACCCTGGTGTCGGAGTTTTTAGACCGACTGAAGGCCTCCGACATGGCCTAACGACTGTTTTCCTAATAAAACAACCGGGACCGACGGCTTAACGTGCCTTCTGAAATATGGTAGCGCTCAGATTTTGAAAAGATTCGTGAGTGTTATTATTCATAAATGATATAAAACAATAATAATAGTTTTCGACGTTTACAGTGAGTCTTAGCCGTTTTATATCAATTATGGTAGCGCTCAGGTGTAAAAACCACACAAACGGTCACCCATCCAAGTTATGACCGTTGCGAACGTTGCTTAACCTAGAAGATCTGTTACGAACGGCTAGGCGAGGTGCGCTACTAGCGCTACCTAACCAGTGAACGGATATGTAACCGATAAAACATTCTCCAAGAGCATAAAAAATAAAAGAGGTAAAATCGTTACCTGTAACATAGACATCAAAATGATATGGCAATTTTACAATCATACAATAAATAAATCTACGACTTGGCTTTAATCAACGACAGTTATTTCCTACTTTAAATAAACACAGGGCATTTTATCACCGTGCAGTCACCGGCTTACTTTATTTATACACTATTTCCTCCATCTAAGCCGGCCAATGAAAATACACCCCTTAGCCAGGAAAAGCACCTAAGGATATAACCAAATCTTCAAATCTCGAGTGAACAGGTACTACCTTGGCAAGCGTGCTACATCGTCGACCGCATCGTCGCTTACCATCAGGTGAGATAGAGGTCAACGGAAGACAAAAATTAATTTTAAAAAAACCAGGATATATTTTATAAGGATATATCTTGGTACTATTAGGTATTCTGTGAAATAACAAAGTATTGAAAACGCAGTTACTAAAATTAATTTACGATACGAAAGTCAATGCTTCGATAACAATTTTACCTCCCGTGTCAACTCAATCGCATAGTAATAAATCAACTTTACATTTCAGAAAACAACGAATTTAAATAGCCTATACAGAAATAAATTGCGTAGCCAATCTGATTGCAGTGGAAAATTGTGTTGGTTTAAATAAGATGTACGCACTCCCATAAAATTCATAATTTAGCACAATAGCTGTGGTTAATAATGAACAATGTACAAATCACTTCCAAGAAATGAGAAATGTAGCATAACAAAATGTGTGTATATTAAATTTTAATGCACCGTTAAAGCCGGTTTATTGGATTTTTCTGTTGCTGCCGATTCTTTACTGATGCAGAAAGAAAAAATATTCACATGTAATTTTTATAGGATTCTGCGTCGGAAGCCCAATTTGATTTTCAACCCGCACCTCGATTAGCAGCTTATCCTGATTTTGTGCATTAAAATTAACACTTACCCGATATTATCACGCTATTAGCGCAAGTGGCACTTATTGTTCATCCTTACTGATATTATAAACGCGAAAGTTTGTTTGGATGTATGGATCTTTGTTACTCTTTCACGCAAAAACTACTGAACCGATTTTGATGAACTTTTGTATATAGGTACATTAGGACTTAGTATAGCACATAGGCTACTTTTTATCCCGAGTAACCGCGGGTGGAACCGCGGGGCGCAACTAGTCAGTAATAAAATGTATGGCATGAATAAAGAAAACATTACCTACCGAGTATTATTCTGTCAATAGATTACCAGCACGTTGTCCATGCATTATCAACATAATATTCTTCAACAAAAACTGGCCTTTTCACAAAATCACTTGTTTACATATATTATGTTGATAAGCCCTAATAATGTTGGTATGAGTATGACAGATTCGTCGTCTTTGACCTTTCGCTTCACTCACATAAAGTAGGTAGACTGCATGTTTTTAATTCTAAGATTGCTCGCTCGGTCCATAAATGAAGTCTTATCAGTAAATAGGTACAAAGATAGAGTAATCTCGAGTTGACCCGAGTTGAATCAAATATAAAATACTTTGTAATATATGTACAGAATAAAGAGTAGAGGTACGCTCAAACCAAGATGTCCAGTCTTCGTTCACGGTGGCGGTCGGGCTGGCGATGTACTTGCGTGCAAATGTTAGGCCAGTCGCAGAACGCCGCGGTTCGATCGCAACCTTAATCGGTTTAATGCAGTAACTGATCGCCACCGTGTCACAATAAACTAATATTATATACATATGTATTAAAATGGAATAGCCGCGTAATAGGTAGATACATAATATATTTTTATTTAAAATATTACAATTGACGCTTTATCTACATACTTACACGAGTTAGTAGGTCTTGTCTTTATAATTGCAGCGCCACCTAGTTGATTTGCAAAAGCCCGCGCTGCACAGTACTGCGCTCATCACTCTAAGTCAGCTGTTTCATAATGAGTAAAAGTAATTTTATTATTTAGGATTGTGTGTCGGATATAGGCAGATACTACAATACAACTGAAATCAATGAACTAACGGCTAAATCATTGTTTCCAGCCAAGCTGGCTTCGCACGAAAGAGTTTTGGGACAAGTCATTTGAGGACCGCTACGAGAAGATTCGCAACGACAGCCGCCGACCAAAACTGAAGGTAATTTTCTTTTACACTTTTATACTTACTTCTTATAGCTCGGCGTAAGAACTACCGTATTTTTACTAACATCCCCATCAAACAACTCCGCGCTGAATCTCGCTAAGACGGCACAAGTCACATTATTCAGCCAACAAAAAAATTGTTGCCAAAATCGCGGCACACGCGTGTCTGAAGAGTCATAAAAATCTGAGACATACAAAACTATTTGGTGTTTATTTTTATGCAACTGAATGACGAGACGCGCAGGTTGTTCGCCTGATGTTAAGCAATACGCCTGCCCATAACTGTTGCAGCACCACCCAGAACTTTTTTGCAAACTCGTACGCGGCACTGCACTGCGCTCGTCATCTTGAGACAATTAGCTCTAAGTCTCATAATGCCCAGTAATTTTGCTGGGTACAATGCCCTTCAAACCGGAACACAGTAATGCTTGCGCACTACTGCTTGGCGGCTGAATAACTGGCAATGCGGCTACCACCAGTATAGTACAGAGTTACGCCTCGTTGAGTTACCCGTCTCTGTGATGATTATGCAATACTCAACGGGCTTTGCATAGTTCCTATTGCCAATCCAAAATTCAATTACAAATTGTTTTCAAATTCTCCAGATAAGTGTTTCAATTTGTTGGTCGATTCAGCGTAATTAAATAATTCAGGTAGTGAAATTAAATAGCACGGTTTCAAAATGATTCAAACATCGAAGTACCGATCGATATTCACTTCAATTTGCCACATAATTTAACAATGGATTTGTAAGCCAGTTTAGAATTACATTACTTTATTGGTGTGTTCACTCAGGCAATGCTCGATTGCTTTGATATTATTACGAATGTACCACATTTGAATTATTTTCGATATATACTCTGTAATAGGTATGAACTCTGTTTTGTAGGTATTTTTTTTAGTTTTATTTATTTCCACCTCTTTAATATGTATAATAAACAGCCTTTTTGGAGTAGTGGTTGGGCAGGTTGGCTCAAATCTCATACACAACTGAGGTTGCGGGTTCGATTCCTGCGACGACGAGACAAATGTTTGTGCACATAAAAAAAAAGCGGAAGCTTATGTTTCGTGTCTGCGTGAATCATGAACATCATACTTCAACTGGCCTCTAACGAACCAAGAACTAAAGTTGTTGGTTCGTTAGAGGCCAGTTAAGTATTATTGGTAACTAAATCCTTGTGTAATTTTTTTTTATGTATGAGTGGAGGGCCGATGTCAAGCCGATGCCATAGATGATGTAAATGCGTGCGTGAGGCTTGTGTATGAACGAGCGGACCGGCATAGCTTGAGTGTTTCACTATTGAATTAGGCGACGAGGCGTCCGCCTTTTTTATTCGTCCAAGATTATAACATTTAAAATATCACTTATTGTAACATATATCGATAATTCCAGGTAATCGTGGTTCCCCACTCACATAACGATCCCGGCTGGCTTAAGACCTTCGAGCAGTACTTCGAGTGGAAGACTAAGAACATCATCAACAACATCGTGCAGAAACTCAACCAGTACCCCAACATGACCTTTATTTGGACCGAAATTTCTTTCCTGAACGCCTGGTGGGAACGGTCGCATCCGGTCAAGCAAAAGGCAAGTAACTTAAAACTATCTATAAGAAGTAACCAGACAAACATTTTAAATGCTAATTATTACTAATTACCACTTGAATGAGGCTTGAACATGGAATTATGGAGCAATAATGTTTTTGCTTTTTAGGCTCTGAAGAAGTTGATCAAGGAAGGACGGCTTGAAATCACATCGGGAGGATGGGTGATGCCCGACGAAGCCTGCACGCATATTTATGCGTTGATCGATCAGTTTATCGAAGGTATATTAAGTTGAATGAGATGTGCGTTTTTATTAAGCTTACTAATTATATTTTCTCATTCAACCTCATTGTTGCAGGCCATTCCTGGGTTAAGAGCAATCTTGGTGTTGAACCGAAGACGGGCTGGTCCATTGACCCCTTTGGCCACGGCCCTACTGTGCCCTACTTGCTTGACCAAAGCGGTCTCCAAGGCACCATCATCCAGCGAATCCATTACGCGTGGAAACAATGGCTGGCTCAGCGGCAAATCGAAGAGTTCTACTGGATCCCTGGCTGGAACACCAAGAAACCCACCATGGTCGTCCACAACCAACCGTTCGACATTTACTCTATTAAAAGTACGTGCGGCCCTCACCCCTCAGTCTGCCTCAGCTTCGATTTTAGGAAGATACCTGGTGAGTATTCGGAATACACTGCTAAACACGAGGAGATCACCGACCAGAACCTAGAGAGCAAGTCTAAAACGCTGGTAGAGGAATACGACCGCATTGGCTCTCTCACACCTCACAACGTAGTACTGGTGCCTCTGGGAGACGACTTCCGATATGAATACAGCTCAGAGTTCGACGCCCAGTATACAAACTACATGAAAATGTTTAACTACATCAACAGCCACTCTGAAGTTTTTAATGCAGAAGTCTCTTTCGGAACTCCTCTCGACTACTTCAATGCGATGATGGAAAGGCACACAGAGATACCCACGCTGAAAGGAGACTTCTTTGTCTATTCCGATATTTTCAGTGAGGGAAAACCCGCATACTGGTCCGGCTACTACACTACCCGACCCTATCTCAAGATCCTCGCTCGTCAATTTGAACACCAGCTCAGAACTGCGGAAATAATGTTTACTCTTGTCTCGAATTACTTGAAGCAATTGCACAACCCTCGGCTGGCTGGTTCCGAGAAACGACTGGAGAAATCTTACGAGCAACTCATTTTTGCGAGGAGGAACCTGGGTCTTTTCCAACATCACGATGCTATCACAGGCACTTCTAAGTCCAGCGTCATGTACGATTACGGAACGAAACTATTCACCAGCATCTACCACTGCATTCGTCTGCAGGAAGCAGCTCTCACCTCCATCATGATTCCGGATGAAAGACTTCATTCCCAGAGCATTATTCAGAGCGAAGTCGAATATGATACATACGGCAAACCAGCCAAGAAGCTCCAGGTATCTTTCATCGACAAAAAGAAGGTTATTCTTTTTAACCCGTTGGCGGAAAAGCGAACTGAGATCATCACACTCCGTTCCAACACCACGAACATCCGCGTGTTTGACACTCGACAAAAGAAGCACGTACCCTATCAGATAACTCCTAACATCGAGGTCCGCGAACACGGTCGGCGCGTCCTCAGCGACACTAATTACGATTTACTGTTCGAAGCTTCACTCCCACCACTGTCTTCAGTCACATTCAATCTGGAAGAACACACCAACACCTCGAACCATTGCGTAGTTTTCTGCAACAACTGTAACGATATACAGAAGTCTGATGCCGAAAAACTGTTCGTGACTAAGAAAATGATGCCTGGCGACATCCAACTCGAAAACTCTTTCATGAAATTGCTGATCAACAGGAACACTGGATTTTTGCGGCAAGTGTATAGGAAGGATTTGAGAAAGAGAAACGTCGTTGAAATGCAGTTCGGTGCGTACCAGAGCGCGCAACGGCATTCTGGGGCTTATTTATTCATGCCAGACTACGACGCACCCGAGAAACACGTATTGAACCCTTATGCGAGCTCAAACAGTATGCAAGATGACAACATAATCATCGTGTCTGGCCCCATATCTACTGAAATCACGACTATGTACTTGCCTTTCTTAGTGCACACGCTGAGGATCTACAATGGCGAGGACCCGGCGCTTTCTCGCGGCATCCTCATCGAGAACGTCGTCGACTTCGAGAGCCCGCCCAAGAACAGGGAGACAGAACTTTTCATGAGGATCCAAACCGATATCCAGAACGGAGAACCACCAGAGTTCTACACGGACCAAAACGGATTCCAGTATCAGAAGAGAGTGAAAGTGGAGAAGCTGGGCATCGAGGCTAACTACTATCCGATAACTACAATGGCATGGATGCAGGATGAGGAGACGCGGCTGACGCTGGTCACCAACCACGCGCAGGGCGCTGCCGCTTTCGAGCCAGGCCGGATCGAGGTGATGTTGGACCGGCGCACGCTTTATGACGACTTCAGGGGCATCGGCGAGGGCGTAGTCGACAACAAGCCCACGGTATTCCAGAACTGGCTTCTGCTCGAGGCCATGCCCGGCGCGCCGCGCTACAAGCGAGACACCAGCGACAAGGCGTTCGAACACGTGCAGCAGAGGACCTTCAACGACCCTAATAACAAGACGTACGAGCTGCCGTCGCAAACCGCCGACTACCTCAGCCGGACGCTCAACTACCCGGTGAATATTTACCTAGTGGACACAAGCGAGGCTGGCGACGTGGATGTTAAGTCGCACCAGACCTTTCTTCGAGGGTTCCCGGCAGGCGTCCACCTCGTCACGCTACGGACCATCACCGACGAGACCCTGGAACAGTTCCCGAGCGCGGCGTGCTACGCGGTGCTGCAGCGGCCCGGCTGCACCTGCCACATGGGAGACTCCCAAACGAAACCCATCCACTTCTCCAACGACACCAAGTTCAACGGACTCGAAATCAGCAACATCACCTCGGTGAGCCTCACCGGCCTCAAGACTTACAAGACGCTCAAGGGACTCCAGGACATCGAATTGGACCCGATGGAGGTAAAGACTTACAAGATCCGGTTTTGAAGACTGTTAGACATTTAAATGGTTTGTAATTTTATATCGATGGTTTAGAAACTTTTTAGGGAAGACTCGCCGAGACGTAGTTCTACATAGCTACTATAGAAAAGTGAATTTATCCGAAAAGGTGCGATTGATGGTATTTTATTAATAGGTATAAATAGTTGCATTTTATCTTGACCACGTAGGTACACGTATTGTAGTGCATTTATGAATGTTAATTGCACGCTCAGTGAGCCTCTCGTCTAGCCCTTGAACGGTTTACTTTCTGTGACGTGACATGACGGCCGGGGCCGCCGCGCTCTCTCCCGCATCTAGAGTGGACTAGAAATCTACCTCAGGACCAAATTATATACCTGCTCGAAATATATGATGAGGGGAATCTCATTACTGTTAATAATAAATAGATGTATTAGATCAATTTTCAAATATAATCCAAATCCCAATACTAACAATGTCATAATAATTTAATTATAAATGTTATATAAAAAAAATTAACATAATAATTTTTCGTCTAACAAATATTCTACTGAGCTCAAGCTTCACAACATAACGAATCTCGTGTTGACGTACGGAGATGATATCTAGTCTAAAATAGTAAATATCTTTATTGCCGACGGAAAGTAGGCGCATTCCTTCCTTATTGCATCACATACAATGATTAAGTATAAAAATCATGATTACAAAAACAATATACCTATGATAATGTGCACACCGAGGTATTAGCGTGCATATAATTTAGAATCGTTTTCATTTCTATCTAAAAATACGTTATAACTAAAATATTTTCTAACTGCAATGTTGTATTAATCTAATTTATTAGAACAGTTATTTTCTGTATGCAAGTCTTAAGTGGCTGTGATAACAAGATCATGACTTATGTTTAAAATCACGAATCTCTGTTACATTATTTACTAAGATATTTTACTGTTATCCAATTGCAAAACATTTTTTTCAATACACACATCCATCATACGACATATTGTCAGCGATCAATAACATTTGATGTGTGTCAATAACCGAACTCCAAGACTAGTAGTTGTCTTTAGCCACTAATCTTGTTTTATGAATTAAATATCTCTTAAAATATCTCAGTAATATATTTACAAGTATCACAAGTAGGTACTACCTGTTCTTATGATATAAAATGATCCAAAAATATTATATTTAGTATAAAACCGTAGGTTAGGGTGTCTTTATATTTAAGTTGAATCAAGTGATATTTGAGTTACATATTATTATATATTATATGATTTTTATAAGACATTTGTTTTTCTACAACAATTTGTTTTCTTTTGTAAATAGCTGACTTACACATTTTATATTTGTCGTCTTAAATGTAACGTAATAACATATATTTGACCCTGAAGAGGTACAATCAACAAAGTTGGCTGTCGACTTCTAAAACCTTTGGCAAATAATTTACACAGTAAAGATTTAGACAGAGAGATATCCAACAATCTTCGCTTCGCGTTGTTGACACGTTGTCGAACTTATCCCTCCCAACAAAGGTGACTTTTGTAAGACAAACGTGTACAATGGACTTGTTAATACATGCATTTTCATTGAACGAAATACAAATTATGTATCTTCCAAAAATTACATACAGTCGAATTGTCACAAAATTATGGTTCTATGCTTCACTGTATATATATATATATATATATATATATATATACAGTATATATATATATATATATATACAGTATATATATATATATATATATATATATATATATAGTGAAGCATATATATATATATATATATTACATTTAACAGTAACAACGACTTCAATAAAGGAGGAGGTTCTCAATTCGACTGTATGTTTGTTAAGTACGCGATTACTCCGTAATTTTAAACTGATTTGGAAAATGTTTGCGTTGGGATTTGTATAGCTTCAAGGTGCTTCAAGCCCATATAAATTTCATCGACATTCGACCTTGGACTTCGAAGATACGTCAAAATGGAAGACAGTTTATTTTTCAAAAGAATTATTTCTTTTAACAAACTGCTTATTGTCGGCAGTAAAATATAGCCGGGATTAAGGTACTCGAACCGTTGAAATTGTATTGCAAATATCACCGCGAACTTTGTTGATTGTACTCTGACTAGGATAGGTTTGATTTTACTAACAGAATTTGTTATAATTAGACTGGTAATTGTAATTTTTTGAATGTAATATTGATGTTGCGAATGTTTAGTTTTAAAAGGTGTGTCTACACCGGGACCTTTCACTGTGCAAGAATATATAGATTCTCGATAGTCAGTTTAGAGCCCGGCAGGACATACCCTAATACTTAATAACTGTTTTAACCTTTTGAGCGCCATGAAACAAAGCCGTGCCCCCACGCCTACGCAATTTTGATACGTTTTAGACGGCTTAAGCCGACCTCGGCGAACCGACCTCACTATTTCGTTGTTGTGTATTGCCGACCTTGGCGATCAAAAGGTTAACCATCGAGGTACTACACTACGATTTTCACCCGTAACCTTTTGTAACCTGGATGTAAAATAAATAAATGTAATCAATGTAGTAAAATCAATAAAGTTGATGTCAAATCGATATTGTTAAGGTACACAGCATTGTTTTTATTTTGTTGCTACTTTTTCTTACTGCTTCACTTGGGCTCGTTCAGTTCATTACAATTTAGCTAGAAGTTATACAAATTTACGGAATCTGATATTATTTATATTAAAAAATATACCCGCAGCCTAAATGAACTGGTTGCGTGGCATTTTATATGTATATAATTTATTATAAATACCAAATATGTTGATGTCTGTTTTTCCCTCGTAATGGATTGTTTCGGTAAGTTTTTATGTGATACAATGATTGTCATAATTTGAGTCAATTTAAAGGAAAACCTATCTAATTGTTATAATTAGTTTGCCATTCCTGTATACTTTTGTTTTTTATGTATACTGTCGCAATTAAAATTAGAAAATAATAAGACGCTAATTTATGTACAATTTTGTTCAACTACAAGTAGTTAAAATAAAATGATAAAATATATAAAGCAGTGTTATTTATTTAATGAATTGTATATACCTACCCCATTTAACCAATATACACAAAATTATATAGTAAATTTAACCAATATACATAAAATGTAATAGTAAATCGTGATACTTTATTAGCAAGACCATAGACAGACATAATTTGTTGACTACCATTATAAAAGTTTAACTATGGAATAACTTGGAAGGACAGGAAATAGCCTGCGTAAGGTTATATTATTGTATAGGTACGTAATTACAACAATCATCAATATGCCTGTTTACGGACCCGGTATGTCAATATTCCTATTTATTTTAATATTTACTTTAGACCTTTATTAAAAATATAATTCATCGTCAAATCTTATAACGTTAACAATATGTATGATCTAGTTTAGAATTAGACGAAATTGATTTAATCGCTTCATTTCTTCTTTATTCTGCTGGCGATCCATTCTAAGCCTAAATGCAATCTGAAACAATAACACAATGTGTTGTAATGTAAATGCAATCGGGGTAGAAGTAACTTCCCCACCTGAGCCAGAGGGGCGAGATATTTTGGTAAACTGGGATCGATTATTTGGAGGTCACTATAATGGAGTCTTAAAAATGTTTGTCTGTTTGTTTGTTACCACAACAGACGAACTACTGGACGGGATTTAATGGGGCGCTCGCGATTGAGAAGTTGATACTGAAAGTTGATATTGTTTGTTCAAATATAAGAAAGGTCAAACTGCCTGCGCGGCACAAATATATTTTATGACTATGATAGTAGGTATAGTTTATCGCATACTTATTAAATTACTCAAATAAATGCAATGATAAGATTATTTCACGTTTCGTCAATTTAGAGTAGATATGACAATAATTTATGGGACCGAGCGAAATAACAAAAGTAATTTTTTATCATAATGTGACCTACGTATTTGATAATTGTATTTATTAGTAACATCACTGATATGTCGTAGTCAGATTACAATACAGCTAGTGTTTATACAAAAAAGCACTGTTATGTAAAACAAAAAGAATAAGGTTCAGCTGGATTATTGTCATTGCGTTACGTTCGACAATACTAGTACCCACAGAAGTAAAGTAAAACCTCTAGTCTGTTAAATGCCTATCCCCCATTCCTCCGTGGCCCGACTCGCTTTTACCTCTATAGTGTTTATAGACTTAGCACGGAGCTAGCTCGCGAAGATCCTGAATGATTTGGATAAAGCGAAATGAAGGGGCGACGAGCGAGACTTCTGATGGAGCCTACTACATACCTCATGGTGATCACTACATACCTCAAGGAAATCAAATGATATATCCAATATGTCATTTCACGCAGTTGTAGAAAACCGCTAAATGTTGAAAACGCAAAACGTTTCTATACAATCCTGCGTACATTTTGTAAAATGGCTGAACGTCATTTAGCCGTTTAATTTGTAAAACAGCGGATTACACGTAATAACTGCTACATATGCTACATACCCAAAAATATTGCGAGACGTCACCAATGAGACATGTTAGATTAAATTAACAAGTTAAAATTTCGATTTAGATTGTCATTTGCTTATCACAAAAGAGAGTTGCATTTTGTGATGTTGTAACTGTTACTATATTGTGTTCGATATGAAATCAATATAAATCTGAATATCCTTTGATGGAAAGTTACACTATCGGCCCCGGAGTGATAACAATTGTAAAAAAGCGGAAAATTGTAACAAACTGTCTAAAAAATAATGCCCCTCAGCTTCTTGTCGCATCAGCTGAGTAGTGGTTCTTTCTCCGATATGGTGAAATGAAACGAAATGAAATTGTTTTATTTGCGTGAAACATGGTAGGTACAGGTATGACGTCACACTTATAAAATAGTTCAGCATGTTTCACCAGAAATTGGCATGCAAAATTTAAAAAAGTCGACGTCATTGTGATAATTTGACGTTCATAAGTGCGTCAGTGATGCTAAAATGATTAAAGAGATTTTGACTTTAAATAACAAATGAAAGTATATTAAACTTTTGAAATACACGCTTTTCATATACAACCAAAGTAATCATCGAGACAAGTCCAAAGATGCCAAAGTCACTGCATATAGTTGAAGAGTTCCTGTGGCCTACACTGTCATCAACATCAGCTCCAGGTACAAATACATTTTCCAAATCATGAGGTATAGACACGTACCCTTCTCCTGTTAGGGCGCAGCAGGCTTGTATGTGCCACGGGTGCTGCTTGATCGACGTCAAGTCCAGCTGTTGAGAGATTTCTGCTGGAGTCATCGATCCTTTCACGTCCTGGAATTAGGAGGGGCATTATGTGTGTTAGTAAATTGGTATAAAAGGAACGAAACAGTTGGCTGTCGTAGGGGTCACCCAAAAACTAATTAAAAATGTAATGCCGACATCATTTTCATCATTAAACATTTAACCAACGCGATTTTGGGTAGGGGGAGGTTAAAACCTCACCACGTATCACCAGGGGGATGGAAAATTGCTAAAAAAAACCACACGTGATTATCGGACGACCCCTTGGTTGTATGGAATAACAGCCAGCACAAAAGTATTATTAAAATACATTGGCCAGAGCAGAAGTTTAAAGTTAGTTTGAAATTGCATGAGCCGTTAAAAAAACCAGAATACATACAATACGAGTATCTGCTATGCTGATAATAAAGCTGCTGTTGGTAATATAAAGTATTAACATACACTATCGTATAAGATATAATTCGAATTACGTTCTTAATAAATAAATAACGCCCCACGATCACATACATAGATCTAAGCCCCTAACTAGGATTCACTGTATCTATGGAACAAGGAGCTACAAGGACTATTGTTCCACAACACCCAGACGCTTGGTGTCCTGTCGCGGCAGAGGCCAGCGAAGCCCCAAAATTTAGTTATTCTATACAAAATTTACTTTACTACATCAACGGAAACAGAGTAAGATCATCGGGACGTATTTTTAAATATTTTATTAATATACCACTGTCCGCGTTTAACGGAGACAAGGCTTACGGCGTATTTTTTTAAGTTTTGCCAGACCAGACGAGACCTTCGTGTTCGCAAGCGCCACAGCCAAGACATCCATATTGGTTCCAAATGGGGGTCAAAATATTCGCACCTTTTCGAACGGGAATCGAACCCGCTTATCACTTATCTTATTCCAACCCACAACTAACACTTTCCAGTCAAGTCATCGCATGGAAAAGACGGCGTGCGTGATCGCAAACCATTAACTAGGTAATTGCAGTTTACCAAGAACCTCATTCGCAATTGGTCACTCAGCTACAGATAGACATTTCGCTTCACGCGGAAGTGATTAAATAAAACTATTTCTAAGGTTTTTTTATGGAACTGAGTAGTGAGACGAACATGTCGTTCGCCTGATGGTATACTACGCTTGCCTATAACAATTGCAGTGCCATCCAGAACTTTTAATGCCGTAAAAAATACTGCGTAGCACTGCATTGCGCTCATCACCCCAGACATCAGATATTAAGCCCAGTCTCATAATTATGCCCAGTAAATTCACTAGTTACAAATGTACAGTGCCTTTCAAACCGGAACACAGTAATGACTGCGCACTACTGCTTGGCGGCAGAGTCACTGTATCCTGTGCTTTGAACAAAATATATGAATCCGATAGGCTTCTGATGCATCACGAGTCACGTCAGCACACTGTGTGTGTTAATCCGGCGGTAGTTAGTGTAAATCCGGCTTTACTAATAGGAAATCTTCCCTAGTCATCTCGTGAGAATAAGTCTGTAGCTTTAGTTTCTAAACAAATCCTATCAATATCTATAATATTATGAAAATGGCACAAAACCAATTTTGTACATTGAAGATATTTTTGAAAAACCAACTGGGGTCGACTATTTGGAGGGTACTGACCACGAATCTACGATTTATAGAATTTTTATCTGTTTGTGTGTTTGTTATGCATAGACTTGAATACTACCGAACGGATCTTAATACGGTTTTCAATGCTTGATAGCCTAAATCTGGTGTATGTTTCATTGCGCTGTGATATCGCAATGCCAATATGCAATATCTTTCCATAAGCGTACGAAGACATGCAGGAAAAGCAAGTTCTCACTTTTGCCTGTAACCTATACAAATGAAGACTTGGTACTGCTGATAGTACAAATAGTGCGCACAAGTCAGTTAGCGAGAGATGCAACTGCGATTAATGAATAAATTGGATCACACCGATTTACGTCGCCCCTCGTTATGGCACGTCGGCAGTACATTAAGGGCCTTGTGATTCAACTAATATTATGAACAGATGTAATTCGAGTACGGAAGCGCATGCTGATGTAGGTAACTAAACATTTACCACACCCCTAGATGTCTTTTTTTTACTGATATGTTTTGTTTTGTTAATACCGACTCAAAATCGCCAACCGCAAGCCGCCAACAGTCGCATTTTATAACTGCTTACGTTACTACATACTATTATGTGCACCGCCTAACTACTATACATCATATATTACATTGTATCACAAATATGATACGCCAGCCGCGTCCTGAGACTCCTTGTTTACACAGTTGTCTCAGTCATGGCCGTCTTGTCTTTACTGATAATAATTATTCATTAAAATTATACATGCATCGTGTAAGTAGATATAATATAGGCTGTACCTGATAAAAGCAATTTTATGATTTTTAACGTGTAGCTATTGGGTATGAATAATTATTGATCTTTTCTTGTGTGGGTGTGTTGGCGTAAGATTAATTTATATACATTTGTATATTCATTAACTACGAGTGCATGGCTTTTATTCTTGGTCAAGAGTGCTGCATTGTTGTGCTGTAGCCTCCCGGTAGACCAGACATCTCATGCAAGATGTACTGCAACACCAAGTTGAAGTGCATACAGCGGTAATCTTGGCCCACAGCATGGTATTGCCCAGTCCCACAAGGTGTGGTATAATAAAAAATATAACCAAAAAGTGTCACCAAAGAATTTCTCGCGCGGTAGATTATGACCATCGCGCATCGTCCCTTTCTCTCTCAGGAACTCACAATTCAATAGAACACTATTGTACTTATGAACAAACTATAACCGCCAGCTACTGTACTACAAGTACACAAATAGAAAATTATTCCTTGTAAAAAAAATAACTTTTGCACAAGCATAAACACAATAATATTGAATGTAGTAAGGTTTGTTATCGATATTTTTACATGTTATCAGCCAGCATTGTTATTCTAAGCATTAAGAACTTATTATAATTACAAAGTATGTGACAACATGGCCTTCACTGCAACCAAATGATCGCAAACTGAACTTAACTCAAGAGAAATACAGGAGAAGAAGAAAAAGGTCGTGATAAAATTAATAATTGTAATACAAAGACATCACTTGAGGCCACATCATCGCTTCACATCAGGCGAGATAGTGGCCAAACATGGATCTATTAAGCGTAAAAAAAAAATCTATTTTTGTGAAATTAATAAGTAACTAATTCATAAAGGAAGGCTAACTGAATTTGAGCAAGGTTTTTGTGGTCACATACATGTAAAGTAAATACCAAATAGGCACATCCTATAACATTAGTCATTCAGTTTATAATACAATACCAGACCTGCTTGTTAGCGAAGACCAGGAGACAGGCGCGGTTGAGTTCCTCGTGAGTCAGCATCCGGTGTAGCTCCTCGCGGCTGATACTCAGCCGCTGGCGGTCCGTTGAGTCAATCACCATTATCACAAACTGGAAAATAATGACATCTAACCTTAGAATCAGCAAGAGATTCAAAAACTAGTAACAGGTAAAAAGTCAGCATTTTGCTTACAATTTACATCGGTTTGTTACCCCATAAAAACTATACGAGTTATTTATATATAGTTCTACAAGATTGTTTTTTTTATTGTTATATCGGCATACGTTTGACGACATCTCGACTAATGGAAAGCGAAGATGCGGCCTAAGATGGAACATGCTTGATTATACAGAGTTTGCATACCCCAGGGAGTAACAGAGGAATCTCATATGTGGAGCATGTTATAGCTACTCCTAGATAAATAAATACTTGTGTTTCTTTTTGGCAGTTTCTACCCGTCTAATGTACACATGATTGTGACAATATGAGGACATTAGATTTTTCAACGGTACACAATAGGGGATCGGACAACTTTTCAGATAGTTTTTAAATTAACTACAATGAATATATATAGCCATTGAAAGTAATATTTTAACTAAATAACGCTCTAAAAGTACCTAAAACTATATTTAAATATTATGTTTCCAATATTGCCGACTAAAAGGTCACCTCAAAACTTGTGTCATATGAAGGTAGAAAACGACAAACTCTTTGAAATAAAACTTGCAAGGAGATTTAGATACGTTTTGTGAAGTTTGGGAACTATATTACAGTAATGAAACGAAAAAATTTGCAAATATACATTTTATGAAAAGCAAAAACATAAAATAAACACAAGCTTGACTCACGGCATTTACATTCAAATGACGTCCTGTGCTGTGATTGTTGTTTCGTTGAGATGAAGAACAGATTAAAAATGTCAGAATTATTAGATTTTATTTATTGATTTAAAATATAAATCATTATTATTTCACAAAAATATTGATTGAATGATCTTTCTGGTTCGACAAACATTCGTTCTAACTGCATATTAGATTTTTTCTCGATTACTGTCCAATCCCCTATTACACATACAGTTAATATGTTATGTGATCAATGGCTGAGAACTTACCTCACTATTTGTGTAATAGGTGTTCCATGCAGACCTCAAGCTCTGCTGTCCACCGAGGTCCCACATCACGAAGCGAAGGTTCCTCCACACTATTTCTTCTACATTGGAACCGATGGTGGGCCTTGTGTGGACCGCCTCACCCAGCAGCAATTGATACAGAATAGTTGTTTTACCAGCATTGTCTAAGCCAACCAGAACGAGTTTGTGTTCTGAAATGTAAGTTACTTCCATCAATACTATTTGATAGCACTTTATCTATGTAGAATTAGGTTATCACTATTACCTAAAACACTGCTCACTTCCCTGCAATAGAAATGATTCCTACAAGCCATTCCAGACAATTATCTGGGATGGATTATGGTCTACATCATGTACATCTGTATCCATTCAGTCATTGAAATGTGATGTAAGTAAAAAGTAACAAACTACTTGTCGATAGTTGGTTAATCTGCAATAGCCCTTGCCACAATATCCACCACCACAGGAGAAGTGACAATTGTCTGCATCAAGTACTAAATTACTAAGTAAAATCAATGATGAAAATTGTTTAAAGACTAGGCCTAATTTTAGCATCTACAAAAAGTCTGCCTTGGGCGGGTAGCCTAAACACAAGCTCACATCAGCTCCTTCTAGAGAATGTAAATAATTGCAAATAAAGAATCAGTTTTGAGACAGGACAGACAATTATTATGGACAACATGAGTGCCAGGTTACAAATTGTTTTTTAAATAAAATTTCAGACTTCTTGGTAGGAAAACCACCAAATAACAACCTGTAAGCTAGTAGTAAAACATTATTTATTACTTTATTTATTTAATAAAGTAACAATTTATTTAATAAGAAGGAGATCCCCAAGATACAGGTTAAACTAGTTTGGGGACCAATAGACTAGTTTTTGTAATCAATAAAAAAAATCAATAAACATTATTGTAATTATTGTTCAGTTCCAGTTGCAACTGAGCTACAGGAATAAAAATAACTCAGGTAGCTAAAGCTTTGTCTAATACTGGCCCAAGTTGAAGAGCCTTTGGCCAAATATGCATTATTTAAAGTAGGTAGGCAAATTAAAAAGGTAGGTATAGTAGGTATAGTTATGTCCAAAACTGAATAAATTACCTACGGAAACTAACTGCAGGACCAAGATCAAGGACGAAGTCGTTGAATCAAATAAGTACTTAAGTATATTAATTTAATATTTGGAAACGACATTCACTGCCGATATTCCTGTTTCGCAACTGTCAAGCACAGAGGTACAACTTATTGCGAAAAACTTACCCTCGTTTCCAAACAAACTCCATATCTTAGAAATCAGGAGGCCCATTTTGGAAGACCTTCAAATTCAGATGATGTTTAGGTAACAGTCAACAGACACCCATAATTTCACATTCAACATTGTCAAAATTGTATATTCTTTAGGACAGGCGACTGCAGAAACTTATTGAATAATATCAGTATTTCTTACTATTGCACATTTTTAAACTTATAAAATGATTAAATATGTTATAATACGCGATCACCTTGTCCCAGTGTAATACTTCTGTATGCCTTGCCCCTTTCTAGGGATCCGCAAAATGTATCGATACCTGAGTATACTCGATGCTTTGGTTACGATACCGAGTAATTTAGTAGTCGATACTTTTTGATACGATACTGAGTAAGAGTCGATACTTTTTACTGTACTCGATACTTTTGTCGACGTATCCATCCATCGCTAACACATTTCTATCTTGACTATTATGCTTATGGACTCTATGGACCATAGACATGATATAGCTTTAGTCATAGAAGTCCCCGTCATTAAAGGGAAAAGCTGTCATGCGTTGCATAACCCTTATGACCTAGAAAATAAGGGTTATAATAAGCTTGAGTAGATTACCATTCATTCGCGCACGTATGTTAAAGCAAATACCTATTAGTTTAAGTAGTAATAATGCTTGAGGTTTCTTAATAAAGTTAAATTACAAGAAATGCCCCGACGAAAATCACAATACTTATGTTTCGAAGTGTTAATTCTCTTAATATGCCGGTTTCCCCACAACGTCTTCTGCACCGTTTTTAGATCGAGTGTTAATTGTGCACATAAGTTAAGACAGTACGTGGTGCGGGGCAAGCGGAATTCGAACTCGGGTGCGTCGGATTGAAGGTCGCAAGTGTTCTCCCTGAGCCACACTCGTTCTCATAGTTTAATTACCAGCGTTTAAGTACTATTACAAGAGTTTTTATATTTACTGAATGCCAAACAAAAAGTACTCGATACCTGAGTAACTCGATACTTTTGATGCGAGTACGATACCGGTATCGAGTATCTTTGTTGCGATACTACTCATGAGTACAGTATCGATACTTTTGTTTCGATACCATATCCCTACCCCTTTCTAGCGAAGACATTCATGCATGCTGTGGTATCTTAGAAGTACGAGCACTGTTATTTATTATAGCGCCATCTATCAAACCGTTACAAAAATGCGTAAGTAATGTCATATGTCAAGTTCAAAATTTTAAGCTATTTTAATTTCTAACTTTGTATAAGGAAAAGGATTATGAGTCAGAACAATAAATTAAGATTAAGCTGAAGTAAAATTGTATTTTTATTTGATTGTTATTCGGTTTGTCTGATAAAGCACACACCATGGGCACTTATATATATGTAATATACCTATATAAGTATGTATAAGAATAGCTCTTTAAAAGAGTGGGTAGGTAAAAATGTGTGTAGGTATAATATTATAATATATGACGTGTATATACTAGGTATTTTGGTTCCAAAATTAGCTCTTAAATGTGCATTTTTGTGTCTATTTGTTTCAGTCTGATAGAACACAATAAACACCGTAGGTATATATCTAGGTACCGTAGATTGTTATGTTATGTTACATAACATATATATGTTATGTAACATAACATATCATATGTTATGTAACATATATATATGTTATGTAAGTATATGTGCAATACTGAATGGATGGCTATATAACTGTGTGGGTAGGTACACACGTACACACACATAGGTACATAATAAAATAGTTTACCGTACTTATCTACTAGAGGCGGTGCTGGTAAACAGTAATGCCGGAAACCGGAAACACCTATCTATTTCCGTATATACAATTTTTATCTAGGCGTGCATGACAACATGGGAGACTACATTGTACGGCCAAAATTGTACAGCCAGTATTCCATGTACATCGGATTTCAAATACTTGGCTGGTTTTTCCTGGACGGCAAATATTGCCCGTACAAACTCGGTCCGTGTCGATATTGCACGGCCATTATGGCACAGCTCAGATAAAGTTTGGCTGTCTACTCGAAGTTGCACAGCCAATAATTCATGTAATGGCTTCCAAATGTCAGGGTGTACAATCCAGCCTGTATATTATGGGATGCGAAATACAGCCCGTGACGATTTTGGTACAGCCAGTATTGTACAGGCAAGGCAATAATCCGAAGCCATCCATAGATAAAAGTAGCATTTCTATAGCTGTCAACTATTATGTTCTATAGCTGATGAAGTCCAAAACAACGAACGTAGGTATGCAGCGCTGCGCGAGCTGAATCGAATTGTATTGCGTCATAGCAAGAGTCGCTATTTGCTTAAATTTCTTTGCGGAGTGATGCTTTTGTCCCTTAGTATTCTGTGGTATCACATAGAGGTGCATCAGGCAAGACGCATCCACACCGATTACGACTGTGCACTGCGCAAGTTCGAGCGGTTCTGGATGGGACGGTGTGGACCCGGCTATTGATTTTTTAAAATGCTAACTGCTGGCGGAAAAAAATAATAACGTTAAAATACGTTGAATTTATTTACGCTAGTGGCGACATCTAACATCTAACCAATAAGAACGTTAAATATGCTTTTAAGATTGCATGACATACAATACAATGAAGAATAATTTCATTATTAATAATGATTATTTTAATTATTAATTATATTTATTATGAATGTATCTTCTGTTTTCATATTTGAACATTATTTTAACATTTAAAAACATATTTTTGAGTATGGGCCATAATCCACCACGCTGTATTATGTAATTATTCCGACACAATCGTAGGGTGGGTTTAGCCGTTTATAATTATAATGAATATTTCGACTCACGATAGTTTCCAAACCTTATATTTGTTTTTAAATCTTTTTATACAGGTGTCCCAAAAGTCAATGTTTCATCATCACGATGAAATGGGCTAACTTTTCTTACAATTTAGGTAATTACATTTTACAGTACCTATGGACATTTGACAGACAGCTCGTCTTTATTTTGGGACAACCTATATACATACAAGTCATATATAAATCTAACCAGTGCTGGAGCACTACTATCAGTATTAACTAGTTACAGGTTGCGAAGCTCGTCTTATAAGTTTTCGCTTCACAGGTAGGTATTTTGTGCAAACATAAGAATATCTTGCGCGTACGAAAAACGAGATAGTCTAATTGTAAAAAGTGTGCATAAAGCATACACTACTTCCAAGCATACAATCCGCTCATCGTAACAAGTCCTTTCCTTCAAAACTTTACACAAGAACTTTTCACCTCCGGTCTTCTGTCTTCCGTCAGGCAAAGTGGAGACACTTGGGTATTTTTTGGGTATTGAGCAACTACAGTGGTCTCTTTTATTTCAAGTAACTTTTGCGATAAGTAGAAAAGGATGCATTCTGTTTTGGAAGTACAACTTTTCAGTCTATCTAACTCATTGAGGTCTCACACTATTCCTCAATGATCTAACTACTATATTTTATCTTTGGTTTAACCAGTTTTTATATTGGTGTATTTTTTTTTTAAGAATAAGAAAGTTTGCGCAATAATTTGACCAGTCGCCGCTCGTGTGGCACGCGAAAAGCGTTCATATTCCCCGTTTCCTGGTTTCAAATGCTATTAAAATTAAGAATCTGACACAGGCAATAAATAAATAAATTATATAATAACATGAAACAAAAAACAAGGAAAAATGTTGATGAGAGTAATTTCAGTATCCACTCAATAACATGAATTATAACTAATCTTATATGTTTTGATGTAAGTATATACTCCTAAACATATATGCTTTCTGCACCAGTGCAAATACAAAAAGCAAAATTAACACACATTGGGCATTTCATTCACATTGGGCATTCACACTAGTGTTTACAAAATAAAAAACTAGAAGTTATTAAGTATGCATTTATTTTATGGCGTTTCACAAATTGGAATACATCAGTCTTCGAAATTTCGTGAAAAAGGATGACCTCCAGAGCACTACAGCATATTAAAGAAGACAAGGTTGTTTAAAAGTAAAATCTGTCAATCTCTGTCAAGAAAGTACCAGGAAAGAATCAAAAATACACAAACTGTTTGTTATTCATCCAAATATATTTTATCACCTTCAAAGTATGCTCCTTCAGAAACGATACACTTACGCCAACGAATAATCCAATCATCAAAACATTTTTTAAACGCTGTTTCCGGAATTTATTGCAGTTCTCGCCGCGAATTCTCCTTTATGTTTTCCACCGATTGAAAACGGGTGCCACGAAGTGGTAATTTGAGTTTAGGAAAAATAAAGAAGTCGGTTGGAGCCATATCTGGTGAATATGGTGGTTGCTCGATGGTATTTGTTGAGTGTTTGGTCAAAAATTCGTTCACAATGATGGCCTTGTGCGAAGGCGCATAATCGTGGTGCAAAATCCAAGAATTTTCTTTCCACAAATCTGGCCTTTTTCGTCGAATTGCTCTCTTAAACGCGGCATAACGTGTAAATACCGTTTGTCCTTCCGGCAAGAATTCCGAGTGCACAACACCGCGATAGTCAAAGAAAACACTCAACATGACTTTGACTTTTGAACGAGTTTGTTCGATGTTTTTGTCTATTATGAAATTCGCAATACACACTAGATATGATATAACTAAAAACAGCACTTATTTAATATAATTAACAGATGCAACTCAAACTCCAAAATCCAAAATGGACAACAGTTGTGCCAATCTAACAACAACAAAAATTTGAATTTGGAATCATAAACAAATCCATTCCCGATACTTTTTGACTGAATGTATATGAAGTCAGAATACATATATTTTTTATTGTTTCAGGGTTTCCATAACCCTAAAAGTAATTCATACCTACACAAGTTTATAATTATTTATTTCACTTCAAGTTGTTTCTTATGGCGTCTTATCAGTACTTTTTTATCAGATCGATCCTATCAATCACAATGAGACACGATGTTTCACCGGGAGAAAATGTAACAGAATTTTCCCGCTTATCTCATCCATAAGGTGGCCCCACCTTAAAAGTAATACCTTAAATGTATATATATATATATAAATATGAGAATAATTATATGAAAATATTTCAGCACAAGAAAAGCAGATCACAACTACACCATCAAGACCTAGTTCTGTTCGTAGAAAAGTAGTGAAAACTAAAGATGGTAGATATGTCATATCTTTTCTACCTATTTATAATTCATTTGCCACATACCTAATTATTGGATTAACTTATAACACTGTGTATGTTTGTGAGGATAATGATGTGTAAATATTTCTGCACAAGACCGCCAGACCACTACTACACCGTCAAGGCCTAGTTCTGTTCATAGAAAAGTGAGGAATAAAGATGGTAGTTATCTCATAAATAAAATACGGCTTTTCTATCTATTTACAATTTCTTTCCTACATACCTAATAATTTTATTTGTTAAATTTTTAGTGGCCACACCGAAAACCAAGGTGAAAAAAGAATCTTCTACAGAAGCCCTAAAAATAATTTAATTTAAGAAAAAATGTGAGAATCCTTACCTATAGCGAAAAAAATTGATGCACGAAATATTATTTAAAAAAGGAGCATAATTAAAAAAAATATCTTTAGTAAAGGAGCTAGAAAAATTAAGCAAATAAATGTACAGCAGGTACGATTACATACCTAAATTGTTTTATTTTATACTAGCTACTGCCTTTGGCTCGGCTCGCGTAGCACAGAAGACTTAATAACACAAGTAGTATTAGGTATTAGCTACAACTATTCTACAAGTGTGCAATTTTCAAACTAAGTAGATAACTAGGCATACGCTATGTACACTTATATAGGTACTAGATATGAGCGCCGCGCCGGCGCGCCGCCGTCGCCGCAGATTTACATCGGCGCGCCGCCGCCGCGGATATGCCCCGGCGCGCCGTCGCCAGCGCCGTGCCTTACCACCTTCCGCAATTGTTTCAAAATTACAAACTTTCACCTCAGGTTCCCAATTGAACGGGTTCTCGGCTGTAAGTATTCTCATTTCTACAGATTCCTGGCTATATCAGATTCCCAGTTGAATATTTCCAAGCGTATAGGTTACCTGCCAAACATTTTTATTTATTGCCTCTAATCTTGCAGAATGATTAGTCAGAAACCTAGTTAGAAAAACAATTCTCCGGAATCGTTATTAGATTACCAGAATAGTCATGTCACAAAAACATTTATTTTGCAAAACTATTAGTATTTATTTATAGCATTAGTAGCGAAAACAGGCAAAATAAGAGATTGGCGATCGAATCTTTTATTTTATCGATATCATCTGGAAAAGGTCTGGTCCAAGAAGGCGCTAATGAAGGTAGATCTCCCAACCTCCCTAAAGCGCCGACTCATTGTATACTACCCACCTAAAATGCTCAAACCTGGTCGCTCATCGGATCACAAATCAGGCTCAAGTGGGTTTGGGCGATACACATAAGTTTTATGCATTCCGATCGCTGGGCAAAAGTCGAAACATAATAACTGCCTGTATTTGTGTTGAGTTTCTGCCCAAAGATGTCTCTGCCGATCGTTAGTATGTGACATGAAATTCTGAAAAAAGAGTATGCAGGAAAAGGGGAACCATTCTAAGTTGATGTTGATTTCCCAACAAGAACTTATTAAAAAAAGGGAACCCTGAGTATCCTTACCCTGAAAATATTTAAGCCTACGCTTTGGCGGTGCACCGCCGACGCCGCCGCCGCCGCGGAATATTTTGATCGGCGCCGCCGCCGTGGAAATGGCCATCGGCGCTCATATCTAATAGGTACTGTCGTAAGAACCCGAATAGATCTGCAAAACTACTAACGCGGTTTCATGGTTTGCTAGCATAAGTCTTAACTTAGATTATAGGGTATTTTACATCAATGGGTTAACTGACTACGAAGATACAGCTTGACCTCTTAATAGTATGCGCTCACATGTATAACGGGGTCGAGGTCTTACTAAAATGGTCTTGGAAAATAGACGAGTAAAGGCAAAGGCTTCCTCTGTGGTCCACGCGGACAAAGATATGGAAAAATATTAGTTAAAACAATGTAAGTACCTGTTAGGTACCTATACAAAACATTAATTTATAGAATTTATTTCAATAATTACACCTACATTGCTTAGGTTTAAAAATACACTTTTAGCGTAATTAACTCCATAGGCGGAAAGTTTATAGCGGCCACTGTTAAGAGCGGCGTGCCTTTGTTAGTCCCAGCTAGATTCGTGTGATATGCCGCCTTCACATTACGGAGCATTTTGTCTAAAGAGAAGTCTGATTCTCCGTTGCATCGGTGGAGTACAGAAGTATCTATCCTACAAGAAAAACTTTGCCTATGAAGTATCAAGAGTGCAGCGATGCAGTGAGCAGAGCCGCTCGAACTCATTTGCTGATAACCGCCACAAGTCTGAACCGATCTAAAGGTAACAACCGATACATCACAGGGAAATGACGTTTTCAACAAAGGTAATAACCCGTAGTGACAAAGATCTGTACTATTGTGATCGACTATGAAAATACCTTGGAAGTAATTGAGTGAATCAGAAAGGTACACCGCGGATAAACTAGGTAGGCTTAGATCATTGGATGTGGAAGTAGAACCAACGTCTCTAAAGTTTTCTAACAAAATGTGTTGTCTGTGGATTGTGGCAGTGCTGTCCGCGAGGCCCTCGCCGGCCCCACGGTTGTCGTTGAAAAGCACCCTGCGGTCCAGCATCACGACCAGCTGACCCTCTTGCAACGCTGTCACACCTTGAGCGTGATCAGTTAAATATGTCAAGCGACTTAGATGATCTTGTATGTAAGCCATGGTGGTGATCGGATACAAGTTCGATTCGATGCGTCTGCTTATATTCAGTACCCTGGCAGTGTGCTGAAACCCATTGTTGTCAGTATAAATCTGTGGCGGGTTCCCATTAGCTATATCGACTTGTATTGACATAAACAATTCTAGATCCCTGTTCTTAGGCGAGACTTCATAATCCACTTTGTTCTCGATGTAGATAGCATTTGATAAAGTGCTGTGAACCAGGTTAAATATTCTAATCGTATGATGTAGAAATCTGCCAAATACGGTGGAAATTTCAGTTGTTATTCGTCCCGAAATGATTATTATAATTTTAGTTTTGGTTCCGAGTCGATATGGCATCAAAATGTCGTTCAGGGGTTTCGAAGTGTTCGTGTTGAATAAAAACATTCCACAGTTTACATCCGCGTCGCGAAACGCGCCGAAGTCAATGACAACACTCTTCGCATTGTTTGTTTCCTTCTCGACAACTGTTTTCAGGAAACCAGTCACTTCATCGAACACGAGCCGGTGTTTATAGCTCTCCAACTGAATATCCCCTTTCTCAACCGGTTGTATATTAAAGGGAAACATAAAGTCTCCCGAAGGCACGTCTTCCACCACACATGAGGAACAGTAAATTGCCGCAGCGCTCTGCGTTGCGTCATAGGTTGTCTTAATTTTGTACAATTCTAAGGCCATCGGTGCCACAACTACTGCAAAAGTGATTTTGAAGAATCTTGTTGATATTTTGATAACGTTATCGGCACTATATGTCCAAATAGGATTTATTTGTACCGTGACTTCTTTTTTACTGTAGTCTATAATTCTTATATTGGGATATCTAGTCACTAACTCTATAATTTCCGTTGTTTCGTGACTTAGAGGATTGAATATGTAAAATTGATCCTTAGGAGCAACTGTTTTGAATGTGGAAATGAACTCCCCATCCCTGTACACGTACTTTTGCAGATATGGCTGTTTAACTCCTGGTTTAGACGTTAAGAGACTCGCGGCCGTTTCTTGAATGTACCAGCAGTCTTTGACTGTCCTTAAAATCAGGCTATGAGCGTATCTCAACACATTCGCTGGTAAAGTTCCGCTGGCTACGTTACGGTCTAGTAGTCGAGCATAATTTTCTCTACACCTTAACAACTTTTCAAAAATTTTAGACGTGTTATATTCTCGGAATGCGTTCAAGCTGAAAGCGAAAGAAAATAAAATTTCTGTCGCTCTCATAGTCGATTCCAAGCGCCTAAGCAAAATCTTGAAAAAAGGTCTCGAAGTGTAAAAGCCGACCCAATATGCGGGTATCCCTGAAGAGAGATCAGCAAAGTTTAGAAAATCACCTTTCAAAGTAGGATATTTTTTAAATTTTGTTAAAATTGTGTCAAAGTAATCGTTCGGAGTGCCAAATTCTATTGTCGCCTTGTAAATTTTTTGGTTACCATTTATGAAATCTGCTATTTTCTGGTAATTGTTGTATTGATAATCAAAATCTTGTTGAGATTCGTATGTGTAGGAAGCGCCTATGGGGGCTATTACGGTATTGTGAGAAGTTATCGTTCCAGTCTTGGAGTACTGTTCTAGGAGCAACTCAGACTTTTCCTTAATGTTGTAGGCGTTGATGTCGAGATTCGACTTGGCGAAGTTGAAGTCTTGAGTGCAGATAGCTTTATTTGGCCCACAAGCTCTGAATCCAGCCGAGTTGAACTGAGAATAATGTGTGATCACAGAATGTTTCGTATACCGGTCGCTGCCGATTACGCCGAGTGCCTCATTGAGAGATGTGGTAACGGTGTTATCGGAATCCCAATTCTGAAGCCATATGAAATCGCTGTGTTGGTACTCTGCTAGATATTCTTCCCAAGAAAAGTGGAGGTTCGTCAACACTAGCCGAGATATGTCTAAAGTCGAGAGAAGGTATGTCATCGTAGGACTGTGGGCCACGCTGTTTGTCAGCCAGCCTACTTTTGGAGTAAAATTAAGATGGAGTTTTAGCCATTCATGACCTGTGAAAGAGGAAAGGCGTTACTTTCTTACATAGGTATACGATATACATCTAATATTGGCATTTTAAGTCTTGGCTGAGGGTGGTAAAGTATAATCATACCTTCGACTAGCAGATGCACGAGCCCATATAGGCGCGTAGTAGCTTCGTCTGTTTCAACCCAGCCTCCTGTCGTGATTTCAAGCCTGCCACTTTTTACTAACTTCTTGAATGCCTATTAAAATAACAAGTATAAATTTAAAAGTAAACCAGATAAATATGTAGTTCAATAGTCCATTGAATGCGAAAAATAGTAAATACTATGTAGGATTATTTAATAGATCATAACTTTATAGAGCTGAATAGATTTTCAGCAAATGCAGCTAAAACCATCCTGATTAAACTAGCATTCAATATATATTTTTTGTAGTTAATTGTATGTAGGTAATTATTGACACTGTAATTGTTATGGGCACGCGTGGCGCTTACCATCAGGCGAACGACGAGCTCGTCTCATTACTCAGTCCCCTAAAAAAGCAACTATGCTGTTGTCTGTAGAAGTGAGTGTGCCAATAAGATAATATAAAGCCATTATTACTAACTATAGGTACTTAGTCTGGCCATAAATACTGTTACAATTAAAAATAAACAAAATATTACATTTGAATTTGGAATCTGTCATTTTTATATGATTGTTCATTGAGTTTTCTCATTTTGGCGCCAATACATTGTACAATATTTTGCGATATTAAAATGGAGTGGGGTGATAAAGAGAACCGAATCGCTGTTATTGCATTACACAAAGTAGGTGTGGGGCCAATTGCAATTTATAAAACTTTTTATACGCTTGGTATTAGTAAAATGTTTATGTACCGGGCTTTTAATAGGTACAATGAAACCTCCTCTGTTTGTGACAGAAAAAGATCTGGTCGTCCACGTGGTGTTCGTACGAAAAAGGTGGTCAAAGCAGTAAGGGAAAGAATTCGAAGAAATCCTTTCCGAAAGCAAAAGATTCTATCTCGGGAGATGAAGATAGCACCTAGAACCATGTCGCGTATTTTAAAAGATGACTTAGGACTTGCAGCCTATAAGAGACGTACTGGTCATTTCTTAACTGATAATTTAAAAAAGAATAGGGTGGTAAAATCGAAACTACTACTGAAGCGGTACGCAAAGGAGGTCACAGAAAAGTTTTGTTTACGGATGAAATATTTTTTACAATTGAGCAACATTTTAACAAACAAAATGACCGTATTTATGCTCAAAGCTTTAAGGAAGCTTCCTGATTAGTCGACAGAGTGCAACGTGGGCACTATCCGACTTCAGTGATGGTTTAGTGGGGTATTAGCTATGAAGGAGTGACTGAGCCATACTTTTGTGAAAAAGGTATCAAAACATCGGCACAAGTGTATCAAGATATCATTCTTGAGAAGGTAGTGAAGCCCTTAACAACATCATGTTCAATAACCAAGAATGGTCCTTCCAGCAAGACTCGGCGCCGGGTCATAAAGCTCGGTGTACGCAGTCTTGGTTGGAAACGAATGTTTCGGACTTGATCAGAGCTGAAGACTGGCCGTCGTCTAGTCCCGATCTTAATCCGCTGGATTATGATTTATGGTCAGTTTTAAAGAGTACGGCTTGCTCTAAACGCCATGATAATTTGGAGTCCCTAAAACAATCCTTACGATTGGCAGTGAAGAATTTTCCCAAGGAAAGAGTGCGTGGTTCTATTGATAACTGGCCTCAACGTTTAAAGTACTGTATTGCAGCTTTTTATATTTTAAATTGTTTTATATTTATGTATTAAACTAACACACTGTAAAAGTAATAAATGTTATTTGCAATAGAATGTTTTTTTCTTTGTTTCAGTATTTATGGCAAGACTAGGTATAGTAATTTGGTTGGGTGTCGGCTAAATTTAAAGAGGAAGGAGGCATAACCTCTAACTACTTAGCGAGAACGGTGAAACTTTAAAACATAAATCTCTTACTGATCGACTCTTTTGTGAAGTTTTTTTCCACCAGCGACTCAAATGGGAAACTTCGTTCCAAGTAAATGTCAGATTTGGATAGAACTGCAGCTTTTTTACGACGTTTGCCAAGATTGTGCTCACCGAATCAGCGTGATACTGATCGAATGATTTCTTCCATAAAGTGTCGACGTGCGAGCGAGGAACTAATATAACCTGATAAAATGGTGATTAGGATATTAGTATATTAAAAAATATTTCTTGTTGATCGTTTTAAGCTAATAATAAAACAAGATAAATTAAATGTGACAAAAACTGAGGTGGGTTAGGCGATGGTGACATGGCCCCACACTTGTAATAGGAGAAGTTTTGAAAAGCCGTAAAAATTAGAGAACATTACATACCTTTAGAGGAGGCCAATTAAAATTTCTCATCAGTGACTCGTAGCGGCTATCGTAAATACTGTTCCAGAATTGTTTCTTGGAGGCCCATGGAGGCTAAAATAATTTAAGTCATTTTAAAGTTAGTGACGTCGTGAACCCGTGACGTTTTGCAAATATCTACGCAAAAGCTTGGTGGGGAAAGGATGTTACCTCGATATCAAATGTAGCAAACTTGTTTTGAGCGTCGATATCTGCTACTGCTTCCTTCAACGTTTTACAAACGTACGGGTTTGTAGATGAGTTGTAACTATACATGACTTCGATGTCCACTGGGGCCCCGTGTAGAAAGAAATCCGGTTTATCGTTGTCTCTATCGGAAGCCTCCGCTTCTTCTAAAGGAAATGTCTTTGGGACTTGCGTATCGATTATGTTACTGACGTAGGAATTATTTCTTTGTGTCATAAAAATACTTTTCAAATGGATACTATCCTTTTCTTTACTATGCTGCAAGTTTTCAGGGAATACAACGACGCTCTCTTTGCTAGTTTTCTGTTCTAAACTTTGCAAGTCCTGTTCAAAGAACTTCGAGGCAGTCGGTATTTGGTAATACGAGTCTATAGCAATGTTGGTAAGGGAGGTATTGTTACGTTTCTTTCTATCAACATAATATTCGGTGCCCATGAATGGTTGGATAGGTCGACCCATAATTGGCGAAGCTTTTCGCACCAGTCTCAGGTCATTTGCAACCATATTCTTTCCGGCGAAGAGTTTGGAGTGTGCCGATTTGCTGCGCCCTGCTTCCACGGATGATATGATGGTAGACATTTTTGGTCTTTGTATTCTATGGAACACTTTCGTTTGGGTGAATCCGGGTGTAATGATAGAGTCTGCCAACTGCTGAACTACAGAGCGGTTGTTCAACGACCATGTCTGCCCTCCGGTGTCGCTGAAAGGCCTTTGTACCATTTTTGATTGATTTCTGACTATTTTACGCAACGCTGAAAATGAAATCGGAGATGATAAAGATGTCTCGCACGATACTGATTCGCTCTAAAAGTTAATAAAAAAAACACTTATGAGATGACTGATGGCAGTTTACTTTTTTCATAGCACAAAACTCGATGTGGAAAAAATAAGACTAGAATGACGATTATACTGAAGAGCCGATATGTAGCCATGATCATGGCCCGTTCATTACTTTAACGTTTCACACACGGCACGAAGCATTGCTTATAGTGATATTTTTCAACAATTGTCTTTCCTGGTGCAACGAAATTACAGTGCGACTCCTTTAGCTATAGAGTGACGATTTGTGGTTGCTAAAGATACATATAATTTATTCATTTATTTATTTATTGAACGCCAACACGATGTACATTATAAAAATTAAATGTTACTTAATTCTAAGATAGTACCATGGTTAATGCTATCGTAATTATAGGCGAAGACTGCTTACAAATATTATATGGCGAGTATTGAATTGTTTTGATTAATTGAATTGAGAACATTTTACAGTTTAAAACATTCCACATATGTTGTTGCTACAAAATATTATTTAATATAAATATATGCAAAATAAAATAAAAACTTGTCGTCATGGCGTAGTGTAATACGAGTATAGTGGCGTAGTATAGCTGTAATACAGGGTATAACGACACTTCCAAGTGTACCTCTATATTTCACACTATTTAGTTTGATTATGAGTTCATGTATCCCAACTAAGAATAAATTAATGTAATTGTATGAGGTATTTTTGGAATAGTAGATTGTATCATAAGGGAGCAAAATAATATTTTTACGGCGAGGGCGCTTTTTTGAATCCAGAGCGAAGTGAGGGATTCTAGAGTAGTAGTATTCTTTAGTAGAATCCTGAACGTAGCGAGGGATTCAAAGTACGTCGCCCGAGCCAAAAATATATTTTGCGCCCGAGTGATACACTCTACTTTTCATCACCCACTATGAGAAAATAAAAGCGCCTCATATTTTATTGTAATATTATTATTTAATAAAACATAGAGTAACAACTAAATTGAAATTAAATAGTATCCTTTATTAAATTTTTTCATTACTGCAGTAATGATGTTTATTTTTTTCATTCATCCGGCGGCGTGACTATGGGCCGTCGTACCAGCCAGTCTTTATTCAAACAATATTTGCGTTCGATTTCTTTGGTGCTGAACACTAAGATGTTCCAAATTCAAAAAGTGCGCGGCAAAGATAATTGCGGCGCACTTATAAAGAGGATTAAAAACTCATTACTGCCCGCTAAAAGTTTCTTATAGAAAACACCACCTTTGGGTGCACATAAAGGCGAACCAAGTCGTCCTTTTCGAATAGATGGGATGAAAAATAAATTATTATTGAAAATAATTTTATGAATGGCGATTTGAGTAAGCGTTACAGTTAAAATATTCATGATGTCTGTGGATATGAAAATGTAGTAGTAAAATAAATAAAATCGAACCAAATTAATTATACAGACTTATTTAAATTTAGGTACACTTAAATTACACCCAACTTAAAAGGTCTTACTGTAATGTTGACTTACGTACTTCGTGTTCACAGTAGTTACCTACCTACGACATGTTGTTTAATATTTTTAACACTTCCTTTTCCGCTGTTTGTACACTGATACGAACTCAGGGAACAGGAACAACGTTTTTCAATAACATACGATAATAAAAACAAATCATAATCAATTTACTTGTAAAATGTCAAATTTCCACGTCAAATAATATAGGTAATATAGAGCCGTAGATACTACTCGTAGATAGTGTAGGTAATAGTAGGTACCTATACCTTTAAGTTATGCCGTATTTGGTGGAAGAAAAATGTCTGAACTCAATGCGAGAAAATATAAGTCAGCAAGGTCGTTAATTATTAATTATAAAAAGCTGTCATAAGTAAAGCCCCGAAAATCATCGAAACCACACGAAATTTCATTATTCCCTTAGCTAAGCAGGTAAGTTTAGTAGAAATTCTTAGGATCCTACTTATAATCTAGTCTACATGGCGCGCCGCGCTACTAAAAAAACGTTAGTAAAACCGTGCCCTCCACAGTAAGCTACGCAATTTTTATACGTTTTAGTCGGTTCAAACCGACCTCGGCGTGAGGAACACTTTTCCTATGTCGAGTAAAGCCGACCTTGGCTTTCAACTGTCTTTTTGAAAGTATGTATATCCATAATGTTTTTACGTTCATGGGTTATTTATTATTTATTTTATTTATTTATTAAAACAAATAATTTAATTAACGTGTATCGTTAGTAATATCTTAAAATCTACGACCGGGTACGACTTTAATATTTATTATTATATCAATGAGTTAGGTGGTAGGTTTCTCAAATGCGAGAGGCCGTCTGGGTGGGTACCATCGCTTTGCCAGTTATTCAGTCGGCAAGCAGTAGTGCGCAAACATTACTGTGTTCCGGTTTGAAGAGCATTGTAGCCAGCGAAATTACTGGGCATTATGAGACTCAACAGCTAATTGTCTTAGGGTGACGAGCGCAGTGCAGCGCCGCGCAGGATTTTGCAAAACAATGTCCTGGGTGATGCTGTTATTGTTATGAGCTGGCGGATTGCTTACCATCAGGCAAACGACCAGCTCATCTCGTCACTCAGGTACATAAAATTCATTTTTAATTTATACCTACTTCACTACTGTATTCGATATTGTCTTTTCATAAACGAATTATTAACTTTTACCTATATGTATTTTACGTTACCTAGATAGTACATATCATAAGTAGTGACATAAGTTTGTTTGGCATAATTTAAAGAAGTAGGTTATGTATCTTTCAAGCATTTCACGGCACCAATTGTAGGGGTTTAAAATACTACATAAAGAAAACATAACTTGATAACATACAATAATGGTTTATTAACTCATCTCTCATCACATCTTCACAAAGAACAATAATAGAACTCCTCTCATCAATCTAATTTACATTCGTATCATCATTTAGTATCGTTAGATACTAACTTTAGTTCGCTCTAGCAGGAACTGTGCCACTGAATAGTATTTGTTTCTCAATTTATAAAAGAAAACCCGTTGATCGCACTTACCGCAATCTGGCCAGCATCGCCATCTTTTCTGTTCTGTCACAGAAAAAAAACATGGCGGGTGGCTCGGACCAATCATCGCGGTGTGTCAACGTAAATGTCAAATATGACGTTTAAATCATACCATGACATTAGAGGTCAGACTAAAGAGTTATATTGCTAACCAGTACAGTTTCCTAACAGCTCGGCCATCCTGCTAAAGCGAGTCCCTTCGCTGTAAGATACATAAATAACACATACACATTCTTGTGAATCAATAAAACAAACCAAAAGAACATAAAAAAATGTTACTTATGAATATTATAACAAATGTTAGTTTCATAGAAACACACTTACTTACAATAATACATTTCGGTAAATAATAACTGGCTGATTTTAAAACAAAATATTTACAAAATAAATACAAACGTTTGAGACACCAATTATTATAACCATTATACATTCCATATAATAAACGTTTGATCGAAATTCAAAACACATCATTTCAAAAGAAAACTATTCAAAAAAATATATAGTCATGTGATATACTCCTTAAATTAAATAACAATTATTAGATATAATTCACTATACATAATAATTTATATATTTATTCAAATTCAAATACAACTATCATTACAGGAATTTCCCAATTCAATAGTGTATGTCAACATTACAATTCATTTACATGTAACATAGTCAATTATATAATTAATTTACATCTACATTAGTCAAAGTTATTTGCCATTATAATTCATTTATATTTACAATAGTCATTAATTATTTTTATTTTAATTCATTAACATATACAAAACATAATTATTTTTACCATAACATATATCAAATAGTATTGCTGTTTGTAATAATATTTTTTTTATTCAAATTTAAAAACATACCTAATTAAACATCGAATCATATTATTATATTTCAAACTGTTAACTGCATTCCTTGCTTCATTTGTCGTTGCACCGATATATGACTTTTCCCTGTACTAGTCATTACAACAATACTGTATTAATTAAAAATAAATTAGGTATACCAAAAACATAGTACGTTAATTAGTCATCTTTACATTAAAAAAAAAACAATATGATAATTGAAGAGTATATATAACATTAGTAGTATATCAAAACATAGTACTACAGTAGACAGATATATCAACTGATGGTACAGATTCCAAATTACATAACGAATATTACGTATATCAAACAGAATTACACCAATTGTCCGTTACGGCAAAAGTCATTTATACTCAACGGACGGCATTGAAATGTAAATAACATGTAAAATGTATTTCGAACCAATGATACGCACCCAATAAATTGTCATGATGTGGGTAATATTATAAGAATGTGATTCCAATTAAAGTCAATAATGCAATTACTTATTCTTAGATAAGATTACTTATTCCTATACGAGCCAAATAAATTAATTTTTATCATTCAATACACCACACACTATTCTATTTATTATGACTGACATGCGATTCCACACTATATTTAATTTCAACTACGAGTGATCCCAATATATCTGTTGGTTAAAACCATCAATATTTACAGTTGACTTTCTGTTTACTGAATTTTTACATGTTGGGCGTCTAGCGCCATTCAAAAAGCCAAAATATATCTACCAAATAGGCACAAAAACTGCACCTTTAAGGTCACACATCATACAAATCAATTAAAGTACGTTAACAATTGTAACTTAAAATATCAAGACTTAATGTAAGCATGTCTACCCATTTCTCCCCCATACCCAACTGAAGTCCGGGCCCAGAAATAATGCGAATACCGACTCCACTAGTGCTTCGGAAATACGCCCGCTATATAAGACAACACCAAGAAAACTACAGCGCTATCTCTTTTTTTTTTTCCCCTAAACGTCCCAAAATACATCACTGAACAATGAGGCATACATTATAATGAACATAACACACTACGCAATGTCAAACCAGAAGCGCGATTGAGACGTCCCACAGTCATAGCATCAGCAACATGAAAACATTAGCAATTAATATGTAAATAAATATATAGATACAGTAGCTGTCAGAGTGATCAGACCAGACAAGTCTCTAGCAGCACCCGAGTATGGCCTGTGGACCAGCCATCACTCTCCTCAACCATATTCAATTTCAATTTCAATCACCCATTGCGTTCCATATTACTATTACACAGTTGTTGCCAATAAATAAAGCTCACTATGGACCCTGTTGGGCACAGCTATTAGAAGAGAAAAAGAACACTAGTGAACACAATAATTATTGAACCATTACTATTATCAAATTATTGTTATTATTAAATTATTATTAGGTATTATTAAATTATTATTAGGTATTATTAAATTGTTATGATCATACACAAAGCTACAAAATTACAAATTAGTATCTAGTATTCGATGGAAGGGAGTGAGTGACCCGACACATAGATCTGCCGCAAGCAACGACATTTGAGTGACCATTACTGAAAAACCCAGTCACCTCCAACATTAAAACCAACTTTTACATGTTTAATTTAATGAATGACCAAAGACATAATACATTTCACATGGCACCGCACGCAATATACACAACACAACACATGTTCGTTAACTGTTATCATCATGGAGCTTAGTGCATACAGGTCATGCATTTTTGTGATTAACATAATATTCATTTATTGTATATTATCTTTTCTTCTTAAGATTAGATTTAACAAATGATTTGAATTTACACATTGGTAATTTATTAATGACCTTAGGTAATTTATTGCAAAAGTGTAAAACAGTATCCCATAAACGAACCATTAACTCATTGCAACGAATCTAGGTAGATACAACTTATTGTTATGTCTATTGTTATAATTATGAAACTCACTGCTTTTATTTATTAAAGTTGCTATTGTTTTTGCGGGCATGCATTAATTTTTATAAATCTATTGACAAGCGACTGTAAGAATTGATCTCTTTAAAGCTTTCCCTAAGAAAGTCACTAGCTTTCATGTTATAAATGGAACGAATTGTTCTTTTTTTTGTAACACAAATATGGTTTGTAATTCCGCAGCTTTACCCATAGTAGGTACTATGGAAGTAACTGAAATATACTAATATTAACATTTAAGTCAAAATATGGCTTAAAACTTTCAATGCCGCGCCACTTTACGTGCGCTTTTTGCGCATAAGAGGCGTATCTTCTTTTTATATCACGTTTTATAGTTAAAACGATAAGTACCTAGACATTTCATGAGTTATTTCTTTGATTTTCCGTCGTTGTTAAGTATCTTTCTTCTCAGATTTACTAAATCGCCACGATCAAAGATTGGTCGATTACTACAGATCTGACATCCCTCCAAACCTCTATTAGTGCAGGTAGGTAGTATCTAAACTTTCATTAATTATTTCTCTGAGAATATTCTCAGGGTTGCCATTTGACTTATCAATCAATCAATCAATCAAAAGTTCTTTATTCAATTTTGTCGTCACAGACGCACTTATGAACGTCAATTATTACAATGACTCTACCACCGTATCGGAAAAAGAACCACTACTCAGAAGATACGGCAAGAAACTGAGGGACATATTTTGTTAGAACTTTTGTTACAATATTTTTTTGTTTGTTTTTGACAATATTATTTCTCTTATGTGCCCGTTGGTCACTTGTCAGAAGCGGAATGTTCCATGCATCTTTGTCTTCTATGTAATTACTAACTGCATAGTATGTTTTTTTTCATGAGAATATTTTTCACACTCAATTTGAATCTACTTTCCGTGAGCTCCGTTATACATTTTGGAATTTTATTGTAAAAACGTACACAATTGCCCATGAAGGACTTATTAGTTTTACTCAGTCTAAATCTAGGTACTGCAATTCTATCCTTATTTCTAGTGTTTATGTTGTGGTGGTCACTATTCACCTTGAATTTGTGCAGATTTTTACGAACATACATTATATTTCCATAAACTGCTATGTTTGTAAAAAGTCCAGAGGAAGAAATCGTAGTAGCTGTCAGAATTTCCTAGTACGGGTACTAACGACACTTCTAAGTATATATTAACACCGTATTTGTATAATTATATGATACCCTCATAAAGATGAAATTAATTGTTATGTATGTTTTTCGAAGTAGGTGACCTAAAACCAAAATAAAGATCGGGTGGGCTCTAGATGATATAAACTTCGTTTCATGTACACAATCGTCCTAATTTATGTCATCAATTTTACAGATACAGCGGCGAGAATAGTTTTATTGAACCGCTCCACCACTAGTACTTGCCACTAGCAATTTTGGTGTAGCAACTGCGTTTTCCATAATAATATATATATATATATATATACTTTACGAAAGTTATGTTATTTGTAGACGACCTCCCTTGATAGGTGTTCAACCACGTTGGCGCACCAAAGTAACTAATAAGGTCGCGAAACACTATTAAAGTAGTAGCAGTCTTAATATTTCTAATAACAGTGATAATAACTTTACATGCACGTACGTTTTCACAAAACGGCGCATCTTAGGGAAAACGACTGCACACTTCGCGTGACTGTATATTCGAAACTAAAGTGATTTACCTACATTTCGACAAAAGTATGTGATTTAGGTTCCTTTGTCATTCACGGAGCACATTATTACATAGTAGCATCTAAGTAAGTTCGATCAGAACATAATTGTTACTTTTCCAAAACCCGCTTTAGCTGAATACTCACCAGGATATCAATTCCATAAAATATTGACGAAATAATGGTATGTCGTAGGATTAGGACTATTGGAGTCTACCGTACTACAATAGTCGAATGGTATTACCATCCTATTAAGATACTTCTATGAGTTGACTGTCATTGTTGGCAAAATATTGGTATTATGTTAAGTTGTAAGTAGCACAATATCACTGTCATGTTGCAGTTGTATGGTTTTCGAAATCTTTCAGGTGTAGCCATAGTAACGCTATCAGAACACGATAGATTTATTGTAGAATACCAATTCAGTTAAAATAGCTCGACAGCTACGTCACCTTGAGCGACAGCGTGTCGATAGCAAGCCATTGACTCGTGTTCGAAATAAATAGTGAACAAACTACAGAAACTATCATAAAACTCTCAATATTGATTATTCTCGTACAACTGATACGTAATAATGTAGTTCAATAAAGAAAAAGACACAACGCTTGGGACTGAACTGGAAGTGTTGGTGAAAAAGTTTAATACCTATAGACATTTAAAACTCAGTGAATCGACACAAAGTGCAAACTTAATAAAAATCAAGGCGACAGAATATCTGAAAAGGTTGGTATTTTGAATCTTTTGTGCATCTCCAAAGAATAACGTCATCACAATTATGTATTTTGAATTGTAATAGAACAAGATAAATGAACTATGTATATCATCTCTTCACTTATAGCCAGAAATATGTGTTGATAAAGCTGGTGCTCAACTTAACTCTAACCAACGACTCTTTGTTTTAATAAACTAATCGTGTCTCGTTGTTCAGTTACCTGGCCCTAATGTTTGTCCTGCAATATCACGTTAATTGTTGTTAAAAGTTTATGTTGTACACAACAACTTAAACATTTACGTGCAAACAGCGCGTAGTAGTCAGGGGGATAAAGATGCTGTATTCTTAGCTATATTTAACAGAATCGAAGCCGGTCGCAAATAACACTTACTCATGATTAACTTTCCTTCTTTATGAACCACTGACGTAGATGCGATCAGTAAAGTCGGTATTATAGATTTAATTAATTTGTACTACACCAATTTCTTTAAGTGACAGAATGACGTCTTTCACACGCATATATAATTTACTGGATGTTTATTTTCTTTTAAAAAAATACTATTTCATTAGACGTCTTTGTAAAAGTTACTCGAATCTTTCCTGTAAAAAAGTTGACCAAATAAAACCGGACATTTGAGAACACTATGTCGTCAACTACACATATTTTGATACATTCTCATAAAACTATATCTTATAATCAAGCTCGGCTAAGTAAATAAGTAAGTTCGGCTTAATTTAAGAATTTGTCAATAACAGAATAAGTTTCACTATAATCCACCTGAAAACTACGTTTGATTATGGTCTCTAACTTATATCGTGACGGCGGAAGCTCTCTCGGGGAGTAAGAAACTCGTCCACATGTTTTGAGACCAAAATCATGATCATCATACAATACACAACACAAAACTTTATTGTACACCAAACAAAAATAATCAGTAAGTACATGAAAACAACTTAAAAGTAAAGCACAATGGGTGGACTCATCAGATCATCGGATCATAGTGATGCTTTCCACTTCTCGCTAGAGCATAGGTACCACTTCTTATGTATCAGATTTGATGAACTTAATAAGCGAGAACGTAAACAGTCAAAACGTCTATGCAACACTGGCCACGTCTTTTCGGTATTGGTAAAATTTGCAAAGCATGCCTTAATGTTTTACGATATGTTTTTAGAAATTTACTCTTCGACTGTGAAAACTTCAAACCCTTACGGCATTTTCTTGGTAACTCCACACTTGAACTGCTTGACGAATGTTTGCGGCTTTGCCTACTTCCCAAGCATTTATATGATAGGTATAAATAATGATTGCGGCTTTGCCCAACTCTCTAGCTCCCTTCCGCGTTATTTATATCTATCATAACGAAATGAAAAGTGACTGCGGCTTTGCCACCTCTCTGGCTCCCTTCCGCATCACTTATGATAAAAATATGAAAGTTATTGCGGCTTTGCCATCTCTCTGGCTCCCTTCCGCATCACTTATGATAAAAATATGAAAGTTATTGCGGCTTTGCCATCTCTCTGGCTCCCTTCCGCATCACTTATGATAAAAATATGAAAGTTATTGCGGCTTTGCCATCTCTCTGGCTCCCTTCCGCATCACTTATGATAAAATATGAAAGTTATTGCGGCTTTGCCATCTCTCTGGCTCCCTTCCGCATTGTAAGTATGATATACAGAGCGCTTGCGGCTTTGCCACCTATCAGGCTCCCTTCCGCTCCCTCGCTCATTTTATGCATCGGTCGTTGTTGAGTCTCACACTCACCGCTACCAGCTGTGCACTCGACGAGGACCAGACGACTCTCGTCGATAGCATCAGTTCAACCAGCACTGGCCGCTGTGTCGTCAGCGTCACCATGAGTCTTCACAAATGGCGCCACGCGCCTTCCGCAACTGCAACACTTACAAACATTCACCTCGTTATAAAATATCAAGTATATAAGCTGCCATTGACAGGCTACTGGTTGTGTTTACGTCCACCACTCATTATTACACGAGTGACTAATCGTTCTAGTAGTCACAATTAACTACTTTACCCATTATGTTACTACACAAATATGTGTTTTACAAGAATCACCTACATTTTGCACTCGATTAATAGTAAGATGACTATCACATCCTCAGATGCACTTACTTTGAGTTCTATTATTGCGCAATGTCTATGAGAAATCAATATTAAAATGAACTGAAGTAGAAATGCATAGGGTATATGAGGTATTCTATGGTATGAGAAAATAACACATGACGAACAGAAAACAAAAAAAAAATATCTACATTATTTTGATTACGCATTGGTTGAGGTTGTGGGCGGGATAAACGAGTGATTTACAATAAAATACCCGTTTATCCCACTTCTGAAGTGTAGGGGTTTAAAATACTACATAAAGAAAACATAACTTGATAACATACAATAATGGTTTATTAACTCATCTCTCATCACATCTTCACAAAGAACAATAATAGAACTCCTCTCATCAATCTAATTTACATTCGTATCATCATTTAGTATCGTTAGATACTAACTTTAGTTCGCTCTAGCAGGAACTGTGCCACTGAATAGTATTTGTTTCTCAATTTATAAAAGAAAACCCGTTGATCGCACTTACCGCAATCTGGCCAGCATCGCCATCTTTTCTGTTCTGTCACAGAAAAAAAACATGGCGGGTGGCTCGGACCAATCATCGCGGTGTGTCAACGTAAATGTCAAATATGACGTTTAAATCATACCATGACATTAGAGGTCAGACTAAAGAGTTATATTGCTAACCAGTACAGTTTCCTAACACAATCAACACGACGAAGTTTTTAGGCCTCGGTCAAAATATGAGGTATCCACCGGGCACAAAGCTTCCTGACCGCTAAATGTTCATGGAGTATTTTGTGCACTTGACTCATACCGATGCCTAAGCTTGTCCGAATCTGCTGATAGGTCACTCTTTTATCAGTCTCTATCATATAACGCACAGCACAGATGTTATTTTCGGTCGTCGCCGTAGAAGGCCATCCCTCACGCAGATCATCGCTGAGATTAGTGCGACCACGCTTAAACTCATTAAACCAGTTGTAAACAGAGGCACGAGATGGGGCTTCATCGTGAAATAGGCCAATCGTAGGCATAACTTTCGAACTAAACTCGACTTCAACTTTAAATAGTAGTAATAACTTTCTTGTTGACTTAAATGTAATCGAAAGTCATAAAAAATCATAGCACGAAAATTTTCTCGCGTTAAATTCATGCTGACGTGACACAGACAATTTTCAATTTGCCGCCAAATCGTAAAACAAATGACAATTGAATGTGATTCATACTCAATAATATTGGCAAAGAGTTCCATTTTCAAAATTTATATAATTTTTTTACGTGTATTGTTTACAAGTGGCCAGTTCTAAAATCTTTCAGTTTGACCCTCGTGAGTACGAAATATTTATTTTTGCATGTTATCTCATTATATTAAAATATAAATAGGCGTAAATAAATAAATGTACAATAACAATAAAAAAAACCTGTACCTTACGTCAATGGCGCAAGAATCCTAAAACCATTTTTAGGATTCTTTCTCTGCATTCTTCAGCTTACAGAATTTTCTTACAAACATTTGTCCCGTTCTGGCACAGAAGCTGATTGAAAAATTAATAATTATTGTTCCTTTCCCCATTTTACTACGAAGAACCTTACTACGCTGCATGGCTGTTGATTTTAACTCTTTCGGTTAAAAAAAGTTCAAAACCAACTTATGTAAAGTTTCTTATGGATGAAGTATTTCAATCCCTGCTCTAGAGACTTTTTGGCGGGAAGTGAAAAGTGATACAGTTCGATTTTGTTTATTTTCCAAACAAGTGTTATTTCGAGTGATCATGTATAATATATCGGTGGAATAATAACCATTATGTATTCGTAAACGTGCACGAGTGTAGGCAAATGACACAAAATAGAGAAACAATTGCTTTTTATGTTTTCCCAAAAACTGGAAAGAAAAAAACAATTTATTTTTGACAAAACTGCACACAACAATCAACGCACATACACAAGTGCAGGAGGACAGAATAAAACAAGTAAAGCAAACAGTTACAGCATATGTATGGAGACCGCTGCCGTGCACAGTGCAGTCAGAAAAGGTCTGTGCTCAGCTTAATGTTGTGAAGAATCCACAACGCTGGTTTTCAGCGCAGGCCCATGGTGACGCACGAACTTGTTATGTGAAACTACGAAATAAATAAATAATTGGACATACAGTTACAGCGCTATTAAATACTCAATATATAAAGCTCAATAAAAGTATATAACATTATTAATAATGTAAAAATATAATGTCTATAATAGAATTGATTTGCTAACACAGTACCACAGAATGGATAATGTACACAGTTGAATAAGTAAATAGGAACAATACCCGTAAGCAAATACCCGCTGACGCAAATTAAGTATTTCGGCTGTACCTACCTACTAACATTAAAAATAAAATAATTTTAATACAAAAAATATATAATCAAGAAAGCGTGAATAAAGTTCCACCGCTTTATTGAAGCACTAGGAGAGGGTCCGGCTTGTTGCTGGTGACCCTCATTCTCAACAAAAGTACCTATAATAAATGGAAAATTAAACTATCAAATAAAAAATACGTATAAAATGGCGGTATGCTCCTAGAGACTTTAGCCGGCACTAACGGGCAAACTTAAAAAAAAACCCTGCTCTAGAATCACGAGGGGAAATTCGCGCATGCGCGCATATTAGGTTGCGATACTAACTTGATCGCCCATATGGAGGCGGGACTTAATATCGATTAATTTCTACCCCGCTGCTAACCCTCACACGGCGCACCGCGACTCCGCCGGAACTACTTATTTACGTTACAGAAGACAGAGATACAGAGTGCAAGCACTGAATTTTGCTAAACTTAGGTTCCAAAATTAAGTGCCATGGTGGGTACAGACGTTAAACTAAGTAGGTAGCTTAGACACGTTCGCGAGAGCCTGGGTTATGTTTTCACATTGTTTTCATTCTGTGGTTTCTACCTAGATTTTGAGTGGCAATTTTCTTGTTAACAGGAATTAAGTGCTATGAGCACGTCAGGACTGCTAGAATGGGAGTTTTCTCTGCCTTCCGATCAAATAATTTCACACGGGTGGTATCATGGCGCGCTTAGCCGCACGGCTGCCGAGAACCTATTGCAGCAGGATCGGGAGTTCCTCGTGAGGGACTCGACTTCGCAGCCAGATAATTATGTCCTCAGTTGCCGGTCGAATGGACAGCATCTTCATTTCGTGATTCAGCGGGTAAGTATTCAGCAGTAATCACATAATGACTTATTTTACAGGATGACATGACTTATTTATAAGGAAGTGGGACAAAGTTTGTGTATGAAGTGCGGAAGCATATATAATTTTATTACGCGTTTGTTTCTATAATCCTTGGTAAAGGTAGATATTTTGTAGACAAATAGGGATTATTGAACAAAATAGGTAGTATTTTTTTTTAAATACGTTCAAAGTTAAATTTTTTTTTTAATTGTCAATGTTATTTTGGGGCACCCTGTACCTGTAGTAATTATTGTGTGTGTAAAATTTGCCAGATGATGAGGGATAATACCAATCCAAAAATACTAGATAGTGTAATTTTTTAATTTAAATTTAGTACTTATAGCTGTAGCGACTTAGGTGCATTATAATTTCTTTTCACAGATTGTGGTTCACCCAGATACGGTTTACGAAAGATGTCAATACCAATTCGAAGATGAGGCTTATGATACAGTGGCCGACCTCATCACTTCGTACGTTGGCTCAGGAAAACCGATATCAGCCGCTTCCGGGGCAAGGATCCAGTACCCGGCGAACAGAGTGGTGCCACTGACGAATTACATCCAAAACGATGACATGAACTCTGCATCAGCGTCACCAGTAGGAGACGGCTCGTGTTATGGAAACCCGTACAGCTTGTACAGCCATTTTGCTGCGAAGCCTGGCTTGCAGTTACGAGCACCTTTCAAGAAGCAAAGGTCCCATTCCCTCACCCCAATAGATATGGGTCAGCACAACAACCATGGCAAAAGCGCAAGCGCTGATGGTGTTATTCAAAGTCAGACCAGCAAACACGTCAAAACATTTTCGGGGGATTCCAACTCCAGCTCCAGTACTTGGGATGCTAATTTGCCAACAAGTCCACCTGCCAAGCCGGCTAGATATGATGGCCCAAAAGCTGATGACAGGCGCCTTGAATTGCAGAGACTCTACCACGTCTCCGGATCAGACTCTGGCAACGGATCCGGTGATTCCACCCAAAGCTCTGCTCACAGCGATCCCAACAAATCCCGAATCGAATCCGATTACAATCTCATAACGCCGACAATCAAACAGCAATTCGATTACGACAATTCAGAGGCGAGGCTCTTGCAATCAGAAAATTTAGACTATGTCGTTGAGTCGCGGATCAATCTTGAGAATTTTCAATCGCAAATCATCTCTATGGGCCTTTGTAAGCCGCTGGAGTCAGAGACGTTACATACTATCAAGCTATTACTGCGGACTTCTGGGCCCAGGATACTTGCCAATCATCTAACTAAAATAGATTTATATTTCTTGTTCGAGGACGGTATTCAAATCGAAGGGCTCGATAAAACTGCTTCAGGATTAGAGTTGTGCTTTCTGCCACAAGGAAGGTCTTTACGTATGGATGTCATTGAGAGGTAACTGGTACCTATTCATTCGGTGCTTGCAACAATAATAGTATACTTATATTTTAAATACTGCTTAATTACGTCTTCGCAGGATCGAGACATTTCGGCTCCTCATAGCTGTAACGATATTGACGTGCCAGACAGACAGGCAAAGAGCAGACACTATTAACGACTGGATTCTCCTAGCGGTGGAAACCAAGACAGCCCTCGGGAATCTGTATGGTTTCGCTGCTATTATGTTTGGGCTGTGTATGCCACAAGTAAGCAAATCAGACATAAGAGCAATCACATATAATAGGTTCAATTTCCTATATAAACTTTTAAGCTTTCAACTAAGCTATGATATTTACAGGTGGAGTGCTTGGATAACGCTTGGAACATTTTGCGACGAGTGTACACCGATAATGCGTTTATGTTTGAAGCAAAGTTGCGACCTTGCTTCAAAAGCATGAATGAAGGAACGAATCCCTTGCCACCAAACACCACAACCCCGTACATCCTTCCACCCGTCTTGTGCTTTCATTTATTTGGTAAGTACAAGCTGACATCGTTATATAATTCTATTCGTAACGTTCTTTAGAAATTAATTTTCAGAATGGTTTCTCTGACATCTTCCGATGGAACTATTTGCCTGGTTTACCTCCTCAAACTTACTCGTGTCTTTGAACTGTCGGGTACTATAATACAATTTATGGGTTTAGCAGGGAAACTTACAGCAGCATATTTCTTCTAATAAGATTACTTCTTGAGATTACTAAGACGATCTTCTCTTTTTAGACGGTGAAGGCGGCGGTCTGATGCAGCCAGACGAAACGTTCCCGACCAGTTTGATGAACAGCCTCGAGTTCGACTTTAATGCCACAGCCGCGCACTTGGAAGCTGCCCGCCTGTTCCCCAAACAAGTGGAGATGTTCAAACGAAACGCCAGAACCGTCGTCCAAGAGATGTCTTCACTCGGACCCACACTGGACCCCACTTTGCTGGAGCTGTTCAGGACTGAGTTCCATATAAACTTTCTATGGGGAGAGCGTGGTTCACTCACGACACCTTATCAAAGATTCGTGAGACTTACGGATATACTGACCGCTATGGCAACGAAACTAGCCAACCAGCCTCAGGATCTAGGTGACGTTGTGTAGATTTCAACAATTGGTTAGAATGTCATACCATATCGCTAAACTTATTAAAGTGATATAATTTGAAACTGCCAGCTTTCGATAAAGCAGCCTGCAGACACTTAGGTAGTTCGATTTTAATAAAATGCATTTTATTAAATTTTGATATTTTTTGTACTGTGATTTTCGATATTAACACTGCCAAATTATGAGCAATTACAGCCTAATTGATATTCTAAATGCGAAATGTATGCTTGAATGTTTAGAAGTTTGTTACTCATTACTCAATGACGCTGTTATGAATAACTGACGAATATGGTTTACATTTTGGTAGAAACCGCGGTAGATTGCGGTCAGAATTAGCACAATACCCTTCAGAGAAACGAACAATTCCTTAAGGAATATCTGTATTCGTTATGTAACTGTTCGTTACTATGCATAGCTAGTTCTGAACTGTTAGTTCTTCCAACCTAAACCAAATTCCGTGCGAAGGAAAGTGTGTGTAATCTAGTGTCATAAGTTTAGTTAACAGTTTACTATAATTTCATGAATAAGGTCATGGTCGGTAAGGCTCGATTATCGATGCGCAAACTAAACTAGCTGTTTATAAGATTTACATTGTATCTAACGTGTATTGTAAACATTATTTGAACTGAATTATGAACTCAATGCCCATATACCTATAGCAGTTTTTAAGCATATTCCTTGTAGCCAACAATAACTCCTTCCAACGATTTACAGCAATTTGACCCTTGGGAAGGTACACTACTAATTTTTTGTATTTGAAAGAAGACAAACGAGAAACGTAGCTGCCATTGTTATATTTTTAGTACTTATTAAACTTAGGTAAGTACATACACTAACAATACGACTTTTATTTCTCCTATCCACGAATTTTTTTTTAATTTTTCGAGTACGTATACTTCCTACCTAGTAAAGTTTGCAGTATAGATAGGTCCTCCGAGGCTATACTGCAATCTTAGAATTTATTTAGATGCCTATGTGATATTCTTCTAGTACGACAGAACTTATAATATTAATGTAGTTTTTGCTTAACAATAAACATAGTGAGTTTTTTTTACGATTAATAAATCTATGTTTGACCACGATCTCACCTGATGTGAAGCGATGATGTGGCCTAAGATGGAGCACATAGATCTAGAGAGAGACGGCAGTTGAGCGGCTGCTCAGACCCGTCTCCCCGATGGTTATGTCCCGATGTATGAGATAGGACACATAGAAACTAGTTTTTCAATATCACAATATCGAAGTAGGTAAATTTGGAACTTTAATTAAGCACCATTATAAAACTACTAGCTGCGCCCCGCGGTTCCACCCGCAGCTTCCCGGGATAAAAAGTAGCCTATGTGCTATTCCTAAAGTAGGTAGGTACCTACATACCAAATTTCATCAAAATCGCAGTTCAACGCACCATTTTTCTATTTATCACTACTTTTGCAATCAAATATCCAGAGATTCTGTATAAGCTTGTTCTATTCACCACGTACGTTATAGTATTCTAACGTAAATAAAAAAATGTTTTTATAAAAAGTAATTTTATTCAGCCAATGCTTATACTTAACCTACGAATAAAATAACCCAATATGTTGATACTGGATAGTCATTCTGCAATAATATACAATTACGAACGAATTAATAAAACCTAACAAATAATATATATATAAATTTAGAAAGTAAGTATTGTCTTTAAATCTTGTATTTATGAACTCTTGTATATACACACTTGTGTTAAAAAGTATATAATAATTATAATTTCATTAAATACGAATTTACCTACGATTTAGATGAACCGACATGTTCACATAATATTGATACCTCGTTTTATTAAAACAAATTCAATTAGTAACTTCAAATGTCACAGATAATAATTCAAATAATAATTATTATTATAAAAACATGTGATTCTTTATCGCACAAAGGTGTTAAAACAATAATAATGTCACAGAAAACCTAATAAATTAATAGTAGGTACATAGTACTACGCTGCTGTGTTATTTTGAGTCCAACATATTCGCTATTACTGACATGCTATGTTAATATTTTTGAGAAATGCCATTATTCCTTTATAAACAGTAATCATGATTGCAAAACAAATACATTGTAAATACATTCTATGAACCATTTATTATTGAACATGTCATTTCAATCAATATCGAAATATCAACCATACAGCGGAAGCGCACGAAAATCATTTAGATATTTCTATTGTATTCGTCTCGGTGGCCCAGTGGTTAAGGCGTCGAGTTGGTATTCTGAAATTGGTTGGGTTCGATCCCTGCCCGAGCAAAAAAGGGGGTTATAAGTTTGACCACTATGTGTGCCTGTCTGTGGCACCGTAGCTCTTAAAACTCGGAACAACCGATATGGATGCGGTATTTTTTATTTGAAAGCAGGTTTTTGGTGGTTCTTAAACATGTTTTATCAAAATCGGTTCTGCCGTCTTTTACTTTTTATACGTTTTTGTGTCGGGGATTTTTAAAATTTTATTTTATTTTAATTAGCTTGTATAAAAGATTCTGGTTTGAATGAGATTATAAAGTGAAGTATCAGTTATGGTCCCAGGGCATAAGAATGATAAGAACCCAGAACACCGAAATTATTGGGCATATGAGACTTAATATCTGATGTCTCGGGGTGACGAGCGCAATGCAGTGCTACGCAGTGTTTTTTATGGTATTTCGCTAGTATCATCAATCAGAAAAAAGAACAGCAATATCATTTAGATTCAAATTCGCTTATAAAAATGTAATACATTACATCAATGTAAAGATAAAAATTATTCCATTAATATTAAAAATAAGCACAAAACATGTATAATTATAATAATATTGTCATATTATGCATAAAAGTAACCATGTATATTGTATAAATAAATGTAGATATAAAAACAAAACGCATATAGATTAATCATTTTACCGGTGGTAGGTTTCTCGTATGCGAGAGGCCGTCTGGGTGGGTACCACCGCTTTGTCAGTTATTCAGCCGCCAAGGAGTAGTGCGCAAACATTACTGTGTTCCGGTTTGAAGGGCATTGTAGCCAGCGAAATTACTGGGCATTATGAGACTCGACAGCTAATTGTCTCAGTGACGAGCGCAGTGACTGTACATGTCTGCACTCTACGAATAGGGAATATGCATGTATTTTTTTAATGCATGAATCGATTAATTATTGAAAAAAAATGTTTAAAAACTTTACGGCATCATTTGTCAATAAAATAACTAAATGAAAATTTGAATCCATGTAAATCAACATAAACGCGCCATTTCCGTGTGACGTCACAAACTTACGGACCTAGGATCTCCTCATTGGTCCATCTATGCTGCATGTGTGTGTATGTTAATTATTTAGCAATAGGGCGGCCTCTATGTCAAAATATTGACCAATAAGCAGCGAGGCGCGTGACGTCAGATAGTGGTTGCATGTACTCAATCATTTTGCGATTACGTTCCGTTTCTCAAAAAATAAGAAAAAGAAATTGAAATACAAATAAACTACGCAATTAATAATAATAAATATATCACTACAAAATGTTTACAGGAGTAATCTATCGTAAAAAGTAATTTCCAGATTTTTCGACAACACATGCATATTCCCTATTGTCTACAACAAATAGGTAGGTAACGATTTACGGTCCATTTCATTAGCGTATAATAAATCTGTCAATCTGTCAACTGTCAACTATACATAAATAAAATATACTATTTAAAGATACAGTAATGAAACAGAACGAACTTGTCGATTCGAAATTAGAATTTGAGTGACTTTGCGAAGAGCGCCATGGTAGCTTGTGTCTTGTCTCCGTTGAAACGGCGCAGTTCTACGATCGCCTATAAACAACAAGATTTTCGTTAAAAATATATTTTTAACCGACTTGAAAAAGGGAGGAGGTTCTCTGTTCGATTGTATTTTCTTTTTTTTTATGTGCGATACCTCAGAACTCCGTCATTTATGAACCGATTTGAAAAATTCTTTTTCGTCGGATTCAGTATATCTACGAAGTGGTCCCATATAAATTTCATCGATATGTGACCTTGGACTTCGAAGATACATTGAAGTCGGTTTTTGTTTTTTTCTAAAAATTAATTATTCGAAACAAGCTTTTAACAATTTCGTAATCGGAACCGCGAGCAGATTAAAATGAGCCCAAGCACTAGTAGTTCACGATTATCCGTCAAGGAGTTCCATTGCCCACCTTCCGTCAGCTGGCTGTCACCATAATATTGCATGTCATCGGACTTTGACAAGTATGCAAAATTTCAACTCCGTAGGATAAGAGGAAGTGGCTCTGATTCAACTTGCAAGATTTGCAAGTTAAATAAATACTTGTAAATACACAATACATAATTTAATAACAAACAAAAGCGACTTCAATTCTGATGTATCTTTGAAGTTCAAGGTCGAATATCGATGAAATTCGACAACGATGTAGCTTATACTGTACCCAACGCAAAAATAATATTTTCTACTAGTGGTAGGTTTCTCGTATGCGAGAGGCCGTCAGGGTGGGTACCACCGCTTTGCCAGTTATTCAATCGCCAAGCAGTAGTGCGCAAGCATTACTGTGTTCCGGTTTGAACGGCATTGTAGCCAGCGAAATTATTGGGCATTATGAGACTCAATAGCTAATTGTCTCAGGGTGACGAGCGCAGTGTAGTGCCGCGCAGGATTTTGCAAAACAAAGTTCTGGGTGGTGCTGCTTTGTTATATTATTGTTATGGGCTGGCGTATTGCTTACCATCAGGCAAACGACCAGCTCGTCTCGTCATTCAGTGACATAAAATAAAATAAAATATCTTCCAAATCGGTTTATAAATAACAAACTACGGTATGTCCGTAGTTTGTTATTGAAACAAACTACGGACATACCTTAACACATGAAAAAAATCGAGAACCTCCTCCTTTTTTTTAAGTCCGTTAAAAAGCGATGTATATATTGAAAGACAAAATATTTGAAATTAAACTTAAAACCCTATTACTTAGTAAAAGTTATTATAGTTTAGACGAATTTTTTAAGGATACGTTTTGACGAAAAAGCAATAATATATCGGTCCGCTTGTACTCATATTGCTATGCCCTAAATTGGGTACATATATGACTCTGTATTATAATATTTAAGATCCCTGTAACATGTACGATGCAATAAATGATTTAATATATTATAAACTATTCAACGGTACCCCACACTATATATTATACTTATACCAGTACATGTATACGCATATATACGAGAAACGCATAATTTACGTAGGTACCTGTTCCCTGGTGAAGCCGAGTATAACGATTTCTTCTACATCAGACTCAGTGAACTTGTCCGTCGGCAGAATAGTCGTGCTTGGGTTGCTCAGGCCGCCTGGAAGACGAGCATAATTGATTACAAAATTGACAAGCAAATTATAAGCAAATGTCACGTGTGAATATAAAGTCTTTTGGAACTTATAAAATGCTAAGCGATTATACAAAATAATGTATTGTTTACAGTGTGACTTATAGTACAGTCATTTGGTTCGAAAATTAGTGGTTAATATATAATCAATAGTAATCCATAATTCATCTTGCTTATTTTAGTTTTATTTTTGCAGAACTTTAACCTTACTAGCAACACTAATGATTGGTCCAGTACGTCATAAAATAATTGAACATAGTTAACAAATTATCGAAATATCAAGTACTATTAATTAATTAATTGTAATACATTAAATTAATAGTCCAGTCATTTGGTAGTTTTACCTGGAAAGTTTTCCGGGAGTTTTGAAAATTGGTAATTTTATAGATTTTGCTGCGTTCGTACGCCAAAACTATTGACTTTATGAAAAAAGGTAGATACATAAATTGTAGGTAATTATCTTTAATTTCATTTTGTGTATAACTTTTTATCGTAAAATAAGTCGAAAAGGAGGTATTGTCAAAAAAACTGCTTTTATGCGCCATTTTTCCAATATGGCGGCGCGAGCGGCAAAAATACGAGGTGGCAAAGTTTAAATTCGGAAAGAGCACATCAAAATCTATAAAATCGCCAATTTTCAAAACTCCCGGAAAACTTTCCAGGTAAAACTACCAAATGACTGGACTATTAATTTAATGTATTTCAATTAATAAATTAAAAGAACTTGATATTTCGATAATTTGTTAACTATGTTTAATTATTTTATGACGTACTGGACCGATCATTAGTGTTGCTAGTAAGGTTAAAGTTCTGCAAAAATAAAACTAAAATAAGCAAGATGAATTATGGATTTGTGAGGATGTAAAAAATACAGTCCTATAGGAAATCACCATCAAAATGTTTTTTTTATTGCTAGTATTGCTACACGTGTGAATGTGAACTCGAGGCCATTTCTGATTTTAATACTGTATTACGCCGCGCTGCGCCCGAAAAATATCAAATTCAATTCTACGGAGTTCATGGTCATAGAAACGATATGTACGTAGGCAGTACTTTTAAGTCCTGTCGGGCGAGAAAATAACAACTGCATTTTTGGATTGGATTTTTGAAATAAGGGTAGTCAGGCTAGAAAATGTAATTTCTCAAAATATACAATAAGAGCTTAATCGATCCTATTTCCCACCAGACAAGTCAAAAGATATTTATTAAATAGGCACAAAATGCACTTTTAAACGTCACATACACATTATACAAATCAATCAAAATACGTTAAACATTGTAATTTAAAATATCATGACTGAAAAAAAAGGTAAGCATAAGTCTACCCATTTCTTTCCCATACTCAAAATGTTTTTGTGAGACGATGGTTATCGTAGTTCCTGGTGGTACAGGAAATCCTATTTAGGGACCAGATTCGTTAGGTGTACTGTTTTTATTTACTTCGTACATGTGTGTTGTTATAATGAATGATCAACAGTTTAATGTCGTGTGAGGTGCGAAGGTGTCAAATGTGTCTTGTGAGTTCAAACTTACTAGCAAAGTATGGGATTATAAGGCGGTCCCTTGTAAGACCTGAATAACAAACGGATGAATTTTATTAATTGAGCAAGGGGTGTCAACAGACGGATTGCGAGAGTGCGGTTACGTTCAGTTTCAGCATTCGAGAATCACACTTATATTAAGAGGATATGGCACAGCCACGGCCAGCGAGCACTAGGTATTTGAATAATGGTTTACGGTCTCGCAGAAAATGCGTAAATTAAATAAAATAAATTAACTAAATAATAATAATATTAATAATTTAATTAAATTCGTATCAATTTCAGATTTTTGTTAAAATTAGCGTTTTGGGAAAAAACGTTTCTACCACACTAAATCTTATCCAAATTTGATAATTTTGGTCTCAATTTCTTAAATGGAGAATAAACTAGGTTTGTAGGTTTTCCTTTTTCTAAGTTTATGTCTATTTTTAAAGTTAACAGCTACCAAACATCAAAAAAAATTTTCGAGTAAATATCGAGTTTTTTGGGTCCATTTATTCAAATTTGATAATTTTGTAATTCTATAGGAATTATCGAAAAAATCAACCTACAAACCTCAATAATGGTAACATCTCTTACATGTCCAAATTTCATCGAATTTGGTTAATGTTTAGGGGTAGAAAAACGTTTTCTCTTTTTGTATGAAAATTTCAGCGTGCCGTTCCCTCTTAAAAATGCGATTTTCTTGATGAATATAAGCTATCTCCATTCCGAATTTTACTCAAATCCGTTGAGCCGTTACAGCAGCGTGAAGAAGTAGCAAACACACTGACACACAAACCAATTTTTCAAATTTATCATATTAGAGCATGATTAATCATTAATTGATGAGTTTACTTTTTGTTTTCGGTGCACTTACAGTTCGTCTGATAGCACCCTAAATAAGCTTGTGCCTAGCAGCAGTTGAGCAGTGAGAGAGTTATCTTAAAACATATTACGCGCAAAAAATCTTGCTCAATCATGCTCAAGTAAACACAAAGATTTGCAAATTCAGTACTAAAACCGCGTTCCCAACTGCGTTGGGTGGTTCGGCTCTGTACTGACGACTGTAATGTTCGCTTTGTAACACGTTACATTACAGAATGATACGGGTCCTTCTCATCTTAGTTCAGTAAAACATATCAGAGAATGATTCTAAAGTGAACAAGCAATGTAAAGCATTCATAGGGATACTTGCGCGATTAGTGATAATCGATTTAAATAAAGATGAAATGTTACAAAATTAAATGATCTTACCGATTCTGACCCCAGTGGTCGTTGAAGTATTAACTGCAGAGCTGCTAGTAGACGCTTTAGGCTCGGCGTTCGCGGCCGCTTCTATAAAACACAGAGTATTTTAAAAACGACTATTCGAAACTTACATTATTCAGTTTATTTAAGTATATACTTGATTTATTTAAATACATTTATATGATGTGACACACGTGTGATGTTTGGAATCTAATAAAATGTATGGTGTTCCTAAAAGTTCCATAGTTTTACTGCAATATTGCTCTGACATTGCTATTGTTGTTTAACTTTAAGCGAGGTTCGATGTATTTACTTTTGTTAAAATCGGTTTAGGTGCACCTTTAGCATATAACCCTAGCCTCAAAGAACTAGGGTTTGAAAGAAATCAACGAAATACTAATTTATAAATAGCCGAATACTAAAACGTTACATAACGGTTTGTTATACTTCAACTTACGTTCAAATGAATTTGTTAGACGGCTTGCACTAATAAAACAGGTGGACGGAATCTTACTAAGCCACAACTGAAGCACTCTTTATATGTGATGGCCGATCGGCATATGATGTAAATGCGTGAGGCTTGTGTCTTTTTAATTGGTTTCTCTTTGGCGTGAGTGTATGAGCGGACCGGCATAACTTGGGTGCTTCATTTTCAAATTTGACGACGAGGCGTCCGTCTTTTTTAATCGTTCACGTAAGAAAGTGACAAAATTTGTCAAATCAATATTTTTTTATGAAAATTGGGGTCAGGTGTAAAGGATTCTTATTACACCACGAAACATATTAATGGATACTAAATCGGGGAGACGGGTCTGAGCAGCCGCTTAACTGCCGTCATCTCTAGATCTATGTGCTCCATCTTAGGCCACATCATCGCTTCACATCAGGCGAGATGGTGGCCAAACAAAGATCTATTAAGTGTAAAAACAAAATATGTTTTTTGTTTTGTAATAAACACGGAGATTTTAGACGTGAATGGCGTAATAGTGCATCACACCGTTGTTCCCATAATCGGTGATGGGGCATGCCTGTTTAGGGCAATTTCGTATATTTTATACGGCAACCAAAGTTTGGCACGAAATACGAGAACAAATTGTCGAACACGTGCATAACAATTGGAGCTCGCAATGAACTCATGATATATTCGGAAATAATTATAACAGGGCAGCCGAATACTTTTCTCACTTGCGACACACCAATCTTCACGCAGGCGAAGCCGCGGGCGCGGGGATACTAAATACATACAATACTGCTTCAACTGATGGGATCGAAGCTGTAATATTGACTGTGACTGGTAACGCGACATAAGGCCGAAAACGTATTCTGATCACACTAATGTTATAGATGCGAAACTCTGTCTGTTGCCTTTTCATGACTAAACGGCTTAACCGATCTTGATGAAATTTGGCATAGAGATAGCCTATAGACCGGAGAAGGATATAGGATAAATTGTATTCCCAATTTAACACGTGGTTCCCGCGCGACGTCACGTGCAGAAACTAGTTTACTCTATAGGCCTTTATCTAGTAACGCAGTATTGCAGTAAACAGATAGGACGTCAGACTACATAATAAAAACTGTTGAACAAAATGCGAGCAAATACGATAACAGATATAAACAATAACGCTAAAATAGCACCACTGCACTAGATATATCGTGATTGTGTTATATATATAAGATATGTTTCATTATTGTGCTAGTTATATATGACAATGGAACAAAAAACGAAAAACAGTTTAATGCGTGCCGAACACTGCATAAGCGGTACTAAAACTATGACCAATGTTTAAATGTGTTATGTACATAATTAAATAAACGCTGGAGTCAAACTTATCTTTATCGTCATGCATTTTTATAGTGAAGCTTCGAGTTCCTGCGTCAAAAACTGTTATTCATAATTAGAAAAATATCCTGCCGCGATAAAATATCCTATTAAAGCGAAAATGTATGTTCACTACAAACATGAGTCTTGCAGGTTCCTAAACATAATGAGCCCAATTAAAAGAAGTACCTATACATTTTAACAAAAATAAAACTGACTTCAATTCTGATGTATCTTCGAAGGCCAAGGTCGAATCGACGAAATGTGTAATCTTGGGCCACCTAGACAACTGGTCAAGCATAATTTCATCTATCCTATATCGTCTTACGGGGACGATTCTACGTTATCTGTCGTCAATGTTTACATTGATCAACAACGTCGGGACGGTGTCCCGAAGTCACAGGTTCAATCTCTGCCTAAGCTTTATTATTTTTCTCCTTACTAATTATTTAAAATCTTAAGTATTAGTAGAGTCATTTGGTAGTTTTACCTGCAAAGTGTAATCCAACGCGCTTGTTGGAGTACACTTTGCGGCGCTCGTACGCCATAACTATTGACTTTATGACAAAAAGGTAGATACATAAATTATAAGTAATTAATTGTCTTCAGTTTCATTTAGTATATAATTTTTTATTGTAAAATAAGTAGGGATGGAGATATTATTGCTTTTAGGCACCATTTTTTCAATATGGCGTCGCGAGCGGCAAAAATACGAGGTGGCAAAGTTGAAGAGCACATCAAAATCTATAAAATTACCAATTTCCAAAACTCCCGGAAATCTTTCCAGGTAACCACTATTTTTCGAACCAAATGACTGTACTATATAGAATATTGTCAAATAGGGAACACATTTATATAAATATCTACAATAATCTGCAGTAACTGCAAAACTAGTGTTTGTTTATTCATTTGCGAAGTGATCAATATTTATACCGCACTTCTATAATACTTATTGCTAACATTGAACGCTAGCAAAAACAGATAGATAGTTTTACATTTTTTATTATAACCATGAACGTTACTGTTTTTATAAAACCTTTTTAAATAACTTGCACAATTTATATGCAAATATTGCATATATTATAATTTATTATGTTATATTATCTATGGTTGTGTTACTTCTTTTTGCGCCCACCTTGCTTTGACTTCTCTAGCGCTTCTTTGACTTGTTTCTCTTCATGGTCCTTGACTGATTGGTTGACAATTTCATCGTCAGAAGTTCCTGAAAGTCGCGCGCACTCTGGGAGGTCAGATTCCGGGAGGAAGGGAGTCTCAGTGCCTGTGGTCCCGATGCGCAGAACGTTTCTTTTGAGGTCAATGTTGCACTGGCAACAAAAGAAAATTGTTTGTACAAACTGATACAAACTCCAGTTACTAACAAATTATGTAGGCTACAGGCAAGAGGATGCAAAGGAAACCAAAATACTGAAAAATGTTCTACATTAAATAATGAAAATTACATTTTAAGTTCCTGCATGCTAATTATCCTAATGGGTGACAGCGGTTCGATGTGAGAACCAGAAGTGACGGTGTGGGGGAAAGCTATATAATGTTAAAAGTCAGAAAGACAGGGCATGATGTGCTGCGTCAGCGCCTCGTAACTCCCTCCTGTGGACAGTTGGTATGCACCACGACGTCATACGTAAAAAAAAACAGTGTAGTCAAGGCTGTCGGCATAAAATTTCTTAGCTATTTAATAATAATGGGGGAAAGTTTGTGACTCGATTAGTTTGAGAAACAAAATCTCCATAGGTTCTGTAATGAACCTGAAGTATTAGACATTTAATAATTTATTAAATTGCAATTTTTTTATTTTTTATTTATACCCTGTTACTTATTTATTGTTTCCAGATTATTTTTTCTTGTTTGGCCTTGAATCTGTGTGACCTTTGACAAAGGCCTCCATGAACCATGCAAACCCTCCAAAGAAGCAAAATGAATATTTAACTTCATGTAACCTTCCAAACACTTTATGTAGTACTGCGAGCCAATATGAAGCCATCCTAGATTGAAACCAATATCTCTTTGCTGATGGATAATATAAGGGATAATTTCAGTGACCTCAAATTCCTTGACATATGTTTGAAAATAAATTAGTTAACTATAATTACTTTCTCACCTGATGTCTTTTAAGCATGTCCAAACCGAGAAGCATGTCCATCGGCTGTTCTTCGAGCACAGAGAATGAGGTAGTCAGGAAATCCTTTTCGATTCGCATCTGTACCATGTGGATGCGGCCTATGATCCTTTGTACGCCAACGCCCTTAGCAATACCTGCCCATCTGAAATAATAAATGTCACTTGTCATAGGCACATATTGAGTTGAAGCTAGTGCTTTTTTGTTAATAGTATGAAAAGACAATGTCCTCTAAAAGGGGCAATAATAGAGTCCGTTAGGGTCGGCTACGCATCAGCAATGCCTCCGGTGCTGCAGATATCCATAGGCAACGGTACCATCAGGCAGGCGTTTGCTCGTTTGCCAACATTTACAAGGTAATAAGAGTTGTTAAGAATATTTATAATAGGGGATAGGACAGTAATCGAGAAAAAATCTAAAATGTAGTTACAGCGAATGTTCGTCGAACCAGAAAGATCATTCAATCAATATTTTTGTGAAATAATAATGATTTATATTTTTAAATCAATAAATACAATCTAATAATTCTGACATTTTTAATCTGTTCTTCATCTCAAACGAAACAACAATCACAGCGCATGACGTCATTTGTAGGCAAATGCCGTGAGTCTTTATTTAACGTTTTTGCTCTTAAAAAAATGTATCTTTGCTAATTTTTTCGTTCCATTACTACAATATCCTCCCCAAACTTCACAAAACGCATTTAAATCTCTTTGCAAGTTTTATTTCGAAGAGATTGTCGTTTTCTACCTATATATGACGTCACATATTTTGAGGTGACCTTTTACGCGGCAATATTTGAAACATAATATTGAAACATAGTTTTTGGTACTTTTAGAGCGTTATTTAATTAAAATAGTATTTTTCATGGCTATATATATATTAATTGTAGTTAATATAAAACACTTTCTGAAAAGTTGTCCGATCCCCTATTATGTACCTACACAAAGTCACTAAGTATATATGTTGCTTATACTAGTAAATAAGTTTGTTTTTAAGAAATATAGACAGACTACACAAACTAATTCCATTCTGCCAATTCTAAGTAGGTATGATATACAAATACAATACAGCACTGATTTTCGGAAATAGAATATCATCGTAACACTTTTTATGTCGAGGATAACCTCAACCTAAAAAGTGAATAAATTCAAGTGTGGAAAATTCCATCGTGTTCTTATTTGCAGAATTGACTATAATAATATGTATAAATCAATGTATTCTAAACTGAATCTCATACAGATATTCATAAACAGACTTGAGAAGGATGATTAAGATTAAAAGCTGTATGTGTGTGGAGGATGGTTTATCAATACTGATGGAACCTTGTATTGCAACTAACTATGCATTATGCGACACTGCATTGAACTAGTGAGTCACCTCATGTCATCTGTTCAATAACAACTATATGTAAAAAAGTATTAATAAATAAAAATATTTTGTACACACCTAGTATCAACCAGCCTCATGATATTGCATCGCTCAGCACAGGCAGCCGACATTATAGTGGTCTGGGCGCCCGAATCGATGAATGCTTTCACAGGGAACCTAGAACATTTTAGCGGTCTATAATCATAGTGTATTTATAAAGTATAGTAGTTTTCTTGTCTATGGTATAGGGACCGATAAGAATCACCAGGTTACGGTGACTTTCCTGTGTGTGGTGGTGTATACGCACCCATTGACATGACAATTAATGTATAGCATGACAACAGTGCCAAATGTTTCTGGATTGTACTCCATTGCCGCTTCCATGTTGGCCTCGATGTTCTTCTGTCGAATCTCCTCTGCTATCATCCTCTGCGCTTCTGTATCGAAAGGGTCAGAGTTCATCATCCTGGAAAAAAATACAATGTATTGAGTAATTGCTGTAGACCGGTCCTGTTAATCCTAAGCTGCCTAACAGGACAAACTGTCAATATTGTTAGAATTTATAAATATTTTTAGATTCAGAAGGGTTTCAGATTTATTTATTATTGCACTTTATCCTGACTTTTGTTCTATTGTGTAGATTAGAGGTACCCAAACTTTTTTCTCGTGGACCACTTTCATAGTTTTACTATTTTCGGTAGACCCCTGCTGCTACATTTCTACTGTATTCCCAAAACTCCTTAAAAATATCACCCTAAATTGGGGGTGTTAAGAAGAAAAAAAAAGTAGCACATTTTCTTGTGTCATATTTATCCGGTACTGCAAACACTGACATCGATTCACTCACAGTCGCACTTTTATGTTCAAAATCCCGGAAACAAATGAGTAACGTTTTGTTCCTGGCATTCGTATTTATACTAATGTAGATTGCAAGCACAGCGCAAGTCGCATTTCATCCCTTTGCAGGTCTAAACAAGCATCCCAGACGAGCGGGCGCACGGGCGGCACTTTGCATGTGGTGTACACTTGTACTATTCAATTCTGTTTGAACTGAGTCTCGAATATATTTGATTACCCACCTAGTGAATGATGCCACCTGCCTACGTTGATAGGTAAATCCAAGCCAAAATTTTTGTTCTTTATTATGAAATCCAGAAAAATTTTCGTGGACCCCCCACTTACAATTTGTGAACCCCTGTTTTCTTTTCATGTCTACGTGGACCCCCTTGTGGTCTCCTATGGACCCCTGGGGGTCCACCTGGACTACTTGGGGAACCTATGGTGTAGATCTTATTTTAAAGAATATGTATCAAGTTAGTAATTTAGTATGCCTTTTGGCATAAGCCACATCTAGCATTTTCCATTGTTTCCTTTCTTTGGCTAGCTCCGAGTTTGATTTCATTTTCCCAACTCCATACACTCCTGTAACTGTTTGCTTGACTTGTTTTTATTTTATTCTGTCCTCTTGCACTTGTGTATGTGTATGTGTGTTGTGTGCAGTTTTGTCAAAATGACTTGTTTGTTTCTTTCTTTCGTTATGGTAAGTAACACACCTGCCCATATTTTATCTTTCTCTGCCGTTTGTAGTCTCTTGGGTACCAAACATTAACAATTTCCATTTCTCATTGTTAGTACTCATTGTGTGACCTATTTATCACTGCTTTCATTCATCGATTTTTGTTACATACAGTTTGATATTATTGATTAAAGTTCAATTGTCTAGCTCTATACATCTATAAAATTTCGAAGAAACTGGCTATTGCTGGTATTACTGCTAAAAGCTACGCTTAAAGAAGCATCCAATCATTTACCCCAAGATAAAGATACTTAGATACATAATATTAGCAGTACCTGTTCTTTTTCTTACATAATTGACAGTTTGTCCCTAAAGCACAGGTTATTAGAACCGGCCACTAAGCTGTGTAAAGGTATTAATATCAATTGAGTACATTCACCTGATTCTTTGTTGCTGTCGTTCAGTCCGAGCAAGTATTTGCTCACGCAGCACAGAAGCAAAAGTATCTATGGGATTACGAAATAAATACTTGGTTTAATAACAACTTGACACAATCAAATTTCAGTGTTTACACAAGGCATATCAATTAAATATCTCAATATATGTAAAATATTTTTATTATATTTTCGTTAAAACATTATTTCTGTTTTTGTTACCACCAAACTACTGGGCTTTTGATACTTGAAAATTAAAACTGACTTATCATAGTGAATGGTACAGTGCAGAGCAGTGCCACTGACAACTTTTTATTGCAAAGTTTCAAGTGATATTAAAACTTATGAGTGAGAGGCCAAGCGTGGCTTTTAACGACAACAAGTTAATATAACAATAGCTTTATGCACACCCTTATGTGCATAATACGCTTACTGTTATAATAGATATGTTAACTTCACTACAAAATAGTGATTTCATTTATTAAAGGGAAAATACATATAATGGAATACTATAATAACAAGTATAAACTGCATATTTCTAATCAGGCCCAACCTTTGTTCATTAAATTTGATAATATCAATAGGTTTATGGTTTTTTAGGTAGGTTTAGTATTCTTTCAACTACAATAACTAAATAATAAGCAACTATGTCTTACTTTATTTTAATCTGTGAACGAAATGGATTTGCAACTGCAAAGTCTTTTCGAGAAAATTCAAATAGAAATGCAAAAACAAACAAAAGACATTACGGACAGTATTATGGACAAAATGGAGCAAAAAACTACATCCTATAATTGAGGAAAACAAGAAGATAAAATGCGAATTAGAGATTCTAAAACAAGAATAAAATTTTGGAGAAGCAAGCAAGGAAGCACAATATAATCATTTTTGGGCTGCAAGAAGCCGGTTAAGAATCGAGCCCACAGCTGATAGATGTAGTGAAGAAAGAAATAAACAAATTGGACGTTCCACTTGAAGAATATGAAATAAACAAGGTGCATAGAATAGGGAAGACAGAACAAAAAAGTGGAAAACCCAGGCCAGTATTAGTCACCCTGACAGATATATGGAAAAGAAACAGTATACTAAGTAGTAAGAAGAAAAATAGTGATATTCATATAACTGAAGACTTCAAAAAAGAAGTGCTGGAGAAAAGACGTTCATTACTACCTCAATTACACGAAGAGAGGAGTAAGGGAAACTACGCATACTTTAACTACGACAAATTAGTCATCAACGGCAAAAAAGACCGACCTGAAACGAAAAAAAGACCACTCCCAAATTCACCTGTTGTAAACAATACACACAGGCAAGGCGAAGGAAGCAACTCTGAACAGGGACCATCAAAAATCAACAAGGTAGATGCATTCACTTATATGAGAGCTCGGTCTTACTCCCTGTCTACAAAAAAATATTATGAAAAGTAGCAACTAACAGGCAACATCGGAAATTAAAAAACACAACACAAATTAAAGAAAACCTCAAACATATTAACAAACCAACCAAACTCCCTACGCCGGCTGGTCACCGAGGGGATGTTAGATCACCACCCCCCATCCGAAATAACACAAACCGCTGAAAGGCAAAGCTTCTCTGTAGCCACTCTCAATACACGAACACTAAGAAACTCTAATAGAATTAATGAACTCACTAAACAAAATAAAATGGGATATAATCGGCCTAAGTGAAGTAAGGAGAGTTGGTGATTGCATAGAAGAATATGAAAATTTTATGATATATTACAAAGGAGAAACAGCAGGAAACAACGGAGTTGGTTTTCTCATCAAAAAATACCTGAAAAAGTATATTGAAGAGATCATTGGTGTATCAGAAAGCATAGCTGTCTTGAATCTACACAAATTACCAAAAAGTATACCTAAATGTACTATAATTCAAGTATATTCACCAACGGAGCAAGCAAAACCTGAAGCATTAGATCAATTTTATTCTGATCTAAACAAAACCATTGAAAAATACGCTCATGGTTTTCTGATAGTAATGGGAGATTTCAATGCTCAAACAGGACCAAGAAAAAGTGGCGAAGAAATGGTAATGGGACCCTATTCATGTGGAAAGAAAAGAAGTAAAAATGGAGAAACTTATCAACTTTGCTTTCGAAAATGAATTAAAAATACTGAATTCCCTATACAAGAAAAGGAAAAGTCGGAAATGGACCTGGGTATCACCAGATGGATTGTATAAGAACAAAATTGATTTCATTCTGTCTAACACAGAAAAAACATTCAGTGACGTTTCTGTAATTAATTCACTTAATTTCAATACCAACCACAGAATGGTAAGGGCAAACTTGGAAATTAGACCTTTAAAGAAAACTAGATTTAAATTTAAACCTGCTCCAACAGTAATGACAGAAGAAATTATAAAAACAATAACATCAGATTTGAATGAGAAAATTGAAAAATATAACAAATAATCTAAAACCCTCACAGTTCAAGAAAAATATGATTATTTACAAAATATAATAGAATCAATTGCAATTATTCCGGATACAACCAGCGCAAACAAATTCAGCATGATATCAGAAACAACTAAAAATCTACTGATTGAGAGAAATAACATCATAAAAATACCTGTTAAAACTAAAGAAAATAGAAGAAGAATAACACACCTTAGCAAAACGATTAACAAAACTATCAAGAAAGATAGAAAAGCAAGAAGAATGAACATAATTGAAAAAACTATCATAAAAACAGGAGGAATTAAAAAAAAGAAAAAATACTAACAGATAAAAAGGAATGGATAACAAAACTAAAAGATAATTTTGGAAAATATAGTTCAAAAAGACCAGATATTATAAAAACCGCCACAGACTTCTATAAGAACCTATATAAATCAAAAGAGAGTATAGATGAGACCAAATTAACAGGAAAGGAGAGTGCCGGACATATTAGTAAGAGAGGTTGAATGGGCCATCGAGTCTCTAAAACTTGAAAAAGCATGGTGGCCATAATATTTCTAATGAAATACTGTATCTAATGAAAAACTATATATAATGCATAATATATCTAATGAAATACTGATTGCCACAAAAACTTCATTGACACTTACTTTGACACAATTATTCAATGACATTATCCAAACAGAGACAATTCCGGCTCTACTATAATATTATTATACAAGAAGGGAGACAAATATGATATTGCGAATTATAGGCCTATAAGTTTAATAATTGATATAAAACGGCTAAGACTCACTGTAAACGTCGAAAATTACTCCGACCAGGTTTCGGACATTTTAGAAGTCCTTCTTCTGGGAGTTATGAGATCAAGCCGCGGCGTAGGTCGCGAGCGCTCGCACGTAACATACACAACGTATAAGTTTAATGTCCAACATTTATAAGGTATTCTCGAAAATTATCCTGAACCGCTTAACAAAAACACTCGATGAGAACCAACCTATCGAACAGGCCGGCTTCAGAAGTGGGTACTCAGTCCTGGACCTACACACAGTAAGACAAATTATAGAAAAAAGCAAGGAATATAACCAACCCTTATACTGCTCCTTTGTTGATTATAGCAAAGCTTTTGACTCCTTGGAACATGAAATGATGTGGAAAGCCCTTAAAGAACAAGGAGTGGAGGACGAATACATAAGATTAATAAAAAACGTTTACAATAGAAGCACTGCTAATATTCGATTGGAGCGGAAAGGCGATAGTTTTACTATTCAAAGAGGTGTAAGGCAGGGGGACCCCATGTCTCCAAAACTCTTCACAGCAGTACTAGAAAAAATCTTTAGGAATCTAGACTGGCCCCTATATGGTATAAGCATAAATGGTTCCCTTATTTCTCACCTACGCTTTGCTGATGACTTAGTGCTTTTCTCAAACTCTCAAAGCGACTTACAACATATGCTGACAGAGCTAGCGGAAGAAAGCAAAAAAGTAGGTTTGACCATGAACATAGAAAAAACCAAGGTAATGACGTTAGGTGAGAAAAAAGAAATCCGAATCAATGGAGGTGTCATAGATTATGTTGATGAATATACCTATCTAGGTCAGGTTATCTCTCCAACAGACCAGATGGACAAGGAAGTTCAAAGAAGGATTACCAATGCATGGAAAAAATACTGGAGCCTAAAGGAAGTTATGAAAGATAAACACTTGCACATCAAAGTGAAATCAAAAATATTTGAGTCTTGTATCTTACCTATATTGACTTATGGATGCCAGACATGGGCACTTACAAAAATACAATTAGGAAAATGTATGAAATGTCAACACTCAATGGAAAGAAGTATGCTGGGCATAAAGAGAAAAGATAAAATTAGAAACACATACATCAGGAACACTACCCATGTCACTGAAATATCAAATAAATTAAAAATACTAAAATGGAGTTGGACCGGTCACATGATAAGAGGCCCAGATAAGTGGTGTAAAATGGTTACTACATGGCATTCTAGAGGCGCAAAGAGAAATAGGGGCAGACAGCACAAACGATGGGATGATGAAATTGTTGAGATAGCGGGTAAACACTGGACGAGACAGGCACTGGACAGGCAGGAATGGAAGAGGATGGGGGAGGCCTTTGCCAAATGGCAAACAGACAATGATGTTGTCAAAAACGAAAACACATAGTTAAATAATTAGTATAAGCTTTAAAAATAAATATAAAATTGTAAATGTACCTATAATGTCTGAATAAATGGCTATATTATTATTATTATTATTATTATTATGACTTACCAAGATTACCACTCAACAGTGCGTCAGCCAATCTGGGATTGTTTTGTTTCAGTAATGCTAGCTGGTCAGGGTTGGCCAGGAACATCTCCCTGATGATACGGGGGTCTTCCTCGACTGGAGGTGCCCTAGATGCCATGGAAGAACTTGTACTTGTAGGCACCTGAATATTGCTGAAGTCTAGACTCGCTATACCAGATGGCAGAGCTGCAAAGCAGACAAAATATCAATTTTTTATAAAAATAACATCAGATATTTAATTATGTCATCTGTCATCATATTTTTTGTTACTAATTATTGTTTACAATTTTAGCTGCCAGTAAGTAATTTGACAATAATAATTGATAATCATTGTCAAAACATTGTCACGCACGAGTGATGAATGACATGACAATGCATTTTTGTACTTTCGTGCAAAGTGAAAACACGAGAGAACTAACCTTGGCTGTTGTCGTCCATGTTAACGTTCGAGTTTCGCGGCAGCATGTGCAGCAGTACCACCACATCGCCGTCGTGTACGCCGTGCTGTTTCAAAGACCTCTTATCGTCCAAAAGAGGCCTACCATTGAAATTCAAAGTGATCTCTTTCGCCGGAAATCCAGACTCGATTTCACAAAATGCCTTGAAATTCTCCAGCTCCAGATCTTCCGAGACGTCGAGGACGAAGATTTCATCGTTCAAAGTGGTCACAGTAACTTTCATCTTGTATGATTTGGAAAATGTTACGAGAAATTTGGAACGAACTGTGTAAGCGCGGACGGGCAAGTTTGCTTTCTTTGATTTACAATTTGGGAATGACTGTCCAAAACATTTTATTTACGTACAATGCTGAGGGGCTTACGGACAATAACACACACAACACAAATAGGTATTGTATATCTATAATATTTGGAACTGTTTTACTGCGTGACTGCGGCGACTTTACGGAGTTGGTTTGGTTGGATCTTGGATTGGATGTTGGATGCTTGGATGGTTGGTTAATAATAGTGTTGCTCTGACGAATCCAGAATCGGCACATACCTAGTCCTAACCATGAACAATATCGATTAGAAATCGATTTTGATGACTAGCACGACAACCACGACTTCGTCTACATAGAAATAGGATTGTAGTTACTGTTATTAACGAACACCCGTTATTCTAAGGCCAATTTCACTTTGGAGCAAGTGGCACTTAGATGGGTGGATGAACTTAGACTTACTAAAAGTATTTTCGATGTTCAACTCAACTTTATCGAAAGTTTTCAGTTCTGATAATTATGACAACTGATTGACTATTTTACACTTGACACTTGTCGACTTTGACAGTTCTTGCCAAACGAAAGAAAATCTAGTGGTTGGAAATGTTAATACAACACAACACAGACTAGGTAGCAACATAACGACAAAAATAAAGTTCACAATATGGCAAATTATATATTATTTTAGCAAATATCCTCAGATTTTAAGAATTAAAATTATGACAATCGATAATAACAGCCTTTTCGGTGACGAAAGGGGAACGGGGTATTTCAAGTAGCTGGTAACACAAATTATTTCTTACGAAATACTATGTATAGGCAGAGCTTCGCCTTCGACAAATTAGTGGCACCGAAAAAGCAAAATTGAAAATTGTTCTACGAGTGTGGCGGTATGGTGGGGTCGGCGGGATCCGAAACGGCAAATATGAATGTCGGATGTAAAACTATGAATGAATAAGAAACCATCTCATTAATTAGTAATTGGCTAACTGGAGATATACAACATAAACGATTTTTAAAATCGATTACTAAAAGTGAACATGGAGTATTATAATATTCTTCATGAGAACTCTTGCAGCTTCGGATCGGGGCTGCTCAGCGCGAGATAGTTCGTCTTCACCTAGCTGGTATAAAGTTCTAACAGCGATGAACGCGCTACTTCGGAGCCCATAAGTGTTAAGTTCTAAGTTCATAGTGGCTAGGAAAAAGAGGAACAAGTGAAAGGCTACCTGGTTCGAATCGCCCCGCGTGCTGGATCCTTTTACGACGCGTAGTATCTCGTCTCTTCCCTGCCTTCACGCTGATTTTTTGATGATGGAGCTGATGCCCGCTGAGTTTATGTGCGCGATGATCGCGGCTGACGTTGCAAATCCGTCGGTTTAGCAATTATTTCGAGGAGAAGTACGGAGCTCTCGACTCGTTCGCGTGCCGGCCAGACGTCAACTACTTTTTCCAACTACCCCCCAGGTTGGCCAAGGAAATTATAAGAAGGGTTGAAGGTAGTTTGGAGAGGAAGGTTGACAGGCTTCGTTTAAAAATAAAGAATATAAGAAAAGTTGCGTTCAAAAATGGTAAGCTCACCAATATTGCAAACATTACTGAACATACCGCCCCCCAAAGAGCTGCTAAGCTCTTTAGAAGAAAGACTTAAAAATTTACAAAGTCAAACAAAGAATATAATTATGCTGAGATTCGTTAGATGAGTTGAAGTTAATAGATGATTTTCGTTATAGGTGAGGTTCGTTTGGCTGATTTTCAAAAATAATACGAATGATGATACAATAAATAAGAAAGAATAAATAAAAATAAAAATAAATTGATGATTTTACTTTTTAGATACCTAGCTAGTTTTCGAGGCAAGGAAAGGGCACAGTTTTAGTACCGGTCGTAGCAAAATTCCGTTGGAAGTCCTCAACTCGACTACCCTAACCGTGCCGTCGGAACCTGGACAAACGCGAATAACCCTACCCTTTTTCCACTGAAGAGGTGGCAAATTTGAGTCTTTAACTAGAACGAGATCACCCACTTGAAGATTAGCGCTTTTGGTAAGCCATTTCGGACGCTGTTGCATTGTGTGCAAAAACTCCGAGTGCCATCGTCTCCAAAAGTGCTGAGAGATCTGTCGAAGGAGTTGCCACCGCTTTAAAAGGCTCGGATTGAGTTCGTCGAAGTTTTGTTCAGGCAAAGACAGCAGAGGTTGCCCAATGATAAAGTGGCCCGGCGTGAGCGCTTCGAGATCATTGGGATCATTGGTCAAGGGACACAGTGGCCGTGAATTTAGTGCTGCCTCTACTTTAGTGAAAATTGTACCGAGTTCCTCGAACGTAAGTGAGCGGTCTCCGATAACGCGGGCCAGTATGAGCTTCGCCGACTTTACTGCACTTTCCCACAAACCACCCATGTGAGGGCCGGAAGGTGGGTTAAGATGCCAGGTGATTTGGCGATTGGCCAGAGAACTGCTGATGTCGGCGTGAGCGTCCTTGAAATGCTGCGACACATGTTTGAGATAATTTCGGGTGCCCACGAAGTTAGTGCCACAGTCACTAAAGACGTCGCTGGGGAGCCCTCTGCGCGAGACAAATCGGTCTAAACAAGCCAGAAAAGCGTCGGTCTTTGTTGTAAAGCATACAAAAACGCAAAGATACGCTTTAGTCGACTTGGCGTGGCGGACGCGAGACGTTTTGCACATAAAAGGTCCCGCAAAATCGACACCAACCTTCTGAAAGGGACGACACGACGTCACGCGATGGCTCGGAAGATCACCCATAAAGGGCTCGATGGATTTGGGTCGCTGTCGATAGCATTGCTGACAACGAAAAATTTGCTGACGGATTACCCGACGTGCGGATAGAATCCAAAATTTACGTTGGAGTAGACTAGTAAGAGCCATTAGACCAGGATGAAGAAACAGCCGATGGTAATGGTTTACGATAAGCTTGGTTACGTGGTGCGCCTTGGGTAGTAGAAGCGGATGATTTGCGCTATAATCAAGTTCTGACTTGACAAGTCTTCCGCCCACCCTTAAGTCTGATTGTCATGAATGAGACTTTTGAAAATAGAGTTGAAGTTTGTCCACTCAATGTGAGAACCACTAAATCTAGCAAGATTAATTTTAGGTAGCTGAAACTCTTTCTCACACTGAGTAGATGCTAGTTGCCTACTTTCATCGAAACCTTGCTGCACTTCTGACATAACACTGTGATCTACTTGGACTGAATAAAACATATCCATAAATGTCTCGTAAGATTTATCAAGTTCTGAAGCTGAACGATTTTCTTCCTTTAGTGCCTGCTTATTACACGAAAGAATTGTGTAAGCCTCATCTGCTTGTATCCGGTACTTTTCCATATCTTTATGACGAGATGTAAATCGCAATTTTTCTTTCTTACTTACGTTCTCTTTCGTACTTAACTCTTGGGACAAATCATACGTGGCTTGTAGCCATTTCACCGCCATATCGAATTTACGCAAATAAATACGTGTTTCTGCCATTTTCGATTGAAATTAATTGATTTTGTTCAAGAAAATAATTCAACAATACGCATAGAATTAAATAATGTTAGTTTTGACAACTGAATCAGCTGATTAGTTGATTCACCACAGATAAAAATAGGACTTGATGAATGAACTAAACCACAGATGAATGCAAAATATATTCCGAATTTGACGGCTAGATAGTCTGCTAACAGATACAACAGATTAAAAAAAGAATAGACAATTTCTATGCTAGAAATGTGCAAAATGGTGGCCACAGAAATGAAACGCAACGAGAACAATGGAATTAAAAAATGATAATGCAAATTTGGATGGAATGATGATTGTAATAGGAAATATGATAGGATTAGGATAGGATCGGTTGGAAGGACCAGGTAATGGCTAGGAAAAAGAGGAACAAGTGAAAGGCTACCTGGTTCAAATCGCCCCGCGTGCTGGATCCTTTTACGACGCGTAGTATCTCGTCTCTTCCCTGCCTTCACGCTGATTTTTTGATGATGGAGCTGATGCCCGCTGAGTTTATGTGCGAGATGATCGCGGCTGACGTTGCAAATCCGTCGGTTTAGCAATTATTTCGAGGAGAAGTACGGAGCTCTCGACTCGATCGCGTGCCGGCCAGACGTCAACTACTTTTTCCAACTACCCCCCAGGTTGGCCAAGGAAATTATAAGAAGGGTTGAAGGTAGTTTGGAGAGGAAGGTTGACAGGCTTCGTTTAAAAATAAAGAATATAAGAAAAGTTGCGTTCAAAAATGGTAAGCTCACCAATATTGCAAACATTACTGAACACATAGACACGCACTGGTTTTGTCGGAAATTCACGCCACAGGATATGAAATGAAATGAAAATTAAATAACTCTTTATTGAAACACACACATAAAATTATAAGTAATAAAAACAAAGTAACACAAGTGTAACAATTGGCGGTCCTATCGCTTAAAGCGATCTCTTCCAGACAACCGTGCAGGGAGAGGAATTACGCAAAAATAATGGTCGCTGGTTTTCAATATCTCAATACACTTACATAAACCAATTACATAAAATACACACTAATAAAATAGTAAATAATCTTAATACATACAATACAATTAAAATATAATAAACATACATAAACATTAAAATAAATATATATTAAATACATTACAATAACATGATAAAGATGATTGTAGCTATAGCGAATGGTAAAAGACTTTTACTTGGTGTTTAAAAGTATCCAGCGAGGGTGCTCGTTTAATCTTAGTTGGTAACGCGTTCCACAAACAAACAGCTTCCACAGTATAGGAGCAATCATAAAAAGTTGTACGGTGAGGACATGCTGGTACTTCTTATTAGCAGGATCGATGAGTACAGCCCTGTACATTTTTGACACGTCAGCAGTAAAGCACACGTCATATAAACGAAAATTAATAATGATTTTTAATAAATCATGGTGTAGCTTTCAGCCTGTCAAAAGTTCATCATTAAGTGGGATTCTGTTTTTTTCCTGGGTGGAACCGTTATAAACGACGCGAAGAGGTGTACTAGTCGAAGAAGGACGTAAGACACAGTGATGAGGTATTAAACAATCAGAAGGTTCAGAACTCTTGTATAACTCCATGTGTCCGAGGGACTCGTATTCTCTTATGAACTCAACATAGGCCTTACGAAGGTCTGGCGACCGAGCGAGGTGGCACTCGACCTGGTTGAGTCGCTTTAATGCCACGTCATGAATATCACCAAGAGGTTCGTGGTCAGGGTTTAGTAAAATCGAAACGTAACGACCGGTTTCATTCATATAGTTTTTCCGCTAGCTCGTCTAATGGACTCATCATAGGAACTTCGCACGGCAAAGCTTGCAACTCCCAAAACCGTTTGAGAGTATCATTTAAAAAGGTATTTTCGATAGTGTACGACTAACAATGTTGTACACGGTACAACATTGAGGTTGCTAAAGGAATTCATCTCTTGTTTTCCCGTTATCGTTATCACGTAACCAAAAACACTACTTAGCGCTACTGGCACATCACTAATAATTTTAAATGTCTTCCCGTCCGTCATAAATGTACGGAAATAAATCACCGGAGAAGATTACATACATCGGAGACCTTTTATAAAAGCACGGCAAAATAACGGCATCGATATTAAAAGTAGGCATCGAACTATAACGCGAATGGCACACGAAACCATCCCGTTATTACGTATTCATCACGAAGTCCAAAAACATTGTGAGGACATTTCATTGATGATAAGCCTAAACATTGAAAACAGTCCGTAGAAATAAAACTTGATTGCGCGCCTGCCCCCTTAGCACGGGCCGGAGGAAAAACAATAAATCCTCTGTTTTATCCACTTTTGAGAAACAAAAGATGAATAGAAATAGGGGATATATTTTTTGTCTCCGGTCCGTGCTGAGGGGGCTGAGTAAATAAGAACTCGGCAAGGCTGCTAGTTATTAAACGAATCTAATATATGAACGACGGCAGTACCTAGAATAACTGCATAGTTGTTATGCGTCGAAGTTACATGACAAGTTTTGATAACAGCTGGCGCATCTACCTTGCACGGCACAGGCGCAGGCGCAACTGGAATCTGACTCGATACCGGTTTTTTATTGTCATAAATGCTGACTTCGCGGTGTAATAATACATGATGCGGTAAATGACAAATTAAACATTTTAAGTTACTTTTACATGTCTTGGCAATATGGTCCGGTTTTAAACAGTTGTGGCATAACTTCAATTCATTAGCACGGCTAATGCCTGAACGTTTGACAATTTACGAAATTAACTGGCTAGGAAAAAGAGGAACAAGTGAAAGGCTTCAACTCGCCCCGCGTGCTGGATCCTTTTACGACGCGTAGTATCTCGTTTCTTTTCCCTGCATTTACGCTGATTTTCGATGGAGCTGATGCCCGCTGAGTTTCTATGCGCGAGGATCGCGGCTGATGTTGCAATTCCGTCGGTTTAGCAATTATTTCGAGGAGAAGTACGGAGCTCTCGACTCGATCGCGTGCCGGCCAGACGTCAACGACTTTTTCCATCTACCCCCCAGGTTAGCCAAGGAAATTATAAGAAGGGATGGAGGTAGTTTGGAGAGGAAGGTTGACAGGCTTCGATTATAAATAAAAATATAAGATATGTTGCGTTCAAAAATGGTAAGCTCACCAATATTGCAAACATTACTGAACATCTGGATACTTTATCTGAGCTGAACATTAACGCTAAGCTTCAGCTTTCAGTCTGGCCCTCACCTGCTACAAAATTAAGTTATTGTGTAAAATCGATTTGCTGTGATACTCAGATAAAGTATCCAGCCTTTGGCTGTCTACTCGAAGGCTGTGATATCACTAAATGTCATCGTATACACCAGATGCACATCACTATCGTAGTATCGTAAAGTCATTCCGATTAATCCGATTTCCACCGATACTGCCCAAACCCAAATACTGCCACTGCCAAGAAAAAGTCTAATCGGTGGAAAGTCTTTGTTTTAATTTTTTTATGTTTATATGTGAGAAGTGAATTCATTGACTGGATTATTTATAAAAATGTGTTATTCATAAACTATAATATGGAATGTTTATCTTCCAGCTTATTATATAGGCGACAGTGTTTAAAAAATCATACATTTACAATGTGAAATCAACACATGACGTACATAGATGGTGAGTGCTTTTTCATTACCTGTTATAATTTTGACCAAATACTCTAAATAGTGCGCAGAGCCATCGTAGTTATTATTCATTTTAGAGTGTCCCTCGGGTGTTATTGAACCAATTTTTTAGTACATGAAGGTGAAAGTGTGCGGCGCTTAGCAAGGCGAAACTTGTCGGTGCGACGACGATGTCTACGCATGGTTAAATTTATGTGAAATTTATCTAGTTATTTGAAAACCTTTTGTTACGCTTCACATGCACCTACTGAATAAACATCTTCTAGTCTAAACTTCTAGGCCTCATACAATTTAGTGATAGAGCCTAACTCAAGTATGTGAGAAAAGATTGTTATAACAGCCCATACATTGCAGGGCCAGGTACATGTAGTCTAGTAATTTTTTTAAATATATGACTCATGTCTCCTTATCTAAATTTTATTCATCATCATCTTTCAATAAGTAATTTATGTATTACCTTAATAAAAATACATTACATTTATCCAATAACAATAAATGAATGATGCAGCTGATGCAGTTGAGCTAGCAAACCTTTAATGTATCCAAATATATTTGACGCTAAATATATTACAAAACCTGTAAGTCATGTGTTATTAATAATCTTTCATAATGATGCATGTTAAGAAATCTTTATTGAGTTTTTTCAAAGTAGCCCAATTGTAGGATGAGAACTTGACACTAGATAATATAATCTCAGGCTTTTCGAGAACCCATGATTTTATGGCACAAATTACTCTGATGATACACAGTTATAGAATAATGCCCTAGAACTTTAACAGGGATCAAATGTGTAGGTGTGTGTGATGCATCTCCAGTCTTTCAAGGGTGCAAGTAATGGTTGGTTGAGATCAACATTTTGTTTCACGGTATTCTCTTACATTCAACAAGCTTTTGTCTGGGTGTCTGGACATCAGACATGTCAACATAAGCCCACCACTACTTATGAGTGTTTCTGTGGTCTTTATGGCGATAAGTGTATTGGCATGTGTTAACGCGGCAGCTAAGTAATATAGCCGAGCACGTCTTCAAATGGCGGGGTAAGGATAGCTGGTAAATAGAATGGTGACGACTAACCTGCTCTCCTAACTGGCGCTGAACTAGGCAAACTACTGTCACCTGGATTCGGTCTTCTAGACGGTACTCTATGTGTCCCGCCTACACTTCTCCATCAAGGCTGAAGATGTTACCGAGTACGTTGAGAAGAAGACCAATGCTCTTCTGAGGCTCGTGCGGTTGGAGTCACGCCACAATGTGAATTTTCATTCTTTTGTAGTGCGAGTTCCTATTGAACATCTGTCGACCTACATGTGTGAGGAATTCTGGCCAAATTGTGTCGTGTTTCAACGATTCAGAGGACGGCTGCAAGCGTCACCGCTGACACCGCAAGCTGACACCGCGCAGTTGCGTCACACGTCGCCGACAAAACGTGTCACATAAACATTTTAATATAAATTATATAACAAATATTTTAATATAAATTATATGTATGTCAGTTCTAAGGTATATATTTATATGGGCCGTAGAATAAGTATATACAACGTGTAACATAAATGTGTAGTAATAATTAAACCACGCATATAGAAGCTTATTAATAATTCAAGTCCAAGTGCAAATCACCAGAAACTTTTTAAAATCACAAGATATGATAATTTAAACATTTCTGGTAATCAAGTTCATTTCAACCCTAACAATCAGCTGATAAAGAGCAATGAACTTGTGACAAAGAATATTAGTGCGCCGCGTGTACAGATCTGACAAACAAATTTTATCTTCAGTTAGCAAAGCCAGCTGTCCTACCAACCTTACTTTACAACTAACTTTCAAGCAAACTGCTTTTTACGCGACTCCCCAAAAAAGGAATATAATGTTTTCGGGGTTAATGTATGTGCGTTTTTTTATTACAAAATGCCTCAACAGATTTGGATGTATGGGGTATCCTCGGAATCCTTTAATCATCCCAAGTGATAATGTTTTTGGCAGGGTATTTTTTTATTTTTATTAATGCTTACTTATTAATTACAGCATTAAACATCATCGCTCCAATTAACATTCAGGAATAAGGATCTAATCAGTGTAAACGCCTAATAAGAGCGAGCATGGCTGATGTTCTTAAAAAATACGTGAGGTCACCAACCACCGTAGGAATAGGATGTAAAAAACATCATGCATGAATTTCAACAGTAGGAATGTAATAGGCTGATAATGATGATTAAGACATTTCCAACATTTGATTTCATTGCATAGTAAAAGAGTGTTCGTAAGTCAGTAATCAATAAAGCGTCTTTACTTAGTCAGTTTTCAGAAATAAACCTGTTTAATCTTTGACAAAACGCGGCAAACACTAAAGCTATCAAACATTCGCCGCCGCTTCATGATTCGCTAGCCTTGTTTCGTATTGCACCAATCATAAAGATGTAATCCTAATAAATAATAGCCGCTGCTCCTCATTGGTCGAGCGGCACAAACAAAGTTACCTTCTAACGCCGCCCCATAAAACTCCACCGAAAAGGACCGTTTTCGTTTCGGAAATTCTTTTTAGGTTATTTCTGAATATGAATTCTAAGACGTCAAGTTGGATAAAAATTTGAAACTAATCAAGGCAAGGCTAAGTCGGGTACGTTCGCGGAGATTTTTTTGTATACCGGTTCCGGAACATGCAAAAAAACTATGGTAAAAAAAACTTAAACCTATGTTTTTATTATGGTTTTAATGCATTCAAATCTGTCCAGGCAATAAGAAGTAATGGTGGAATAAATAAATACATACATACGTAAACCCTGAAATACTCCTTTTTGGGCAGTCGTGTAAAAATTTGGAAATACCCTTTTTTACGAGTGGGTTCCGGAACGGAACCGACCGAGTCCGAAGATCCGTTCAGTATGAAATTCCGGTATTTGAGACTCGAAATCAAGCCCTTGTAAAATGTTCGGCGTTTTCAAAGACAGAGCGCCTAGGCCACAAAACAGATAAATACAGAAGTTAATCTCATGTATGTACTTTTCATACATTTCATACCGGACGGCGCAGGAAGTTTTTGGGAGTAAAATTGATTGATTTAAAAATATAACTGTAAACGATATCGACATAATTTTTTCGCAGTTACTATTATAACTGAATAAAGTTTTTTTGAAGACAAAACAAATGCGATTAGTTTACATTAACATCTTCCTCATTAGATTATTGAACACAAGGCTAACACAGCTTATACTACAATAAATATCTAATTTTAAATTGTAAAAATATGACAAGGCTACAAACTTATGTTCGCTTGTTCGGCGCAGGGCCGGGGGCTGGGGCGCTTACCTACCTACCTAACTATTTTGTGTTACGTGAAAACAAACCATCAAAATACAAGCAAATACCTACTTACCTCTCTGAAACAACTGGTAGCTTAAAAAACGACAATTCACCGTTCAATGTTGAATTTAAACAACCGTCCACCAAACAGTTATAATAACCTATTTTTCGTTGCTCCATTTTTGCACAAAAAAGTTCACAGACGCGTGTCTCAAGCGGATGGCACTCGCATCCCAACTGTGCCCAGATATCGTGTCTGTGAGCGGTGTCTATGTGTGCGTTGCTCGAGCGCACTTTGTATGTATGTAGATTTCTGTACTAATCTGTTTTGTGCCTAGGCACAAAGTAGCTCGGTCAATGACCCGTACTACCGCGACTAGGCCACAGCTTGTTAGGATTGTCCAAAATAATTCAAATAAATAATTTTTAAACTTTGTATGGAAAATATAATAGTGTTTTTTTGGTTGTATATTCTGCCCAATGATTCATGACTAGATACCCATACACACCTTTCAGTATTACTACACATTAATGTTATTCCCTGTATATAAGTATATATATAATAACATCTGTAACTTATTTTAATGTTGCCTGAAATAAAGATTAAATAAATAGTGAGAAAATCGGGATGTATTTTTATGGCTTATAAATTATGTATATTCATGTTTGACCACTATCTCATATGATGTTAAGCGTTGATGTGGCCAAAGATGGAGCACAGATCTAAAAGAAGTTGAGTGACTTCTTAGACTTGTCTCATTCACCAAACAAATGTTTGACGGCATAGCTTTGTTCAGTGCATGGTATACAACCGCAGTCAGTGCCTGCCACTCCAAAGTGCGTAAGCGATGTTTTTCTTTACTAATTTTAGAGCATGCAAAACTCCGGATCACTTAACTAAACATTATAATTATCTATTCTGTGACTTAACTTAAAAGTAATTGGTGCAGGGCCGAGTTGGGGTTACAAGTTGAGTAGGTCGGATCGTAGCGCGCATTGGTGGAGGGCCGAGTCGGGATTAGAAATCGAGTGAGTCGAATCGTAGCGCGCAATGGTGGAGGGCCGAGTCGGGATTAGAAATCGAGTGGGTCGAATCGTAGCGCGCAATGATGGAGGGCCGAGTCGGGATTAGAAATCGAGTGGGTCGAATCGTAGCGCGCAATGGTACAGGGCCGAGTCGGGATTAGAAATCGAGTGGGTCGAATCTTAGCTCGCAAAGGGGGAGGGCCAAGTCGGGATTAGAAGTCGAGAAACGGATCGGTCTCTTTCTAATTCTACATTACGTGCATTTCACTTTCTTTCTTTTCTTCTTCTCATTCCAACTTTCTTTTCAGATTTCGTCGAAACGGCTGAGTTCAAAACCTAGGATTCTAAACCGGCCTCACCATGTCAGCGGCTGGGCTTTCGCCCACGCCGCATTATTTGCCGTTCAACATACGGCCCTATCACATACCAAACACTGGGGACTGTAGGGCCCCCGAAGTTCCCTATGACACCGTAATGACGATTGCTAGTTTGATGTATATGGCTTTTAGCATCGTGTATTCCGTATTCGGTAAGTTTTTTTTCCTGCGGTGCGTTTCTGTGCGCGTCCATCTTACTCGAATACACTTCTTTGTTCAATTTGATAGTTCCCTTTTCACAATTCAACAGCATTGCATGTTTTTCAAGAACATTTTGTATTTACAATTATTTAGCTTTCAATTCTCTGTCTACCCCAACGTTTGGCGCTTTTGCTTTATAGCATTGTTGAATAGTTTCAACTGTTTGTTCGCAGGGTACCGGTGCTTTAGGTCCAGTACTTTTCTTACTGGATTTACCTTCGCCACGTTTATCGTCTACCTGATTTGCGTTCAAGAAAATGTTTTGCCTCACATTGGAAATGTCAGTAAGTGTCAAATCATGTTTCTTAATGTTATAATTAGCTGTCTATCTTTAAAAATAAAAATGAAATGAGATGAGGAACCAGGTAAGACGATGTACGCTCGCCGTACGCATTGTTCGCACCTATCGTACATGGTTGGTTACCGCCCGACCCGCGTGTATACAGGATATTGGATTTCTTTCCATAACTCTCACTAAGTAATTAACATGCCATGGATCTAGTTTATTTTTATGTTGCTGAATGATGAGACGTGCAAGTTGTTCGCCTGATAGTAAGCGCCACGTCTGCCCATAACAGTTGCATTGCCATCCAGTAGTTTAAATACTTAAAAAAGCACTGCGCCTGAATTGCGCTCATCACCCCGAGACATCAGATATTAAGTCTAATATGCCCAGTAATGTCGCTGGCTACAATACATGGCGCACTACTGCTTGGCAGCAGATTACAGACTGGCAGACGGGCAAAGCTGTGGTACCTACCCAGACGGCCTCCCGCATACGAGAAACCTACCACGAGTAATCTAGATTCGATTACAAGCCATTCAGTGTACTGAGCTAACCAGTAATTCTTTCTTCCTAAGCCGTCGCTGTCTTCGGTGGGTTGCTCTTTGGACTCATCAACATGCTCATCCAATATGTGGGTCTCTTCATGAGCGGCCTCCATACCGGATTCTTGCTGGCTGTGGGCCAGCTCGCCATCTATGACTACTTCATCACCGAATACCCCACCACGGTAAGTGCCAATGCTGAAATTTAAAGGTTTTAAAAAAATACTGCTGGTCAATAGATTCTTGGCCTGAGATAAATAGACATAACAGAGTGCTTCCATGAATCATCAACACTTTGGCTATGTCTTGATGCAGCAAGCAATTAAATATTTGTTTTAGTATAATTATTAATTAATAATTTTTTGTTGATAAATGTAATCGAAACCGCGAGCAGATTAAAATGAGCCCAAACACTAATAGTTTACGATTATCCGTCAAGGAGTTCCATTGCTCGCCTTCCGTCTCCATCGTCAGATCAGCTGACTGTCACCACAATATTGCATTGTCATCGGGCTTTGACAAGTATGCAAAATTTCAACTTCGTAGAACTGGAGGAAGTGGCTCTGATTCAGCTTGCAAAATTCCACCCGAACAAATATAGTTACATACATACATTGCAAGTTAAATAAAAGCTAAATAAATTATTTTTCAAAAAAAACTAAACCGACTTCAAAACCACAAATGGCACTCAAAAGTAAAAAATAAATTAATATAATTATCATAAGCGCTACCCACTCATATATTTGAAGTCGGTGCCAGCCAAGTGTAATAGGTAGTAGATAAATACTATGTATATAGTAAGTACTACTTGTAGGTAGTATTTATCTACTACCTTTTAGACTTGCTGGCACCGACTTCAAATATATGAGTGGGTAGCGCTTATGATAATTATATTAATTTATTTTTTACTTTTGAGTGCCATTTGTGGTTTTGAAGTCGGTTTAGTTTTTTTTGAAAAATAATTTATTTTAACCTTTTTAGTGAAAAACAAGTTTTAATTAAATTAATTCAAAAAGATTTTAAAGACAAGCTTTTATGATCTAGAAGCCACATCATGACGAAGTTTAGAACGGGCTATCACAATTAAATGCATGTGCAAAAAAAAATCATGTCTGTCCTATTCTCTGTTGAGGAGTTCCCTCGCCGGAAGTCAATCCTGGGTGTCTGCCATGTCATGATGGAATTTAGAACAGGCTATTATGGTTAAATCCATTTACGAAATATTGTGTCTGTACTATTCACCGTTGAGGAGTTCCCTCACCGGAAGTCAACCCTGGGTGAAGCAGGTGAAGCAGTCGAATACAAACCTCCACCTTTAGAAAGTTGGTTACGAAAAAAACAAGAACCGACTTGAAGATTAAACTTATATTTTTTTGTTTTTGCTATTTTTTTCAAAAACTACTGAATGAATTTCGATAAAATTTATATGGGACCCCCTTTGAAGTATTACCTACCAATCAAAAAAAAAATCATCGAAATCAATGCATAATTGGCGGAGTAATCGCGTAACAAACACACAAAAAAAAAAAAATAAAAAAAAAAAAACATACCGTCGAATTGTAAACCTCCTCCTTTTTGAAGTCGGTTAAAAAACCAATAACGTGCGTGTGACACTTGACATTTTTGGTGAGCGGAGCGAGCATTTGGCACCACGCAAGCCACGTAGTAATTTCAATGTTGTCTCTTTATACCTACTGTTTTTTTTCTTGTTGTATTCCTGTTCTCTTTATTTGGTTGTATGATTTTGTTGTCGTCAAATAAATGTTTTTTCTTTCTTTTCTTTCTTTCGTGTGCAGGCGTCAAAACGATACCACAGAATACTTAATAGTAACAAACGATACTTAGTAATTATTTCGCTACGATGCATTCTCAGCAACAATTTATCCCGATCTCGAACATTTGCAACTAGTGCGCGAATACAAGCGAAGACAAGTAATCTAAGCCGTGTGTTTCTATGTGTGTGTATGTACTATGTACGTATACCTATGTTTTGTGTGTTGCTAACAGGTCGCTGACTTCCAATGACCTAATAACTTTGACTTGAATCTAAATTTGACCTAACTTAAAATTGAAGACTGGTTTATTGATTGGTGGATTCTTAGAAACGTGTCGTCTTTATTTGCATCGTATTCCTATCAGTCAATCGTAAACTTTACTAATTGACGCAAACACTTCGACATGAATACAATATTGACGTGATACAAAGTTAACTATAACCTCACCTTCATAATTAGTGTATTTATACAATAAATCTTCATCATCAGCCTGTATTAACGCGGATTACGGCCCAATGAACGCGGTTTACGGCTGTTCTCACCCAGTTTCTTCCGGCCGCTTTATGCTGGTCGTCGCCTCATTTTGCCGACTGCATTCACACATACTCTTGCTTTTTACCTACAATAATTTCAACATCCGTATTCCTCCGTTGATGGATAGCAACTTTTAAATGATTTTCATTTCGTATTCAAAGCAACACGTCGATAGAAAGTTTGAGAATGTTTATAGGTGTATGATATAGTTTGAAACTTAGAAGTCGGATTTATATTATTAAACTCATTATTTAAGTACAATAAAGTAAAATTAAAGTATAAATATACTTTAAAGTACAATAAAGTAAAATTAAAAGAGGCCCATAGACATTTGAGATAGAGATTTTTGTGAATGCTCATTTTCACCTGTAATACAACACAGTCAATTCCTGTGTGGTCCAGTATGCCGTTTGCTGAATCAATAGGATGCAGGGTGCAGTGATGCGCTCCTTGCGGAACGACATAACCGACTGACCTCAATTGCATGTACCGACGTGCGTACCGCTTGGAACTCGATCGAATGATAATGGCCGCGATTTTTATTAGAGATCTTGAAATCTCTAATGAACTAAAAGTTCACAGGTGACTATGGTAATATCTTTATTTAGCAGACGTCGCGTATTAAGTAAAAGTAAAAAAAAATTTAAAGGTAGGTAAAAGGATCAAAGATTGACTTTTTTTTTACATATGATAATCTACGTTCGACCACCATCTCGCTTAATGTTAAGCAACGATGTGGCCGAAGATGGAGCAAGTAAATCTAGAAGATACCTATTCACTCTGGCCTTGAAGATACCCAGATTGTAGTTATCAAGAAACAGACAAGACGGCAAGGAGTTCCATTCCTTAGCAGTACCACAGAATACTAAGGGACAGAAGCATCACTCCGCAAATAAATTTAAACAAATAGCGACTCTTGCTATGACGCAATAAAATTCAATTCAGCTCGCTTAGCGCTGCATACCTACCAGTCATATTAACCTACATAGCGCCTCTCTTTCTATCGCATAGCTCTTATCTCTTCTAACGCGGCACGTGTAACGACGCTCGACACATACACGTCTTGTGATGGAAGGGGGAGGGTGGAATTAGGTCCTGAAGATCCTGTGCACATTTACCGAAATGTATCCTATAAAAGATTGTCAGACATGCTACCTTACACTAGAATTTGATTCAGAAACGGGATATTTACCATGTATTTGTAATATCGAGAACACAAAACAAAACAAATACATGGTAAATATCCCGTTTTTAAATCAAATTCTAGTGTCAGTGACCAAGTAAATTTAAAAACGTATATGCTACCTTACGTCGATTCTCAAGACTATGCAGCTTTGTAGCGACAAGTTGTTTGTCACCAACAAGTCGCTTATCACGTCGATCTACAGCCTCCAATGCTTCTAGCTGGTATTTGGCTGAACCGTCCCATAGATGGCAACAGTACTCCGCACACGAACGAACCTGAATCCTTGACATTATATTAGTTACTCAATTGAGTCTTTATTTAATTTTCTGCAGCTCGAAAGGTTTTTGTGTCATCATATTAATAAACGGTGATTTCATACTGTTTAGAAGTGGGGGCACTCTATTGATATCGTGGTATGAAAATGTTAGTCACCAGTGAGATAAAAAAATACGAATTTTAGGAAATCGGTCACTCCTATAATTCTGACACTAAGTCATACGATGTAAAAAAACACACACTTCTGGTCGTATTGAGGATTTGGTTTATGTACATATCGAGAAAAACACAGTAAACATCAACATTTTAGTTACAATACATGTGAACAAAACTACATATATATATATTATATCGCGCTAAGAACAAAAACTAAGTATTTTGTTTGAATTTGATAAAGACATCGAAACTCAATCTACCAATCACGACTTCGTGGAAACCACAGTGCTTTGCTTGTAACTGAATTGACCGGAAATCAGTTCTGAGAGTGGCAAAACAAAAATGGATACAGTAAATTCTAACTAAAAACGTATGGGCTCATTCATTGGTCAATCAATAAACTGCAGTCCTTTAAATTTTAGCGTATGCGTACGGGATTTGAACCCTTGCGATGCTTACTGCGCTACAGTCTTTTAGCTAATCGGCAGCTCAGTGCAAAGCAAACACAAATGCAAGTTCGAGAAAGAGTCGTTCAAAAGGGGGATTAATAGTCATTAAGGGTCTGGTGTTACCCGCCTCCCATCAGGCGGGATATGCGTCATCATCATCAACAGCCAGTTCGAGTCCATTACTTGACATAGGCCTCTTTTAACGCACGCCCCTGACCCCGATCTTCGGCTCTTCTCATTCTCATGTAGTTGCTGCCAGATACTATACGCATGTCGCCGTTCCATCAGGCTGGAGGGCGTCTTACACTACGCGGTCTCCATTCTAGAACTCGTTTACCCGTTTAGTTATCGGTTCTTCGACATACGTGACCGGCCCATTGCCACTTCAGCTTACTTATTCGTTGAGCTATGTCGGTTACTTTGATACTCTGTTAGATTACCTCATTGCGGATTCGATCCTTAAACCCCGAGTAGCTCATAGCTCAGGCTGCATATATTATGTGTTAACCGATATTTTTATTAAAAATAAATTTGTTACTTTGCTTTACTTGGCTCAGTTCACCAAGTCCAGCTGTACCGTGCATTTTTTTTTGTTTCAGTATTGGCTAAGTATCGCGGCTATGATGGGAACGGCCATCTTGTTTTCGATCCTCAATTTGTACTGGAAAAAAGGTAAACCGGATATCTCAGTACTAGTATGAATATTTGTATCTATAATATTATAAACTAGCGACCCGCCCCGGCTTCGCACGGTTATTATACATATAAATCTTCCTCTTTAATCACTCTATCTATAAAAAAAACCGCATCAAAATCCGTTGCGTAGTTTTAAAGATTTAAGCATTATATTTACATAGGGATATAGGGACAGAGAAAGCGACTTTGTTTTATACTATGTAGTGATTTAATGTAACTGACTCAATTCTGTTAAAGATATTTTCGAAAAACCGGGTTCGACTATTTACGGGGTTACTGAACACAAATCCACGGATTTTAGTATTTTTGACTGTTTTTGTATGTTTTGTTATTTATAGAACTGCTGAACAGATTTTAATGCGGTTTTCAGGGTTTAGTCCCAACTTAGATTATAATAGATTATAATATATAAGTATGATAATTTATTATACGAATGAGAGAAGGCCGGTGTAATAATATTTACCCGATATTTAGACTGAGAAAAGCGACCTACTCTTAGTTATAACTTTTATTGTTATGGGCAGGCGTGAAGCTACCATCACGCAAAAGACTTTCTCGTTTCATCACGCATAAAAAAAAATAGGATAGTTATGTTCTAGCTATTACCTAAGGTAGTCTTCTCTTTGCAGGATTGACTATATTTGGGACGGCTGTCTACGGCGGCGCAATGCTCGCGATCACTCTCGACTTCTTCTTTGAACGACTGGAAACGCTCATTTGGGTGAGTACACTTTTTCTACCGTCTTTGTTATTGCACGGCAGCGGAAGGTAAGTGACAAATCTTTCAGAGTCCAAATTCGGTACAATCGTAATTTGTCCATCGAAGCTTTTGTCCATACAACAAATCCCAATTCGTCGACCTAGTCGTGTTTTGGGATGATGTTATGTGAATCATCGGGGAGACGGGTCTGAGCAGCCGCTTAACTGCCGTCTCTCTCTAGATCTATGTGTTTCATCTTAGGCCACATCATCGCTTCACATCAGGCCAGATAGTGGCCAAACATAGACCTATTAGGCGTAAAAAAAAAAGAATCGGTATAAGTAGTTATGTAGTCGTTATAGTTTAAAAAACTTAAATAATTTTTTATTATTAATTATAGTCTGTGTGTGTTTCGTCATTCCTCTCCATCCAAAGGGTGTCTGGAAGAGATCGCTTTAAGCGAAAAGACCGCCCATTGTTACACCACTGTAAATATTTGACTTGTACTTTATCTCTATTTTTAAGGTGAATAATAAAGTGTTTATCTATCTATCTATCTATCTATCTATAAATCCATAAATTATTGTTATTATTGATATAATAATAGTGGGCCAAAATAGCTACAAAATGGGTGCCTGAAGACGGGCGTCGACGCCTAGGAAGGCCCAGAAAGCGTTGGCGGGACGATTTGGACGCTTTCCGGAGTGACTGGCCTGAGATCGCAATGGAGAGAGATCCATGGAAGGAGATGGGGGAGATCTTTGCACAGCAGTGGGATTAAATAGGTTAATAAAAAAAAATATTATTATAATTTTTTTTAATATTTTTTATCAAAAATATTAAATCCAATTGAGGGCGACTGCGCCGAGCCGTTTGTAATTGTCACTTCGTTCTTCACCATGTCCGTAAGATCTATGGAGCTGTTGCTCTGGGATGAAAACTCATCTGGAAATATACAAAGACACACTCAAAAGGAAGGTTCTCGAAATTTTTTTTAAACATCGTAAAGTTAGTCTCGGGGGTGATGAGCGCAATGCAGTGCTACGCAGTACTTTTTATGGTATTAAAAGTTCCGGGTGGCACCGCAATTGTTATGGGCAGGCACGCCTGATGGTAAGCGCCACCTTGCTCGTCTCATCATTCAGTTCCATAAAAAAAACTTGTATCAGCGCGCTGTCAGTGCGCTTTATGCTGAGTTGTGTCCTTTTATGACCATCTAATTTCATTTAACTGTACCTATTACCTCTGTTTTTAGTATAAGATGGTTTAATAATAAACTTATTTTCTTTCTTTCTTTCTTTCTTTCTTTCTTTCTTTCTTTCTTTCTTTCTTTCTTTCTTTCTTTCTTTCTTTCTTTCTTTCTTTCTTTCTTTCTTTCTTTCTATGTATGTAATAACCATTTGTTTTGGCAGCTATGGGACCGTGCCAAGCTCGAGCGCTACACCCCTGCCCCGTGCCAATACTCTTGGATGTTCCTCGCCATCTGGCCTGTCACCGCCTTTATCGGACTACTCATCCAATCACTCATCACCTCTAAGGGAACACATCACGAAGAAAGTAAGTGTCTATTACATATGTATTAGGTACAGGAACCACTACATAATTATGTATTAAGTACGGGAGGTTTAGGTAGGATGTATTAGGTACATATGTATTAGGGCAGGATGAATATTTTCGGGGAAAATGGTTCTTGGGACTTGATTTTGTTTTAATTTCGTCATATCATTTATACAGGGTGGACTTTTGAGACGGGGCACTGAGGGCAGGTACCTTAACCGTTATAGTTACAGGAAAACTTTCCAAGGAGACCATTCATAACTCCATAACACATTATAAAAATGTACAGTCAGTGAAAAAACGCTGAATCACGAAAAATATTATTTTATGCCAATCGATCCTGTTTCTTGTAAGGATCAAAACACTCTCACCATTTAAGGTATGAATACTAGAAATGGCAGAAACCTCCAAAAACTTTCCCCATACATTTTGTACAGAAAAACGATTAGAAAGAAAAGAAAGAAAGAAAATGATTTTTTATTGCCAATAACTTAACATAACTTAATATAACTACAATATTTATACAGTATTATGGTTTGGCAATAAGTGGTAGGCTCAGCATCGTTCTGTGTAAACTCTAGTGAGTTTACACAGGGCTGGTTTTCAGCGTACCCCTTTGCTCGACCTCAGATGTTTGCCAAAAAGTAAACAAATTGTACCAGCGGAGACAAAAAAATATTTAATTTAAAAAAAATGAGATAAGATAGACAGCGTGAAATTAATAATAATAATATACATTATACAATATAAATATTAGATTAATCAACTCATCGCAAAATGTAATCTGATTATATTACAGGTGTCATTGCTCAAAAACGTCGTCTACAGCATCAGCAGAGCCGACCTATCACAAAGGAACAACGCGACGAAATGAAGCAAAAGAAATACAGATATCTGTACCAAGTTCGGACCGCGCACGGTGACGTCATTTCGCAGGTAATTTTGTAATGGATGGATGGATGTTTGTTATTCAATCACACAAAAACTGCCGAACAGATTTTGCTGAAATTGTCGTGGTAGGCCTCTCGTATGGAAGCCGTTTGGGTAGGTACAGCTTTGCCAGTTATTCTGTCGCCAAGCAGTAATTCGCAAGCAATACTGTATCCCGGTTTGAAGGGCATTGTAGCCAGCGAAATTATTGAGCATATAAGATTTAATATTTTATGTCTCGGTTTGATGAGCGCAATGCAGTGATACGCAGTGCTTTTTATGGTAATAAAGTCCTGGTGGCATTGCAATTGTTATGGGCAGGCGTGCCGCTTACCATCAGGCGAACGACTACCTCGTCTCATTACTCAGTTTCATAAAAAAAGTATGTTGGTCGCAAGTCCTGTGATACTTTTTATCCCCGAAGCCGCAATCTGATCCCCCCATCACCATTCTACCACCGGACAATTAGACGATCAGCACAACGGCACCCCTACATGGTAGAAGTTCCGCCTGTTCGTACTAAACGTTTTGGGTCATCCTTTTTAGTGCGAACGACAAATATTTGTATTTATTTATGATAATTAGCACGGCACAATACCAATTACACTTATTATCAATTATTACATGACATATTCTACATTATTATAAATCAAAATTAAGAATACAATCAATCCAAACAAAATTAAAATATTCATTATAAATAATGATCATGCATGTCAAATAAAACGATGTCAATAAATAGTAATATTGTCAAGGGAGTGGAACGCGTTCCCGTCGTCTGTATTTCCACATAAATACAGTCTGGGTGTGTTCAAATCTAGAGTGAACAATTATTTACTGAGTAAGCGTGCTACATCTTCGACCGCATCGTCACTTCCCATCAGGTGAGATTGTGGTCAAACGCAGACCAAGACTGTTGTAAAAAAACCGCGATTAACACTGCGGGGTGCAACTGGCTAGTGCAATTTTGGCTAATAGAAATAGTTAAGTGCAGATTTTTCACGCTCGCACTAAAACGGTGAAAGAAAACATCGTGATGAAACCCACTTACGCGCTTTGGAGTGGTAGGCTCTGGCCGTGGTTGTAATACCACCCACCGAGCAAAGCCCTGCCGTCAAACGACCTAGTCGTGTTTCGGGATGATGTTCGGTGAACCATCGGGGAGACTGGTCTGAGCAGGCGCTCAACTGCCGTCTCTCTCTAGATCTATGTGCTCCATCTTAGGCCACATCATCGCTTAACATCAGGCGAGATAGTGGCCAAACATAGATCTAACAAGGGTAAAAAAAAAAAAGAAAAAAACATCTTCCGCAGTCGTACGTGCAAGCGCTTCAGAACAAGGCCCATCTGAACAGCAACTGGAGCGGCTCAGGGGCCGGAGAATGTAGTACTTTGCAAAGTGACGCCACGCACTTGACCGTTCTACCCGGCTCGGAGCAACATGACTCTGATGACGACATGAACCAGATTCGACCGGCTCGCTGAACCGGATTGAACCGGATCGGCGGCCATATTGGATTACTAGATTGGTCATCGTAATGTACGTTGTTTTGACTCTTGTACTAAGCTGTGTATACAATTTCAATAGCGTAACTTTACGTCACCGAATATGGAGTTGATATCGCTATCTCACTCTGTGATCCGATTTTTCTTTACCTTATTTGGACAAAGTCGTTGAACCACAGAGAGGGATAGCGATAGTGTTTTCTCTCTAATGTATAATAGATGTCTTACATTTTCATTCGTTCCCAGTCCATTGCTAGGAATCTTGCACGATTTGAGACTATGGTAATAGCAATGCATTACATTGCCATCACCAATCTAGTTGACAATGGCCGCTGGTTCGCACCGATTGACCGCAACGAACCCACTGTAAGTACACACACACTCCTTTCGTTGTTGACTAGATATTCACGTAACAAAACAGCTTCGCAACTATTATTTATTATTCAAATTAAATGATAATTACAATAAATTAATAGTGTATAAATTACTTAACAATTAATTAAGAAATTGCTTATTCATAAATTTATTAACTAATTAATTATTTATTTGATAGTGAATTGATTGATTCTTTGATAATTATTTGATTAATTACTTGATAATTATTTGATAATTCATTGATTACTTAATAATAATTAAATTTAATATAAATTAATAATATAATGTAAAGATTATTTCATTATTTGAAAATAGTTTTCATGTAAACAAAGCCAAACAAAAATATAAACAAACTGAAACCTTAAGAAAACTTTCTCTTTTCCAGGACAACAACATAACTGGCGATTCGCGATAGAAACGTATTTCATATAATTATAAATATATACATATTTGTTATTGTAATTTATTTTAATTCATATTTATATTGTGCAACTCATTTTTAACATTTCATAATTGTAATATTCACAGTACTCAATATATTCACTCACTTGATATTTATCTCAAGATGTACATCATTTTTGTGATAAATCGTTGCCTTGAGTCACTCTCATGAGGCAGAGAGGATGGAACAGAGCCTGGGGAAAATCTTTATAAGATAAGGTAAGATAAGAATTACATAATATAAAGAGGTACATAATACTATTTTGTTGCACATGTTTAAAGACGTGTGTGTGGTTTTATTCTAATCTTATCTTACAAAGAGGCTGGGGAAGATAGAGTTATAGGCGAGATAAAAGCACTCTCAACATCTTTAAAGAACGGGAGGGGCAGTGAGGCGATCGTATCTTGAACGGCCGAAGTTATAGATACCGAAAGTAAAACAATAATGCGGAAAGGAATAATCGTGAACTTTAGGCCAAAAAATGGCGTCTTTTGTTGGAGTTTAGACCCGCTGCGCCTCCCTAGTAGTAATAAATTCCGGTCACGACTGGGGATTGCTGAGGTGTACCGCACCGATCTTAATAAAACATAGGGATAGGTGAAACGGGAGACCGCAGCAACATTATAATTTCTATGTAACCGCAAACTGCAACGGTAGACCGCAGCGACACTATTCTATAGTGTCGCTGCGGTCTACCGTTGCAGTTTGCGGCCGTGCTCGGAATCATACCTCCACGTATGTTCACATTTGTCGTCAGGGGATCCGATTTTTTGTTGGATCGGCCCTATTGGATGACGTTAAGTATGGAAATCGGGATCTTTGTTTTGTTATGTGAAATTTAAAAAGAAACTGGTGGTAGGTTTCTCGTATGCGAGAGGCCGTCTGGGTGGGTACCACCGCTTTGCCAGTTATTCAGCCGCCAAGCGGTAGTGCACAAGCATTACTGTGTTCCGGCTTGAAGGGCATTGTAGCCAGCGAAATTATTGGGCATTATGAGACTCTACAGCTAATTGTCTCAGAGTGACGAGCGCAGTACAGCGCCGCGCAGGATTTTGCAAAACAAAGTTATGGGTGGTGCTGTTATTGTTATGGGCTGGCGTATTGCTTACCATCAGGCAAACGACCAGCTTGTCTCGTCATTAAGTTACATAAAAAAAACTGGAGCAACTCTGGTGCAACAAAGCCATACGACAAGAAAACGGATCCACACAGACCTAGTGTGAACACACGGAAACGAATAAATTAATATATATTTGTATTTAGCGTAATATAGTATTATAATTATTACGATATTTGTTATTCATGTAATTATTGTAAGCGTATAAAGGAGTTCAAGGCCTCAATTAATTGCCAATGATAGTTTTAATTATTATCAAGTACGTAATTGTTTAGAATTTTTGATGCATTTTATTATACATTAGTAGATATATCGATTTGGATAAAATACGATTTTTACCCAAAAGATTATTACCCACTTTCGAAGCATGTATTTTTAAAGAGATTCGAAACTTATTTATACAAAGGTCACGTCCAAATTAACAGTATTGAAATAAACATTCCAAATACGTATAAGTGTCGAAGTTTGTTTACTGCCAATTAGGTTTAATTTTACATATACGGTCTTGGACTCCCTTTTATTGAGACAAGTTTATATTTTAAAATAGGTAACCTTGGTTGAATCTTAACCAAACTATATGATAAGTTAGGGTAACAATTGTAAATCCGTTTTCCAATAAGTTAAAAGTTAGATGCGCGGAGCAGTGACACTGAACAACTTAACAATATACTTTCAATCAAGACAATTCAGTTCGATTTATGATATAAAAACAATCGTTCTAGAGTTGTTCAGTAATCCGGATTAGATAGTAAAACACTAAATCCAAGAATCGTAATAATACTAGAATTGCTATAGAGTCCCTGGAAAACCATACCTGTAGCCTGTAGACACTTGGCTAAATACCTACTGACGTCAGTTAGGATTCTCTATATGAAATTGCTAGAGAGTTTGATAATTTTAGAACCGCCCTGATATTTTGCAGCTTTCAGCAACGCAGCTTTCAGTGTAAGAACGGATTTGCAGTGTTTTAGGTACTTAGATAGTATATAAATGTATATTATATTCTTGTAATCTCTGAATTGTCCTTCAGGAATGTATGTAAGTCTAATACTGGATTGACTTAACCTTGCTCATACTTAATTCTCAAGATTATTGAATATATTTGATCTCATTTACTTTCATATTCTATAGTTTTACTATGTAGCAGTTATAGATTATGAAAGTAATCCAGTTTCGCAACGAGGGTTGTATCAATCAAACAGTCTAATGGACTATCGAAAGTAAGATTTTCACTAAGTTATCACTTACGTCCTTTTACTATCGAACGCTTGTGCTGTCCAGTTTTAGATAATGTTATGTGGGATCGAAGAGCTCAACGCCGTGTGATGAAATGTGCACTCTTATAAAGAGTTAGAATTTTATATTAAACTAGAAAATTAATAAAAAAAACAGTGACGCATTGGACGAGCTACTTTTTGATATTCCATGCGGGGAAATATCTAAATCGCTCTAGCACTACCTTAGAACCTTACAATAATAAAATGTTGGTAGTGATCGCAAATTATATTGATCGCCAATTATAATTATACCTCCGGCAATAGTGGCGCCCAAATTGAATAAATGTACAAAATTATTAGCTACTTGGAAAGTACCCGAAAATTAGCTCGCCCAATACAGATCACTGGTAAATAAACGAATTTCTTTGGGAAGCCCTTGTTGGATATGTATAAAAAATTGTCTTATTTTTTAAACCTGACCGTAAACGCATATGCAAAGCATAAATTGTTACTTGACTGTGTAAGCTTACGTTTTATTTAAGTGTAGAACTTTGTTATTTGCCGAACGTTTGAGGGAAACATTTTATATTTTTCTTTTTATGCTTTTTTACCACTTGTGTATTACTCGTATTGTATAACGGGTAATTCGCATTTTGTGTTTACAGGCATAAGTATATATCGCACAATATCATACGCAGCTTTACTATTTCGAATGTCAAACTCAAATATTCGGCTTATCATTTCTTTAGTTTATAATTTATGACCAAAGTTTATTTTATTTCTTACATCGCTAAGAGCACAACGTGTTATTTCATTTGTATATTTTATTGTAATGCATATTAATATAATTTTAACTATTATACAATACCTGTGGTAAATATAACAACAGGCACAACGGTTACGAAAATCGAATACTTAGCGCCATCTATCTTTCGTAACGAATAACTTATGGACAGGTTGATCACACAACCACACAAAAAAGACATTTATAAAGAAACGAGAGCTAAATGGTGCTCTTGGGCAGTTGTATCTTTTAGTGGTTGTATTTAAATGATTTAGAAATTGAAATGAAGGACTTTTGATATTTTTTTTCGTTTTTACGGTGACTGTAATCACGATATTTATCAAAGTCACGTGGTATCTGAACAAAAATGCTAAAAACTAAAAAGGAAACAATTTACTTTGAAAAAGGAACTGTTTTTTAACGAATCCTCCCTCCGAATCAGAACGTTACGATAACGAACACCGAATCGATTCGACTTGATATCGATCTCGCGTCATAGTCCTTTTCGACCTAGTCCGCTCCGAGAATTCGATACGAGGCTACAATATCGGTATTAATTAAATGTTGTAATAACGGATTATTTTTTTTGTGCAATATTTTAGGTCGTAGGATAACAAATCGAATCGATCGACAACGGGTTATCTTGAGATTCTGAATCGCGTTGATCTGAAAATGTGTTTTTGATGAATACCCGGATTGCATTGTGTAAATGAGGGAGTGTATATAGAGTAAAAGTAAAGTATACAGCTAATGTTAGGTAATAAGGATGACGTAGCTCTATTGGAGCGTTGTAATAACCAGTTTCTATCTCTGAACCAGGGACCGATACCGGTACCTAAAAAAATAACGATACTTGGTCTACATTTACCGGTAAATTAATAAAGTACCGGTATATACGTATCGATACTAAAATAACGTAATTATCGGTACTGGCCACTTTGCAAACTTAATCGCTCACGTTGAGCTGTGCGAGCGAGAAGCTGTGCGGAGGCGGCTAGCGGAAAGCCGATCAATTAAAGTTTTTCTAGGAAGTATCGATATCTACTTATACCGGTATTTCGATTTTACCGATTCTTTTAACGTTACATTGTGGTATCGATACTTTTAACGGTATTTGTATGGTATCGATACCAATTTTTTACCGGTATTTCGGTCCCTGCTCTGAACCACACAGGTGGCTCGATTTCTAGTCCTATTTGTATATTATTCCATTTAAAGTGATGACTTCTATCAACCCAGTATATTAAATCCTTATGATTTAACACTATATCTATAAATTCACATGATTTGACGACGGGAAAACTGTAAGTAAAAAATGTTTGTCTAAGGCACACAATTTAAATTGAAGAAATAATTCCGATTGTTATTATTAAATTATATTTTTTTTATTTCATCTTGTATTAATTAATTTTTTTATTCAATATTCAATGACTGAAATTATTTTCTTATTCAATTGTATCCATTATTTAGGTTTTATTTTAATGCTGTTATCTTTATTATGTTTTTATTGAATTTGCTTCGTATAAACTATTGTTTATATATTTTTATTAACTGTTTTACGTTAGTTTATTAAGGGGGAGTCCATAAATTACGTGAGGTGTTTTTTAAATTTTCTGTAAAAAAATAAAAAAAATCTTTGAAATTGTGGTACATTAAACTTTAATAATAACCCACGGGGCTTAGAAACTACCAGATCTTTCCAGTGTTTTCCAATTTGGTTGTATTTAAGTTTGAATTAATCTGTCACTGCCGTTTTAGAGTAAGTCAGTACTTATATAATATACTAGCTGCCCCGGCAAACGTTGTTTTGCTATATAAATCAAAAAAAATGTTAAGGGTGAACAACCCCTATCACTTAGGGGTATGAAAAATAGATAGTAGCCGATTCTCAGACCTACTGAATATGCATATAAAATTTGGTAAAAATCAGTAAAGCCGTTTCGGAGGAGTAAGGTAACTAACATTGTGACACGAGAATTTTATATATATGATGTACTTGCTCATCTTTATGCGTCCAGGAAATAATATTTAAATCTACACTTCCTTTTTTTTGACAAGTTTTGGAAACCCATAACTATAACTGCTTTGCAGTGGTTTGATCTTCTTGCTGAGGCCGCCTTGGAGGTCAAGCTGTATCTTCGTAGTTTTGATGTAACATACCCTATAATATAATAATGCTACCAAACCCTGAAAACCACATTAAAATCCGTTCAGCAGTTTCCGAGTCTATTGATAACAAACATAGAAACTAACAAACAAACAGACAAAAACTCTAAAAATCGTAGAGCCGTGTTCAGTACCCTCTAAATAGTCGATTCCAATCAAAAATGTCGATAGTTTTCAATGTACAGAATTGGCTCATTTTCATTTTTGTAATAGAATAGGCAACGTTTTTTTTTAATTTTTCGGCACTATTGCAAACGCAATGTAAATATCTTTTTCCTTTTAGTATCTCACATAGACTACAACACTACATAGGTACATATAATAGTTACATACCATAAGAAATTGTAGACGTAAATAATGGATAAAAGCAAATTTAAGTTAATGTGATACATATTTAAGCCGACATAGAAAAAAACCTACCAATTCCCAAGTTCTCCAACCAATTCCGAAGTTGTGGGTTCATATTTTTTAAAACGCCCAACGATTACGTACATAGATCCTGGCCCCTAACTAGGATTCCCTGTATCTAGGAAACCAGGAACTATGAGGACCATGGTCCCACAACACCTAGACACGAAACAAATGCTTGTGCTTTTTTTTCTGTGTACAAACATTTGTCCCGTCGCGGGAATCGAACCCGCAACCTCAGTGATGTATGAGATTTGAGCCAACCTGCCCAACCACTACACATCATTAGTAGTGTCACTTAAAAATTCTAATCAGTTTTGAATGAATAAAACGGAATAAATCTCGCTAAGCAAAAGCTAAGCTGAAGCATAATAATGGCGGTGGCGATGTTTTTGTTTGAGTGGACGGAGAGGTGATATGAAGCTGATGTGATGGCTGATCGGCATAACATGATGTAAATGTGTGAGGCTTCTGCACGAACGAGCGGTCCGGCACATCTTCAATTTTGAATTTGGCGACGAGGCGTCCGCCTTTTTTATTCGTTCAAGTTATCAGTATGGATTGTCGGATGCCTGGGAAACTTGGTTGTTGGTCACAAAAAGTATTACCGATAATTACCTACATATAAAAATAAAGCGTGTAATTTGTCCTACTTATTCCCAACTTCACTTACGGTTAATTCCCAAACTTTGGTGAAAATTGGTATTGGTAATTTAATTATTTACTGTAGTATTTTGATGTAATAACATAAGAAGCTCGAACTTTATTTATTAGCATATAAGTACCAGAGATTGTTTTAAACTTTTCATGACAAGAAGGTTATAGGTACTTACTTATCTTTTGGCGCTCAGTCTAGTCTGTTCTATTGTTATATTTGTTTTAATCTTATTAAATATCTACACTGAAAAAAATTGATTCTTAGACAAATAATCATTATTATTTTACTTACCTAAGTTACTTAGTTAATTTCCAACTTGTAACGTAAGGAAATTGATTCAATTAAATAAATATTGTTGTCACCCAAAATATTATTTTAATTAAAGAAACCACGAACCTCCCAAGTGTATAATTATTAAGGTTATGTAAGCTTTATTATTTTTTTTTACTTTTTATTCAACTAAGGAATGCAATGGAATCAGGCGTGACGTTACGGAAATTCATCTCAAAACTGAAACGTAATGAAAATATATAGTGTAATCCCGCTGAATATTATGTAGGTTGTTGTTAGCTCCTAACAACAACACTCTTTGTACGACACGTGTTTCGCCGTCTGCACGAGGCATCATCAGGTGTCGACTCGCCATCTCTCTCTTAACACCACCTCTCTCTGAACACTCTCGTTCCAGCGTTCGGCGAGTCGACACCTGATGATGCCTCGTGCAGACGGCGAAACACGTGTCGTACAAAGAGTGTTGTTGTTAGGAACTAACAACAACCTACATAATATTCAGCGGGATTACACTATATATTTTCATTGCGTTTCAGTTTTATTCAACTAACTCAAGTCAGACTAAAATATTACGTTTCTAATACAGACCATAGACATATTTTATCACTACGTTCTCACTGCTCATATGGACTAAGTACCTTCATATTGTGTTAAGGACTATGTCAGTTTGAAAACATAAATTATTTTTAATTATTTATTAGGTACGTGTAACGGTGTTGTATAGGTATATACCTAGCCACTGGGGCCACCCCTACCTAATGCCCGATGAAAAATCTTAGCGGCGCCCGCGCTACCATTTCTAACAGACTTATACAAAGAGGAGGTACTCAATTCGATTGTATTTTTTTTTGTTTGTTACCTCAGAATTCCGTCATTTATGAACCGATTTGGAAATATATTTTTTCTGTATATATATTTTCAATTATAGCTTCAAGGTGGTCCCGTATAATTCGACCTTTGACTTTGAAGATACATCTGAATTGAAGTCGGTTTACTTTGTTATACATATAATGTAGACTTGCTGCATGGAAAGTGGCCGAACTCGGGCGCAGGCGGGTGCATCTTGCCGGATGTCTCGATGCGTGGAAGGTGAAACGTACAACAAAACAAACAAGTAATTTTTAACATTTTATTTTATAATAAACAACACTTTGGTTCGATTTTAAACATAACTATAATATATTTTACATCTTTGTATTTATTACCTACTTAATATATTATTCACAAGTAATACCTACTCTTAGATATATTTCGAATAAACTTTGCATCCGTACTATGTAAACGTTTAAATACTCAAAAATATATTTATGTTCCATACTTTTGTGAACATTTTGGTAAATAAACTTAGTTAAATTAGTCTCTCACCAATAACAATAATAATTATCGCGACATTTGTGAAAGTGTTGACGCCGACCGCTATAACCGGTCAGAAACACCTCTATTTCAATAGCATATTAACTGTCAGTTCTGAAAACCCAATCAAAGTTAATCGCTGATTATAAGTATCATGGACGTCTAGACCTCGTATAGATAAAAAAGGACAAATAGATTTAAACAACGATTAATTTTGATCGGGCTTTCTGAAACTGGAAGTAAGAGTGCTTTCGACCAATTGACACATTGTGTCTATGTTTCGAATGATGTACAACATCAGAAGCACATTGTAAGTAGGTAGTAATATTATTAGTATTATCAGTCACATAAATAACCGTAAGGACCTAGTTACACTTGCCTTTATTATACTTAGCGTAGGATGGTGTGATTTAGTCTACAATCGTAACTACGCTAAAGTAGTCTCGAAACAAAAATAACTAATTTTTTCGGCCATTCAGTTTTTCGAAGTGGTATTCTGATCTTTCCATTTTCCAGTTTAATTACCACTCAAAAACTTTCTGAGTGAAGGCGACATCGTAATTGCACCGCGCCGCTACGGCGACGACGTCGCAATTATATCGCCGAGAGGTCGCCAGCGATTTTGAGCATACCTAGGCGTATATGTCTATGTTATGACTACACTCAAAAACCGCTTGTGTGATAGGGCTATAATATATATTATAGAAACCACAAGTTTAACGTAGTTACCTAAGCTTTACTCAAATAAAGTGCGAACGCGACCTAAGGTTGAAATCTATGAAGCCGATTTTTACTTAGCTTTACCTCACAGCATATACTGAGCATAAATTAGGTAGGTATACGCTCAGCAAAACTTCGGTGGAAATCGCAGTCCAATCACAAATCTATTTTATGGTGCCATGCTCAAAAATTGTTTAGATACATATTATTTTGACTCGGCGTATATTTTACGCAAACCGACCCGGTATTCAAACAAAAATCAAAAGATTAAATAATTACTTAGCATTTATAATCATTTGTGCATAACTTTTCATTTCTTGTGCTTTGTGATTCAAATAAATAATTTAAATAATGACAACTAAGTAGTAGGTACTATTCATACTATTAGGTACTATTGTATACTATTAATTCAAAGTAATAACAAAGCTATATAGACTTCAGCCTTAGTTCATTTTTCACCGCGAATGTATATATTTTAATCTCCTACCTACATTGCATTAGTAGGTAGATTGCAAAATGCAAATGCATCGTTTTAGCGCCAAGGTTACTGCTGCACTAACAAATATACAGTCGAACATACTTATTTTACTGACTAAACAGACGCAACGTTCGACAAAATCTATCATTTGAAATATTACGGGCGTTTTTCCTGGCTACACTGATTAGATTTTTTTAGTCTGGTAACAACCAATCATTAATCTTCCCACTGACCCTTATGTATAGTTCATGTACTATGTACTAGTACAGTAGTATTATACCTACCAGTGTAGTAGATATGCTAGTATACTATTTGAGGTCAGTGCTTTTACAGACTTGTTAGGACAAAAACGCTACGCTACGCTGACGTTGGCTACGCTGTTGTTTCTTCGTAACTATATGCAGGTAGTAATTTCTTCGACGTAGGAAGATGGGAAGGTGCCGTAGCAGCCGTTGAGATCTCCGGACCACCAGCCATCGGGCTGCTTCTCATGGATGTCTATGATGTCACCTGAAACAAAGAACCTATTCTATAAATACCTACCTACATCTGAGTGTCCATACACAGGTCCATAATATGGCAGTTTTCTGGTGGTAGGTTTTTCGTATGAGAGAAGCCGTCTGGGTAAGTACCACAGTTTTGCCAGTTATTCTGCCGCCAAGCAGTAGTGCACAAGCATTACTTTGTTCCGGTTTGAAGGGCATTGTAGCCAGCGAAATTACTGGGCATTATGAGACTTAACAGCTAATTGTCTCAGAGTGACGAGCCCAGTGCAGTCCCGCGCAGGATTTTGCAAAACTAAGTTCTGGGTAGTGCTGTTACTGTTATGGGCAGGCGCATTGCTTACCATCAGGTGAACGGCCAGCTCGTCTCATCAATCAGTAACATAAAAAAGTCACTATGTGGACGCAAAGGTTTTGTTTAAGAATGAAGTTTAACGAAACTAATTAAACATAACAAAAAATAAAACATTCGCATTGAAAAATAATTAAAAACAAAAGAATAATTGGAACAAAAAAGGCTCCATATAGTTTTAAAACTTTATAATTATGTTAAAGATATAATTTTGTTTTATTAGCCATATGAAAAAAAACAGACAGGATTGAAGGACAGAAACAAGAAGGTACATAGGTTGGAACAAAAGACGGAAGGAACATTCAGGCAAGGTGCATTATAGGCCAGCAAGCACAGTAGACCTTTTACGTGTTAGCAAAATCAAAACAAAGACATTCTGCTTTGTAGATTACCCTACGAGTCCAACAAAGAAAGAACTAAGAAAGGAGACGAAATTGACTGTCTCTGTTTCAAGAAGCAACTGAATGGTTACCTGGCGAAAGAGTGAGTTCATCATTCAACCTAGCCTCGTAGGTGTAAAGTGCGCGGCACTTTCCAATTGAGGGCGACTGCGCCGAGCCGTTTGTAATTGTCACTTCGTTCTTCACCATGTCCGTAAGATCTATGGAGCTGTCGCTCTGGGATGAAAACTCATCTGGAAATATACAAAGACACACTCAAAAGGAAGGTACTCGAACATGTTTTGAAACATCGTATTTTAAAGTTTCGAGGTGATGAGCACAATGCAGTGCTACGCAGTTCTTTTTTTGGTATTAAAAGTTCTGGGTGGAACTGCAATTGTTATGGGCAGGCGTGGCGCTTACCATCAAGCGAACGACTTGCTCGTCTTATCACAGTTCCATAAAAAAGTGTAGGTAGTCCTTTTCAAAAATGCAGTTGATGCATCAGCCTCTTTTTTAACGCCCAACGGTCATATAGGTCCTGGCCCCTAACTAGGATTTCCTGTAGGAATCAGGAACTAGGAGGTCCATGGCCCCACAACACGCAGATGCGAAACAAGTGCTAGTGCTGTTTTCCTATTCACAAACATTTGTCCTGTCGCGTGGATCGAACCCGCAACCTCTTGTGTATATGATTTGAGCCGACCTGCCCTTCCACTACACCACAGAGGCTGTGAGAGTGTTTTCCTTCTGTTACACCAGTCCTAGCGCACTCCGCACTGCAGGTACGAAGCTTCAAGTACATAGCCGGACACCGACGGCGGGTCGCGCGTCGTTACACGTGCCGCGTCAGAAGAGATAAGAGCTATGCGATAGAAAGAGAGGCACTCTGTAGGTTAATATGACTGGTAGGTATGCAGCGCTACGTGAGCTGTATTGAATTTTATTGCGTCATAGCAAAAGTCGCTATTTGTTTAAATTTCTTTGCGGAGTGATGCTGTCCCTTAGTATTTTGCCCCAATTTTGCTGAGTTGATGGCCATCCACACATGATTTCATCGGTGTAATTCATTTAATAGGCAGTATAAACTGAACTGACTAAACAAAGTCGCACAAGTTCCAGCTGGGTCCCATCACATCATTGTGTTATGTTCAGTGAACATGGCATTTCGGTGACAGGAATTCCTAGTCTAGCTGAGATAAATAAACATTGCTTAACAGTGGTTTCTAGGTTCAAGGGTAAGCAATAGAAATATGTACCACTTTGAAAAGTACTTCTTTAAACTTCTGAAAGCAATATCTCAAGGGTTCTAAAATAAACTTTATCAGTAGCTAGTACTAGATGACCAGGACTCCTTCATGAAAGGCTGGACGACAACGGCGAAGAGCCGTGAAACGTAGAAAAATGAAAGGGAGGCCTTTGCCCTGCAATGGAACACTTGAAGCCCTAAATAATAATAATAAGCGAAGAGCCTCGACCAACATCTCAAGAGGCTCTCCCTAGACGGTTGGATCAAGGGTCAGATGCATGCGGCAGTATCTACTCCTTGACACGGCGCATACACCTATAGGCAGGAGGTTCCCTGAGGAGCCCTCACCACAGGTAGTTTGGGCACTGTCCCGGTGCCGCGGCACGTCAGGTTTAGGTTTTTTATTCATTTAATTTTTATTTTTTCTTTTTTACATCTAACTTGGTCAGCGTTTGACCACAATCCACAATCTCACCTGATGGGAAGCGACGATGTGGTCGAAGATGTAGCACGCTTACGCAGTAAGTACTTGTTTACTCTAGATTTGAACATACCCAGATTGTATTTATGTGGAAACAGACGACGGCAAGGCGTTCCACTCCTCGACTTACGCACCAAAGATTTGAAACGTTTAGTACGGATAGACGGAACGTCCACTATGTAGGTGCCGTAGGTATTTATTTTTTATTTCATGATATATTATTTCTTTATAGAAATATTGTAAAAACTTAGGCTAAAGATTGTAAATAAATATGAGAATAATAATAATAATAATAGTTAAAGACTGCTTGATTCAATGCATGTACAGATGTTTACAGATGGGGAAATACAAATGGGTTGTTACCAAAGTCGCTATCATGTTGATTCGACAGGCCGTCTCCGGCGCCGCGCTCGCTCCAGTCCAGCGGACTCTCCGGGGGCCCCGGGGTCTCCATCCCGGACATCTTGGACTCTAACGGCGTTGCAAGCTCAGTCCCTACAGGAGTCAATGGCGCGCTTTTTGTTTCTGCGTTCCTCCTGAAATTTTGATCAAGTTTAAGGTACTTGGAATTTAATTGAAATTGAAATGGGGCTAAACAAAACTTACTGCACGGTGGCACTGCAATTGTTTTGGGCAGGCGTAGTGCTTACCATCAGGCGAACGACTCGGTCGTTTCATTAATCAGGTCCATAAAAAATATAAAATAATAATAAATAAAAGAAACTGAGCCATTCCTGTACATTGAAGATATTTTTGAAAACTAACTGGGCTCAACTATTTAGAAGTTACTGAACACGAATCTACGATTTTTAGAATATTTGTCTGTTTATTTGCTTTGTTGTATGTTTTTTACCTACTACTTACTACTAGACTCGGAAACGGCTGAACGGATTTTAATGCGGTTTTCAGGGTTTTATACCATTTGTTTCAATATAGATTAGGGGTAGGTTACATCAAAATCGGTTGGGTGACTACGAAGATATAACTTAACCTCTTCGTACTACGCGTGACATATAATGGGGAGGTATTGTAAGACGGTCTTGGAAAAAATGTTTTCTAACTAGCTGTTAGTTTCCCGAATAAAATAAAATAAAATAAAATAAAATAGAATAAAATAAAATACGAATATGGGCTTCCTCTGTCGTTCACGCAGACGAAGCCGCAGTGAAAAAGCTATTTATGTATGAAGGTACTCTGTGTTAACATTGCTGTAGCTACCTGAAGGACAGATGTTCTATCCGCAGCTTGCTGGAGGCGCGGCTCATGATAGAGTCCCGTCTCTCGCGCTCCTCGCCGCCGTTGATGCTCTTCGTCAGCGCGCTATAGTTGGGTTGCAGATTCTTGTTGACCTCATTCTGGTAGTCAGCTTGGAGCCACGGCGGGACCTGGGATACAAGTATTTGTTTCTTAGTAGCCCCGCCTGTGCGTATGATTAGAAGCGAGTTTCAGTAAACGAAAATTAAGAAAACCCACGGCACAAAAAACCTATAAAAAGTAAAAAACGGCTGAACCGATTTTGATAAAACTCGTCTAAGAACCACCGCTAGAAAACCTGCTTTTAAATATAATGTACCGCATCCAGATCGGTTCACCCGTTTGAGAGCTACGGTGCCACAGACAGACACACATAGTGGTCAGACTTATTACTATCCTCTCCTTTTTGCGTCGGGGTCAAAAAGGCAACACCTTGTTTTGTTCATATTTGATCATCATCATCACGTTGCCACGGACTGCTGCTGGGACACGGAACTTAACTCAAAGAGAGAGTATGGGCCATAATCCACCACGCTGGCCCCATGCAGGTTGGTGGATGTCACATGTCCTTGAATTTTTTGTGATGAATTTTTGGACATGCCGGTTTCCTCACGATGTTTTCCTTCACCGTTTTTGAGCGAGTGTAAAATACGCTTAAAAAATTCAGTGGTGCCAGCTAGATTTGAACTTGGGTGCGTCGGATCGAAAGTCGCATGTGGCCACTGGGCCACACTCGCTCTTGTTGTTGTTTACCATAGGCGATCATAGTACTGCTAGTTTTAACGGCGATAAGCCGTAATAGCCCTTTTCGCGAATTCACTCAAATTTTGATACCGAGCAACCAGACCCGTTCATATTTATGTTTACCTTTCATTCAAGATTACCTTCAATATGCTTTGTTGCAGTCCCTGTTTGTCCCTGATGATCTGTATGTGCGTGGCTAGAGGGTGCTGTATGGGCGGCCGGCTGTCCAGCTCGTTGAGGCTTGTCGTTATCTTATACCGGACAGCTTCTAGGTACGTAAGCATGCTTCTCATCTGCAAGATATTGAGAATTTTGTAACTGACTCGTGGTGATAGAACAGATATTAAGTCTCATATGCCCAGTAATTTTTTGTCTGCAATGCTCTTTAAACCGGAACATTGTAATGCTTGAGCACTAATGCTTATTGCACAATAACTGGCACAGCGTTGGTACCTGCCAAGACGGTCTCCCACAAACGAGAGACCTACCATGAGTAAAATGAGCTTAGGCGATCTTTATCAGCGTCTTTAGCTGTTTACGTGACCACTGTTGGGGAACAGGCTTTCCCCACAGGCACTAAGTAGGTATCATAAGTGGATGATTATCGCAGAGGCAAAGGGGTCCGGTTTATACAGGGTGATGATGTGTAAAATAGCAGAAAGATGTTAGACTAATCTAATGATTGAATATAATAACTTTTGGTCTGTTCTGAGACTGAAGATGTCTTCTGAGAGTAAGGAAGCAGCGAGTCCTGATTGTCTTTGCAGTGCAAAGTGCCGCTGTTTTGTTAGACGCAGTGCTCATTATCTTATTGCTGGGCTTTTTCTCATCCATTATTATCAGTTATTGGATGTGAATTATCAGATAATGTTCAGATAATGATTATCTTACTAAGCTGGATGATTTATAGTTCAGCGGGAAAATATCGTCAGCTATGACTTAGCAACGATTAGGTTTTATTTTACGAAGGGGTAATAACTCGGGTGGCTGGCATTAGAATGACATTGACGGAACTTCTTACATGATACAGTTTGTCTGCTACGTTTTGTTGCGAGTCGTCGTTTCCGAAGGTGGGTGTTTGTTTGATGGCCATCGAGAGCTTCTCCAAGCCTTGCTTGGACTTCCTCTCCCTTTCGATATCTTGCTTCACGAGTTGGAGTATCTTTAGTAGCGCCTGTAATAATCAACATCAGGTATTACAATAATAAAATAAATAAATAAATAAAATATATATATTTGGTCAGTAACTTCTATTGATATATCGGTTGTGGGCAATATTGATTTTAAGAACTTAAATATAGAAATACTTTTTATAACGGAAAAATGATCAGTTCCTTAGGGAACGACTATAAACTAAATTCTATGCGGACGAAGTCGCGGGTATCGTCCAGTCAATTAAATAGATAATACCAGCTCCACAAGCGGTTTTCCGGGAAAAAATATTCTACAGTAAGACCTAAATTACCTACGGCTACGCACCAAACTTCATCGACATTCGTTCAGTATTTTTTGCGTGATTTAGTAACATCCATACGTCGTCACAAACTTACGCATTTATAATATCATCATCATCAGCCTACATCAGTCCACAGCTGGACATAGGCCTCTCCCATACAGCAGGCAGTCGCTACCAGCAACCCTGCGTATATCGTCGCTCCATCTAGTCACACTACGTTTACCAAATCGCGGTCTCCACTCTAGAACACGTCTACCCCAGCGGTTATCGGTTCTGCGGCAAATATGACCAGCTCACTGCCACTTCAGCTTGCTAATCCAATGAGCTATGTCGGTAACTTTAGTTCTCTGGCGAATAATTATTTCATAATATTAGTAGGATTATTTTTATCCCCTGGCTATCCTTTCTACCTGCTTGCGCCTCTCCCGGTTCATCGCGAGTGTGGTGTGCTCGCAATAGAAGTCGGGCAGCAACTGGTCGCTCGCACCCGCCGGCGCCGAGCGCACGCCGCGAACTACCCGCATGTCTACGTTCGCGTTCGCTTTTTGAATCGGCGACATTAGGGAGTTTGTTGCCTGGAATAACATAAAACAATTTATAAGTACTTAGTATTATAAAGAAGTAAAATTGTTTGTATGTTCGTAGGGGGTAATCTCTGGAACTACCTGTCAAATCTTTTGAATCAGATTGAGCAGATTTAGAAAATTCTTTCACTGAAAGAAAGCTACACTATCGCCGAGTAATATAGGCTATATTTTAATGTATCAACGCATGTATGTACGGAGTACATATAGAGCATAACTGCATGTTTCTTGTAACATTTGGCACTTCGCGTGTCTGGGGTAGAGGAAGAGGGAATATGCATGTGTTGTCGAAATATCTGTGAATTACTTTTTATGATAGATTACTCCTATAAACATTTAGTAGTGATATAATAATTGTTTTAGCTACAATCCAAGACAGATTAACTAGGCGCAGAAAGTGAGGAGGCCCGACCCCAAATAACGGGACCAGGGATGGAAGAAGAAGATTAATTGCGTAGTTTTTATGTATTCCGATGTTTCATTTTCGTATTTTTGGAAAAACGGAACGTAATCGTGAAACGCTTGGGTACGTGCAACCACATGTTGACGTCACGCAAGTTGCTGCTTATTGGTCTGTTTTTGACGTAGAGCCCGCACTATTGGTAGGTAAGTAACACACGCACACATGTAGCATAGATAGACCAATGAGGAGATCCTAGGTCTCCACATTTTGACGTCACACGCCAGCCACAGTTTATACTTCAACTCTCTCTTTTTCTCTTTCTCTCTCTCTTACTCTCTGTCAATAACCCCCCGGCCCCCGGCCCCCTGCTCTCAGTGGTCAAGTTGTGTATCAAGTATCAAGCAGACATAGACTTAGCTCTCCATTGGTTAACGCTACATGTTCAAAATAGACTGACATAAGTGATTCCTTACATCAGTCAGCTGCGAAGGCATGGCCGACGTGAGCCGTAAGTAGCAATCGGCGGAACTCTTCAGCTGGGCCAGTCTCTCTTCCTCAAGAGACTCCAGCATCCCTGCACCTTTCACCACGCTCGTCTCCCACTCTAACCTGGAATGATAAAAACAATAAATTGTGATAGTTATTTTTTATAGTAGTGGTTCTTTTTCCGATTCGGTGGTAGAGTCTTCTGATAATTTGACGTTCATAAGTGCGTCTGTGATACCAAACATGAATAAAGAGATTTTGACTTTGACTTTGACTTTATATTTTATTTGAATTTATAACGTGAATTTAACGATACAATACAATAATTGCAATGATAAGAACTAATTAATAATGTGATAATTTAATGGATACTAATTAATTTAAATTGACAAAAAATTATAATGATGAGCGATACGTAATTAACGCCACTCAGAACTTGTGCAGCGCCCTAAAGGGCACATGTATCTATTCTATAAGACATTTATAACACCTGTACGATACATTACATGTATGCATGAATAAATGAATATGAATGTGAATAATTGACCGAGCGAATCGAGAGTCGAATCTACAGGAACAAATCGAAGTGTGTACCTATGTATCATTCACTAGACTGATCGGATCGGCATAAAGGTAAGTTAATAATAATACATTTTGGAAGTTCGAAGATGACCTAAATCGATCCGGGTATCGAGAGTCAAATGCGGAAATCGCAAGGTCTCGTTTCTAAGCAAACCACTGATACTTAAAAATGGGAATAAAAACTGTGTCTTACATTGAATTCTTCGTGACACATTTATCAAATGATTAGCACATGAGAATTTCTCTGGTAGTTACTACTCGTAGTATTGCATCATGTGGTAGGTATTAGAGGTAAAACGCAACGTCGCTCCACTCCTCATGCAGCTTAGTGCGGTCTTACCTTTTATGAACCTATGATTAATTAATTTTATTATGGTAAGAGAAATTTTATAGAGATTTCAGACCAACATCAAATGTTGGCCGCAAAAAATATTGTATTGGTAAAGTAAGAAAAATTCAAGCTACAGAAGTCACCCCAGACGTTACCTGGCTCTCTCGGCTTGCACGCACACATTGTAATACTCCACTTCAGTTTTCTTGACAGCGTCTTCCGTCTTTCTCTTTTTCACCTGCAGTTTAGCTGCGTCCCTCTCACTCGTATGATTGGTTACTCTTTCCGCCCTCGCCGCACTTAGAATGGAGTGCGAGTGGGGAATATGCCCCATACTTGAGCTTCGCGACATCCGGCTGTGGAAAACAAGAACGTTTACGACACGGCATTGGCGATGCCAAACATTCGCAATAGGTCAAAACTCGCTTGGCATTTCGCAGCGCAATGAAGGATCCTTCCATCTTGGACGAGCCAATGTCCTTTGAGTCTAGTATATAAAAATTTAAGTGGACTTTGGCGTCGCCAAGGACTCAACACATTTCCGTAAGTAGGCAGACCTAATGTCGAGAGAAGCGTCTTGGAGCTTCTCGTTCTCTCTTGCAGCTGTGTGGGAATGCTTCTTGGATTTGGCTTCAGCTGTTCTCCAGTCGGTCAACGTGCGCGTCGTTTTATCCACGTTACCCTCGATCTGAAATTATAAGACAATTTTTTTAGGTAAATGTAAAAGTGATTGAAGTGATGTATTTTTAAAGGAAGTGTTGCTCAAGGCTCACCTTCTTCCTAAGCTTCAGCTGGTTGTCGATAACATGTTTCATCGGTTTCACCAGCTCGTCCGATAGTGCGCTTGAGTAATTTCTGAAATATAATTAATTACGATATTGTTTTGACACTTTTTTATATCGAAGTATTTTTTACGTAGAACAAGCAGAAAACGACTTATAACCAGTTTATTGAATTTGTAAGAGTATGTTGTGAATGTACCTATGAATTTCCGCTCTTTTCTCCATTTCGATGGCGACGTGTTTCCACGCCTCTGTGCAGGAGCCAACGCTCTCCTTGCACGCCTTGCTCAGCTTCGTGCCCAGTTTTGCCAAGCATTTCGAATAGTAGTTCTCCGCCTCCACTCTGCAAGGAAAGTATCGTAAGCCATTTCGCAATCTCCAGCGGAAGCGAACATTCATAGGAAATTGTCATTGTGTCGTAATAGTTTGTTTTTATGGCGCACCGTATCTCTGCGGTTGTGCAAAGTGCTGATAATGCCGTCTCGGCCAATGGGTGCCGATACGTTTTTAGAGCGCGTTATTTGCGTCTAGCGCGTTGGCCCACTTGGCGGAACATCGCGGCGAGCTATTTCTGATTTTGTGGCCATTGCCGTGCCCTTACTGATTCTGAACGATGCATTGTCGCGCTTGATATCGTGTCGCCGGCGAAAGTTCTAGGAATGTGTTATGTGAACAATGTAGTAATCAATTATGCCGCATTACGAGAGCTTTCGTATCGTCACTACATCGAAAAACAGTCGCGAGCTGAATGAAGGATCGCTTCGCTGCTCGCCGAACAATAACGTATTGTCTCACAATCGATGGAAAGTAAACGGCAAGGAGAATTAATATCGATAAGATCTCTTATCTATCACGTGCACGACTCGGCCTAAAGAAAGAGGCTGGGCGAGCGGGCCGTAAAGTGTACCGCTGAAATGATGCGTGACAGTTCTGGTTCTAGTTCTCGGAGAAAAAATGTGTATTACAATGTAGGTGCAGTTATGCAGCGAATTATTACGGTATTATCAGTACGGTTGACGTTTGTATGTCGCGACTTCAAGGTCGAAAAACATTACACAAATACACAGGTGACACAGCGCGTATGCGCTAACTACCAAGCTAGCAGTACCTTGTGGTATAATGTTTCAACTGCCATGCCGCTCCAGTTTGAAAGTGGGTTATCGGAGCGCAGCTAAGTAAACTTTGTGTCGATTTATGTTCGGTTTCACTTTCGACAATGAATTAATAGAGTAGTTTTACCTTTCTTGAAGTATTGCGGCTAATTCCTTGCTGAAATCGCTTCCTTGTTTTACGTATCGTCGCAGCTCATCAAAGCCGTTCTGTGCCTGTAATAGTAACACCATTGCAATATATAAAAAAAATATTAAGTAATTATATATATGTATTGTATATAGATATGTATTGCCAACTATCATTCTGTGTTCTTTCGTTAAGTGCAATAAAGTGTTATCTAACTAAGTATCAAAACAATTGGTAGATTTATTTTGATACTTAGTTAGATTTATTATTAAAACAGTTGGTACAATGTAAATAACAAAGCTGTTGTTTTATAGTATGCGAGATTTAATTGCCTTTTCTTAATCATTTCAAAGCGTAGCTACCTAACTATAATTATACTTAAATTTGTCCCTAATGATGATATGTATGCATCAGTTATGCTCCAAAAAATCAACAAATTAAAAAACAAATTGAAAATAGCTTTATACAATTAAAAAACAACATAAATTAGCTTTATAAAATAGTTAGTAACGTTTATGAGTATTGTTTGATTTGGACTCAGACCTCTTAAGAAGAGCAAAGGAAGCATGCCATTTATTTTACCTGGAGAAGTGTGACAACAAAATAATTTAAGACACTGAACGACTTCGACAAAAATAGAGCATAATAATCCACCAGACCGTCAAGTATAAACTATACCTATAGTATAACTACTTAGGTATAGCTAACGTTAAGTATGTAATTACACACCATATGACAAGGGGACACTGCACTGCACCGGTTAAAAAAAACCCACAAGTCGATACACAGGGAGCCAACTGCGGTTAACACATGTTCTGACAAAAACACGTGTCGTAAACTGTGACACGTTCTTACTTTAATAATCTATCTATAACTAAGTAAGTAATTGTTCGTTTTCTTTGCTATACAAGAGTTCTAATAAATAAACTAGGCGGCGTTATATATCCAACACGCAAGCGTTTCATTCGCAAATTCCGAAGAATTTGATACGATAGTCTGAAGATATCAGCAAGCATGAGTCAGCTTCACGAATGATTCTGCTGGTCCAGTCACCATGAAAAAGACGTCGTGAAATAACCTACATAATAGCTACACAGTACTATTATGGTACTAACTATTATGGCTATGGTAGGTCTCTCGCATGCGAGAGGCCTCCGGGATGGTATCACCGCTTTGCCAGATATTCTGCAGTGTGTAAGCATTACTGTTTTCCGGTTGAAGGGAATTGTAGCTAGCGAAAATACTGGGCATAGGTATGTCTAAGGGTGATCAGCGCCAGCCAATCCATCTTCTACTTCTCCTCTTTCCCACCATCTTCCTCCCCATTACGGGTTAACAACGCATAGGCTATGCTCCTGGTGTTGCAGATTGTATATAGGCACAGAATACTAAGGGACAGACGCATCACTCCGCAAAGAAATTTAAACAAATAGCGACTCTTGCTATCAAGCAATAAAATTCAATTCAGCTCGCGTAGCTGCATACCTACCAGTCATATTAACCTAGAGCGCCACTTTTTCTATCGCATAGCTCTTCTGAAGCGGCACGTGCGCGACGACGCGACCCGCCGTCGGTGTCCGGCTGTGCACTTGTAGCTTCGTACCTACCTACAGTACGGAGTGCGCTAGTGCCTGATATAGGCGACGCGACGGTGACTGCATATCATCAGACGGGCCGTATCGTACAATAACTAAAACGAGGGTCGAGTCCTAGACATTGAAAGAGGTTCGATTTAATTACCATAAGTGGGATAACTGCCTCGCGATCAAAACATCCTACAGTGTGACTCGGCACTTACGGCACCTCTAATTACCAACTAGGTAATTAATGTTTCCTCGTACAATCAGCTATAGCTCAAAACACAGGCTATAGTAAGTAGGTACCTACAACTAACAAGTATTTAAGTGCGAAAATGAACAAGGCCCAAGTTATTGAAAATATTTAAGTACTTAATTTAAGTCCTGCGATAGCAGCAGGCTTATGAAATGAATGAAATTATGAAAAACTAATACATTGTGAAAATACATTATTAATTTATTATTTTTCTTCTCAAATTAGCAAGCTCGATTATGACTTAGCGAATCCGTTCTCGATCCAATCGCAAAAAATAGGTAATTAGATAGGAAATTTAATTAATAAATTTCGCTATCAACACGCGATGCTATTTCAGTGAGATCTATTAAATCCAACTTAACCGAGGTCGACTTACTTATTAAGGAAAATGTAAAGAAATAATAATATTCAATGTACAGAATTGGGTCAATTCCATTTTTAGGGTTCCGTACGGGAAACGATGTCTGTCCGTCTGTCACCAGGCTGTATCTCATGAACCGTGATAGTTAGAAAGTTCAAATTTTGACAGATGATGTATTTCTGTTGCCGCTATAACAATAAATACTAAAAAACAGAATACCATAAACATTTAAGGGAGCTGCCATACAACAAACGTGATTTTGTTGCTGTTTTTATAGATAATGGTACGCAACCCTTCGTGAGCGAGTCCGACTCGCACTTGGCCGGTTTTTTATAATAGTATAGATAGATAGGTAGATATAGAAGCCACTCGAGACACTCCTCTAGAGAGGTCCCTATGATTTGTAACTTGAAAAACAATTTAATATAGAAAGTTGGAAGTTGTTACCGCCATCTCGAGACGTGATATTAGTGGTAGAATCGTGATGTAGAGTCTGGGAAATGGCAGAGTAAATACAAGATAGTCGTAAATGTGTACCTACTGGTTGCTCTACGTCGCAGTTATCACGTACGTATCTAACTTTGCCGCTGTGGTGTAGTGGTTGGGCACGTTAGCTCAAATCTCATACACCACTGAAGTCGCGGGTTCGATTTCCGCGACGGGACAAACAAGGAAAAAAAAGCGCAAGCATTTGTATCTTGTCTGGTTGTTGAGGGCCCATGGTCTTCATAGTTCCAGGTTCCATAGATACAGGGCATCAAGTAATGGGGAAAAATATCTGATCTAATTGTGAATGAATGGACTTGTAGATTTTTGTCATATTTTTTGTGATTACCTCGTTTTTGTTGATACTCGCTTACGATACGATACGAGCTTGTAAGCGTTAGGTTTAGATATATTAATAGGTATGTATTAGGCACCTACTATCTGTACGGTTTCATTCAGTCTTAAAGGCACCTGAGTCTATCTATCTAGATAATCTTTAACATCATTTTTAAATAGGCTAATTCTTTAAATGGAAGCCTTTTATTGTAAGCCCTACTGTCAAGTACAAAACCTAATCCAATGCAACACAACACAAATTACGTATGTATATACCTAAGTACCTACCTACCTACTTATAACAGTTTAACAACGCAACACATGAGTCGTGAAACTCGTAGAAGGTTCTATCCTTAGAGTATACAATAACTATAGAGCGCGCATATCGTACTTGTCGCCCAATACGCAGCGTAGGCAAGTAAACTATAGCTAGCTATCTTGATAGATATGTGGCAAATAGTGATGACACGGTACCTATTGTTGTGTATGTATGTTATGTCTTGTGTACCTATAATTGTAATTTTAGTAAGTGAACATTATTTATTTTAATGTATGAATGTATAAGATGCATTTGTAGTACCTATGTGAAATATGTATGGGCTATGAAATAAGAAAGTCAAAGTGATGCGCTTACCAAAGAACAGCATTAAATTTTTATTTATATAGATTACTAGAATTTTAAATCGCAAGCGCAGATAATGTGCCGGTGTAAACTATTGCTCGCCATACTCATAACTCATAACAAACATCACTATCGAATTGGCCGAACGCGTAACATCACTATTTGAGTCGGCAATCTTAGCGGGGTTGCGGGGCAGTGCGGGCGGTACGTGTAGCCCCGCGTCTCACGTCTTGTTCACCCCCGCGAAACAAAACGAACTTTGAAATTAAAATTTTTAAAAATTAGCTTAAATGTGATGTTAGAATTCTTTTTAGTGTGTTTCTGAGTATCATTTTTACAAGGTGTTGTGACAGGACGATGTTCTCACCCTTGCATACTGTTCCCACTTAGGAACACGCGCTCTATACCTAGTAATATATAATCTATGGTTCTATCTTATATGACCTCACGCCGTTTAGAAATTAGTCTATTTGATCGATTGAGATCGTAAGAACGCGTTTTCGATTCTATTGATTGTATTCAAGACGAGCGCCGACAAATCGCGCTTTGCGTACGGGTCACGCGCGCGCCGTACCACGCCCGTCAATGGATTAAATTATACCACCACATTACAGCACTGCGTACCAACAAAATGCACAATAACTTTCTTTACGTCACTTTCACTGCACTCGAAAATGATTCTAATATCTAAGCAACGAAGATCGTTTCTCGAGTTTGTTGTTAGATACGAGATTTCGAATGCGCATGAGTGGAATGGCGAAAACGCACGCGCTTCCGCCCGCGATGGAGTCGGGAAGCGCTGTCGTTACAAAAATGGCATCGAATCCAAAATAGATTTAGTTTCTTTTGTCTTTGCTTTTGTTTTAATTTGATGGTCGTTCTGCCTGAAGTGGCCGTAATATTTTGGCTTCACTTTTACGTTTCGGGATCATATTGCAACGGCGCGGTGTGCGAGTATAAATTAGTTTCTCATCGTCTTCGAGTTTGAAATTGGTTTTGCTTACGGGTTAAGCCCCCAGCTGCGCGGACTATTAACTGCGCGGAGTAAAAACTGTGGTGTCAAATACCTACATAATTATATGTTACTAATAAAGGATTTGTAGTTTGGGAAGGTTCTCCTATTGCTTTCTCTCATTTGTCTGTCAGTGAAGAAACTTCAACGACAAAACTTAAGTAGGTATTGTCGTTGAACCTTTGACCTTTACCTACCATTGAGATATTTTGTTTTCATTTATCCAAATAATAATTAAAACAAAACCTCAAGAAAAGTGACTCGCATATGGTGGGTGGAAGAACTTAGAGAACACAGCCCATCTGGGAGAATGACTGGACGAAAAGCCTGAGCTATAGTTCTATGCTCGTTCTATGATAGCGCGACAAGGATATTGATGAACCCAGCCAATATTGGAAATGTCACCTTGTAATGACTCTATAGATAAAATATATCCTCTTTTTATAGAATTGGGTGATGGGACGAGCAAGTTGTTTGCCTGATGGTAAGCGCCACGCCAAACAATTGCAGTGCCACCCAGAACTTATAATACCAAGGCAGTGCTTTGGTGCATAGTGAGAAGCACAGCATTGCACTCATAACCTCGAGACATCAGATATTAAATCTCATATGCTCAGTAATTTCGCTGGCTACAAAGCCATTTAAACCGGAACACAGTAATGCTTACGCACTACTGGCGGCAGAATAACTGGCAAAGCGGTGGTATCTATCCACACGGCCTCCTGCATACGAGAGACCTACCACGAGTAAAGAAAGATAACCCTTATATCTGGAAAGATTACCCTAATATATGCCTAATGTCTGGCAGAACACCCGATTTAAGTTCATGCAAATCCTTGTCACTATTGAACAAGTAAAAAAGCTAAAAGACCAGTGGGAACGAACCCCTTACCCAATAGTTGTCCTTGAAGACTTGAGTATTCGAGGACCTGAGATGAATCATGTCTTCCAGCGTGTTCTGAAACCGGTCCATGCCGGCGGCAATCTTGTTGGACACGTTCTCGCGGTTCATGGCGCCACCCTCGGCGGCCTCGTGATGCTGAGCTGCATCACTGCTGCCCTCCCTGCTGCTTATAGCGCTTAACGTTCTGGGAACAAAGACAATGACAAAGTTAAACGTTAATTCAGCAAATTCTGCGCGTCAAAATAATAATATGCATATACTGTAACGCGGCGGTGACTATAGTTTGTTAAGTATAATTTTTAAATAATTTTATATAATGTTACATATAATGTATAAGAAAGAAAAAAAAATAAGAAAGATGTTTTAGATATAAGTTTTTTGCTACACCCTAATCTACAGGGTCCAGGTCGATAGTTATGTAACTATCGTACACTGTATTGCATTATTAAATAAATAAAATAAAAAAAAAATTATAAACGGTTCTGCACAAGAATTAAATAAATATATAATACAATAGATAAATACTAGATATATTCGTGCCTGGGTGTTATGGGACCATGGTCCTCATAGTTCTTGGTTCCATAGATACAGAGTATCAAGTAAGGGGAGAAAAAGCAGATCTAATTGTGAATGAATGGACTCGTAGTTTTTTTTTATATTTTTTGTGATTACCTCGTATTTGTTGATACGATACGAGAGCTTGTTAGTGTTAAGTTTGTATGAATAGGTAGGTAGTAGGTACCTACTATCTGTACGGTTTCATTCAGGCAAGGCATCTGAGTCTCTATCTAGATAATCTTTACACCATAATTTTTCGTCTTTTCATCGTTGGGCTCCACGATAGCATACATAGATCCTGCATTACATAGATTCCTTGTATCTAGGGAACCAGAAACTATGAAGACCATGGTCCCACAACACCCAGACACAAAACAAGTGCTTGCGATTTTTTAACAAAAATTTGTCCCGTCGCGGGAGTTGAACCCGCAGCCTCAGCGGTATATGAGATTTGAGCCGACCTGCCCAACCACTACACCACAGAGGTTGTCATCTAAAATCAATCTACTTAAAAATTAAAACGAGATTATTATTGAGTTCCTAAATAATAACCTTTGTAGGTAGATAGGTACTTATGTAATAATGGCTTGACCGGTCTGAGAAGTAGTTTAATCGTAAACTACGTTTCTCACTAGTTTCCTTTTTTATTTATTTATTTATTAGGAACTACAAACCATAAATAAAAGGAGCATAAAACGTCATTGCATAAATACGAACACCTTTACGCACTCGGCTAAATTATAAACGTATTCGTATTTATTATTTCTTATAACTTTTGTTTAAAAGTGAATTCGTTCAATGTCATTCAACCTTGGAAAATCAGTCTGCACAATTTTTCCTTGCGCCCTGTTGCATTTTCAAAATTTCCTCAATAATGGACCACAGTTATTTTAATTGAAGGATTTCGGCAAAGGATGTAAGTAAATACTTATTTACTTCCTCTTATTATTTGGATAATAGCATACAACACTTCTAGACCGAAGCGAGTTACGTATGAGGTGGTATGAGTTTAAAGTCGTAGGTATGTGTGAATCATAACCACTTCCTATACTGAGGATGCGTAACAATCTTACTCACCGTTTCCTATAATTATGAACGTTTATTTAAGAACTACGGTTGTCTTGACGGATGTTAATTTGCTGTGTTCATCATGATCAGATTATTGCATTCCTTCTTGGAGCAGGCCCTCTTAGAGAGAAATTGTGTGCCATCAACCTTTCGGCCGCCTACGTAACCGCGGTTTATAACCACTCAAGATGTTGCAAAATATTCATTAATATATTTTTATAATAGAAAATACTACATACATACGTATAATACGTGTGTATTATATCGATCTTCCATCCATTACACAAAAAGCTGAACAAATAGATAGGTTTCTAGATTCGGGGTTAGGTTAGGTAGATACCTTAGTATTCTGTGTTGATAAATAATTTCGGGTCAGGTTAAGAAGAGGATTAATTACTTTTTTGCTGTTCCTAACCTAACCCGGTCCCGGGTCAGGTTTTCGGGTTAGGTTCGGAGTAACCCAATTTTTTCTTCTCGTCAACTATGGGAATATCTCTTGTTTACCTCACGTGGAGTTTCGTAAAGTTGTTTACCTCCCGATGTTTTTGTTGTACATACCCTACAACAAGTATACCTACGTTTTATCAAACGAAAAATCCGACTTCAATGTATCTTCGAAGTCCAAGGTCAAATATCGATGAAATTTATTTGGGACTTCGTAGCTATACTGAACCCAATGCAAAAAGAATTTTCCAAATCGGTTCATGAATGACGGAGTTCTGAGGTAACAAACAATAGAATCGAATAGAGAACCTTCTCCTTTTCAGAAGTCGGCTAAGAAGTCGGTTAAATAATTAGGTTTATTTTCTAGAAGTCTAGAGTAAAATATTAAACTTCAAATTGGTCTAGTGAATATGAACACGAGTGTAAGAGCGATCATTATCTTTGTGTGTTTAAACGGCTCCATCAGCGCTCTTGCAATACTTACATCATTCAGGTGCTTACAAAACATCACAGTAGGTGCGCAATGGGCAATGTATTTAATCCAAGCATTTTTTATTATGACCAGGAATTGAAGTAAGGTACCTATTGAGTTTCTTCGGACTCTTAACGGAAAAAAACAAGAAATTTGTTTAGATATTTGATGTGACCAAGTTTTATAGTCTTTAAAAACGAGGCCGACCGAAAAACTAAGCCTAGCCTCGAGCCGGAGAGCTTTACTTTTGAATGACAAAGCTATTATCCATTCTGCGAGCAAGTGCAATTTAGTGAAGCGGCAATTTTGTATTTCGTAATTACACTGAAGTTCGGACACACGAATGCAATGATGAATAGGTTCCTCGCTTCAGATGCAGAAGATAACGTCTACGGCGGCTCCTCAGAATCAGATCTTTAAAACGAAGGTCGCTGTTGACCGTTCACTTGTAAATGGTAGTAATTAAATTTTAATACACATAGTAGACTTACATGGGATTAAGGTTATAAGATTTTTTATTATTATAAACGAATAAGCTGCGCACCGCGGTTCCACCCGCGGTTTCCCGAGATGAAAAAGTAGCCTTTGTGCTATTCCAAGTCCTAAAGGACCTACATACCAAATTTCATCAAAATCGGTTCGGTAGTTTTTCCGTGAAAGAGTAACAAAAATACATCCATACATTCTTATACACTTTCGCGTTTATAATATTACTAGGATGAATCGTTTAAGGTAGGTACTATTTTCCACTGCAGCTCAAAATATTTTATTTACCTATCAAATATTTTATGGTCTCTATAATCTACATTATCAGATCAATACCTTCAGAAAGAGATGGGGTGACCTTTGCCCAGTAGTGGGACAGTATAGGTTCATAAATAATTCAATTTATAACAAAAAAACTGAAGTCCAAGGTCAAATATCGATGAAATTTAGAAAGAAAGAAAGAAAAACGTTCATGCGTCAACTATAAAGAAATAAATGAAAAAGACACACGTAAGATAAAAATACAAAGATAAAGAAAGAACATAACAAAATAAGACAATACCACACGAAATACATGCACAGAGGAAGTCTATGGGACTCGAGTAGCATATCGATGGACTATAGATGCGTTGTAGCCGTGCAAGAATTTTCCAAATCGGTTTATAAATGACGGAGTTCTGAAACATTCATAAAAAAAATACAATCGAATTGATAACCTCCTCCTTTTTTTCAAGTCGGTTAGTTATACCTACACCGACTAAAGTACCTACGTACTGAGTTATTCATCTCATAATATCTCATATTCTTCTAAGCTTCGTGCGAAGTCCTCCGACCAGGTCTAAGGCAGAAAGTATTTAAACTTGATGATTTTGATGTATCAAAACGCTTCTCAATTCTTACAAGGTACCTATAGAGGTGAAGACACATGGCGGTGAACAAGTTTTAATTAAATTAGCTATTTTAGTTTTAATTTGTTTTCTTTTGTTATGGCTTCGCACGATGTGTGCATTTGTCTAATGTCAAGTATTAACATAATTTAAGTTTCTTGATATTCCTAGTTTTGTTGAGAATGAGGTCATCAGCAAAAAGCCGGAGCCTCTCCTAGTGCTTCAATAAAGTGATGGAACTTTATTCAAGTTTTCCATGGACTTTTTGGGAGAATATAAAAAGCAATTTTTATTCCACTATTAAGTTCATTTGCCTACACTCGTGCACGTTTACGAACACAATGATTAATATTCCATGTTTTGGAAAATAAAACAAAATCGGCCTGTATCACTTTCACTTCCCGCCAAAAAGTCAAACAGTTGAACAAGGTAAATAACCAAGTACACACACACACACACAGAGTGGTCAACATATACCTAACACCCCTCTTTTTTGTGTCGGGGGTTAAAAAACTAAATATACCTAACGAAGCATGCACGTGAACTGATAAAGGACGATTGACCGCGAAATTAACATGATGTAAACAGATGCCAAATTAGCGATAACGTCATAGTTTTTGCACAGATCATCAATTGTGTACAGTAGGTAGGTAGGTAGGTAGTAGATATGTTGAACATCATCCATCAGTCTCAAGGCTGAAGTAAAAGTAAACTAATTTCAAACACGTATATATAAACATACCTTTAGAACACATCATTAGAGCGAGTGTGGCTCAGCGGGAACTCGTAAGCCTTTCGATCCGACGCACCCGGGTTCGAATCCCGACTCGGCCTGCACCAATGACTTATAGTTAAGTGCAGATTTTACACGCTCGTTCTAAAACGGTGAAGAAAAACATCGTGATGAAACCCGCTTACGCGTTTTGGAGTGGTAGGCTCTGGCCGTGGTTGTAATACCACCCACCGAACAAAGCCATGACGCCAAGCGACCTAGTCGTGTTTCGGGATGATGTTCGGTGAACCATCGGGGAGACGGGTCCGGGTAGCCGCTCAACTGCCGTCTCTATCTAGATGTATGTGCTCCATCTTAGGCCACATCATCGCTTCACATCAAGTGAGATAGTGGCCAAACATAGATATATTAAGCGTAAAAAAAACATTTGCATACACGCGCACTTCTATTTTGACATTTTGTCAATTATAATTTATACTTCATTGTTACATAAATACATCTATTTTTAGAAGATTTGTAAAGAGAGACATCCCCGCATTTCTTCGTGGCAGCTCCGAAGCACTGGTAGAGTCGGTTTTCGCATTTCTTTTTTGAGCCCTGACTTCGATTTAAGTATGGGAAAGATATGCTTACCTTTTTTATTGATATGATAATTTGAGTTACAATGTGTTTATAACGTTTAAAATTGCATTTTTTGCCTATATAATAAATATTTTATTGATTTTTGACTTTCGACTTATAATACCTAACTTGAAACACTGCATAATATAATTATGATAGGTATACAATAAGATTTACTTTTTCTAGGAACTGTAAAGAGGAACAAGTGTGACGGACAATACTCAGTTCTTTGAGGAACAAATGGGCCTACCCATTTGTTCCTATACCTATATTTGTTTGTACCTATGTTACTACTTAATATACCTACTAATGAGAAGGAACCAATTTTCGTGCATATCCCGGGCATAGACTGCATTATAGTACTTCCGGGTACGGCCACTGGTAGATTTATGGATTGTAGATATTCTCTCGCTCTCAAAACGGCTAGTTCCACATTGGAACTCCACTCCAGCAGTGGGAACGGACTAGTTAATGATGTTGATAATGATGTACACCACCGTTATAATGGGTACTGGCATCCGCTACGAATAGATCCGGCACCTTGTGACCGAAGAAGTAATAATTATGGCTAAAGTATCAGCGACGAAATATTTTATTTTGTTTGGGGGGCTAGCTATTGTTACAAAAATAAATTTTGCCAGATGGCACATACCATTTACAAATTGCAATAGTTTGACGTAAGGGCTGTATTCACCGCAGTCGGCAGTCTGCTTGGGAATAGATCGATATTGGAATTCTCAGACTTCAAAAGCTTGTAAAATGCCACGGAAGAACGTAAGAGATAAGAGTTACTCCGGTAGCGTGGAGCGGGCGAAGGGTAAGTACATGCAATAAGATTTTAGGTCTCGAGTGTCGAGTTGGAACATTCAAACATATTTTAGCAATAAGGTCTGGACAGTCAATTTTGGACTGTGCCGTTTTAACTAGCGCTTATTAGATATATTTCTACTTATTGCAAGAGGGAGCAAATGAAAACGAGCACAACGAGAAATAGATACAAATGTGGCTGTAGACGTCTAGATATAGACGAATGCTCAAAATCAACTATCACCAAGTACTTGCACTATTAACTATTCTGTGACCAAGGCCGTCGAAGATCGAACCGTCCTTTTATCGGCTTGACATAGATCTGGCGCAGTGACTTCTAATTCTCTTTGGTAGTGAGATCTCGAAAACCTAAGTTCGTTCAAGCAGTCTGTTGACCCATAGCTAGGTATTAATCAACGATGCGATGTTGCATTTGAAGCCGTGGGCGACAACCAGTTAATGTTAAGAACGAGCCTGTTTACAAAATATAGCCTCAAGTATTACCAGAGACTGCAATAAAAAGACTCAAGATTTGTCTTCTGTTGAAAAATTCTCAAACATTCAGGGTTCTTTATCTTGGGAGTCAGGATCTACGAGGTCATGGTCCCATAACACTCAGATATACGAAATAAATATGAGCGCTTCTTTTTATGCTATTTTTTTCCGTCGCGGGAATCGACACTGTATCCTCTGTGTTATAAGAGATGAAGCTACTTGCCCAACCACTATACCACAGAGGCTGTCATTGAGTTAGAAGACAAAAAGATATTTTCATCGGTTCATAACAACCACGATAACCACATGACAACCACAATTCAAGCTAAGCTATCAAGAACATAAACAATCTAGGAAATAAACAAAACACGAGCGCCTGGCAGCCGTTACGTAATCGGCGAACAACCGTTGGCAACGCCTCGATACATAGCTATAGGTATAAATAAATACCTATCTCATACTATACCTACCGGACGTACAAGATGATAAGTGAGAAATTATTAGCTACGGAGCTATACGTAGTTTAATCATGTTCAGTTGTGGCTATTTAGCCGGGTCAGGTATTTTTTTTTTGCTTAATGGACGTTTTTTGTTAAACTCACGCATGTTGAGATTTGTGATAGCGATGCTGAAACTTGTAAAACTGATTTTTATGGTACTGAGTGATGAGACGAATAAGTCGTTCACCTGTTCATCAATTGCAGTGCCACCCAACTTTAAATACCATAGAAACCCGTAGCACCGCGTAGGACTGAAATATAATGTCGTAACTATTACACTAATTTGGATGAATTTTGGCACAGGGGTCTGACATTTGAACATATTTTTTGAAAAACCATCTGTTCCAAAACAATTGATGACGGGTCGGTCAGCGGGTTTATCGACTAGTTTTAAAAGCTTTAAGCATAGGTGTATATAACGACTTATATACATTATACTTGTCACCGTATCTTATAATTTAACGCATCATACAATTTCGAAAATATTTGCATTAAATTGTAATTTTTATTAGTGCATTCACAACATTCTGTCAATGTGAACATTGACGACAGAGTTTTTTTATATTTTATTGGCTTGCGTTTGACCTGATCACCTGATCTGTCTCACCTGATGGTTGGATGGCGACGACGTAACACGCTTGCCAAGATAGTACCTGTTCACTCAAGATTTGAAGATTCCTAGATTATAAGTATCGGGAAAGACTGACAGTTCCACTCGTTAGCGGTGCGTGGAAGTGGAAGCGAAACGCTTAGATGACGTAGAATCGTCCCCGTAAGACGATATAAGAAGGATACAAGAAATTTGGTTGCTCGAGCAGCTGGCTCGGTAGCCCGCTGGTTAAGGGGGCCCGGTGGTGTCGGGGCGGTATTCCGAAGACGCAAGTTCGACCCCTGCCCGAGCAATATAATTTTTCTTTTTCCTAACGATTTAAAATCATAACATTCTGTCAGTTTATAATCTCGCTAGATTTATTAAGAACTGATGGTGTTTACAATTTTCCGGTGACGTACCTATGTTGTATAGATAGGTGATTTCTCTGACCGCACATAAATCAATGTGATAGTCAAGTGACAGTCAATATGTCGCGATAAAAGGAGTTTGTTACGTAAAAATGCAAATATAATATAATATATGTAAGTTTATAACATTTAACGATTATAGTGTGATGTGAATAAAATTAACATCGTTTTAATAATGTCGTGTCACATGATATAATAATAATTATTAATAAGGTTAGTATTTGTTCATAATCATTTTAAACTAGTAATGTTAGTTCAAAATGATTATGAACAAATCATTATCATTATTCAAATCTATAGGTAACCTACCTATAGATTTGAAGATACATAGCAGCTCAGTTCAGTAAGTTCACTCGGTTATTTGTTTATTTACGTATTAACAAATACTATGTGTTCATTAATCTAGGGTGTTCTTCTTTATTTTCGCATGTGGGTAATGTGGCCAACCCTAATGTGTCGGAATTGGCAGCCTCTATGGTGTAGTGGTTGGTTAGGTTGGCTCAAATCTCTTACACCACTGAGGTTACGGATGCGATTCCCGCGACGCGACTGGACAAATTTTTGTGAACAGAAAAAATAGTGCAAGCATTTGTTTCGTGTCTGGGTGTTGTGGGACCATGGTCCTCATAGTTCCAGGGGCCAGGATCTATGTATGTGACCGTTGGGTGTATTTACTATTATTTATTATACTCGCAGTTATAAACTCCCTCCGACATGGCTTAACAACTGCTGAGCTAAGACAACAACCGGGATCGACAGAGCCGACGGGGCCTCCGAAACATAGAAGGGGTTAGATTTACCAGAAGTATCACACAAACGGTCACCCATAAAACTGGTCACCTAAACGTACGCTGCTTACCACGGCAGTTCTATCAGGCTATAAGCGAGCTTCACTACGAGCGCTACAACTTCGTTACTACTTCTTAGGGTGTGGTGATACTAGAGCAACTAAAGGGTTGTGCGTTTCCGAGGCACTGGTCCCTGGTCCCTGGCACTAGTGGGAGCAGTGGCAGAAAAGAAACGCGAGAACTGCAAGTCAGTTCTCGCATTTCTTTTCTGGGCCCTCGGACTTCAATTTGGTTATAAAGAATAAAAATAAAGAAATGGGTAGACATGCTTACCTTTTATTCAAAGTCATGTTAACTTAAGTTGCAATTTTTAACATATAATTTGATTTGTTTATGTGTTTATGATGTTTAAAAGTGCATTTTAGGTCTATTTTATATATGTTTTTTTTTTATTTTGACTATAATTCCTATGAAACCAAACTCCTTGATCTTGTACTATTAGTTATTCCTTTTCATCTCGAGTCTCTAATTCTTTACTAACAATTTTATGAAAGTTATGAAACAAATGCAATCTGAAACACATCAGAATACACCTCAACAGATTGACCTCGCATGGAAATTATACTTTTACTTGACCGCGTAAAAGCGGGCAGAAGCGGCTAAAATGTCAGCTGTTGACATTATGTAAGTTAATGAACAAGGCTGTATGCTGTATTGGCTACACCGTTTGCCTAGGTTACGGTGATTGTTGAAATAGGATAGATTTATGAATTAGAAGGGGACAGAGAAAATTATACTTATAACCTAATATACAACAAGCATTAGAGTTTAAAATTTAAATTTTAAGCTTTCTTCTGTATATGAGCGTCACACTCACAACTGCCCGTAACTGTTACAGAGAGCCAGAACTCAAATAAGTACTAAGTCCATAAGTTCATAGTCCTTATTTCGTACTTTTGACATGGTGCGCTAACTAACCCCATGCCATTACCATGCGCAAGCTGGTTTGTTGGATCATGTCAATTCAGAATTAAGGTAAAAACCTTACAAATCGATAAGTAAAAATAAATTTGTACTAGGTAGTCAATCAATCAAATCAAAATCTCTTTAATCATTTTGGCATCACAGACGCACTTATGAACGTCAAATTATCACAATGACTCTACCACCGTATCGGAAATAGAACCACTATTTAGAAGATACGGCAAGAAACTGAGGGGCATAGTCTAGGTACCTATTGAAGTTTATTCACCGCTCGCTGTGGTAACAGATTCTCCAATAACCGAAAACTATAAGTTTCACTCCCGCTACTCCTCCAAGACATATTACCATAGAATAGTTAAAAGTACAAGAGAGTACAAAATATATACCTATATATATTAAATAGACCAAATTGCGAAGAAAAACAGTAAACATCATTAGCCTTCAAAATCAATAAATCGTGTCTGCGACGAATGCGAAGTAAACCAACCAAGAAGCTCCGACGCTGAAGGTAATTAAAAATATTGCATTGGTGAAGAATTTTGTATACTATATTATGTACCTTATGCTATTGTCACAAGGGGCATTTTCAAAAGAACCGGTCATCTCAAGTCTGTCTTGTAATCTTTATTTATGAAACTGGTTAATCCATACCTACATTAAATGCTTCGGCTGCGCTCGCGTCGTGTTCAACCAGAGAAATATTCTACATATCTCTGTCTTCAACAATTAAGTTAATTAAGTATACAAGAACAATGACATTTGCTATATATAATAATATATCAGCTACAGAAATATAAAGATGAAATTTATAAATTTAATAAAAATTTCTTCAGTCTCTCGTAAAGATGTTACACTTTGGTCGTACAATATTTTTTCTTCAATGAATTCTCGCTTATCTTAATATATTTTGCAGCCGATTTTATTTAACGCTAACGTTAATGCTAATAGAATGTTACTTTGTCTAGTGCTGTTCTCAACAATGATATTCTATGGGTCTCAATAAACGAACAGACAGCTTGACTTCTTCGACATATAGAGATTTCGTAAGCAGAATCTCGACTACAGTTTTTTGTTATGTTTACTAATCGAAGATTGGCAATCTTGTTGTTGTATGTAATTATCTCGGTAGATAATATTAAAGTAGTGAATTGAAGTCTCCCAAACACCTTACGAGCGTATCGTTTTGCGTGGCGTTTTGCGTAGCGTTCTCGTTTGCGGATTCCCCAAGACGCAGACAGTGCACGTCAATTGGAACTAGGCTCTTTGATACCTTTGTTATATACCAAGTTACCTACCAAGAATTATTTTGAAGACAGCTCTAACACTCTCTGAGAGAAGGTGCGCTTCTCAGCAGTAGGTGCGTAATGGGTTGAAGATGGTGAAAATGATATTAAAAAGATAGTCCCAAACATTCGGGTCCAGAGAAAGACCACAGAATAAGTAATAGTACAATTAAGACGTGGAAAAGGTCATTGCACCACGATGTGAATCTTACTTATACCCCAGAATACTAAGGTACTTATACTCGTACTATAAGTAAACGCGTAATAAATTAGTAAAAGTTTGGATAAGGATGGCTAAACGAATACGGAATGCAAAAACATTTTATCTTGAGAAATTGAAACCGCGTTAAATTTTAATTAACTTCCGCGGGAAAGACCTATGTCAGCAATAGATAACGAAATCAAGTTTTATTCCTATGTCCCGCAGTGAAATGACAAACTGATGATGAAGTTGATGATAATGATTTAAGTATATATTTATTATGTAAATATTTAAGTATTTATTTTATAATTAGGCTTATTATAAGTAGGTATATATTAAGTTTATGTGGTTTAGTTTTAATAATAGTATATATTTTTACATGTAGGTATGTAACTTTATTTAAGCAAATTAAGAATATTTTTAAATTTCCCATTACGCACTTCACTGCACCGCTACCATTTTTTCTTGCACGTCCTGGATGACTGGTAGTAAATGCTATCTAGCATTAAGTCCTCCATGTACAAACTGTTTTGTGCTAAAGTATAAATAAATTAATAAATTATTTTCTTATCTTTAGTAACTATAAAGAATAAACGAGGTACATAATCACCATAGTAAATTGTACGATGGTATCACTTAAATTTCGATAAGCGTCAAAGCTCAAGACTACATTAATCACGGTAACAGTAACGATCATTGGAATTAAGCATTCCTTCAATGATGGAGCTAATGACTTCTTTGGTCGGTTGCCAAATATTTTCTTTATGGAACACCATACACTATTTTTAAAATTGGAGCATACATTGAGGATTGATATCAAATCATTAATCAACAAATAAAATCTTGCCATAAAAATATAGTTTATGTAGGTGATCTTTAAGCCTCTTGCTATTTTGGGACGGTTGCGGGGATTCAGTCTACTGAACGTAGTTCATAAATCTTTTTAATGTATTTCTTCTCTTTGGTTAAAATAAAACTTAAAATTGTGACTTGAGAAGTAAACAATGCAATAAGTCTTTGTTGACACCAAAAAGCAGGACATAAAATAACTGAAAGAAAAATGTATAATGCGGTTATATCGCTAAGAGCGATCTCTTCCAGACATCCTTTGGATGGAGAAAAAAACTTAAACGTTCGTCGTAGATAGGTATGTCATTATATTATAAGTATGTATAAGTAGTATTATAAAATTGAAGAAAAATAAAATAAAAAATAGAAATTTAAAAAATATTATAACTGTTTTTAATGTACCATAAGTCTATATTATAATAATATTTTATTTTAAATACATTTAAAAGCTGACTAAAGAGTAGGTAAATCCATACGACACAGTATGTATCTATGGCACATTATATCAATGCAATAAAGATATATATCCAATTTAGGGCCAATTCCTACTGAACTGAGGCAACTGAGGTAAGCTATCCTTTATAGGTAAACCAGTTATGACAAATCAAAGGTACCTAACTAAGACCCGGGCAGATTACTGCAGAAACTGCAGATAGGTTTCATAATAGACCACGAGCCGCAGTCTGCATCTACTTCGATGCCACGCAATGGTTAGTTTGCTACTAAACATCAGCGAACTCCAGCCGTATTGACATCTAATTTTGTTGGGCGTGTGTAGTGTCTACTGCCTACGCTCCATGGAAATGAATTCGATATTTTTCCGAAATGTATGTACTCAGTCCATGTTTTAGAATAAATCTATAGCGTTCAATTAAAAAATGAAACTTAAATGTCCGTATCCGTAATTTGACAATTTTTTTTGGTGATTAATATTTTTTTTTATTTGAATCTTAGGTACATTTTGCATTCATTGTATTTTGTATGCATCCATACATTTCGGAAAAATATCGAATTCAATTCCACTCTGTATACTACACCCACAGAAATCTAAATCTACTATATCTACTGTGACTTATGTTTACTGTGATACAGGGCATGATACGCCACCAGTATTTTTCCATTTCTCAGACGCCACATCATGACTTTTGGGTTTTATTTTGAAATGATATAAATAATAACTCCATTATTTGGACTTATTTGGCTCAACGTATCAGTATTGCAATCCAACGGGGTGTTACTGCCAGCATCTTGGGTACGCAGCCAACTGGTAGTGGGTTGGAGCATTTGAGCTATCTATAGGCATTTAATGGTCTATGGGTTGTCCAATTGCTTCTCCTTGTAAGTAGTTAGTTTAGTTTTAGTAAGTAGAGTGTAGAGTTATTTTCAGTAAAAAGGCAAAAAAAATAAAATAAAAAAAAATAAATTAAAATAATAATAAAAACAAATAACTCCATCCATAATGTTAGTAATTTAAAAGGGTAATAGTGCAATATCCAGTAAAACCGTACAACCTTGAGCCGAAACCGATTTAATAGCGACATTAATAATTAAAAAACCCGCTTCCTTCCTGCATACGCAAGAATAAGCCTGCGTCCTTTACCCACGCGAATGTGAACGACTACGATTATGACCGACCCTGGATATTAACCACTTTTACACTTTTACATATTTGGATGGAAAATTCCGACCGGTGCGCTTACCACCAACTTTTACAAGACAATCATGCTACGGGAACGTTTTATTTCAAGCCTACAATCATATTACTCTGAATCGTACCATGAGCTTCATAAAACAATAATGTTTTTGTTCCTCCGAAGTGTCAGCTGTCAAAAAACACCTGAATGAATGATTTACGATGACGTCACCAAAACTTCTCAACTCTACTCTCTTTCTCAACAATATCAAAACAAGTTTTTTTTAGAATTTCGTTGTACGAAAAACGGAAGTAAGCTTAAAATAATATCGGTTTAAGAGATGGTGGCAAGGTGGCAGGTCTTGAACATACGACATTCGTATAGGTACTGGTCCATCACTTTGTCCACTCTCCCGCTGCGCTGTTCCGTCACATTTTTGTCGACGTTGTTACAAAACTTTTCGAATTCGATCACTAAAAGGTTTTGACGAATTAGTTTCGCATTGCACGTGTAACTTAACAAAAATATTTTGATTGTCTATTTGTTTTGTAGTGCAGTTAAACATTTACAGTTATTAAAGATATTAACAAGATCATTTGATAAGAACAAAAGCAATAATTCTTATTAAAACAATAAAACACCGGCTTCAATTATAATGTAGATAGGCACATTAGAAGTCCAAGGTCGAATATCGATGAAATTTATATGCGACCACCAGGTTATACTGAATCCAACGCACAACTAAGAATTTTCCCATGCAGTTTATAAATGACAGAGTAATCGCGTAACCAACATACAAAAAAATATACACTCGAATGGAGAACCTCCTGATTTTTTAAAGTCGGGTTAAAATAATTAGTAGGTATTATTTTCTCATTCAAAATAACGTTTTTTCTTTTTGAGTTAATAAGTTACATATATAGTATATGTTTAAATATAATTTGAAATGAAAATAAGTTAGAGAGCACGCTTCATATAAGTTCCAATTTTGAGGAAATCTCTACGAATGATTAGGGAAATGTAAAGGCTAAACAATATATTCAAGTAAGTTTTTCCTATGAACAGTAATATCAAAGAAAACTAAATAATACTACGGTAATATTGTCATTTTTACTGTTTACTACGGAAGTAGTTTCAAAATTTGACTGCCCGTATGCAAAACTAGTCGTTATTATTTAAAATATATTTATGATATTATAAAGTATGTAATATTTATTATGCATTATGGTAGAGCAATAATTAACTTGCACCGTCTAAACGTCGTTTAAATTTAAACGGTGCAAATCACAGCCGCAATTTTTTAATTACCTACCTAATTATCTACTGCAACCGACAAGAAACTTGAGTCGTCTGTTCTTGCCGACTCAAAACAGATTGGCTGTACTCATTCTACACTTAGCAAGACGGGGAACGTTCCCTAAAATCGAGTCCGGAATGACAATCGATTTGAGGTGACAGGCGATGGCTATGAAAGTGTTGAAGATCGATGCTTCTGCAGCGATTCGAACACTTTCACTTGTGGCAGTGACCGCGACGTCACAACTCACGGAACGTCATCTGAGTCTCTTGATTAATCGAGTCACTAGAACAACATTACAATCATTCGATTGGAATTCTTATAGAAGAGTTCAAAATGATGCGGGTTGATGACGTACTAGTTATGCAATTATTCAATTGTTTAAATTATTCTTAAATTTGTTGTTTGTTGTTGTGTTCTTAATTATATCAACGTATCAGTATTGCAATCCAACGGAGCAATACTGCCAGCATCTTGGGTATGCTGCCAACGTAGTGGGCCGGAGCATTTGAGCTATCTATAGGCCTTTAATAGTCTATAGGTTGTCCAATTGCTTCTCCTTGTAAGTAGTAGAGTGTAAAGTTGTTTTCAGTAACAAAGGCATTTACCCGTTTAAAAAAAAATTATATCATGCATGTGACAAAATCTATACTAAACCGCACATTATTAATAATTTGAATGAAAATTGTAATTCTTTAGTTTTATATATTATTTAACATAATTTATAATGTGACTTTAACGTAGATAAGACTTAAGTAACAATGTGATAAATTAATGACTAATTATTAATCGAAATTGACAAAAATATCCATTAAATATTCAAATGACTAGGAATAAACTAACTCCACTCAAAACTTGTGCAGCGCCCTCACAGGGCACATGTATCTAGTCTATAAGACATCTTTAACACCTGTCTGGTGCATTACATGTAAGCATTAATAATAAATAAATGAAAAATGAAACGAAATGAATATTGATGATCTTGACCAAAATTGAAACTAACAAAATCTCTAAAAGCTCCTCAGTTTCTTGCTGTATCTACTGAGAAGTGGTTATTTTTCCGATACGATGGTAGAGTCATTGTGATAATTTGACGTTCATAAGCGCGTCTGTGAGGCCAAAACTGATTAAAGACTTTTTTTTTTATGAACTTGACCTATTATATAATGTCAAAGCAGTGCCAGAGATCCATATTTATGGGGACACTTGTGTTGTGTCACACTGGGCAACAATGGGCAAAATGCATAAATGGAAAAACTAACTATATTTTTCAATACAAAGTGTTACTTCTACCTTCTACTGGGACTAGGTATTATTTAACTTTAGCATCGACATCATACAATAGGTAATTGAAGTAGTTATTAATGCTAATGACTCTGTCGATTTTAATCGGAAATGGCAATCACGATGTCAAATCGAATTTATGAACTCAAGGCTTTTATTATAATTTTCTTTTAAATGAATGTGAGGTCTTTAATGGCTTAAGATCTTAATTTATATACGGAGCCGAATTAAGATAACGTTACTATATAATTTAATTAAATAAAAAAGAAACCGACTTCAATTCGGATGTAGATACATTAGAATTGAAGTCGGTTTTTTTTTATAATAAGAAGCCCGAGGTCGATGAATTTTTATGGAACCACATTATGTAGCTAAACTAATAAAAAAATAATGACGGAGTTCTGAAGTAACAAATATAAGAAAAATACAATCAAATTGAGAACCGCCTCCTTTCTTTAAAGTCGGTTAAAAACGAATATTAGTACATATTCATATTCATTTATTTGCCAAACTAAGTGTATATAGGTCTTATTCTATAGTACCTATATGTACTTAAAACTTAGTCGCCTTTTTCAGACATCGCATATTGGGCGGACGCTGTACATGTAAAATATTAAATATTGTTCACAAAAGTATGACTGTACGTATAACTACGTTTTAAATTATATAAAGCTGATCGGTAGTCAGGTCAATTCTATTTACTAACTTCAAAATATTCGTCTAAAGTAAAAACAATGTGTTGACAGGAAATGTTTAAGTTTATTGTTGAAGCTGAAACGTAATGAAAATATATAGTGTAATCCCGCTGAATATTATGTAGGTTGTTGTTAGTTCCTAACAACAACACTCTTTGTACGACACTTTCTTTGTTTTGACACTCGTTCCAGCGTTCGGGGAGTCGACACCTGATGATGCCTCGTGCAGACGGCGAAACACGTGTCGTACAAAGAGTTGTTGTTGTTGTTAGGAACTAACAACAACCTACATAATATTCAGCGGGATTACACTATATATTTTCATTACGTTTCAGTTTTGAGATGCATTTCCGCAACGTCACGCCTGATTCCATTTTATTGTTGAAGGATAAATATGAGAATAAAATAAAATGTGCCTACCTTTGGCAAAAATGTCCATAATATATAACTATTAAAAATCACGCAACAATTATTGATTGGTTAAAATTTTGGAATTAGATATTTAAGATTCTGGACTAGTAAAACTTTTTATCTCAGTAAATTGTCCACTCGGCGCTGGTGGCGCGGGCGCAGCTATTAATTTCAAAAGCTATGTTTTTTGCGATTTACAAGACTGTATAGTTTCGTAACCTTTAGCTTTTACGTTTGCGTTTGACATTTGGATTAACTAATAAGAAAAATACAACTCTTACGAACCAGACAAGATTTTAACGCGTCTCTGTTCGCATGGGCAGCAGAAAAAGGTAAACGGGCCATCCATAGTGGTCTTTTTTTCACGACCATTTACACTAGGTCGCCCCAGTAGTTATATGAAAGCATATCCAGTGACCTTTAACTATATACCTATAATATACTAACCAATTTCAGTTATTATTTTTATACTTTTTATATATTTTATTCAGTTATTTTTTGCAAAAAGTGTGTAACCTACAGACATGCTCAATTACAGGTTTAATATATTAAAAATAGATATAGAACAGATTTTTAAAATTTGCTCGGTCAATAAAAAGTGGAACTCCTTGACGCTCCAAAAAGTAAAACATTAAGTAGATAAATTAAAATTCGTAAATGGATTAAGAGTTTTGCATGTTTAAATAAAAATTCGACCACACTGGATCATACTTGTACCATTTCCGTAGAGTAGGTAATTAGTATCTTAGACAGTCTATTGTCTATTGTGAAGAGAAAAAAATAAAAATATATAAATAATAGATAGAAAAATTAATCACTACATTTCATACCAAATCGAATGCATGTCACCTTGTCAGACATATTGTCACTTATTGACAAGAGACCTTACGCATGAATTACAACAATTATTTAGATTAACATTTATATTTCATGCTCCCAATAGCAATTCAATTTTGATAATGTGATTAAAGCAAGCCTTCGATTTATTAGATTAAAAGTAAATGGAGAGGCCATACCTCCTCGCAAAATCGCTGATATATATAGGTATCCACCTACTATACCTACTTGTTATCTAGGACTAGTTAATCATTAACTTATAATATATACTATTAATTTAAGAAATAAATCAATTAATTGCATTACACTTTATCTGTTTTTTTTTTATCTCTCACTGCCAAGTGCCAGTTTCAGATAAAATCAAAACTGCCTGTCCAATTTATCCATTTGTTAAGTTAGGGATTATTTGACATTTTGAATTTGGTTTCGGTTGTTAATATCCTTCAACCTAGAAAATTCGGATTCCGCATTTGCAAAAGCATTATATATTACAAACTTGTGCAGCGAAATAAAGTATTGTCACATTATTAAGATGGAGCTATGGAGAGGGTTATGTTCGGAGTTTCTCTGAAAGATAAGATCTGCAATGAGGTAATCAGACGGAGAACCAACGTAACTGACACAGCCATATAGAATTAGCAAGCTGAAGTGGCAATATGCTGATAACATCTATCGAAGGTCGGAAAACCGTTGGAGTAGACGTGTGCTTGAGTGGAGACCGCGAAACGGCCAGCGTAGTGTAGGACGCCCACCAGGTAGATGGAGCGACGAACGAAACGCGGCCGGAAGAAACTAGATGAGAAGAGCCGAAGACCGTGTTCAGTGGCATTCATTAGGAGAGACCTATACCTATGCCTAGTAGTGGACGACTACAGGCTGATGATGCTCATGATTATGATGGAGACGGCTTGAGCGTTGACGTGTAATGTAACATTCGGAGCGAGCAAAAGCAATGCGCCTAGCATGTTCATACACTAACACAAATATATTTTTAAGCCGTAGTATGCCATAGTAGCAAAGAATACTAACTTTATAGTAGTGAGCCAGCCATAGCTCGGCACTCGCTTTGCTACTAGAACTTTCGCTTCGTAGCGCATCATTACGCGTGATTGCTTAGGTCAGTTCTTAAGAGATTATGCGGTTAGATACTTCACATTTTTCAAGAAGCATTTACAAAACTAAGCAGGCTATAACGTCATTGAATTCTTCCAATGTTTAGCGAGCGAGTTAAGAACCTTTGTTTACCTTATATGCCGGTGTTTACATTTATCTTATTTTATAAGCGAATTTGCGTAACAAAACAAACCAGGGCCCTAATTCACTATGACAATTTGGCGATTCCTTGCTTCGAGGAAACGTCGATTTCTTCATTAATAAACGACATCTGCAAAATTTGTATTCTCTATGACGCGTCATATATATGAATATATGAATGCGTCATAGAGATGTCGTTTATTAATGAAGGAATCGACGTGATTTCAGTAAGGAATCGCCAAGTTGTCATAGTGAATTGCTTTGGTTTTTGTGGTACTATAAAAATATGTTTGTATAATACTTTTTGTTTAATAAATAAAAAAAGGTAATACCGTTGCCTCAGGGTGATGACTTTTCTACTGCATTTTGATGCGAATTTTCGACTACAAGTGGTGGCAATGCATTTTGCTTATCTTTGTTTTGTGGCAACGGCTTCCTTGTCACTTTGTCAGTCACATAGCGTGAGTAGGTTGTGGTGTAAGAAGAGAATAAAAAAAATCTCTTATTGTCACTTATGAATCTTCCTACTAATATTATAAACGCGAAAGTTTGTAAGAATGTATGGATGTATGTTTGTTACTCTTTCACGCAAAAACTGCTGAATGAATTTTGATGAAACTTTACAATAATATAGCTTACACATCAGAACAACACATAGGCAACTTTTTATCCCGGGAAACCGCGGGTAAAACCGCAGGGCGCAGTTAGTATGATAATATTATTAGGTACTATTAAGTCTTCTGTGGTATTGTTAAATAATTTTTTTTAGCTTAATAGATCTATGTTTGGCCACTATCTCGCCTGATGTGAAGCGATGATGTGGCCTAAGATGGAGCACATAGATCTAGAGAGAGACGGCAGTTGAGCGGCTGCTTAGACCCGTCTCCCCATTGACCCGTATCTCCATTGTTTATATTCGTGGAAGTGAAAACATCCATCCATCTTCATTAAAATGTGTAATGCGAAAGATTTTGAAGACGGAGGGATGTTTGTTTTTCAATTTTTAAAAAGCAACTGAACGGATTTCGATGAAATCTGGTATGTAGGTACTTGTCGTCCTGGAAAAGGAGGAAGGATACATTTTATACCCGAAAACCGCGGGTGAAACCTCGGGGCGCAGCTAGTCTGCGATAAAACTGTTCTTATAGCAGTAACAAGCTCTTTTCTTACATATATACTTCAGAACAGTTGGCTCATTTTAAGTTACAATGGACCGTTTAAGCATACAATTAAAAGCGCATCAGATGGCCACTTCAGCCAAAGTACCCAGACTACCCAGATCCTTCTGGAGGTGGGAAGATGTGCTGATTCCGGGTCTAAGTTAGCTGGCCAGTAAAAAATCTTGCAGCGATTTCATCGGATGTTAAATTGTTCGTTTCCCACGCTTGGCTAAAACTTTCAATTTGATGAACTCGGTTGAAAATTACCGCATATTTGCGATTACTCAACTTCTGGTACATAGAGTACATAGTACATACCTAGTGTAGATTGGCTTAGACCATGGAGAACTAAACCAATGGAGAACTACTCCGAGGCATAGAGGAAGAACACGCGGTTGTTTATTACCCGGTTAAGACAAAAGTGCTTAAAAAAAGAAAAAGAAGTAGTGTAATAAAAATTGTAACTTTTTTTTAAATATCATGACTAAAAGAAGGCAAGCTTGTCTACCCATTTCTTTTCTTTAAAATCAAAATACGCTCATAATAGTAATAAATACTAATAAGTCTCAATATGATCATAATAGTAATAAGTCACAATATGCTCATAATAGTACTAATAAGTCTCAACATGCTCATAATAGTAGTTAATCTCAACATGCTCATATTAGTATTAAGTCTCAATATGGTCAGAATAGTAATGTCTCAACATTGTCAAAATAGTAATAAATCTCAACATGCTCATAATAGAAATAAATGTCAACACGCTCCTAATAGTATTGATAAGTCTCAGTTCGGTTATAATCAGAGGAACGGAGGCGCACCCATAGCATGACATCCCCTTCACGAGCGCCGGCCGTGACCACCGGACCGATGCACTTGCGTCACACGTATCGGTAATGCACTCTATTACTTCACTTTGATAGTGGGAACACAGATTGCGGTTTTTTATTATCTACCTTTTCAACATTTAGTTGGAAGCCCCACCATTTTTTATTGTACTCGAGGAGTGTTCAAGTGTTTAAAACACCTATAGATATTATTTACCTCGCCCTCCTAGACATGTCTTTTTAGTTGCTGATTTACGATGTCAAGAAAGGAGAAACAAAGTTACTAATTAAGTTACTCTATTGTCTCAGGGTGATGAGCGCTGCGCAGTGCCGCGGAGGAATATGTATATCAATTTTCTGGGTTTGCAACTGTTTTGGGTGTTGCTTACCGTCAAATGAAAGACGTGCTCGTCTCGACTGTTTTTTTTTTTAATTTTAAAACAAAATTTCTAATTCGGTCCAGCCGTTCTCAAGTAATGCGCTTACTAACGGACAGCATTTAATTTTTATGTATTATATAGAACACATCCTACTGATATTATAAACGCGAAAGTTTGTAAGAATGTATGAATGTATGTTTGTTACTCTTTCACGCAAAAACTACCTTCAATTTGGTATGTGGGTACTTTAGGACTTGGAATAGCACATAGGCTCCATTTTATCCCGGGAAACCGCGGGTGGAACCGCGGGGCGCAGCTAGTAGAAGATAAAGGTACCGCAATCTGATTGACCGGTAGCTCTTCGCCCATCTTTTTTTGTTTACCAATTTGCTGCCATATGTATTTTGAAATACTTGTCTGTTGCCATGTATATATTTACCAACATATTTGTGACTCCCACGGGTCAGTTTTTTTTGTTAAATGATGAGATGAGTCACTCTGGTAAGTACTTCTGTGTCGGCACCCTTGACTTTTGCATGATTGTACCAAAAGCAATTGGTATTGTTTTGACATACCTAGTTAAGTAGGCGTGATTAATTTTGAGTACTTCGAAAAGCGCGGTTGTTGCTGCTTTTTGTTTTACTGTTTTGTTTTTCGAGAGTTAAGAGCGAGTGTGGCTCAGTGGGAGCACGTGCGACTTTCGATCCGACGCACCCGAGTTCGAATCCCGCTGGCCTCGCACCACTGACTTTCTCAAGTTATGTGCGGATTTAACACTCGCTCTAAAAACGGTGAAGGAAAACATCGTTTGGAAACCGGCATGTCCAAGAATAAATTACAAAAATTCAAGGCCATGTGATATCTACCAAGCCGCACTGGACCAGCGTGGTGGATTATGGCTTATACCTAATCTCGATGAGAAAAGGCCCATGCCCCAGCAGTGGGAAGGTAATGGCTGATGATGATCCAGTTTTTTAACTCTTTTGTTTTTTTAATAATATGACTCTAAATAGAATTTAGATTCTAAATAATGTTGAAAGTATGAAATCTGTTCTGCTCGTAAACCAGCTCGTTTTCCGAGATTGCTGCTGGCTTTATAGCCAAATATAGATTTATAGAGAGAGAGAAGAAACAGAGTTGAATTGAGTTGCAGAAAAACTGTTTCTTATTATTTTCTTGTCAAATAGTTTAAAGCGAGACGTATGTGTCATGGTTGTCTGGAAGAGATCGCTTTAAGCGATAAGACCGCCAATTGTTACACTTTTGTTACGTTGTTTTTATTATTCATAATTTTATGTGTGTTTCAATAAAGAGTTATTTCACTTTTTTTATGTGCAATTTTTATAGCCCCCTATTATGATGATTTGGAGCGTTCAGGAGTCAGTGGTTTTGTTACCAGTTATCAAACTGTGAGCTTTCAATCATAGCATAGAAGACAGAAAAGATTCATTCAAGACATACACGCGACATTACATTGAACTACAATAATATATTATATTTTAACAAATAATACTATAGCTAAACAACATAAAAATCCTAGTTCCTACTACTACTCTTTCACGCAAAAACTACTGAATGGATTTTGATGAAATTTAGTATGGAGATAGCTTATACCCTGGATTAACACATAGGCTACTTTTTATCCCGGGAAACCGCGGGTGAAACCGCAAGGCGCAGCTAGTATAATACATAAGAACAATTAGTATAATAATAATTAAATAAGTAATAATAAAAATAATAAATAAGTATAGTAATATAAGAACATATATATATATATATATAGTACAAAAAAATGTTGCGTGACGTCAGGAAAATGTACTGACTCAGCATAAACTAAGGTAATAAGTACACGAGAGCTTTTGTGGTGTAGTGGTTGGGCAGATTGGCTCAAATCTCATTCACCACTGAGGTTGCGGGTTCGATTCCCGTGACGGGATAAATGTTTGTGCACAGAAAAAAAATCGTATTTGGGTGTTGTGGGACTATTGTTCTCACAGGGGATCCTGGTAAGGGGCCAAAATCTATGTATGTGATCGTTGGGCGTTATTTATTTTTAACCGACTTAAAAAAGCGAGGAGATTCTCAATTTGACTGTATGATTTTTTTCTTTGTCTGTTACGCGATTATTCCGCCAATTATGAATTGATTTTGATGATTTTTTGTTTGGCAGGTACTTCAGAGGTAGTCTTATATAAATTTTATCTAAATTGATACAGCACTTTTTGAAAAAATCGACAAAAACAAAAATATAATTTTAGTCATGACGTCAGTTCATGTTTTTTTCTAAAAATTAATTCTATAGGTATATGATAAATAAATAACTTAGCACTGATTTTCAGTCGGAACCTATTAAAAGTATTCTTTAATATAACCGTGCGCGAGACGAAGAAGAACATAGAAGTTCAACGTGTTCCTATTACAGTTATCTTAAAGCGTAACGTAAGCTTCAGCCTTGATATAAAAGTATCGTTCACTTGTTTTTGTTACCAATGATCCCGTAAGTGCTCAAACAGGCGAGAAGCGCACGCGCAGCGGAGCGCATCACCTGCCGGTCCACTGCCCGACCCTCAGCTGTGGCACTGATACATGTGCCCACAGAATGATCATAGAATTTAGTTAGACACATACATAATCCTAACAAAGAAAATAAAAAAAAGATATTTTGTAAGAATGGATGTATGGATGTACCTTTGTTATTCTTTCACGCAAAAACTACTGAATGGATTTTGATGAAATTTAGTATGGAGATAGCTTATACCCTGGATACACACACATACACTACACACACTACACTACATAGGCTACTTTTTATCCCGGGAAACCGCGGGTGAAACCGCAGGGCGCAGCTAGTAGATTAGTAAATTAGGTAGACAACGTTGCAGGGATTTTAGCAAATTCGTTGTTATTGAATTTAGAATTTTATAAATGGAGTAATTTTTTTATGAAACTGAATAATGATACGAGCAAATCATTTACAAGATGGTAAGCGCCAAGCCTGCCCATAAAAATTGCAGTGCCACTGCGTAACACTGCATTGCACTCGTCACCCCGAGTCATCCGATATTAAGTCTCTTATGCTTAGTTTGCCTCAATTGGCTCAGTTCCATTTATTTATTATCATACGTTTTTTAAGGAACTAATTAATAAGACGATCGTCGTTCGTTTGATGGTAAGCGCTACGTCTGCCCATAACAATGGCGGTGCCACCCAAAACTTTTAATACTATAAAAAGCACTGTGAAGCACTGCATTGCATCACCCCGACCCCCGAGACATCAGACATTAAGTCTCACATGCTTATTAATTTCGCTAGCTACAATGCCCTTCAAACCGGATAACATTAATGCGCACTACTGTTTGGCGGCAGTATAACTGGCAAAGCGGACTCTACCCAGACTCCCGCATACAAGAGACCTAACCATGAGTGGTAAAGTTAAGAGTCAAGTTTACAAGAATAGAGGTATGGACAGTTATGCTTATAGCAAAAGCTAAATTAATAAGGTATTTAGGTCAGTGAATTTCACTTTCGTCAAAATTATACTTCCTACTTTACGCTAAGAGATTTTGTAATTTATAACACTTCACGCCACCTCACTGTTTCTAATTTTTGTAAAAAATCGCCAGATTTTTTGCAGCTCATTTTGCAAGCGGGCTTAGAAAGATAGATAGGAAGATACATAATACATATAGATAGATAGATAAACACTGTATTATTCCAAGAAAGACAAGTATACGTTTTATCAAACAAAAAAAACGACTTCAATGTGTCTTCGAAGTCCAAGGTCAAATATCGATGAAATTTATATGGGACCACTTCGTAGCTATACTGAACCCAACGCACAAATAATTTTCCAAATCGGTTCATGAATGAAGGAGTTATGATGTAACAAACATAAAAAAACACAATCGAATAGAGTACCTCCTCCTTTTTGAAGTCGGTTAATAATAAATTATGTACAAGCTAAATGAAATAAATGAATAATAATGAAAAGGCAATCATTAAATGAGAAAAATGGTGTAACAATGGGCGGTCTTATCGCTTAAAGCGATCTTTTCATAACAATTGCAATGTCACCCAGAACTTTTACCATAAAATGCACTACATTGCGCTCATCACCCCATTTTTTTTTTAATATCTCCCAACGATCACATACATAGATACTGACCCCTAACTAAGATTCCCTGTATCTAGGGAACCAGGAACTATGAGGACCATGGTCCCACAACACCCAGACACGAAACAAACGCTTTCTTTTTCTGTGCACAAACATTTGTCCGATCGCGGAAATCGAACCCGCGACCTCAGTGATGTATGAGATTTGAGCCAACCTGCCCAACCACTACAACACAGAGGCTGTCAAATATGAGATATTAAGTCTCATATTATGTCCAGTAATGTCTATACAGTCAATGTATAAAACTTTACTCCTTACGGTAGAAATCATTGTACCATTCAACCTACAACAAAGTTTACGTCATCAGTTACGTCGGCTGGTAGACCGTACGCGGTAAGAGTTTACTCGTTCCGTTTTTGTTGGGAATTCCCATACTAATCGTAGATGTCTCGCAAAGCAATTAAGTACATGTGTTTAGTGTTGTAAACAATAGAAACAAGACACGCGTTATTTTTAAAGAATTTATTTTATTCTGTCTCTAATAATACCTGAATTATCTTGAATCTCATCGTTTAAATATCTTATATCTCGGGGTGATGAGTGCAATGCAGTGTTACGCGTTACGCGGCACATTTTTTTTTGTTTTTTTTTGTGACTGACGCGACTAGCTGGTCGTTCGCCTGATGGTAAGCAATACACCTGCCCATAACAGTAATATAGGCCAGAAACTTGTTTTGCCAAATACTGCGCGGCATTGCACTTCGCTCGTCACCCTGAGACAATTAGCTGTTAAGTCTCATAATGCCCAGTAACTTTATGGTATTAAAAGTTTTGGGTGGCACCACAGAATGGCACTGCAATTGTTACGGGCAGGCGTGGTGCTTACTATCAAGCGAACGACTTGCCCGTCCCAATACTCGGTTCCATAAAAAAAAGTACTAATTGCCGAGGCCTTATGGCATTACAACATAATTGAATAAAACATACTTAAATTTAAAATGCTTTCGTAATGGTCTATTGGTATCTGTTGTCACGTACGAGTGTACCTACTAGCTTCATGGATTAGTGGTTGGGCAGCGGCTCAAATCTCATACACCACTGAGCTTGCGGGCTCGATTCCCACCACGAAACAAATGGTTGTGCAAATAAAAAAAGCTCAAGCATTTGTTTCGTGTCTGGGTGTTGTGGGACCATGGTCCTCATTAGGGTCAGAGTCTGTACATCTATGTACATGGGTGCCTGGGCCTTAACATGGGTCTCTTTAAGACAAGAGTGAATAGGCACCTTATGGGCAAACGTGCTCCACCATAGACTGCAACTTCGCTTCACTACATAGTATAAAACAAAGTCGCTTTCTCTGTCCCTATATCCCTATGTATGCTTAAATCTTTAAAACTACGCAACGGATTCTGATGCGGTTTTTTAATAGATAGAGTGATTGAAAAGGAAGGTTTATATGTATAATAACTGCGCGAAGCGGGGGCAATCGGCCTAGAAAATCGGGAAATTCGGGTAAAACCGGAAGCGCTCTCACGCGCGAGTAAAACGAAATGAATAGCTATAAATGTATACGCACCAACGCAACGCGACGTTTATTTATTAAATAGTGTTGAAAAATTAAACATGTTATGTTTTCTGTATCGTATGTTATTAAACAATGACACGCGACGTTTACTAAACCAATTGCGTGTTAATTATAACAATTAAATATAAACGGTGATCTAGGTGTACTGTTATTAAATCTTAGACGGTTATATCACGTTGCTTTTTTATTTACTATTACTACACTCAACATAGTAATGCTGTTGTAAATAAAAATAAATAACAATTAATTCTGTCATCACATCGAGTAGTAACGAGAGAATGAAAGAAAATATTTATTCTGACAAAATCTGCACACGGTACGAAAATTATAACAAAACGTATACGACAAGTATGTTACGGCTAATAGCCGAAGTTTACACCTAGTTTTAGCCGGCTACAACTAGGTGGCCTTTGGGCCACCCCGACAATGCCGCGAGCATGTATATTAGATATAATATAATAATAACGAAATATGTTTTTTATTTTGTATGGTATGGTTTCATAGCATACACATTTTAATAAAAAAACCGACTTCAACTGATGTATCTTCGAAGTTCAAGATCGAAGAAATGGGCCACTTTGTAGCTGTACTAAACCCAACGCAATAAGTATTTTCCAAATCGGTTTACAAATGAGTTTTGAGGTAACAAACATAAAAAAATACAAACGAATCGAGAACCTCCTCCTTGTTATGAAGTCGGTTAATAAAACAATTATTATTAACTAGCAACCACCGGCACTTCATTCGCGTGGACATAATTAAATATAGGCTATATTACTCTAGGGTAATGTAGTTTTCTATCAGTGAAAGAATTCGAATCAGTAGTTTCATAGATTACCCACTACAAACATATTTAGTAAGCCAATTCTTGTACCTTGATATTTTTTTTGTTTTGGTGTACATTAATTTTGTATTGTATTGGCCACTTTTTAGAAGTGACGACACGTGCCTCCGCCTTTCGGCCGGGTCGGCCATTTTTAGTCACAGTAATTGAACCGATTTCCGGTTCAACTTTCAGCTCGTAGTATTCTTCCGTGGCGATTATTTCGATAATTTGTAAATATTTATTGTTTATATGTATTGTGGTTAAAGGTCAACAATGAATGAAGTGTGTAAGATTTTATCAGTTAAATTCCAAGTACTAGAAGGTGGCCGGATGTTACTCCATTTTGTATTATTTGTGATTAAACAACACGTTCTTTTTAAATGGTAGAAATCCTCTACAGTTTGATTTTATTTGATAGCTATCGTTTTTTTTTATCTTGGCTATCGCAGCGCTGGCTGTGCATATATCGAAATTAAAAAACTTTCAAAATGTCTCAATGCTTACGTTTCAGTCCCTTCACATTTAAACCAGCTGCCCTTGGACGAAAATAAAATGAACAGTCAACTTTAAAGTTTTACAATGTAACTGTAAAATTTTGTTTTATATTTTATAGCATAGCTAGCTACATCCCGCGGTATCACCCGCGTGGACAGCACCGGTTTAAAAATACCTGCCCTATGTTCTATTTTAAAGTACTTACAGAACTTCATCAAATTCCACTCGATAATTTTTGATGAGTAATAAACATCCATCTATACATCCTTACAAACGTTCGCATTCATATTAGTAGGATAGGCTAAACACGCTACCTATTTAAATTTAAAATTATAACTCGTACGTATTTGGAATTGTTTATTGTAAATGGGATAGAGGATACATTCAGGAAACTCAATAATTTATCATCACGGAAACTTAAGAAATAAGTAAATTAATTAAGGATCGTATTTAACTGTACCTCAATTTATTCCCGTTTTCCGCCAAATATACTGATTGTGCACCAAAATGTGTTCATTAAAATATTTCATAATGAGCACCTATTTTATGAATATTACATGTAACCTACCGAGGGTCGCCCTTTATACCGTTGGGGTAACCCTAGAGCCCAGGGGCTGACCCTTATACATTTAAGTGCTAAAAACAGACCAAATTTGTTGCAAAATCAGTATTTTTGGTGAACGGTTAAAAATTATCTATAAATTAATAAGTATATAATTTAGTTATTTATGATTGTAATTTTTATTTAATGTTTTTATTGATAATTTGCTGTGCACCACCGCCTATTCTATTTTATATTTGTCAATCCATCCAAAGGTTGTTTGTAAGAGATTGCTTTATGCGATAAAACCGCCAATGGTATTACCATAGTTAAGGTTTCTATTCTTTTTCATCATGTAATTGTGTTTGTGGCATGCAATAAAGTGTAATTGTATTGCATTGTATTATATTGTATTGTATTGTAAATTATAATTATACAAATAAATGTAGATTGTAGAAATAATATAGTTATATGGATATGTTACTCGTACATTATTTATTTTTTATAACTATCATTATGTAATAATGTATAATTAACCTACCTTTATTAGGATTGCTTCTAAAAATTTAAAATTCGAATTAGAGTGTTACTAATTGTGATTTAATTACCTACAATAAGTTCGTTTGGAAATTCCTAGATTACGTGCACTAACTTGAAACGGCTTAAACCTGGCTTAAGTGACTATTTTCTTATAAAAATGAGGTTAACCGCGATTTTACATTTATGCAACTACGTGTACCTACGTAAATTATAATGAAAACAAACAAATAAAAAGTGATAATTAAAATAAAAACTCATCCCTTATTACAAACTGAACCCGACGTCGTCGTAAGTCAACTTCAAAGCCGACTTAACTTCGCTATGCTATTTTCGATCGCTTACCTATTATATATTACATACTATTACATAAGGCATTTAGTGAGCCTGCGAAGGACATCGTCTCATATGGGTCGGTCCTGACTAAGATCTTTGGGTATGTAATTCTCCAGTACGTTTTTTGTAAGCCCTACCTTGCCTTAGTTTCATTTTAACAGGTTTTATTTTAAACCTAAAAAGGTAGCCTCTTGAGACACGACATGTAAGCTTTTGTATATTCCATTTTTTAACCTACCTATGTAGTTACTTGAACCTAGACTCCACTGGACGCGAAGTATCACAGCAATCTCGTCTTTACCCCTCGAGCCGATCAGGAAATACTTCAGCGATCATGAAATTTCCTAGTCAGTCTTGCGTGAACTGTCTTCCAGAAATCATCGCCCAAAAATGATTAAAGGTGCTGTGAAATGGTGGAACCAAAGAAGCGGCAGAGCTATAAAGATTATTGCATCACTCGTATCGAAGAAAAACATTGGATTTGATCTAACATGTAAAATACAGGTCAAGAAATGCAACAAAGCCGTTATTAGTATAAGATTTTATAAAAATAATAATGCTTCTTTCTACCTTGTATTTAGGTGCCTAATGAAATTAACCAAGATATAATCTAAATGCGCATTTCAATGTTGATTTTATATCTTTGACCGAATTGAGCTGTCAATTACACATTGCATTACGATACATACAGATACGCGTATTTTTCTCGATTGTATCATACTCGAGTCGATATCGATTCGACCTTCGGAGAAGTCGATAGTTTTTTTAGTTGTGAAATTGTATATGGAAGGTTGTTGGACATTATGCGTAACCTGCTGTTGAGACAAGCATTATGGAAACATTCGAGTCAGTTTCTGAGATCATTGAAATAACAGATCCCAGACAGATGAATGTATAGACACAGTGTATAGAATGACTAGAGAATGAGTGCAAGCTATCCGAAGGCGATGTAAATAATAAAGCAAAGCGACGGCTAGGCAGATCAATCCGGATAGATCCGGATCGCTGACCCTACTCGCATTTGAAATATGACCCTTTTATTAGGCATGAAATGGTGGGTGCCAACTACTAACATACTTACCTACTAAATAGGTAAGTTATTAATACCAAAGAATACTAACTATTGCTTAATAGGTACTATGTCTTTATATAAACAAGATTTTTGTTGAAAAATATATTTTTCAAGACAAGCTTTTAACAAATTCGTAATCGGAACCGCGAGCAGATAAACTGAGCCCAAACACTAGTAGTTTACGATTATCGTAAACGAGATCCATTGCCCAACTTCCATCTCCATCATCAGATCAGCTGGCTGCCACCATAATATTGCACTGTCATTGAACTTTGACAAGTGTGCAAAATTTCAACTCTGTAGGATAAGAGGAAGTGGTTCTGATTTCACTTACAAGATTTGACCCCACGTAATAAACATGGCAAGTTAAACAAAAGCTTGTAAAAAGGGCCTTTAATAACCTAACGACCGAGCAAACGCTCAGTTAGATGAAACCACTTGCAGCACGTAAAAACAATCACTATATACAGTGGCGTAGCTGGGTAACTAAAGGCTCTGAGGCAAAAATAAACTTGGGCCCCAACTAAACTATTTAAAATCGTTTGTTTCGTATTCATCGCGTTCGAACTCTGGTTTATTTATATTCCGAATGTGGGAGAAATTTTCACTAGTTCAATTTATAGTTTGTAAGTCAGAACCCGAGGGGCCGCCTGGGCTTGGGGGCCCCGGGGCACTGCCCCGTCTAGCCCTCCGGTAGCTACGCCACTGACTATATAAGCCCCAATTACTTATTCCAGTAATTGGAGTATAAAAATTTCGGACACGTAACACGTGAAACACGGCAGTCGGCCGGCGGTCTCTAGCGGAAAACGGAATTTTATTGTCATTACACAATATGTAAATTATGGGCCTTATGTGCAACTGCGTTAATCGGTTGCGGGTCCGGCCTCGCTTCGAAATGAATACGTATTTATGCTTCCTGTTGATAAAAATATTAGACAAGCTTTGGTTTGAGGCGCCACGCAGTATCTAGAAATGTACAAGCCAGTAGAAACATGGTATACCTACAGTAGATTCTAAAAATGGCACCACTGGTCTTGCGCTTTCAAAAGTATGAGACGGCAGACTTATTTGTCAGGTACATCAATGAAGACTTGACGTGATAATCTGAATATGTGTGTTTCTGCTATCGCAGTATATAGATAGACAGGCAAATGCGCGCAACTGCTCCACTCAACCAAAAAAATGATCAGCATACCTAATTGCGTATATGTAATATCACGAAACACAGGGGTAAATTATAACATACTTATATATCGTCCCCTTAATGCAAAAACCGACTAAAGGCGCTTTTTAACATTTTAACATTAGTATGTAGATCTTGAAGAGGTAATCTCCTCTTGGTATTCGTAACTCATTTTTGTTAAAAAGCGCACTAAGTTGGTTTTTGCAGTAAGGGGACGATATAATAAATATTAGGGACCGAATTACTATAAAAACGAATGATCGCTCGTATACGTGAATAGTTTAAAACTTAGTAATTATAGTGTTGCCATATAAAATGCATCGCTATTTGTGAATATTGTTTCTGCCCAATAAAGTATTTATTATTATATTTTTATTTCGTAAGGTAGGCAGGTGACATACCTACTAAGAATGATTTGAATAATCTATTAAGTATGATCATATTCTTTGACTTTACTCCCATTGCAAATTCTAAAGTCTAGAGTTCGAGACGCGCGCTCCAAGTAATTATTATTATCAATAAAATCTTTATTTCAGGCAATATTAAAGCACAATAAAATAAAATTAACAGAGGCCCATAGAATATATACATTACAGACTAACATACATACAAAAATATAACATTACATTAAATAACACACACACTACTTCACAGGGTTCAAAAATTTCGCTCCTTCCCTGTATCTCCGGTAATGGATAATCATCATCATCGGGCTGATGATGATGATTATCCATCACGTTCCCACTGCTGGGACACGGGCCGCGGGCCTTCTCTCATAGAGAGAATTTTGGCCATAATCCACCACGCTGGCCCAGTTATTAGTGGATGTCACTTGTCGTTGAATTGTTTGTGATTTATTTTTGGACATTGTTTCCTCACGATGATTTCCTTCACCGTTTTTAGAGCGAGTGTTAAATCCGCACATAGCTTAAGAACTTTAGCGGTGCGGGGCCAGCGGGATTCGAACTCGGGTGCGTCGGATCAAAAGTCGCACGTGCTCCCACTGAGCCACACTCGCTCTGTAGTAATGGATAGTTACCAGCTACAATGTCAGTAGCAGATCTTATAAGTCAAACGTTGCGTTCTCATAGGACAGGAACAGGTTTTAGAAAACGGGTATTTTATAAAAACATCCGCCGGCGATTCGAGGAAATGTCTCTATGGGGTGCCTAGATGTTTTCCCTGGAGCCTGGTCACCATAAGACGGCGGTTTAGAAAGTACCTTTCCTCTGGAGTTATTGGTAATGTGAAGATATTATGTAGGAGCTTCTCTTCTTATAAACTTGAGTCATAACTGATATTGATATCACTAGAAGTTGTTGTGATTAGTGGAGACTGGAGACAAATCGCCGATTTCCGACGTTTGGGACACGATCTTTTAGGCTTATGCCATGGCACGTAGTTGCTCTTTTAGTTGTAAGCCTAGCTGATTTTAAAAATCTATGCATGCCGTAACATAATCATATTATGTCGTTTAGTAATAGTTATTTCAAGTTAACAGAATGTTTCGAAATTACCAACACATTACATTATTGAGAAGTCGTCGAGGGCATGAAATGCGTGTCAAATCGCTACAGTCAGTTGTGTTGTTGTATATGTGCTGCATTCAAGTTCAGGCAAAGCAAGTAGGTAACTCGGCGAGGTAGATACACAATTTTAGTCTGAAAGTTTTCGTGAGTTTGATTCATTATAAATAGTTAATAAAACGGCTAGGACTCACGTAGTTTGTCGAATTAGTCGACCTAGGTTTCGAGCATGTCCGACGCTCTTCCTCACAGCATTGCAGCGTAAACTCGCCCCTGAGGAAGAGCATCGGACATGCTCGAAACTTAGGTCGACTAATTCGACAAACTACGTGAGTCCTAGCCGTTATATTAAATATTTAGATACACAATGTACATATATTGTTGTTACGTAGAAGACTACAGAAAAAAGAAATATTACACTTGCACATGAAACACCGGGCATATGAGATATCTGACGTCTCGGGGTGATGAGCGGTTTTTGTTGTCAAAAGCCTTTCTTCAAGTTCTTTTTTCCTTGCATTAAAATTTCCCTCTAGTACCAGTATTCTGTGTTAAGAAAGAGCTATTTTAAAGACAACATTAAGGTTTCTTACACCCTTTACAGGGTCGGTAAGACATTGTTAATTCATTAGCAATGCCTCTAATTGTAAAATTTGCGGGCTGTTATATGCAGACGATGGCGAAATGTGACCCCTTTAACTTAAACCGTCCCCGTCTTATATATATTTACCAGTTTTAAAGAAAAAAAAAATGAAAAAACGCGTAAGGTACCTTGTGTATCTAATTGTTTATGGTGAAAAAATTAAGAGTAGGTACTATAGCCAAAATTTAGTAAGCAATGAGCTATCGAGACTGCAAAGTCTTGCGCCTGTCAGCAAGCCCCACGTTTGCCCATAAAAGTTTCAGTGTCACTTTATACAGAATTCCAATCCAATATCAAATTGCAAGCTTATATATCGATATTGTTAATGAATTTGCTTAACAACTTCCTATTGCCCGATACTATCGACAAAAACACTCATTGAAGCCAATAAAAATGTGTTATAAAATGTCGACTATTGTTGCAGACCCTACAGGCTGTTAAGAAACTTGTCCATTTTAAGGTCAGCAGTGTTTGTTGTAGAAAACTACACGATACTATGAAAACATAGTATCGTAATTAGTGCATTAAATCGTTAATTTCAAATGTTGCGGAAGTAGAGACAACTTGACAAAGTAACAGAGTGTTTCATTCATAATTGTTTAACGAATTAAAGTTGGCATATAATTAATTAGTTGTAATCGTTTGTGTTAAGTATAGCAATTTTGGCGACGAAAATTACATTTATTATTATTATTAAATCATTTATTTCAGATAAAAATCCATATTAAATATGTCAAATAATTAAATTAATCTACAATAATTATATTACATTTAATAAACAAAATCAAAATTAAAAACAGTCCAAATTAAATTACAAATCAAATAAAATTATAAAAATGAACCAATTCACATTTGAATAAATTAAATTACATAATATTAAAATTAAAATTAAATGTCTTCACTCACAACAAATGGCCGAACGCTATGTTGGATTACCCATCATAATGTTCATCCATCTGTTCTGAATGGGGCAGTCTTGTCGGGCAACAACCATTCTCAGGATGCCGTTGCGACTGCTTCGTGATCGCTGTCGTAGGGAAGCGACTTTCTTGCGAATAATCGCATGAAAGCCGTCCGTTTTTAACTACTATAAAATTATTAAGAATACGTTTTTATGTTACTTACAAGTTATACATACGTTTTTATGTTGACGCACAAGAACATATTATCGAGGTAGAGACGAGACGGCAGCAGCGACGCATATATAGATAGATAACACTTTATTGCACTTAAAAAAAGAAAACAGAATTACAATTCGTAATACAAAATTTCCTATAAGTACAATAGGCGGTCTCATCGCTGATCTCTTCCAGACAACCACAACACAATGTTCTAAAATATTGAATTAGTTTGCAAGAAGTGGGATGGAAAAGCTTTGATTATGAATGACAACGATGATTCATAATTATGTTGTAGTGATTTATAATTGGAGTTCATCGTATTTTCAAAAGTCTGTCCGAGCGCCTGCCTGGTCGATGCGACGCGTGACCAAAATGCTGGGACTTAACGTACCTATCAGTATTGCAATCCAATGGGGAATTAGTGCCAGCATCTTGGGTACGCTGCCAATTGGTAGTGGGCTGGGGCATTTAGCCAATAGGTTGTCCAATTGTTTCCTTGTCGTTGGGTTAGTTTTAGTAAGTAGTCTGTAGAATTGTTTTTAGTAATAAATGTAGTGTAGTCATATCGTACAGGTGCGGGTCTCTAGATATTCATACAAGGTAAGTGTTACAATTTCCCCTATTAAACGACAAACCAGCGCTCTATCAGCATGTTCATGACCGATTTATCGAGTAACGTTGTCATAAAGTAGGTTTTTCCTTTCGTTTAATTGTCACGTCCGCTTGACAGCGGGGTGGCCATTGTACTCGTACTAAATGTACTATTATGACAAGTTTGTAACTATTATTTTGATTGTCACCATTGTTGGTTTCAAGGACGGGGCAGTGTCCGTTTGAGCTGACCTAGAGGGGTGGTGCGAGGCGTGCAGCGCAACAAAGATAAATTATTAGCAAAACTTAAGTTAATTCAAAGGTGTTTCTTGAAATGTAGGGTTCAATAGGGACACATCTCGATCGTTAGACCTTCTTTAGATAGTAGTCTGGCTGTCATGTGGCAGTTACCACACGTGATGAGTCAAATGGAGACAATATATAGAGATACGACGCTATACACTCCCAAAATTAACTTTTGAGTGGCGGTGATACTTTTGGCATTTGAACATTTATTTGCCTAGATTTCGAATTTCTAGTTCGTGTTGGTTTCAGTTAGTTGTTTCAATGTCATCCTATTCAATTTTACCACGTTTTTATTAAGTCACTTTCCTGTCTGTTTGTGTCTATCTGTTGTTCTGGGTGGAATCTTGCAACTAAAATTTCGAGCACTTCCCGATTAGCTATCCGGCGGAAACTTTCAGGGTAGCTCACAACTCGATGACAATGCATTCTAAAATTATTAGCATGCAATGCCAACCTTACCTCAAAAGACGCATAAATCGTGGTTTTGAAATTATTTTTTTAATCTGTCAGTTTCTTGTTTAGATTAAAAAAGTAAACTAGAGACTTTTGCATATCACGCTGTATTTGAAAATTGGCTTGGAGTCTGAGCTTGAGCTAGACATTTTCCAATCAAAAACGTGTGGTTGGTCGATTACCTTCATTGCTTATAGACACTTATCACGTAACTAGGTATATTTCTTCCTTGTGTTGTATTAAATTTCAAAGCCATTTTGTATATTAATGAATGTTTTTAATTGCCAATAAACTAATTGGACATTCAAGCAAAATACTAAATGCATTAAGTCGAGAATTTTGTCGTGTATCTCTATGTAAAATATTCTTCGTCTTTTTATTCCTAGTATAGTCAAAGATAACTAAATATTACGTATAGTGTTTATTTAGGTCGTAGAAATAAATAAACTCGTGACATTCATCCATTATAGCATATTATAAGCTATTATTGTTTTATGCTACTTTTAGATAGTTTTATACATGTTATTAGCATTAACCACAATATTTACTAATTGAAATAATAATAAACGTAATATGCATTTTAATAACAATAGCACTTATAGCATTGAGACCACGGCTAATAGCCTACCTGTACAGTCAGGGAAATAATCATGAACCGACAAAGTGGCAAAAGCGGCATATCTATCATTCTTGCTTCAATTGTCTTTATGACTAGGCGCTACGGATCAAAGTCGAAAGAGGTTAGCGATGATAAATTACTTTTCCCCGACTGTACCACAGGAAGCCACAGTCGGTTTCTTGCGCTGGACATCCGACCAAACCGGTAGCTTACGGCTGTATGCCTTCCTCAGGGAAATGTATTTTTAATATAAAATTCATTTTTGTTGAGACATCATGAATAACATACCTACTATACAAATCTATTAGCTTTATTATATATTAGTATTATATAGGAATTCCTTTATAATTAATAATTTTAGGTAATTTATATTAATTTCTTTTACCCTTTTTAGTCCTTTATTTTTTTCCTATTTTAAAAATGATTGATTAACACTTTTTGGTAGCAGATAAATGCATCTCATCGTTGATGTTCGGACACCTTCGTGATAAGATAAATAAGATTATATTAGCTATGTTGTTTTGCACCTACCTAAGGTACAAAACAATATAGCTAATATACATTATAATGCGACAAAGATATTGATGAACATGGCCAATTGCCACCTGTCCGCGTCCTATTATTTAAATAAAACAAATACATATTATTATTTTGTTTAATAAATAAAAAAATATATTTTGAATTAAATATTGTAACCGAGTATTACAGATGATCTTAATGACATACAAAAATATCTTAGCCTAAGCTATTCTGAACATATTCTTCCGCGCCCCGACATACATTTTGTGCCCCCGATATATTCTGTGTTCCTACATGCGGAGCGAATCCATGTGTCACTTATAAAGTAGGTAGGTACTTAGTATTAGCACGTATTAATACAAAATTAACAAATCAACTCGTAACTAAAATAAAAACTCGTAACTTAAAAGCCAACGTTCAGAAAACTGTTTGGCCTTGGCAATACAAGGAATTTAATAATATTATGTTCTGTGAGCCTAAGTGTATAAATTCGAATAGGTATTTGTATCGGCCTCTAGACCGGCCTCGATAAAACGATAACCGAGATATGCCCAAACGTTACCGGTGCAGGCTCTTGAAGCTATTAACAACTTCTACAAGAACTTTTCATAAAGTAATACTCACAGATAATCTCTATGGTCATACTTAATACTCGTATGCGGAAGGCCATCTAGGTACCTAGGTACTAGTGCTTTACCAGTTTTCTGCTGCCAAGCAGTAGTGCGCAAGCATTGCTGTGTTCCGGTTTGAAGGGAATTGTAGGCAGCGAAGTCTCGGGGTGTTGAGCGCAATGCAGTGCTACGCACGCAATGCTTTTTATGGTTTAAAAGTAATGGGTGGCACTGCTATTGTCATGGGCAGGCGTGACAAACCTTCACGAGCGAATACTCGCTGCGAATTATTCGTAGCTACGAAATCGGCGGCGAGGAACCTCGCTGGATGAACTCTCTACTCGCTAAGACTAAAAATCACTGTCGAATTAGTGGATGCGAGTTCTTTCACTGCGAGCAAACTCGCTTCATGTGACTGAAGCTCTCAGGGGCTCGGAATAGTTTATATAAATTGGATAACACAGACTTACATTAGATATATATATATATATATATATATATACATATATATATATTAATAAATAATATAAAAATATCATTAGATGAATGCATCTCATTTCATTCAGTTCGTTTCCACTAGTTCTATCATAGAACTGCTATATATTAACTTAAATTTTATACAACAGTATATTATATACTGTTTTATAAAGTGGGCTGCGTTGTCTGTATATAATATTATGTACAATATACATGCTAATGTATTTATTATGTTTCTGCTGTAACTGTTTCAATCACCGATGCGTGCTCGCTTTATGTCCATCACAAATTGAATGGCCGGAGACCACATCGCGGATAAAAAATGATACAATTGAAATAATTCAGATCTCTATTTTCGTCAAGGCAATAAAGCAAATTCGCTTTCACTATTCTTACTGTCCCCCCTTCTCCCCCCTTCGGACCGCCTCCCCGACATTGTCTCTCTCATTATGAAACCTCAAATACCATCTGCGTTAGGGGAAAGTATTATAATGTGAAGTTAATTGGGAGCCGTCGGACACTCGCCAATTATGTGTTACCGGACGGCTTCCGCGCTCGGCGCGCGATGCAAATCTCCACATAAAATTGAATTAAGACATATCGCGTCATATTGCGTAAGTGGGCATTAGAGGCGCTCTATGGATAAATGGCCCGCTTTTCATTTGTGTGTCATTCAATCACAGCGAAGTAAGGCAACGCGCACAGGTGGCGAATGCCAGAAGGTGTATTATAGGTACCGTGCATTGCCTGCTCCTAATCACTCGCAAATTGCTCTAATGACCGGCGAACTGTCGACATCGCGTCGCGTCACGCGCGCATCGCTAACGGTTCAGTAATTTCACAATGGAATATAATGCTAAATATGTGACGGATCCCCGTGCGCCACATACAGCCGGCACTCAATTGACTTTAATAGAAAGGTCGCAGTAATTACATTAGCGACGCTCTCCTAACTAATGTGAAACATCGGCCCAAGACTCGACAGGGACGACGCTCCGCCGCGACGAAATTGGGAGAAAGGCAAATCGGCTCAATGATTTCAGACATCAAGATAATATCGATGTCGGCGACACAGTTGAGCGGCGACGATTTCAAGTTTAAACACCGTCAATAGGATCAAAAACCGAGCGAGCGGCATGCCGTCGAAACCGTTCCAATTCCATGCATCCATGTCGAGAAATGCTGCGGGTTTCTGATCCCGTGTAACTGTACAGCCGGCCGGCGGATAGGCGACGTCGGGGACGCTGTAATGTCACTAACGAGGTCAGTGGGACCCGCCGACCACGAGCTAATCATCTGAACTTGAACAAACAAAAGTACCCGAGCACGCCATCAGCCCGGATCACACCGGCAGAATGTAGGTTAGCATAATTTAAAATGGAATGCGCAATATTTTTTTATGAAATGTACTCGGAGTGGTATTGTTTTAATCGAAATGTTGCAATGCTTGTTTAGCTGACTAAACGATTGCAACAGTCCCTCATTACACTCATCTGAATGAGGTGAGAAACTGGAGCAGCGGACTGGGTTTAGAAAGGTGTCGGGTTGATATCGAGTACGTCTGTGGTATCAATATCGTGGCACGGATCGGCCCCCGTCGAGCGAACGGACACACGTTTCCTGGTCCAGACAATGGTTGAAAATGCTAGACAATGAGGAGTTTGCGCGATTGTGTTTACCAAACAGATACAGCCGCAACCTTGCCGCTCGCCGGCTGATGCCATGATTGATAGTTTGCTACTGTTACATATTGTATCTCCTCATTTCATCGTTCTCACAAGCAGGTTATATCTTCTAATAGTAAGTTAACAGCAGGTAATTAAAGTCATTAACAGAACCAAAAGTGAAGAATCCCCAATATTATTTTTTTCGATGACGAACGGTTTGTGATGGTAATAAAATGACAAGACAGTTTTTTGGAATTTCAATCATTCGTGCGTTATTCATATCATTATGTAAAAATAAGTCAATTCATCAATCAAAATCATCAAAAAGTTCGTGTTTTACTTCGACCATATTAGGTATTCTTTGCTCCGACATAAGGTTTTCATTTAATCTCGAAAATATGTTTTTTTAACAGAATATCTAGTTTTTATCTTCGAAACGAAGACCAAAATTCAGATATCTATCGTATACACATTGTTTGCTGAGCTAGAATTGTCCACCTACCCAGTTTTCTCGCCTGCGAGCGCTTGAAAAACTCTCCCCGTGTAAATCAGACTTTATAGCTTTAGTGGTATAAGCGCTCACACATGACATTTTAAAACAGTAATGTTACTTCGAGATAATACTTTAGATATCATTGGAGCGGTGTATAATTGGTCTTTTCTAATCGTCTCGCTGTTCAAAGTAATTTCGTGAGAACGAATGAGTCATGAAATGAAGGCAGTAGCTTAACCCGTAAGAAAGAAAAGGCAAAGTTCCGAAATTACTACGGTAACTATAAGAAAGTTAGACCCAACAGCATTATGTGAAACATGAGTTTGCTTAAAAATTTCCACGTAATACGAACGCAGACTGTGTTAATAGGTTTTTCTTTGAAATATTAAATTATAATAGTTTCTGTGTACTCAGGTGGTAGGTATACAGTTATTTATCTCTTACACAATTACCTAGACAGATATGTCATTTATTGTTGCTTTCACGAAGGTGTTATTTTAAGGTGGTATTTAATGAGTTTACTAAAGATTCCTTCCCTCAATATTCCTCAATAATATTGTCGTAATTTACTATTAGAAAGTACCCGATTGGGTAGTTTAAGTGCTTAATGAAAATGATTTATTAACAATTTTCAGGATATCCCGTGTGGATTCATTGTTATAACAGGTTCCAAGAATTCATCACGCATTATCCAACCCCAATTCTAGAGTTCTAAATCTTGCCCTAACCAAGTCTGAACTTGATAATAAACACGGTTGAAATGTTGGTGAGCTGCGCACGCTCTGCCCTCTATCTCGAAAATGGTTCAAGATAAAAATGTTTAAACAAAAGTTTTAAAGAATTTAATCCTCTACAATATTTATTATAAATACAAATAGCATACAACTACAGATAGAATTCGCGAACACCCTACGAAAAGTAGGTTTTGAGACAAGTTTTAGAGTGTCAAAAAAAAGGTTTATACAAGTTTATAGCGTACTGTCACTTATTCCGAGGCGAAGCCCCTAATTTTCCTGGACTAACAGTAATTAATATAAAAGATATTATGTAGTAAGAACAAAACTTCAAAAATAGTAATATAGATACGTAAATAAAATAAGTGCCTATAGTAAGTAGGTGTAGGAATATGCCAAGCGAAATTTTTTTTATGATATATGTCTATAAATATATAATAAGTATTCTATTTCGAAGATAACAACGATAATAATATATCTATTGCAGATACTATTTCAAAAATGTTAAGTTAAAATAACCTAAACTAAATTTAACCCAACCCACAGGGTAAATCCTACCTATCATCATTAGCGCATTACGTTCCCACTGCTGGGACAAGGGCCTCTCTCACAGAGAGAGTATAGGCCATAATCAACCACACTGGCTCTGTGCAGGTTGGTGGAATGTCACATGTCCTTGAACTTGACATGCCGGTTTGCTCGCGATGTTTTCCTTCATTTTAAGAGCGAGTGTTTAATCTGCTCATGGCGGCCATGCGGTACAAATGACTCAGTAGTTTAGAAGATAGTATACTCCGAGAATATCAGACATACTAAATATGAAAAGACTAGACTCACGTTATGATTGTGTCGGAATTAATACGACCAACTTTCGGACAATTAGGATGTCCTTCTTCCGGGAGTCGCTTTGGATTCGCGGCGCAGACCATTTTATATTTACAATGAATATTTCGACTCACGGTAGTTTCCAATACTAGCTGTTCTCGACTCTGTAAACTATTTAGAGTCTACTATAGAACTAAATGCTATAAAACCAAACCTCTCGCCTACGCCATCGATTATAGATTCATCAACTGTAACCAGCTCACTGCCGCTAAAAGCTTACTCCATCAGTAACTCAATTAAACGGCTGTTGTATTAACGATCCGCCTGTTAACCGTTGCGTAACTCTCCGAGGCCATCCGGCGGTGGGACAGCCGACCGACGGCCCGACGAATCGGCTGACACCCTTCACATCAAACAATTACAGGGCATTTCTTTCGCCCACTTTAAACAGGAAAGCCTGAGGTGCCTTTGCGGTTATGCTATTCTTTTGTGGGTCATTCTTATAATATTATGAGGTCAGAAGAAGAATGAATACCTACACTGCTTTGACGTCGTATGGTAAACCCAGTCATTTATGAGGCATTAGCGATCCGCTACGACATCTGGGTCTCTTAAAGACAAGAGTGAACGGGTTCCTTCTAGGCGAGTGTGCTACATCTTCGATCGCATCGTCACTTAACAGGTAAGATAGTGGACAAACGCAAGCCTATAAATATGAATAAAAAATAAAACAGACGGGTATACGGGTGAACATGAATCTATTATACCACTGAAACTTTCCTCAAGGATTTATGCAAATAATGGTGAATACCTCATCGAAATACATCAAGTATACCTACTATCTGAGTCCTAGGCGTATAATTAATGTTTATAATGAATGAAGTCACGAATCCTTCATAATAAAAAAGTCGTAGTGATTAAAAATTGTAGCTTCAGCTAAAGAGGGTTACAGTTGACACAGCTGCCTTAGTACAGAATTTAAGCACAGTCTATTCCCCTGACAGGCAAATGTGTGTGTTATCTTTTCATATCGTGGAATAATAATGGTCCGCCCACAAGAAACCTTTGAAAGGCACTCATTTTAAGAACGGACATAATTTTTTAATAAAATTTCAAGTCATGTCATGTTACAATATGGACCGCGACCGTAAAACTTATTTATTGTTATGTCGCTCTTTCTCACGGGTTATACACCCGGTCCTTTACAAGGCTTACGCGGGGACATTATTCCAACACGCAGAGGTCCTTTAGAGCATTTAGTTTAGATATGTAATGGGCAACACTTATCGGAGACTGTCTGTATGAGACTTCGGCACCTGCCAGTTCCGCCTCATAAGAAAATATATAGGCAGGTGGTGACTGGACACCCACTAAACGGCCTAATAGCCCTCTTTAAGGGCCGCTGTTCATTGGCGACGAGAAGGGCAACGTTGGTGTGGGTGGCTAAAGGGTGTCGAGAGGTGTGATGCAGTTTCACTTAAACGCTAGTTCCGACATTTAGTCCTTTAAAACTTCCCCCTTGGAGCTTAGTTCTAAGATCTTGCATCTCCATCCCCATACGGCCAGTTAAGGCAAGCCTGGGGTCAGGGGCCTCATTTAGCCCTAGGGAGAATCTGGGGGTAGGCTCAGTGTCTTATTATTATTATTAGGCGTCTGTTGTGTCCCACTGCAGGGAAAAGGCCTCGCTACCCTCTTTCCATTTATCTCTATATATTGCCACGATAGACGAATCCTTAAGGGGTAAGTCTAGCTCATCCAGCCATCTCTTTCTTGGTCTGCCGCGGAGTCGTTTGCGATCGTGTGGGGTCCACAGTAGCAGTGGTTTTGGACCAGAGATCATCCGACACGCTGCAGAAATGTCCAGCCAGTCCCATTTATTTATATTTATATGTAGGTAGCCGTATTTATTTACTTTAATTTGGGGCGGCTGGTGGAATCCACACGTGACCAAAATGCTGGCGTGTATTTTGGCCAAAGAATCAGCCTCGCAATTCAGCTAGGCAACGCCGCCAGCATTTTGGGCACGTTGCCGGACCACGGTTATCGGTTGAATTATCTGTAGGCCATTCAGTTGGCTCAACCGATATCCGGTATGTACATAGTATTTAATATCTTTTAGTTTAGTTTTATTTAGTTTTTAAATTATTAAGCCGTTTGTTATATTACATTAAGTATAATTGTACCATATTTACTTTAATTTGTAAAATAATATTAGTAATATTGTATGACTAGCTACCTCCCGCGACTTCGTTCGCCTCTACACAATAAAATATAGACTGTCATTCAGCGAAATGGATAGTTTAGTTTTCTATCAGTGAAAGAATCGTAGCATTAGTTCCAGCCAGAGATTACCTCCTATAAACCTACATACATACAACTTGGCCTCTTTATAATATTACTATAGATATTATAAAGATATATAATGATTATGACCTTAGAAGAATAATGCGTCATTATTCTACAGAATAACTAATAGTGCAAGTAACTATTTTAAGTATTTAGCTTAGAAGTGCCAATGCAGGTACAGAGTTATTCGTTACGTATAGGAAATTACAATGTCACATTGTATGTCGCATGCAAAACACTAATATTGTTATATTATATTTTAGTGAAAAGCTGCTTTTATGACTTAAATTAATATATGAATTTTTAAAACTCTTAATTATAAATTAATGTTAATGCTGAATTTTATACAATTGAGTTTATTTCAAAAACGATCACTAATTTGACATTTATTAGACTATAATAAAGTTTTGACATTTATTTTTTACTTTATGAATTTGTATGACACCTAAAACTCTTTGACATTAATTTAATTATAATAATTTGTTTGTTTATGTGATCAAATATAATTAAAATAATGAGTAAGAAATGTAATTGCATATGTTGCAATGTTATGTGCACACCATTGTCATGGTATATCTGGTTCTGGCAATAAATGATTTGATTGATTGATCGATTGATTGATTAGCCGCATGGCAGTACAATAGAGCGAGGATGATCTACAATTTCTAATAGAGATACTACAATAACAGACTTAACACTCACTCTAAAAACGGTTAAGGAAAATATCGTGAGGAAACCGGCATGTCCAAGAATTAATCACAAAAATTTAAGGACATTGTGACATCCACCCACCCGCACTGGGCTAGCGTGGATTATGGCCCATACTCTATGAGAGAAGGCCCGTGTCCCAGAAGTGGGAACGCAATGGGTTGATGACGAAAGGTACATACTTCCCAATATGCAGTAATCACGTAGCAATATGGGCATTGGCCCAATACTCTTTTTGTGAGAGAAGGCTCGTGTCCCAGCAGTGGGAACGAGAGCTGAGATGATGATTGAAATAACCCAAGCCGCGGACCCAAGCTAGCATTCCGATATAATGTGTGTTAATGTGGCAGCGTACGGTCCACTACATCTAGACTATGCGACGGTCGGATTATTCTGCAAATGGAACGAGGCATTTCTCAGTTTCTATTTAAATCTGATCATTACAATTTATAATGTTGGTACATACTGCTTGGTTCATGGCAGTCCATTAACCACTAGTTGGAAGTTAGCTTTGCTAGTTTTATATATGTAGATATACTATTATTATACACCTAGTCGATGTTTATCCTTTTCCTCGAAGTAAGGAAATTATGACCCTGATTGAGACGATCTCAGTTACAATTATCTTTTTAACCGACTTCGAAAAGGAGGAGGTTCTCAATATTTTTTTAACCTATTCTGTCCTACTGCTGGGCAAAGGTCTCCCCCAAGTCTTTCCAGCCGTCCCTATCCTGCGCCACCTCGTACCAGCTTTCCTGGTATGCATCCAGATCGTCCCTCCATCTCCTTTTGGGCCGGCCTGGTCGCCGTCTTCCATCTTCTGGCACAAATTCCGTTGTGACTTTTGCCCACCGATCTGGATGCATACGGCTTATGTGACCCGCCCAATCCCACTTGAGCCTGGCAGCCTTTCTACCCACGTCAACTATGCCCGTTTTAGAGCACAGCGTAATATTTGGAATCCTGTCTGTTCTTTTAACGCCCAGGATGCTGCGCGCTACGAATCACAATACTATAATAATATTATACAAAAATATTAATACGAAACAATTATTATAATTTAAAAACAATTGAACCGAAGTCAAATTTCAAGAACATTTTTTCATATATAAATGAATTATTATGATAGATACGAAACCAACTTTTTCCAGGAGTTATTCATCTCTAACTCCTAAGTGCATCTATACTAATACATGGCGGGTAACTGATAAAATAAAAACACATAATTTCGGAGTCATTAGTGTGCATACATAAGTACACGTCGAATTGAGAACCTCCTTTTCGAATTTCGGTTAAAATTGTAAACTAGTTTATACTTTTAACAAATTATTTTTGTATGTTCTTTTAATATTGAGTAAGTAACGCTATGTAGAAAACATACGGCTTGTGCCAGGTCAATGAAATTTGTTCAAGTTGTGCCCTTTTCTAACAGCTACGAGCGTCTACAAGCCGCCGCCGCCGGTTGCACCTGTGGACGCTCGCTCTAAGCTGATGTTTGTTTTATAAATTCCTCGTACCATGAAGTCATTTTTAGGGTTCCGTACCCAAAGGATAAAATGGGACCCCATTACTAAGACTCTGCTGTCCGTCCGTCTGTCTGTCTGTCTGTCTGTCTGTCTGTCTGTCTGTATGTCCGTCTGTGATAGTAAGACAGTTGAAATTTTCACAGATGATGTATTCTGTTGCAGCTATAACAACAAATACTAAAAAATAGAATAAAATAAATATTCAAGGGGGCTCTCATACAACAAACGTGATGTTTTATCCGTTTTTATAGATCATGGTACGGAACCCTTCGTCCGTGAGTCGGACTCGCACTTAGCCGGTATTTTTTTATGCATCTGGGTAATGAGACGAGTCGTCAGTAAGCCAGCTTGCACATAACAATTGCAATATGTAAGTAGGTAGTATATGTTATTTTAGTTTGTACTCTTTGTGCATGCATTTCATAATTATGTCATTTATGTTGCCACCCCCAACTCTTGGTCCTCTCCATTCAAACGTTGTCTGGAAGAGATCGCTTAGAGCGATAAAACCGCCCATTGTTACAATTTTAGTTATTAAGGTTTTTTCTTTTTTAGCCGACTTTAAAAAGGAGAAGGTTATCTGTTCGTTTTTTTTTGTTTGTTTCCTCAGAACTCCATCATTCCGACGAAAATTCTTTTTGCGTTGGGTTCTGTATAGCTACGAAGTGGTCCGAAATAAATTTCATCGATATTTGACCTTTGATTTCGAAGATACATTGAAGTCAGTTTTTGTTTTTTGTAACAATTAATTAAGTTATTATGTTTTCTGGTGGGGAAACAATAAAGAGTTATCTAATCTAATCTAATGCCACCCAGAACTTTAATACCAAAGTATACTGCGTACTGTGTTGCGCTCGTTACCCTGGGACATCAGATAGAATGCTTTTAAGCCGGAACACAGTAACGTTTGCGCATTGCTGCTTGGCAGCAGAATAACTATATGTTAATTAAATAAAAAAAATACTAACCAATATCCGCGACTCTGTGTAAATTGATTTACTAGGGAACTATTATTTTTCCTGTATGAAAAGTCGTATTACAGGACCTAAAGTACCTACATACATAATTTCATCAAAATCTGTTCAGGCGTTATGAAGCTAAGTGGTATAATAACGCTCGCACACAATTTCGCATTTATAATTATAGGATTAGGTTAGTCACGATAATGTTCCCTTAAATAAGAACTGAGGCCCTTAAATAAGAGTTAAACAATGTTTTGTCACTTTTCCACTTACGTTGAAACGAATATGTTAGAAAGAAACAGAACGTTAAACATTAAATAAGGTTTTAAACGGCGTTTATTATTATAAGAGTCTGAATGTCTAATATTAACAATTATGAGTAATTTGGAGCATTCGAGCTACCTATAGGCCTTTAATGGTCTATGGGTTGTCCAATTGCTTCTCCTTGTATGTAGTTAGTTTAGTTTTAGTAAGTAGAGTGTAGGTAGTTTTCAGTAATAAAGGCATTCGCCCGCTGAAAAAAAAAACAATTTTGAGCGTACGTTCTGCTGGATCATAAATTAATATTCAAATTTATGTAGGCACGTTTTTTTATTTATTTTTTATTGGTAAATAGGCATACGTTTGACGACATCTCGCCAGATGGAAAGCGAAGATGCGGCCTAAGATGGAACACGCTTGCCCATGAGATGCCTATTCACTCTAGACTTAAAGATACACAAGTTGTATCCGTTTGGGAACAAAGACGGTGGCAGAGCGTTCCACTCCTTAGCACGTTTTATAAATTATAAATTATTAAAATTTCATTAATGTTATTATAACTACAAATTAATTATTTAAGCTATTTCGCTTTCGTAGTACTTTTAACTAAAATAAATTAATGCTTGACATTCTGTCAAAATATAAAAATGTATACTAAATACCCTTACTTTAAGACGGCCGTTAATATTAACTGGCGAGCCATAAACATTTTAATAATTACATAATTAAAATAATTTATTATAAGTAGTCTTCCGTGCAGCTAAATAGCCTCATATTATTATCCATTTGCGAATGGCAATTTGTATGGTGTAATTTCCCCTTTAGAAGTGAAAGTGAGTGCACAGACTAGATCAGCGGTTCTAAAACTTGGTACATGGACCACCGACCAAAACACACCTATGATAAAACATGTCTAAGAACTACGTAGAAAACCTGCTTTCGCCCGCCCGCTTCCTAATAAAAAACCGCATCCAAATCGGTTCACCCGTTTAAGAGCTACGATGCCACAGACATACACACATAGTGGTCAAACTTATAACGCCCCTCTTTTTTGCGTCGGGGGTTAAAAACGAACAAAAGCGCATGGTAGCTGGGGCAATTTGAAGAGGAGAGCCAGAGAAAATTGGGCTTAGTGGCGTGCATTGAGAGAGGCTGGACATAGATCCAGCAATAGACTAATACAGGCTGTCAATGATAAAGATAAGCGAGTGTGGCTCAGTAGGAGGAAGTGAGATTTTCGATCAGACGCACCCGAGTTCGAATCCCGCTGGCTCCGCACCACTGAGTTATAGATTGATAACACTTTATTGTTACACAACAACAAGAAATAATTATAAAACAATACTTATAGCTAAAGTGTTACAATTGGCGGTCTTATCGCTTATAGCGATCTCTTCCAGACAACTGAGTTTTTAGAGCGAGTGTGGCTAAGCGGGAACTCTTGCGCCTTTCGATCCGATCTCCACCTGGGTTCGAATCCCGACTCGGCCCTGCACCAATGACTTATAGTTTTTGCATGCTCACTCTAAAAACGGTAAAGGAAAACATTGTGATGAAACCCGCTTACGCGCTTTGGAGTGGTAGGCTAAGGCCGTGGTTGTAATACCACCCACCGAACAAAGCCATGCCGTCAAGCGACCTTGTCGTGGTTCGGGATGATGTTCCGTGAACCATCGGGGAGACGGGTCTGAGCAGCCGCTCAACTGCCGCCTCTCTCTAGATCTATGTGCTCCATCTTAGGCCACATCATTGCTTCACATCAGGCGAGATAGTGGCCAAACATAGACCTATTAAGTGTAAAAAAAAAACACATCCAGACACACACATTATGTGCGGATTTAACACTCGCTCTAAAAACGGTGAAGGAAAACATCGTGAGGAAACCGGCATATCCAAGAATTTATCCCAAAAATCAAGGACATGTAACATCCACCAACCCGCACTCATGCTCATGCTTCTCTCTACGAGGGAAGGCCTGAGTACCAGTAGTGATAACGTAATTGGTTGATGATGATGAATGATAATGATGCTTTAGGTTTACAAGCATCTTTAAAAGAGTTCTTGAAGCAAAAATCTGTAAAGAGATCGGATTGTCCAACAACAAAATTTGAAGACAACAAAAAGTGTCACAGTCAAACGCCTTGAAAGAAGGCTTGGTATGGAAATGTTTATAAAGGTAAAGATTAAACAAAAACAACATTAGAAATAACAATTGACTGCTGCCCTAGAATCTAGAATACTTACAGTTAATCTTTAACATGATTACCACTTCTCACATTCTCATTTCTCTGCATACAATCTCTGCATAAGTACGGTCAGCGCCATAAGTACAGAGGCGGTCAAAAGTCCAGTAGCAATCTCACAAAGCAATAGCATCAAAGCAAATCGCACTGGACTTTTGTCCGTTTACTGTACCTTGCCGAAAATATTATGTGAATCTTTGATTGACGCTACACCTTCAATGTTTATCTTTTGTCACTGTTGTGTATGGGTACTGGGAAAAAAGTGAAATTTAAAAAATTGCATGTAATTTGTAGATACCTTTGGTGCTATTGTCTATATGTTATGGCCAATAGCACCAAAAATATTGTTGTAAATGCTACTAAATGTCGGTGACTGTACACTTACGTTAGCGGATACTGTTTTACAAATGTTAATAATTTCTGTGATACTTTTATGCCATGGGCTACCGCGATTTGGGTGTGTATGGGTTACAGATACGATAAACACCTTATAGATTTTGAAAGCTAAGTAGAAATGCTAAAAACATGTGCTAAAAACATTTGAGCGAGTGTGGCTCAACGGGAACTCGTGCGCCTTTCAATCCGACGCACCTGGGTTCGAATCCCGAGTCGGCCCTGCACCAATGACTTATAGTTAAGTGCAGATTTTGTACGCTCGCTCTAAAACGGTGAAGGAAAACATCGTGATGAAACCCGCTTACGCGCTCTGGAGTGGTAGGCTCCGGCCGTGGTTGTAATACCACCCACCGAACAAAGCCATGCCGTCAAGCGACCTAATCGTGTTTCGGGATGATGTTCGGTGAACCATCGGAGAGACGGGTCTGAGCAGCCGCTCAACTGCCGTCTCTCTAGATCTATGTGCTCCATTTTAGGCCACATCATCGCTTCACATCAGGCGAGATAGTGGCCAAACATAGATCTATTAAGTGTAAAAAAAAAATGTTTTACATATAAACCTATTGAGGTACAGTAGGTTTTTTTGTTATTATTTTTGCGGGCGTGTGCCTTTATAACTAAACAATTTTACACATTGTTTTCTAAAACTAACTTAGATATTTCCTTAATAAAATTAACTTGATTACTTTAAACATTAAACAAAGTGGACCACTTATTTATTATTATGTGTCTAGGTAATACTTTTAAAACATATTTGTAAGTCTTATTTACAACAAATTTATTTTTACTTTTTATTATAAACTCTGTTATTTAAGATCCTAGCTGTAACCCTTTAAGAAAAGTAAAATAAAAGAAATAGAATATTTTGTGTAAATATACTTCCATACGCTATTTAGAGGCCTAGTATAATTTACAGAATGATGAGTCAAAAGTGGTCCACAATAAAAGATTAACAACAACAGGACTAGATTACGTGATACTAGCGACCCGCCCCGGCTTCGCACGGTTATTATACATATAAACCTTCCTCTTCAATCACTCTATCTATTAAAAAAACCGCATCAAAATCCGTTGCGTAGTTTTAAAGATTTAAGCATACATAGGGATAAAGAGAGAAAGCGACTTTGTTTTATACTATGTAGTGATGAACCAAATTGCACAATTTGATGTCGTACGAATTATTAGAAATGAATATTGCACAATTTGATGTCGTACGAATTATTAGAAATGAATATTGCACAATTTGATGTCGTACGAATTATTAGAAATGAATATTGAGTCAATAATTGCCATGTAATGCGTCAGTATGCAAAACATGTCGCCGACCCTCACATTGGACCGACTTTTGTATTTTGCCTTTCCTGAATCGTATTTATTAACGGTCATTTTAAAATTCATGGCATGATGACATAAGAGAATAGAGTATTAATAAGATATTTGTTGGATTTTTTTTTAAGACAAGCTTTTTATAAATTTGTATTCGGAACCGCGAGCAGATTAAAATGAGCTCAGACACTTGTAATTTACGATTATCCGTCAAGGAGTTCAATTGCTCACCGTCCGTCTCCATCATCAGATCAGCTGACTGTCACCATAATATTGTACTGTCATCGGACTTTGACAAGTATGCAAAATTTCATCTCCGTAGGATAAGAGGAAGTGGTTCTATTTAAACTTGCAAGATTCCTCCCTATCAAACATAGTTACATGTATACATATATACATTGCAAGTTAAATAAAAGCTTATAAAAATAATGTTTGACACGTTACGTTACGGCACGTATATTGTTCGATAAGATCGTACACAAGTATATAAATTAAAACAAAATAAAAAACGTGTGGCACTCGGAGACTGCCGCGGTAAAGCTATTGCATAGCATTCGGAGTGGGGGGTGTTAGGTTATTTTCGTTACGGAATTTCTGGATTCGGTCTCCACGCCCAAGGCCCGCGATAGAAGCTATGCAATAGCTTAAAAGAAAACGACTTTAATTCTGATGTATCTTCGAAGTCCAAGGTCGAATTACGATGAAATTTATATGGGACCACCTGGAAGCTATACTGAACGCAACGCAAAAATTTTCCAAATTAGTTTATAAATGACGGAGTTCTAAGGTAACAAACATAAAAAAAAACTCCTCCTTTTTGTTAGTCGGTTAAAATGACAAATTACTTGCCCCTCAGTTTTCTGCCGTATCTTCTGAGCAGTAGTTCTTTGTCTGATGCGGTGGTAGATTCAATGTGATTCATTGACGTTCATAAGTGTTATGTCTAAACTGTCATTACTACCTATTATAAAGAGGTTTGAATTTTGTCTTGCTCGTATTAGCATAGAATACTAAGGGACAGAAGCATCACTCCGCAAAGAAATTTAATCAAATGGCTACTCTTGCTATGACGCAATAAAATTCAATTCAGCTCGCGTAACGCTGCATACCTACCAGTCATATTAACTTACAGAGCGCCTCTTTCTATCGCATAGCTCTTATTTCTGCTGACGCGGCACGTGTAACGACGCGCGACCCGCCGTCGGTGTCCGGCTATGTACTTGTAGCTTCGTACCTACAGTGAGGAGTGCGCTAGGCCCGGTATTAGTCTACATATAATGCAAACATAGCAAGTGGAAACATAGAAATATTTGCTCATCATCAACAGCCTGTATGAGTCCACTGCTGGACATAGGCCTTTCCCAATACACGCTGAGCCCGATCTTCGGCTGTTTTCATGTAGTTGCTGTCAGCTACTTTGCGCAGGTCGTCGCTTCATCTGGCCGGAGGGCTTCCTTCACTACGTTTGCCTAACTCCACTCCAGAACTCGTTTACCCCAGCGAGCGCCAGCGGTTATCGGTTCGTCGACAGATGTGACCGGCCCGCTTCTGTTTGCTGATTCGGTTGGCTATCAGTTACTTTAGTTCTCTGTCGGATCACTTCATTACGAATTCGAGCCTTCAGGTAAACCCCGAGCATAGCTCGTTCCATAGCTCGCTGAGCGACCTTGAACTTGTGGACCAGTCTCACAGTCAGTGTCCACGTTTCGGTTCCGTATGTCATTACAGATAGGACACTGGTTGAAGACGTATTGATATATTTGCATTGGCAGCCTCTGTAGTGTAGTGGTTGGGCAGGTTGGCTAAGCTCTCATACACCACTGAGGTTGCGGGTTCGATTCCCGCGACGGGCAAAATGTCTGTGCGCATAAAAAAAATAGCGCAAGCATTTGTTTCGTGTCTGGGTGTTGCGGGACCATGGTTCTCATAGTTCCTGGTTCCCTAGATACAGGAAATCCTAGTTAGGGGTCAGGATCTATGTATGTGATCGTTGGGCGTTATTATATTATTTATTTGCTCTACCTAGTTTCATTAAAAAAAACACGATTTTTATTTATTTTTGGTCTAGAAAATAAACAAGTTTATTTAATGACGTACCTACTTAGAACATTTTAAAATGGGAGAATGTGTTGCCAGTATGTAAACGGTAAGACAAAAGGCCTTCGGGCAAAACAATTGCTAGAATAAAATAGTCGGTAAAAAGTACGTTATTTCTCATGCACTTATTAATTTTAATATATGCTCGATAATTATTTTTATATTGATACAAAGAAATGCAGTTCTAGCTAAAATATAAACAAACAATTAAAACTATTTCCTAGTAACGGAGCCAAGGTCGAAGCTGATTGTAGTAACGGGATTAAATCGGAAATTAATTAAAGAAACCGACAACCGTGTCAATCTATGAACAGCGCCTATCCTTTCTATACAATATACAAGGGACATAATATATTCAGAGAGTAAGAAATCCATTGACTGTAATATGTATACTTATATGTATACGGCCCCTCACTCACTGAACATTAGCGGAAAGTGTCCAACATAGAAACTACTAGCTGCGCCCCGCGGTTTCACCAGCGGTTTCCCGGGATAAAAATCTCTATTTCTAGGACCTAGAGCACCAACATACCAACTTCATCAAAATCGGTTCTGTAGTTTTTTTAGATGAGTAACAAACATCCATCTATCCATGGATCCTCAGAAACTTTCGCATTATAATATTAAGTAAAGTAAGTTAAGTAAGTACGATACAATACAATACAATACAAATGCTTTATTGTACACAAAGAATAACAAGTTACAGGAATTGGCTTACAAACTACAGTAAAATACATAAAGTACGATACATTTTTTCCAGTAGGACAATAAAAAAAATTCCATCAATATCATTGGTTGACTGATAGTCATGGCTATAATGTCATCCCCATACACTTACATAAATATCTTTGCCTACTTTTTGTTCAATAAAACATAAAACTACAGTCGGTAGTTAGCAAAATAAATGTACCTACCTGATACCTACCTACCAAAGGCCATGCTCTAAGGAAACGTCAGTTTTCCTGGTCAGATTCATTTGTTTCCCCGTGAGTCTCAGCCGTTTATTTATAAATATAATTCATCAGTTGTATAAACGTTGTCGTTCATCATAATACTCATCGTTCACTACAACATTTATGTAATAAACGCATGAACCAATTCCCAAACAATCGAGTGGAAAAAACAATCCAAAGAAACCTAAATATTACCTAATACCTTATAAACTATTACGTACGACACTCACCTGTTTTAATAGGTACTAACTACAATGTGTCATGTCCTTGAATTTTTTGATTATTACTATGTTCGGGTTTTCTCGTGATGTTATAGGTACTTCATCGTTTTGGTTTAGTTAACTATGGTGTTCGGCCTAGCCATACCAGGCCTAGCGCACTCCGCACTGTAGGTACGAAGCTACAAGTACATAGCCGGACACCAATGGCGGGTCGCGCGTCGTTACTCGTGCCGCGTCAGAAGAGATAAGTGCTATGCAATAGAAAGAGAGGCGCTCTGTAGGTTAATATGACTGGTAGGTATGCAGTGCTACGCGAGCTGAGTTTAATTTTATTGCGTCATAGCTGTGGTCATAGCAAGAGTCGCTATTTGTTTAAATTTCTTTGCGGAGTGATGCTTTTGTCCCTTAGTATTCTGTGGCCATACTCACTCTTTGCTCTCTCAGGCAGTCTGGGTGACACTCACTCTTTTAATCACACTTGCTCTCTAAATCTCTGAGCCACAGTTGCTTTCTTGAGTGAGGCTCACTCTCTGAGGCACACTGAGCCTCACAGACTCTTTCAGTTGCACTTTCTCTCTGAGCAGGCTCACTCTCTCAGGCACATTCGTTCTTTGAGGCTCGCTCACTCTATATCAGTTACAGTTGCCCTCTGAGGTACGTTCGCTCTGTGAGGCACACTCGCTCTCGGAAATCGTAAATCACTGTCAAAATGTAGAAATCACTCTGCTGCGATATATATTTAGTTAACCCAAAGAAAGTATATATCTTTGCCAATTGAAAATAAATAGGGCACGTGCGTGTGTAAAAGTGCCTTAAAAAGTTAAAATCATCACACCACAACTTACTAGGGTATTTTAGAACCGTAACTAACCAAGTAAAGAAAAATAAATGTTGACACAAATCTGCATCTCGCTCTTTGCATCTAGCCCCAAGTCTGGCCTGTTAACGGACAGACTAGTAATTAAGTTGTCGAAATATCACCCAACCACCTTGGGGACTCGCTGTTGTCTGAATATAGAGTTGATAAAACAAATAAAAGTCAATATTGGTCCGAAGTGCTCAAACTTCTTTAGTGCACGTCGTAAAAATATTTAGTGGCCTGTAAGTAAAAATTAATAATTGCCTATATAAATTATCATGGTAAGGAAAGCCACGTGTTCAGAATGAAGATATAAAAATAAAATAAATATACCCTACGATCACATACACAGATCCTGGCCCCTAACCAGGATTCCTTGTATCTAGAGAACCAGGAACTACGAGGACCATGGTCCCACAACACCCAGACACGTTTGCATGCTTGCGCCTTTTTTTCTGTGCACAAACATTTATCCGATTGCGGGAATCGAACCCGCAACCTCAGTGGTGTGTATGAGATTTGAGCCAACCTGCCTAACCACTATACCACACAGGTTGACAAATATAAAAGCACCAAAATTTCCGAAAGGGTGACATTATATCTTTTTTTTTTTTTATTATATCTTAGACGTCTTTTTATCCTACATCAGGGATCATAGTGACAATTATTGTCATGATGATCTATTTTAATACCTTTTCAGTTATCAGTTCATGTTATTTTGTCATTTAATTTATTGCTGTTTAAAGTTGAGAATGAGTCAACTGTGTGCGTCAATTGGTTATTTCATGTAACTTGGTAATAACCTATATAATTATAAATACGTAAGTATAGATATATTTGGTATCTATACTTGTGTAACCACCAACAGTATGACCGTATAATTTGGAAAAGTCAATGCTGCGCCGGTTCCCTTGACCATTTTTAAAACGATACGTATTAAGTCCGGAGATAACTTAAGAAAGTTATTGGTGCGAGGCCAGCGGGATTCGAACTATGGTGCATCGGATCGAAAGTCGCGAGTTCCCGCTGAGTCCGTACTGGCTCTACTATACAGGATAAAGTAAATATAGTTTTCACAACAACATAACAAACTTTTCACTGTTCCTATAGCAAAACGGGTATCAACGCTGAGTTGTGTAAAACTTTCGGCATTTTATGCTGAGCTGAGCCCATTCGGCACATGTTTAAGTTTTATTTTTAAGTTTTGTTTGTCATTGTGTGCCGAAGAAATGCTTTTTCTTTCTCTTTTGTTCTTTCAAATTTAATATCACCTACATAGCCTCAAATCAAAGTAAACTAAATATTAATACGTACTACAATGCACATCCGACCTTCTGTTTGACCTTACAAGAGTATACCTAATATATGTGTCGTAATATCTAAATATTAATGATTATATTTAAATGAGTTATTTTTGTGGCCCACGCGACGCTACCATTTTATTGTCCCACGTGTGGTGGTACGCGTAGAAATAACAATTTAATATTGATTCTGTATATTTTATATTGTTTATCAAATTTTAATAATACCTACAGGATTGTATTCTACCATTTTTTTTATAACGGATGATCGTGGTGCATGGAAAGCAACGTGTGAATCGTTTTCCCAGCTGTGGGGCAGTTATTGAGATATTGTTATATAATTATTGACTATAATTAATATATTGTTATATGTATAAGATAATAAATTCTCCTTCAATTGCTATTACCAATTATATTACAACTAATCTACATTTTCGCTTACGCTTCAGTGTAATCTGAATGAGTGCAGATACAGCTAGCTACATATATTGCTCTTACGTCCTCATGTAATGAATGAGTCAAAATTATTTAAAATAAATTTTAGACCAGCTTATTGTTACTTACTACTTATTGCTAACAGTGGAGACCTTTAAATGACTTTAGTATTATATAATGAAGTGCCTATACATATAGATGTAAATAGTTGATAGTCTTCCTAAAAATGAATAAATAAAAAATAAATGTAACATTAAACGTCCATTTTACCTTTACAAATACAAAATCTTTGTCTCAGCAATTATAATTAAATTAAATTAATTTAATTTACCTGTAATAATATACAGTACATAAAAATATATATTATAATAATTGATAAATTTTCAGAATATTACACATAAGCTGCTCACGCCAAACCCGGGAAAATTGGGGATACAAATACATATGGAAAAAGTTTGGCACAAATTTGTGAGAGCACAAAGACCCTCATTAGAAATTCGCAAATCCATATAAAAAGTGAGGTCCCGACGAACCTTTTTCCTACAAACTTTAACAATAATTTACCATATTTGTGCATATATCGGTACTAAATTATTATTTCCACAACGCACACACCAACCCCGCCGACGAAAGTCTTCAAACGACACAGAACAAACACAAGTAAATGAACTGGCTACTTTACCTTTTCACCAAATTAGCCATAATCTTTCACACTATAAATATTATTTATACTTCGGAGCAAACACTCGCGATGGCTGTCCGCAGCCTCAGTCACAGATCATGCACTGTCTCAACGAGAGCATTCACCATTATCTCTCGCCTTATCGTGACAGATTGGGGCTCTCTCATCGCTATCACGTTTCTACTAGGGTTGACACCTATTTGCAAAGTCACTTGACGAGAAGACAGATTCAAGACAGAAGACAGCCTCTGTGGTGAAGTGGTTGTGCAGGTTGTGGCTCAAATCTTAAACACCACTGAGATAACTGAGGTTGCGGGTTTAGGGTTCGATTCCTGCGACGAGACAAATTGTTGTGCATAGATAATAAAGCTCAAGTATTTGTTTCATCTCTGTGTGTCGTGGGACCACGGTCCTCAAAGATTCTGGTGCCCTAGATACAGGGAATCCTAGTTAGGGACCAGGATCTATGTATGTGATCGTAGGGTGCATTTTTATTTATTTTAAATTCTTAGGTACCTTAAAATGTTAGGTATTTCTTGACTATAATGAAATATTCCAATTTAAGTTGTATGAAATATAATAAATTAATATAATTTCGATTATATATATATATATATAAATGGATTGCCAAAAAGTGGTCAACTTATTTAAAGTGTACATTATATGAAAAGTGTTGACAACCCTGCTTATCAGTGTATCTGCGATCAACACGTCAATCAGGCGGTCTTTTGATATATTTATCTTAGAAACAGCATATATACACATAATATAGGTATGCCTACACTAAGCAGACAGTTGTTTTAGCAAATTACCTTGTCGCAATTAGTTTCTTTTCTTTAACTCACCATCTCAGACAAATGCGTGTTTTCTTACTCTGATGTGGTTCTTAAAATGTTCGTTGCAAACATTGTGTTGAATGTTTAGTGACAATAATATTGAAATGTATGCACAAATGTTTACTTCAGTATGTTGGTTATTCACTTTATAATGTAGGTTCTTACTAGCTTTTACCCACGACTCCGTACGACTACAGAGACTAAAGATCATAGTAGGCACTGTAAGTTTTGTTTAAAAAACATATTTTAGCAAAACCACTCTAAGTGTAGTGTCTTAAGACAGTGAGAACAATACAACCTGTAGGTATATCTAGATTTTTGAACAGACTGTTGCAAGCGTAGGAATGTTCGTAGAAATGTATTTATGTACCCATAAATTTCATCTGAAACCGGCCCGTTAGTTTTTTCATTATTTTATATTCTACAATTGGGGCTGAAAAACTGAGAATAGGTGAATTAATAGTCCCGTGTTTCCCGTGTGTCATTTTGGAAGAATGGTACCTAAGTAATCTAAAAAAAATATAAGTGGTAAACATAAGATACTGTATAAAATGAAAAGATACTGAATAAATCACTGGTGGTAGGTTTCTCGTATGCGAGAGGCCGTTTGGATGGGTACCACCACTTTGCTAGTTATTCAGCCGCCGAGCAGTAGTGCGCTAATTGTCTCAGGGTGAAGAGCGCAGTGCAGCGCCGTGCAGGATTTTGCAAAACAAAGTTCGGGGTGGTGCTGTTATTGTGATGGGCTGGCGCATTGCTTACCATCAGGCAAACGACCAAAAAAATATGTTGGTCTCCATATGGACTCTATCCATGTGCCAGATTACCTACTGGTAGGTACATACCTACTGGTAGGTATGTACGTACCAGTAGAAGAGGGAAGGATTTGAAATAAACTTATTTAAACGTTTGTGGCAGGTACCCAACAGAGGGAAAAAAGAAAGGGCGACAATTTAAAAGATGGGATGACGAGATTGTCAAAACAGCCAACAGAACATGGTCCAGACTAGCAGGAGAAAGTGAAGGTTGGAAGGGGTTGGAGAACGCCTCTGCTAAAGGGCACACAGATTCAAGACCAAGCGAAGAAAATGAAACAGGAAACAAAAATCAAATTAAAACCTGATACAAGCTATAAATGAATAAATAAATATTACAAAATTACCTTTTAAATATTTATTAACCGGAAACCGTTGACAAAATAGTAATTTATTTTTTAAACAATAATTAACCCGATCACATACGAATACATAGCAACTTTAGCACCTGGCCCCTAACTAGGATTCCATATATCTAGAGAACCAGGAACCAGGAACTTTGATGACCATGGTCTCACAACACGCAGACACGAAACAATTGCTTGCGTTTTATTTTCTTTGTACAAACATTTATCCCGACGCGGGAATCGAACCCGTCACCTCCGTGGTGTATGAGATTTGAGCCTACCTGTCCACTGTACCACAGAGGCTGTCATGCATGTTTGGTAATATTAATTTGTTGTAAACTGGCAGTTGACTAGTGACTTGCGTCAGCGATTCATCACACAACACCTATTCACACACCTGCCATTCAACTTGCATACAGCTAATTATGGCATTTTGTTTGCAAGTACTAAAGATAATATTTGCTTTAATGGATGGTATTATTGTTTGCTTAGTAGATAGGTAGGAGGTATATATAGACTGACTGTTGTCCCATCTCCGAGAAATGAACTGATAAACTGACATAATAGCTTTTAGTCATGGTCACCAAAATAAGAATCAACTCAAGAAATTATTGTATTTTTACAACCAAAAAATCATAAACAACTGAAACCAGTAACTGAAACTGAAGATGTTTGTCATAGAAACAACGCATCTGAAAACAACATCTTTAGTATTTTGTTATCATTGCGCTTGCAAAAGTAGCGAATTATCTATTTTTCAAAAGAAATCATAAATATGATAAAGATCTCTTTAAAGTTAAAGGAACAATCAAGTGCATCATATTTCGGTACCATGATAAAGCTAAACTAAATATAAAAATGTTTCATTACCAGCCTAATGATATTTAAACAGCAGAATTTCGTTATAACAAACGATATTTGAATTGCAGAAAATCAATTTGTCACTAGACCATTAATGCTAGTTCTATAAATCGGATTTTCATAAGATACTCGTAGTCACCACTACCACTTCTCTTCCATTTCACTATCTAAACGTTTATTTTGAAATAGAACTGACTGGCCTCTTTAAACGTAACCACCTGATTAATGGTTCAGACATTTTCAGCAATCGTTAGGAGTTGGTTAATATAGACAATTGGGAATATGACCAGAGCGGTAATGACAAAATTCCCACTATCGTACATACGTAACATTGTCAACAAAACAAACGTTCCGACACGTACTAAAAGAAAAACTAAAAGTAAATACTCACGAAGCAATAGAAATGTTGGCTGCGGCTGTTGCGACAAATCCACTCACAACTCGTCCACAGTGACAGTATAGGTAATTTGTTTTTATTCCACTTGGTTTTCTCGTTGGGAAAACTAATGAATTATCGTATGCGTAATTATGTAGGACGGTTAGAAACGCGGCGTGCGTTCATCTCGACACGACGCCGGAGTGCAACTGGTGGTGACTGGTGTGGCGGACGGCGGCAGCGGCGCGGCGGTCGGTGGTCCGTGCCGTGGATCGTAATCGTACGCTAGCGGCCGTGGCTGCGGTGCGGGCTGCGGGCTGGCGACCGTTTGCGTTGGTCCCGCGCGCTCGGCACAGCGCAGAGGCCTGACCTGACCGAAGTGACCGATTAGCCTCGCTGCCGATGCCACCAACGACGACGAGGCACTCGAACAGATGTCGCCGCTTGCTACTTGGCAATCAGTTGCATAACACCGTCCGAACGATATTTTGTCCCAATTTGGTGGATAAAAATTATCTACTTTACATAACGATGCTGTAATTTCGGAACCAATAAATTCAAAATTTGTATGCTTTTTGGACACGGAAATGTTATTTTTTTTCTGCAACAGATACAACCTCTGTCGGTTTGTTATACTTACCTCTGTTTTATACTTTCGAGTATTTGACAGCTCAGGTTGTCATAATAAAATTGTGATTTTAAAGAAAACAAACAAACATAAATCGTAAGATTTTCAGAGAATCATGTCTGGAGATCAATCACCATGCAATTCATCTGTAGGTTCTGGAACAGACAACTTGCCTAAGTCCAGGGCGGAGATAAAAGAGTCTGCAAGGAAAGCTAGAGGGGACTGTGATGTCTCCGAGAGCACATCCCACACCCAGTTCTTCAGGGCTTACAGATATGAAGAGGGTTACGAAAGAATCAATACTGATGAGTACTTTGGCTTATCGGAATCCTTGTCAGGATCTTCAGACACCTTTCAATGTATACATGGACCTGAGGGGAAGGTTTACACAGAAAAGGGACTGTTGAAAAGGAACTTGATAAAAGGGCTGGACCGTGTTACTACAGGTTTGACCTTTACCTATATCGAATGTTTTACATTGTACTTATATATACAGGGCGAGCGAAGCGACGTCTCCGAGACTACTGGGGCAAATCGGCGTAAGTATATTTGTTCAAACTTCGACTATAACTTGGATACCGATGATCCAATCTTTACAAAAAAAACACAACTTTTAGGCTAGTAGTACATCTAAATACAGTTTTTAATTTCGAATATGAGCAAAACCAGGTTGTAAATATACGGGTCCTAAAGGGTTGCGAGGTCCAGTTCGGGGCGAACTACTAGTATATTTATTTTATATTTCGAGTTGTACGTCTTTAGTTTATAATAATAAATGCCAAAATGTGGGGGAGCTCGGTGATAATGGTGTCGTGGACTGTATAGGTGACGGTGATGCAGCTCTTCCCCACAGGTACTGGCATTGTCGCGGGCGGGTTGTGTAGGATGAAAGAAAACTTCTTGATATGACGACTATTTTGCGGGTAGAGCTCCAACCCGAGGCTTGAGAGAAGAGGCTTCCTATTTTTTTTCTTACTTGCTTGAGGGTACGAGGTCGAGCACTTAATCGTGCTAAAAACATTAACTATGTGTTTCAATCGCGAAAGTTTAAAAATTACTATTGTACGACTTTATTAAGGTCAAAACTCGATTTAAGTATAAATTATCGACGCCAAAAACCATTGTTATAACACTTATAACCTAATAGTCGGTAGATCACATCGATGATAATACGCACGATTGATGATGATCTTAGGCAAACACCAAAACCATACACCACAGTTTTACAATAATTTATGGATTGCAAAACTGTGCATACATTCTGCCGTTTACTCTACTAATGCAGCGATCGCGTATCGCCAACGATCGATTGTTCTACATTTGTGGGTCAAGACAAAACTGTGGCACACAAGAAATCATAATAAAACTCAATCTAAAACGGAAGTAGGCGAGGGAAAGTGATATTTTGAATAAAAGGACCGCTGGCCCATTTTCGAGGTCGGCTTTCATCGAATACCAGGCTGGCGATGACTATTTGAAGGCATCAGAACCAGCTATCGGACACAGGGAAACTCGATATCTACTACGACTTTGCGATAGGAACCATAATCTACAGACCTAAATACATGAATTAGGAACAATTAATCGATAGTATTTAATTTGTCTTGCCTGCGTCTATGGTTAACATTCAATTTTACTGTTATGAGGTCATGTGGCTGAGCAGCAGTGTCTTGATGGCTTGAATTTGAGCGAGCGAATGGACGCATCATAATTCCAATTCGACAATTACTTACCTTTATTTAGGGCCACTTCCAAAAACGTAAAATCGCGGTTAACTCGCGGCTTAACTTGTTGGTTTTTAATTCACACACGCCAAAACTTAATTCACGTTGGTACAAATTTCACATATTCGCGTAAACGTTTAACCGAACATGTTCAAATAATAAGGAAAATCAAAGACATTCCAAAATCAGTCTCGCGTAGGTAAAGTATTATTTTATACTCTCTTTCTGTAACATGAGCCCTGATCCAGTACCTAATAGCTACTACGCCAGCACTAACGTAGATAATTGCTGATGATAATTCATTTGTTTTTCATTGAAGTTGAGTCGAGGAAGTTAATTATTTCAAGGAGTTTGAACTCTCGCCTCGTCAAGAACTACATAAGGCGTAAACAGTGTAAATAAGGATAGATCAAGTAAATTAAAACAATAAGGCAACGCACCGTTTCAGTAATCTGCTTCAGTTTGCGAATTACGTTTCGTATATCTTAGTGACGTAGGTACTTAATGCCGTAGTTATCGATTCGTTTTTTCGGCGCGCTATATGTCACACGTTTCTGGTGGTATTGTCAATGGGTTTGGAGTATGCAGTTATACATGGGGTGGTAGAATGCCTATTTTTCCTTGAAATACTACTTACTACTTTGGCCAGAGTAAGAAAGAGCGGTTGGCCGGCTAAAGAGTTTAAACTGCGCCAGCAGTTAGTACTACCATAGTAAATATTCTTTGGTACTACCACAGAATACTAAGGGACAGAAGCATCACTCCGCAAAGAAATTTAAACAAATAGCGACTCTTGCTATGACGCAATAAAATTCAATTCAGCTCGCGTACGGCTGCATGCCTAACAGTCATATTAACCTACAGAGCGCCTCTCTTTTTATCGCATAGCTCTTATCTCTTCTGACGCGGCACGTGTAACGACGCGCGACCCGCCGTCGGTGTCCGTCTATGTACTTGTAGCTTCGTACCTACAGTGCGGAGTGCGCTAAGCCTGGTACTACGCAGATCAGGTATATATTCTATCCACCAGGTTATTGGGTTTTTAAACGACAAAAAAGGAGGAGGCTCTCAATTCGATTGTATTTTTTTTATATTTTATTTTAATTTATTTATGTTTGTTACGTCAAAACTCCGTCACTTAAAAACTGATTTGGAAAATTCGTTGCGATGGCTTCAGTAACATAGCTACACTGTGGTCACATATAAATTTTCTTCGATATTCGACCTTGGCCTTTGAAGATAACTACATCAGAATTGAAGTAGGTTTTTTTTTGATATAAAATGAATTATTGACAGTATTAATTTAGGCTGTAACTAAAACTTCTATTCTTAATTCGAATTTTACACTTAAAACGGTATTAATGGACCGCACTATAGGTGGAACACTGTCCTGTGAGCGGTGTCAAGTGGTGTAATAGGCTTTGGTTTGCAGAGTAAGCAGGTACCTAGTAGTACCTACCTACCATTAAGTTGATCTACTTTATTATTTACTGTACCAATATGTACTGGACGATAAAGGTACTACATATAGGTACCTACTATTGATTTTCTTTGAGGATTTGACCATGATAAATGTGACATCAATGTGAAACTAACCAAATTTTTTGTCTAACACATTTTGAGGAGTCGAAATAAGCATAGCATACATCTGTAGGCACAAACGCCCACATCATCATCATCAGTCCATTATGTTCCCACTGCTGAGACACGGGCCTTCTCTCATAAAGAGAGTATGGGCCGTAAGCCACCACGCAAGCCCAGTGCGGCTTATTCGATGTCACATGTGCTTAATTTTTTGTGATAAATGCCGGTTCCCTATCAATGTTTTCCTTCACCGTACTTAGAGCGAGTGTTAAATCCGCACGTAGCTTAAAGAAAATTAGTGGAGCGCGGCCAGCGGGTGTCGAACTCGGGTACATCGAATCGAAAGCCGCACGTGCTCCCACTCAGCCACACTCTCAACGCACACATATAAAATGATATATAACAAAGTGGCAATACAAAACACGTATATCCAGAAACGAATAAGTTTTCTATTGTGTCCGCACGCCATGGGGTTTAGCTGAAAACCAGCGTCGGGTGTCAAAACACTAACACCTGACATTTGTGCTGAGTGTAAGCCCCTTTTGGCACCACATACGTAATTTTAGGCATAATTATCTCTTCATACTGTTTATATATTTATTTTTTTCTTTTTATAATTATGTTTTCCTGTGTTTCTTTATTTTGTTATGATTGTGGTCGTCAAATAAATGTTTTTTCTTTCTTTCTTTCTTTCTTTCTATTGTCAAAGTGACGGAAGCATGGCCAATCTGGCCATTTTACATAACGAAATCTTGGCAGTATACTTTTGCTCGCCTCCTCCTTCGGTAAGCCCTCTAAGTTGATCCAATGATTTCCATTCCGCTCAGGACGCAGTTGTTAAAGTGATTTTACTGGCATTATTAAATGTTACAGCTTCTCAGAATGCCGTTGCTATGCATTATCTATTTTAAGTCTTCTGTATCCAAAAATCACACATAGATAGACAGATAGAAAATTCTTTATTGCACAAACAAATTTGTAGGTACATAGGCGAACTTAATGCACAAAACACATAATTTAGATACTTAGGGGTTCTCGACAACTTTCTAAATTATTTAGTGATACTGATGTTCCTTGTAGGATTTATAACTTAAATTGTTGATAATATGATAATGTTATAGAACCTAGATGGACGCAACGCTGCAAGCCCGCTTACGGTTTGGAAATCGCCGAAACGCTGGAGTACCTCGTCATGGATTCCACTGTTGGGCAACAGAAGGAGCGGCTGAAGGTGCTTCTTAAAGACTTCTTAAAAACCTCCAATAACGGATACGTATCCTTTTCTAACAATTTTCTATATTTTTCGGGCTTTTAACATTAGCGTTTGGATCATGCTAAGTTTTACCAATGACGGTTGGTAAATTCGTTTTGAGAATAAAACAATGAATATTATTTTTGATACGAACTAAAATTTACTACTGATCTAAGATGAATATCAACTAAAACTAGGTCAAACTATGTAGATAAAACGTGTTCTAACAAAATGAAAATTCTTCTGGCGCTTCGTCGGCCGCTGTAGCGGTACGCTCGCTTCGCTCGCTCGGCTCGCGCGTTGTGGTGGTCACAAGTAACGCTCCTACTCGCTTCGCGTCTTCGCAAGTCTTCGCACCTATATGACTTTACATTAGATTAGTAGATGCCCATGAATAGTTACTAGGCGATGTGCCGGTACGTCAAGACATGACTATTTCTTAACATTTACCGTGTCTCTAAGGTAAAACCTAAAATATACCGAGTGAATAGAAAAAGATCGAAATTAACGATGATCGCAGAACATTTCGGACTTCTACGAAAAAGAGTTGGTAAGTCTTAGGTTTAACTGGAAGATCTTAGGATTTTCCTATATACGAGCTTTTACAGTACTTGGAAAGATTATTTATACCTACAAACTATATATAGCGTTACATAGTTAGTATTTATAGAGCTGTCTATAGGTAAGTAGTCTATATATAAGAAGATACAAACAATAATATCATCAACTTCTTTCATATCTATAGTTACTCTACTATTCATTTAAATGCTTTCTAAAAATGTATAATAAAATTATTCGGATAACAATGATTTGACGGCGTTAAAATTGAATTTGACTCAGTTCCGAGCCTATTTTATTATTTTTGATATGGTTTTGGCTATCTTCATTAACAAATTCATTGCAACATAATTACAAAGTCATGGTCTAAATCTTTTTGTGGGTAAGCCGCCGATCGAACCCTAAAACTGTGCTTAAGCTACTACCGCTAAAATATACGTCTTACCGTGCGATACATTTATGAAAATGAAAATATAATGGTATACATTGTATTAAACTCTTTATTATATATATTACTTACAACAAAGTGAAATACCAGAGGCCCATCTCAATACATACCTTACGGACTAACATACATACAAATATATATCACTAAGTTTATTAAACCATACACACTACAGAGTATAAAAATTTCGCTTCTTCTCTGCATGTCCGGTATACTACCTCTACAGGCCAGAAGTCAGAATTCAGGAAAAGTTCTTTATGTATTACGATGTTACGCTTATCATCATCATCATATTATTATATATAAAATTCTCGTGTCACAATGTTAGTTACCTTACTCCTCCGAAACGGCTTTACTGATTTTTACCAAATTTTATATGCATATTCAGTAGGTCTGAGAATCGGCTACTATTTTTCATACCCCTAAGCGATAAGGGTTGTTCACCCTTAACATGTTTTTTAATTTATATGGCAAAACAACTTTTGCCGGGTCAGCTAGTACCTATGTATAATCGTTATGTAAGTTCCACCAGAAACTGGCATACAAAAGTTTACAAATCTGAATCAATTTTACAATAGTAACATAGTTAATTAAAATTAATTAATTATAACATAAATTATTTCAAAAATCATTAACTCTTAGTATGTCCCTCCGGTGCGGGAGGTCATCTACACTCGAGAGCAATGAATCCGGGTCACTTAAAGAATCCTAAAAATCTCGGAAACTAAAAATGCTAGGTTAATGCAATAAATTGTATTTAATAGACAATGTAATACTCCTTAAATGAAGGTATTAAAACTTCTTAGTTATTGTAAAGTTATATCATAAAAAAATCAAATTTGAAAAAGGGCCACTTTCGAAGATGGAACTACGAAATTACAGCATTTGGTTTTGCTTTTGTTTGTAATCTGTCATTTATGTGGGTACATAAACCATGTTGATAGTGCTCTATATTCATTATTCAAGCTGAAATTATGTCGCTTACGCCTGAAGAATGCACCAGAATACTTACAATGCTGGAAACCGGCCGGAGTCAGCGCGATACAGCCAGGACTGTCGGTGTGTCGCTGTCAACAGTACAAAGAGTTCTCCGACGTTACGAAGAAACTGGTTCTAACCTACGCAGACCAGGAACGGGCAGAACCAGGTGTACCACAGCACGAGAAGACCGATACTTGGTGAACACCATGCTTCGAAATCGCTTTCTCACAGGAACTGAACTCACCAATCAGTTTCGACGCCTCGGAGGAAGTAACCCAAGTGCATGGACAGTAAGACGTCGGCTTGCTGAATCTAACTTAAAACCCCTTAGACCTGCAAACGGCCCTAAACTGGAGCGTGGGCATCGTATTTCGAGACTAAGATATGCCCAGAGCCACGTAAATTGGAGTATTGAAGATTGGTCAAAAGTTATGTTCTCCGACGAATCAAAATTGATGCTCTACAAGCACGATGGAAGACACAGAGTGTATCGAAGACCAGGGGAAAGATTCAAGCAAGCATGCATCGAAGAAAAAGTAGCCTACGGTGGTGGGTCTGTACTTGTGTGGGCCGGAATTTCTTCTGAAAGTCGCACAGAGCTGGTGATCATAGAAAACGGCTCTTTAACTAGCGTAAGATATGTGGAAGAAATCCTCAATGATCACGTTGGTCCATTTATGGTCAATTTAGGTGAGGATGCTATATTTATGCATGACAATGCCCGACCTCATACAGGTAGGATTGTGAATGACTACCTTCAAGAGATGAACATTACTCGTATGGAGTGGCCAGCGCGCAGCCCGGATATCAACCCGATCGAGCATGCTTGGGACGAGCTAGGCAGATGCGTAAAACAACGAAACCCTCCCCCAATCACGCTTCGTGAGCTCAAAATTGCTCTCACAGAGGAATGGGAGAATATTCCCCAAAATCGTATAAGGAACTTGGTGTACAGCATGCCAAACCGCGTAAACGCAGTAATGGAAGCACGAGGAGGCAATACGAAGTATTAAAATTCAAGAAAATCGTAATAAAGTTCAAAAATTTCATGTTTCCTATTTTTGTTTTAAGGAGAGATCAGCAGTTTTTTTCTTTATGTAATTTTGTGTTAATAAAATGTATGGTGACTCATATTTTTTTTACTTTCATTTAAGGAGTATTACATTGTCTATTAAATACAATTTATTGCATTAACCTATCATTTTTAGTTTCCGAGATTTTTAACATTCTTTAAGTGACCCGGATTCATTGCTCTCGAGTGTAGTTACCATCGCTTTGCCAATTATTCTGCCGCCAAGCAGTAAGTAGTTCGCAAACAATACTGTATTCCGGTTTGTCCGGTAAAAACATAAGTACTTATCTAAATAACTTATTTATTTAAGTGTCTTCAATTTGAACTTACTTATCTATAATGTGTTTATTATTTTTTGAGAACCAATTAACAATTATGTACAAATATATAGAATGATTAGAATGATAAACACTAAACCTACAACAAAATTAAAAAATGAAATGAAATAATATAATGATAAATGTAGTATGATAAATATGTATGGATGATAAATGTATGTTATTCTATAATATAGATACCTATAAACATAGTTGGTATAATTTAAAGAATCTTCCTCGCAAGACAAGATAATAATTAAGAAATGGTTGCTAGAGTAGAGGACTCGGTGGCCAAGTCGGTAAGGATTTTAATTTTCTTCTTTTTTTAATTATTAGAATCTTGGTGCACTTTTATATGTTTATGTTTTCAAGCACAAACGTTTTATTAACAATAAATTTTCATTTCATTATCAGCCTGGATATATAGGATATGTAATTTTAAAGTCTTAACATGCCAAAAATTGATTATGTACCTCAATTTCGCACACATTTTTACGCCTCTCTGGTAAGTAAATGATAAAATAAATTGTTATAATCCTAGTCTAATTAGGTATCTAATTAAAAAGGTTTCTTTTAATACTTATTTTGTTGTTTCACCGTTGATACCACACGTAAAGTAACAGTAAAGTCTATTAAACATTTATTTTCCAAAAATTACACAAGTCCGCTATACAATACGTCCGACTCTATAATCTGATTATCTATCCTTAAAAATATGTCCAGAAAATCAACAACCTTAATAGCGTGTGCACCATATTTGACTACATGATCGAGACGCTGCCAAATAATCCTGACTTGAAGGAAATCACCTTACAGCTGCTTCAGAATACATGCAAACCCATTGTGATGAACGACTCAGCTGATATCTTAAAGTTATTTGATAATGTCGTTCATTATATGGGATTCTTAGGTGAGTAAGATTTTCTTTATAAATTTATGCGTACAGTTCTTTTTAGGGCGCCCGCCGCCTCCATTGGTGACATGAAATTGTAATGATAAAAGTTGTAATACCTACTAAAGTTTGATTTGCAAGTAGGTACCGCTGCTAAACGCTTAATGCTACACGCTACCACTGCTAACTAACTGCTGTCAAATGGCTGTCGATTCTATACCTACTTCTGGAGTGTAGAGTTTTTGCATCTTAACATTTTCAGTCGAACGAAACTACTTCATTCGTTTTTAATTTTATATATTTAAGAAACTAAACAAAAACGCGCCGCCGCGCTCCGTATGGGTTTAATTTGAAACAAACGCATATATATTAAAATAACCTGCTGAGTTAATTAAGTATGTATACATAACCGTCTGTTTATATAGTGACTTAATTTAGAAAGCGAAATCATTTTACGGTTGACCCCTCTAAATATGTGAAAGTAATTATGCATTAGGCGCCTAAGCAGATTTTCGCAAGGGTAAAAGATTAGGGAACGTTACGTGGTAAAATCTAAGTACCTACCTAGGTAAGTATAGAACAAAGTAAATTTAGGCCGATCAGGATGGGTGGCCAGCAGTTCTACTGGCGTTCAGCTGCTGTCAATTGCCCAAAATGGTGGAGAAATTCTAAGAAATCGACAGCCATTTGACAGCAGTTTAGCGGTAGCTCGTAGCATGCAGAGGTACCTACTTGCAAATCATTGCAATCGGCTTGCTGCTGAGTGCTTGCCGCTGACATGCACTCTCATACGTACTTTGTCCCTACATCTTCCTAGATACTTAAAAACGCATTTTATTACCAGAATAAGAGCTAAAATTTCGTTATTTCTTAAAATACACGGTGAAATAAATAAGATCATTTGAATTTTGGTTGCGTATTCTCTTTTTCGGCTGGATTACACTAACCTAAGGGTAGGATAGTATGTACTTATGATAGTGAAGGCAAATAAAGTAACGGTGTGCTAATAACGTGTTGGACAGCAGACACGTTTTTGATTGTATGTATGGCACGTCTGTGGTCCAGAAACTATAGCCACTAAAGAGCAAACCTCCCTTGGGTAATAGCGGCATTGTCCTCCTTCATAGGGTCACCATATTTACACCTCTTTATTGGACTCTTTTTATAATAAAACCACATATGTTATTTTTAGTTTTTAGTAAAAAGATCGTTCCTAAGGATGATCTCAAATAACTAGACCTTAAGAGAAATAGCCTGCACGCCTGTGCTTGGAAAAATCAAGGGTTTTGTAGGTTGATCTGTCAGTTTTAGCATCGTGAAGAGTAAAAGCCTACGTAACGGGATAATACCCCGGCCAGGACAGGGCGCGGCATGCACCGATCATAACGCCACGTCCTGTCCCGTCCGTGTTCTCATCACGTATATATACCTACTCATATTTTGTATCGTATACTTTTAAGAAACGATATTATGAAATGCTCTCGTGCAAGAACTGGCAGATAAATATGTACTTAAATTAAGTTTTTTAAAGAGTCTGTTTAATTTACTCCTGTACAATTTAATGGCGACCCTAGCAGCTGTTTACCTACCATGAGGCATGTGGCATCAATTAAAATCAGCCCAGTTCTGCAGCGGGCTATCGTACCTAATTACTGGAGGACTGGATGGCCTGAGAACCCAATTCTTCTCAAGTTTTTTACCATTGCACTCGTTATTTTGTTACCGTTGCTTTGGGTTCACATCTGTATGAAGTAGTATGAACGCATGTGTGTGTACTGTGTGTACCTACTAACCTAAAATGTATATGAATGGATGGAGATGTAACGTCAAACCAGTTAAATTGCGGTATGCATAAGGTTTTAAAAGAAAAGCAGCAGGCTTAACATATTTAGAGCTTTTTTAGAGCGGGTGTGGCTTAGCGGGAACTCGTGCGCCTTTCGATCCGACGCTCCTGGGTTCGAATCCCGACTCGGCCCTGCACCAATGACTTATAGTTAACTGCAGATTTTGCACGCTCGCTCTAAAACGGTGAAGGAAAACATCGTGATGAAACCCGCTTACGCGCTTTGCAGTGGTAGGCTCTGGCCGCGGTGGTAATACCACCCACCGAACAAAGCCATGCCGTCAAGCGACCTAGTCGTGTTTCGGGATGATGTTCGGTGAACCATTGGGGAGACAGATCTGAGCAGCCGCTCAATTGCCGCCTCTCTCTAGATCTATGTGCTCCCAGATACCAACAAAAATGTCACCTAGTGTTATGGATGCATTAGGCTGATTATTCAATCAACGCTGGTTATCAATCATATCATCTTAGCCCAAAAAAGTTATAAAACTGTTGGTGGTAATGCTTTGCGGTGAAAAAACCGTTTAAGATGTATCCCGTATTTTAAAACACTTTTTGAAAAACACTTCACAGCACATGCATGTTGTAAGTGTAGATATGTGCTTTACCTACATGTGTTCTGTAAGAACTCATGCTTGTGTCATTAACGTAGTGCCAGTTGTCGGGCGATAATTATGTTGACACGAAATTTGCTGCAGATTGCGGTAGGTGGTTACAAGATACATACTAACGGCATGCAATTCATATCGGTATGGCGGGGACAGGGAACTATTGACTATTGACATAAATCAATAAAACATGTATATAGCTATAGGTATTTAGTTAGGTAAAGTGACAGGGGTTTGCTTATAAAGATGGATCGGGAAATCGGGATAGCGGCTTTGACATAAGACTCGAGATGATTATATCAAACTTACAGCTCGTTGTGTCGATAAAAATTTAAAACAACCATATTGATATATGGTTCAATAGAAGCATGCGCTTCAACGTGGTCATGCGCTCGGCCCGAATGACGCGGAAATAAGAGAAAATATTATACCATGTTTTTATTAAGTCACACACTTGTTTGTCTGTCGCTCAGGGGGGGAACCTTGCAACTCAAATTTAGAACACTTCTCGATTAGCTATCCGGCTGAAACTTTCAGGGTAGCTCACAACTCGATAACAATGCATTCTAAATCCATTTCATCATCATCATCATCATCAGTCGGAGACGTCCACTGCTGAACATAGGCCTCCCCCATAGATCGCCACAACGAGCGGTTGCTCGCTGTATGCATCCAGCGGCTCCCCGCGACTCTCACCAGGTCGTCGGTTCACCTTGTGGGGGGGCCGTCCTACGCTCTGCCTTCCTAAATCCATTTATTAGGATGCGATGCTGACCTAACCACAAAAGGCGCATAAAAACGTGGTTTTTAGATTTTTTTTTTTATCTGCCACTTGTTTATTTTATTAACTTTAATGAAACCGATTTCCGAAGGTTACCTACTGATGCGTATAGAAGACGACAGGATGTTCGACATCGTGTCCCAGGCCGTCATCTGGCACCTGTCCGCGCCAGACTCTCTTCGGCCCAACGGAACTTCGCTCCGTCACACGTTGGCAGCCGCGGGGCCCGTGCTGTACCTGACTGCCGCCAGGATGATAGCGTTGGCGAGGTCACACCGATTCCCGACCTTCTTGACTATTACTATGCTGTTGGCATGTAACAGCACTGAAAACTGTAAGTGCGGGCGCTTAACTAAAAGATAAGTTGTGGGGGAAAAATAGAAGAACTTAATTTATTCTTTATTTTTAACTACCGACCCTCTGGCTTCGCACGGTTCCAATTTACTATCTAATGTGATGTCATTTTTTAATCACTTGATTGACTTTGAATAAAACATTGAACTTTCCGTAAAACCGTTTTAAAATCCGTTGCGATATTTATAAGAAGTAAGCGGAGAAACAGAAATGAAGACGCGGATAGCGACTTTGTTTATTAGAGAAGATAATTATTCATTTCTAAAAGTAAGTCTAGCAAAAGTCGCAAACAATATTGTGTGTTTCAGCTTGAAAGGGATTTGTAGTTTTGTTGTAGCGAAATTACTGGGCATTATAAGACTTAAGAGCAATTATCTCGAGTTGACGAGCGCATCAGTACGGTGCCGCCGAGGATCTTGCATTGCAATGTTCATTAGTCATTTAAATTAAAAATAGTTTTACAGTCACAGCAGCCATTATATTTAAATCCTATTCTAAGTACTGCCACTATAGCCTTTGAGTGGTTGTCTGGAAGAGATCGCTTTTAGCGATAAAACCGCCCATTGTAACACTTTAGTTTTTAAGTTTATTATTTTTCTTTTTGTTATTATGTTTTCTGGTGGTGAAACAATAAAAAGTTCTCTAATCTATAGCTTCACACTCTATAGTGTCTATATAACATCTAATCTGTTTGTTTGTTGGGTTCCGCTTTCAGACACGAGTAATGCATGTTATGCTATTTACGATTGCAGGTATAAACTTGATGAAGGAAAACATTATAGAGAACATATTCTACCGGTTCAATCCTTACTTTCCTCATAGAAAGTTACCAGTGTATGAAATCAATCCATCCGATCCTCAAGACCTTAATGTGAAATTAGGTAACTATACTTATTATATGATAGCTAGGGTACATAGTCAAGGGACTACATGGAGAGAGCGTTCTTCGCCAGCGGTCTCCACAAATTGGTACCTACCAACTTATTCAGTGATCAATGATTTATTCATTGATGTCTTAGGTGTAGCTCGCCTAGCCGTTCGTAACAGAGCAATGTTCGCAGCAGTTTTGAATTGGATTGTGGTATTTACATCTGAGCGCTACCGTGCTTCTGAGGGCACGTTAAACCATCGGTCCCGGCTTCGACTTCTTTGGACAACAGTTGTTAGGCCACGTCAGAGGCCTTTGGGCGGTCTGCAAACTCCGATACCAGGGTTAGGCACAGACCCAACGAGAGAAGCTGGCGCTGTCTTGAATATAGAGCCTGTCATCTTATTTACCTACCCCCTTCGCAAAATAGCTATTTTGAGAAACATGTGGAGAATCATGATACTGCAAGATTGATGGGCCTTCTAAAATAGTTAAATTTAGTAGAGATCCCTAAGAAAGGTCGTGTTAGAAAATGTACTACATACAGGGAAGCCATAAAATGTTTCTAGGTAATCTTATTAACTACAACATATAAAATCCAAAATAAAAAATCTAGTAAAATAAGTAGCGAAAACTGCTAGACACAATTTTTTTCTAATGTTCTTTCATATCATATCAAAATTATTTCTCGTCCTGTATATCGTATAAAAGAACATCCAAAACAGAATAGTCTTTAGTCTTTAGTCCCGCCGGCTGGGGCCGGTGGTTGTTTTGTAAAGCTTGAGTCCCTAACTTGGAGTAAAGACTCCACTTGGTGGTAGGTATCTCGTGGGCGAGAGGCCGTCTGGGTGGGTACCACCGCTTTGCCAGTTGTTCTGCCGCCAAGCAGTAGTGCGCAAGCATTACTGTGTTCCGATTTGAAGAGAATTGTAGCCAGCGAAATTACTGGGCTTTATGAGAGTTAACAGCTAATTGTCTCAAGGTGACGAGCGCAGTGCAGCGCCGCGATTTGCAAAACCAAGTTCTTGGTGGTGCTGAGCTACTGTTATAAGCAGGCGTATTGCTTACCATCAGGCGAACGACCGGCTCGTTTCATCACTCGGTTACATTAAAAAAAGAAAAAGTCTTTAAAAGTTTTACTTTGGACAGGCGACAGCAGCGTGAACATGTCAACGACCCTTACGTTACTTTTAGTGCTTTTGAAGACAATGAAGCATATACTCATCTCCAACCCAAAGTTTTCATTACTGCTGCCATGTCCAGACCACTACTCACAAAGGTATTTATTATCATAGCTAACACCAAACCTTACCTACAATAAACAAGCACTAGTAGGTTACGTTTACCCGTCAAGGAGTTCCATTTCCCACCTTCCGTCTCCATCATCAGATCATCTGGCTGTCACCATCATATTGCATTGTCATCGGAGTAACAATTATGCCCTTGTCTTACCGAAGGTGCGATATATGCAAAATTTTATCTCCGTAGGATAAGAGGAAGTGGTTCTGATTCAGCTTGCAAGTTTTAATCCAAACATTGCAAGTTAAATAAAAGCGTCAGTAGTACTTGCGTGATTAACAAACATCCATCCATCCATCCTCACAAACTTTCGCATTTATAATATTAGTAGGATTAAAATTCCCAATTGCTACCACTGGTGGTGTCGACGGGGCTGACTTCCTACTGTTGAGAAGTGGGTCCAAACATTTCATTCTACCACGTTTTTATTAAGTCACTTTCTTGTCTGTCTGTCTGTCTGCCTGTCGTTCCGGGTGGAACCTTGCAACTCAAATTTCGAGCACTTCCCGATTAGCTATCCGGCTGAAACTTTCAGGCTAGCTCACGACTCGATGATAATGCATTCCTAATCCATTAAGGCGCATAAAAACGTGGTAATTAAATTATATTTTTATCAACATTAATTTGCTTGTTTTTTGCCAGGTGTTTCATTTGGGCGTATAGATACGAGTGCCGAGCTCGTGAGCATCGGCACCAAAGGAACACTCTTACGGTCATAGCGATGGTACTTCTCCACTTGTATGGTGAAAGACTTTCCACATTCTCCTCGATACTCATGGCAGGTATCACCACACATTTAGTTGCAGACGCATACTTGGGTTTTAATATGTTGGGAGTTCAACCTAAAGCTTTAGATTTTAGGTAATTATGTAGGTAACAGGCGTATAGTGTGTCAAGCGTATAACATACTTACTTATTCATGAACTAAAACATCTCAAAAACGGTAAAGGAAAACATCGCGACGAAACCGGTATGTCCAAGAATCACAAAATATCAATAATATGTGACATCCGTCAACCCGCATTGGGACAGAGCGTGGTGAATTAAAGCCCGAGAAGCTCTTCGAGAGAAGGCTCGTTTCCTATCAGTGTGAACATAATAGGGCTAAAGATGAACATGGGCAAAGTGTTACCTAACGCTGTTAGCCTTCTAATAATAACCCTAATGTACCTATATATACGGATCATCAACAACCTCTACGAGTCTACTGTTTGAAATAGGCCTCTCCCAACGGACGTCACTGAGCCCGATCTTCGGCTCTCCTCATGATATTACTGCCATCTACTTTACGCAGGTCGTCGCTCCATCTGGCCGGAGGGCGTCCTACAAAACGTTTGCCTGAACTCTAGAACTCGTTTACTCCATCGGTTATCCGTTCTTCGACATATGTGACCGGCCAGAGTATATATACTAGTATGTTTATTAAATTAGCGCCTCTGATCTATGTTCATGTAGAGCATTGTTATACATTGTAACCACTAAAGAAGAGTTAAACATCTACTACGGACTTCTAGCAGATTCTTAACCTACTGACCGCTGCGCCGACAGTTGAGCCGACCTTGGCGGTCAATAACCTACTTTGAACAATCTCCTCAGATATCCTGACACTGTCGGTACTGACGGAGATTCCTCCGAGAAACGATTGGACCAAAACTGTTAACTTTAACACCGCTCAAAAAGATGTTCAGTTCAAGAAGATCCTCATTTACTTCAGCATTCAGCTGCTGAAAGTTTTCCCTAAAAATAAACTAGTGAGTGAACTATAGTATATTATGATACAAGTGAGCTAAGTTGCTCATTATACACGAGGCTGTGGGTTGCAGCCCGAGATGCAGGCGAGGGCGTAAATCAGCCGAGTGTCTAGTGAGCAAGTTGCTCACGATTTTCATACGCACTTTTTCAACACACTTGCAAGGAAAACACAAACTTGTGCAACAAATGCGATACAAACAAAACATGAAAATTATGGGAAATGGCGCGCAAGTTTTTTTTTGCACGCGTCATATGTAAGGTGATACATATAGCCATAAATTATAATTTTAGTGATAGATTGCTAATACGAGTATTTTATAACAAATTATTGTGAATTATAAATAATTTGATAATAATAAATGTTTTTTCGTCTTAATTAGGGACACATTTATTTATTCCATAAATGTAAACGGATTTTCAGCGGCATAGAACCTCTTTGTTGTTACAAAAAAAACTGTATTACCCGGTTAAATTGAAAATGCTCGCATATCATTTGCAGTTAGGTACTAACTTAAATTTGTAGAGATAATTATTTTATGCTCTAGTGTGTATTATTATTATTATGCACGTGTGTGTTATAGTTCGTTTTATGGCCCTAAGAGCGATGTAATAAGGCTCACTTTACGAGCAAGTGTGTTGAAAATATCTTTATTGTATGCTTGGAAATGCAATAATAATCATGAAACATGTATTTTAGAGCGAGTGTGGCTCAGTGGGACCATGTGCGACTTTCGATCCGACGCACCTGAGTTCGAATCCCGCTATCCTCGCACCACTGACTTTCTCAAGTTAAGTGCGGATTTAAGGTTCGCCCATTAACGGTGAAGGAAAACATCTAACAAAAACCGGCATGTCCACCGACATGATATCCACCGACCCGCACAGGGCCAGCATGGTGGTTTATGACCCATACTCTCTCTGTGAGAGAAGGCCCGCGTCCCACTAGTGGGAACGTAATGGGCTGATGATGACGATGAAGCAGCGCCCCGCAGTTTTACCCGCAAATTTCTGGGATGAAAAGTTACTATAGTTAGTTAAAGTTAAAATAAAATAAGTATTAAGTTACTAATTATAACAACTACTTATATCCATTACTAGGAACTCAAGTGCTTTACATACCAAATTGCATCAAAATCCTATCAGTAGTCTTTGCGTGATTGAATAACAAACATCCATCTATCCATTCCGACAAAGTTTCGCATTCATAATATTAGTATGATATGAAGTACTTAGGATAAGAATAAGTAGGAAATGAAAGAAAATGATATTTTGAGTTATTCAGTAACTCGCTATAACAACCTTTTACGCCATTTTGCGCGTCCTAGTTTTTTGGCAAAAGAAAAAGCAATAATTTCAATATTGAGTAGTTACATTATTAAAATTATTTCTCACGTATGAGGGGTCAAACGCGTCAATACATTTTTTTATCTATTAATTATTCTGTAAAAGAACCCCGTTTTTGAAACCGACGTCGCGACAAAATGTTAGCGCGACGGCGCGTCGTAGCGCTAGATCGCGCAGGAGATGGCTGAGCGAACTCGACGCCTTTAGTGACTACTGTTCAACAATAGCCACAGATAATGAAGCCTGGAATATATGGGGGCAGGCTTTTGCCCAACACTGGGACAAAACAGGCTGACAGTAATAACGCCATTTTTGTCCAACACTGGGATAAAACAGGGTGACAGTAACAATAGCTCCGTTTTTACACAGATGACGGTACAATAACTCCATTTTTATACATTTGCCCAACACTGAGACAAAACAGGCTGACAATAACAATAACCCCGATTTTATACAGATAACGGTACAATAACCCCCTTTTTATACCTTTGCCCAACACTGGGACCAAGCAGGCTGACAGTATCAATAACCCCGTTTTTTCACAGATGCTAGAAACAAGATACTGGCTTATTGGGCTCATGTACTTGCTGGATCCAGGGCTATGTTTCCTCAGAGCTAGATGGTCAGCATCCCTTTTTGCTGAGCTGCGTAAAACTGCTCTTCAGGCTATTATTTGCGCTATACCGATGTGTTCTCCGTATATAATAAAAGAATATGGATTGATTAGAAGGTAAGTATACCATTACCATAGGTGTCTAAGTGGATATATTAGGTCCTTACATATGAAATTGGCGTTTTGTACGGGAGGAATATAAAAACCATTTTTTTGTGAAATATATTTATTTAATCATGTATGCACCGACCGTTGTTTACTAAGCACTTTTGCTATCTCATAGTTAGTTAATTGATCCCTTTACTAAAAAAACCATGGGGGCGAGAATCAATAAACTCTTTGAAGGCGGTTTGGACTGCCGCATCGGAGTTGATTTTTTTTCCTTTTAAGAAGTTGTCAAAATTCCGGAAAAATGGTAATCTGTTGGAGCAAGGTGCGGGGAGTACGGTGGATGTCGCAGACATTCCAATTGTAGCTCATCTAACTTAGTGGTTGTTTGTTGTGCAGTGTGTGGTCTTGCGTTGTCGTGAAGCAGCAGTGGCCTAGAGCGATTGACCAATCTCGGTTGTTTAGCAGCTAGTTCTTCCTTCATAATTTTCAGGTGCTGACAATAGATATCTGCCGTAATCGATTGGCCAGATTTTAGAAAGCTGTAGTGAACGACACCGGCGCTAGTCCACCAAACACTCACAAGTAACTTTTTTTGAGTCAATTTTCGTTTAGGGCAGGACCCAACCAAGTCTCCAGGGTTCAGCCATTGCGACGAGCGCTTCCGATTATCTTACGGTATCCACTTTTCATCACAAATAATTATTCGATTTAAAATCCCTTCATTATTGTGTTGATTGAGCAAAGTAACACAGCAGTCGACGCGTGTTTGCAAGTTAGATTCACTCAATTCATGAGGTAGGTACCCATCGTTCAAGATTTTTTACTTTTCCGATTTGCTTCAAGTAGATTAATACAGTTTTATCACTTACCCCGAAGCCTGCAGCTATCTCTGAAGTGCTTTGTGATGGATCCGCTTCCACAATAGCCTCTAATTCTTCATTTTCCACTTTGGTCTCCAGCCGTCCACGGGGTTGGTTCTGAAGGTCGAAATTTCCAGAACGAAAATGTTGAAACCATAAACGTACCGTGCTTTCTTTTGCGACACCAGCGCCGTACACATCATTAACCCTCGAGCTGTTTCTGCAGCACTGGTGCCACGGTAGAACTCGTACACGTAAATATACCGATATTTCATGTTTTCCATTGTGCGGTAATAAGCGACGCCAAAGAAAAAAAAATGAGGAAAAAACAAATGAATGACTGTTTTAAAACTCAAACGTACCAGCTAAATGAATTTATAAATTTAAATTTGGAATTCTAAACCAAAGAGGAGATATTTCAGATCAAAGTGTCAAAGTCAGTACGATAAAACGCTGATTTTATATGTAAGGACCTAATATATTTTAGAAGGCCATTTCGATAGAAACGGGTAGAACTGTTATTTATTCTGTGCCATTGTAGGAACTAATTTAACAGTTGTCAAGATCATTGACGTACAATGGGAGCTTAATGTTATTTTTATATTATTTAAAAATTGTATATTGTTATGTATTTATCGGAGACTGCCTCTAAGTGCAACATTAAGAAGATGCAATCAAAGACAGCCCCCGATAAGTGCAAGGACTATTATTGGAGATATGAAAATTACTTATGATTGGGCTATTGAGGTTATACACCCGGTCCTTTGGAAGGCTTGCGCGGGGACATGAGTCCAACACGTAGAAGCCTCTTAGAGCATTTAATTTAGATATGTAATGGGCAACACTTATCGGAGACTGTCTCTAAGTGCAACATTAAGAAGATGCAATCAAAGACAGCCCCCGATAAGTGCGAGGACTATTATTGAAGATATGAAAATAACTTATGATTGGGCTTTTGAGGTAAATTTTTAATGGATGGGAACCGGTCTTTGATATGGGATTTCGGCATCTGCCAGTTCCGCCTCATAAAAAAATATTTAGGCAGGTGGTTATTATTATTTTTGTTATTATATGTACAATGTACTTACCTACCTGATAAGTTTCATTTAATTTCAATGAAATAACATGACGTTATAAATGATGCAATGGTATGCGTCACTTCAGTATGAAAGATTTTGTGAGTTTTTATAAATATTTAGTATGCATGCGTCATGTTCATGTGTGTATAATTTTTTCAGAATAATGTGGTATATAGAATGGTACTCCGAGAGTCCTTACGAGCTGCCTATTTTGTATTGGTGTGTGAGACTATTACAAATTGCCATACATCAAAGAGGAGATCCGACGCGCGAGGCTTCTTTAAAAGACTTGTTTAACACACATGGCGTTATCATACTTATTCGTAAGTTCTTATATAACTATTTTCTGTCAGTAGCATCTGTCTCTAGGATTTATCTAGGATAATTAGACAATAATCTAATTACTGCTCGTCTGTGGACCGGGCGGCCGACCCAATAACCAATAGAACGTTTCAAAGAAAAACCTATACCTAATCACCGTCAGCCCAACATGTTCCCACTGCTCGGACACAGTCCTTCTCTCATAGTGAGAGTATGAGCCATAATCCACCACGCTGGCCCAGTGCGTGCTGTGTGGATGTCACATGTCTTTGAATTATATGATTAATAATTTTAATATCTGGTACATGCCGGTTTCCTCACAATATTTTCCGTCATCGTTTTTAGAGTGAGTGTTAAATCCGCACATAACTTAAGAAAACCAGTGGTGCGAGGCTAGTGGGATTCGAGCTCGGGTGCGTCGAATCGAAACTCGCTCGTGCTCACGTGCTGCACTGAGCCACACTCGCTCATGTCAGTGTGGCTCAATGGGATAAAGAAGCCAGAAAAACACATTTGAATTATTGTAGTCGTTACTGAATTAGTTGAACATTGGGATTGGGAGTTCTACTTTTATTATAAATGCTGTTAATTGGTATCTTATAAAACTAGGAGTAGACCTTTGGGTAGACTACAAAATACATGTTTCTTGTACACCAGACCTCTGCAACACACTACTGGGGCAAAAGCTTCCGCCGATGGAAAAAAGTCAAGCCATATTAGGGCTGTGCTTGCGTATGTTGACAAGCTCGATAGAAGCCAAAAAGCGACTGAGCTGTTGCGTCTACCCCATGTACAAGTGGCCTTCTGTCGTGAATGCGCTGGCGGATAGAATGCTGGCTGTGGCGTTGTACTCCTTGGAAAAACATTACATTGTCAGTGACAGGTTGGAAACTAGTTATTCTTTATCATCATCATCAGTTTCATCCACAGCTTTTTACATGCTCTGTTTACAAGCTGCGTACAAGTAGTTACCTGTAAGCCAACTTCTTTTGTATTACCTGATCAACCTCACACCACTGACACCACTACTAACCACTACTACTGACCACTGACTGCAGTCTCACCTGATGGAAAGTAATGACACGGTCGGTGATGGATCATGCTTGTCTAAAAGATACCGATTCAAGCTGGACTTGAAAACACCTAGATTACAAGAATTAGGTGAAAGAGATACTAACGCGAAGGAACCAGGAATGGAACTTCTATTACTTAGCTGTTCGCATTATGAAAGCAGAACCGAAACCTTTTGCCCATTTTGTTTGCCCATTAAGAAGAGCAAAAGAAGAGGCTCATTTTCAGAACTAACTGAAATAATGCTAATAATATCTAATGTTACCTACCTATACTTAAATACGCGGCCATAATGTGACGGCCATAAACTGAAACAGAATTGTTTTAGGTGGTTGATATCTTTGCTGAACTTTATCTGGGAAACGATTATTTGGAATAAAGAAAACAGGGAGAAGTTCATAGTCAAAGAAGGAATTTACAAACTGTTGGATATCATTACGGTTAGTTCCTAAGTACACTATTATCTATTGACGAGATTATTTACAATGTGATAGATGGCGATGCAAATATTATGGGCAGGCGTGTTGCTTACCATCAGGTAAACGACTTGCGTCTCGCCAGTTATTGAAAAACCCGGCTACACTAAGAACGATTTATTTTTCATCAATACTTCAAGGTGCATGGTTTTCAAAAAATCACTTGTAACACGATGTTATTACTTCATTATTTTATTTTCCTACCAGCGAGTCACTCCAGCATAGCACGGGTGCAATTTTCTAATTTGGTGTAATTTTTGACGACTTTATTATAAAACATTAAATTTTCTCTAGTATACGAAAACTTAATTAGAATGTATTGTACATATTAACCTTCCGTATAAAAATGTCTAAAAACAGTGGAAAATGTACCAAAATCCGTTGCGTGATTTGTTTTATACTATTTAAAGATGTTTGTATTCCTATATTGTAGCAGTATTTACTTTGATTGTTGCTACGCCTATTCTATTGCTCCCTACTCCCTAATTGGAGTCAGGGTTCTCAAGTTTAGCTCGTGTAGTCAAACAATCTAGGGGAAATTGGCAGAGACAACGAATCAGGAAATAGCATATAAATCTTCTCAACGGTCACCTCACAGGATGCGCACGCGAGTAACCGTTAGGTTAGAACTGTTAGGTCAGCCGTCAGCTACAAACGTAGGCTGTAATGAACGTGATGTGATGCGTACTTATTATATTCCCCTTGATAGCTTATGTGCCTATTTCTTGTAGGGAGAGTTGGTTGAGACTAGTGACACTCATTATAAATCTTACTTGAAAATGGTATTCTTAATCGTTTTCAATATACGTTATTATCGTTTACAGTCCAGTTATAAATACACATAATGCAAATCAATTAAAATACGTAAAAAATTGAAACTTGAAGATATCTACCTAGCTTAAATTAAAAAAAAAGTAAAAATTTCTACCCATTTCTTTCCCATACTCATCTGAGTATGGGAAAGAAATGGGTAGAAATTCTTACTTTTTTTTGAAGTCAGGGCTTAGAGAACAAATGGGACAACTGACTCTACTAGTGCTTCGGATATACGCCCGCTAGCGAAGATAGCACCAAGAAACTCTGCACCACTGAGGTGGCGGGTTCGATTCCCGCGACGGGACAAATGTTTGTACACATAAAAAAAAGCGCAAGCATTTTGTTTCGTGTCTGGGTGTTCTCCTTAAGAAGAATAAGAATTAATTTAGTTCACGGAAAAAGTATGCACATTATAAGATACGTTACAATATAAAGTAACTATAGCATAATATTTTGTATGGAATCCTGCTCAAAACTGCTGAAAACTGAGTTTCAGTGTGGAAGAAGCCGTTGGCTAGTGGCTTCTACCTACACTGTTGTGTCTTGCTTGTTTCAGATGGCACGAGCGCCTGTACAATGCATAGCTTTGGCTCTGGTGTGCGATGCAACAAAGGCAGGCGACGCCGTGGGGCAACTAGTGTCATGGAGAGCGGGCCTCGGAGCCTCTAGCGCGGTATTGTACTACTTACTTGCAATTAAAATACCTTTTTTTAATGGAACAGAGTTATTTATTTATTTAATCTTTATTTCAGGCAACATTAAAATAAGTTACAGATGTTATTTACTTATTCTACTTTATATTAAAATATTTGTGTGACACGTTTTGTCGGCGACGTGTGACGCAACTGCGCGGTGACAGCGGTGACGCTTGCAGCCATCCTCTGAATCGGCAAAACACGACACCCTTTGGCCAGAATTCCTCACTCAAGTAGATCGACAAACGTTCTGTGGGCAATCGCGGCACAAATGAATTAAAATTCACGTTGTGGCGCAACTCCAACCATACGACCCTCAGAGGAGCATTGGTCGTCTTCACGACGTAGGTACTCAGTAACATCTTCAGCCTTGATGGAGAAGTGTAGGCGGGACACGTAGAGTAGCGTCGTGGGAATCGCCGGGCGCAGCAGGTGGCTCGCTCCGGATGGTGCGGTGCTGCATTTGTTTTGGTTCTGACGAGTGGGCTTCTTCTTCCTTTCCACCTTGATAAAACCCTCCTCGTCACACTGATTCGTTCGAGCTGGAGCTACTAGTGCACCCTATGAGGTGTATGAGAAGAGCAAGTCGTTCGCCTCATGGTAAGCGCCACGCCTGCCCATAACAAATGCAGGGCTACCCAGAACTTTTAATACCATAAAAAGCACTGTGTAGCACTGCGTTGCGCTCATCTCCCCGAGACGTCGCAGATATTAAGTCTCAATTTCGCTGGCTACAATGCCTTTCAAACCGGAATACACACAGAATATACAGAATATCGGGAAAGGCTGTGGTACATACCCAGACGGCCTCCCGCATAAATATGAGACATACCTTTTCAAAACAAGCGTTGATATGCGAGCGTGAGTATGGCGGGTTTGACTCGGCTTGCAAGCGCTTGCAGCACTTTTGGGCAAGTCAAAGGAAACTTGCGGCAAACTACGCTTGCAAGGCAGTACGCGAGACTTCAGTAATTCGTCGCCCTTTACTATTATTATGACATTTTGTCATTCATAACCCCACTGCACTCCGCAGGTACCTCAAGAGATGACTGAATTATTCGCTAGACCTAAGTAGATAGTAGATTCCTTCATCCCCATTCCATCTTAGGACCACCAGGCGAGGAGAGTCACTTCACCCTTATGTTGTGCACATACCATCAGTCCGCACAAAGCGATTCGCTGACTCTTTCATTATACGTACTGCTAGAGAGTGGAATTCTTTACCAGAATACTTATTTCCTTCCAATTACAACCTGGGTCTCTTTAAGACAGTAGTGAATAGGCACCTCATGGGCAAATGCTCCACCTTAGACCGCAACTACGCTTACCATCAGGTGAGTTGTTATCAAACGTGCGCCCATTTAATCGTTAAAAAGAAGATGTATCTAAGTATATAATCTTCTGCAATGTTATCTTATCAGCATCCAATCTTGGTGAAACGTGGAGCAACAATAGCCACCCTTTTGGCAGCCGTGTTCAGAGACGAATGCCAGAAGACGGGAGTGCGCCTAGATCAAAACGGCGTCATTGAAGGTTGGCTACTTTTCACATCAGTTCTGTATAGTCTCAGATCCACTAAATCCCTGCCGGGAAAAACTATCTTCCCTATGGAAAAGAACAATCAGATGCGTTATGACAAATAGGTTCACCGGTTAATAGCTCCTCAGTTATAAAATATGTATTTAACATTGTCAAAGGTATAAAATACTTTCCCGTACCAGGCTCACATTCCAGCCTTCAAATGAGATGGTCATCACGCAAATCTACTAAACGAATTTTGATGATTTTTATAATAACGTAGGTACTTTAAATCATGAAATAGAATAACCGCCTAAATAACTAGACCGTCTGTCAATTGACTTCACAGAGGGATGTCATGAACCTCATGACGTAGAGTCCCCCTCGTACAGCAGAATAGGTAGATACTTCTTACAATAATGTCCGCGCATACCTATACCAATCCAAGTACAAGTACCAACTAAACGTCAGTGTAATTATACTATGACGTCAGTAGGTCAGTATAGAGAGTTAGTCTTTGAATTTTTTTGGATCGTATTTAACTGTACCTCAATTTATTCCCGTTTTTCCGCCAAATATACTGATTGTGCACCAAAATATGTCCATTAAAATATATTATAATGAGCACCTATTTTATCAATATTACATGTACGCGGCGTTGCACGCCGCCGCACCCTAACCTACCGAGGGTTGCCCCTATACCGTTGGGGTAACCCAAGGGCCAAGGGCTGCCCCTTATACGTTTGAGTGCTAAAAACATACCAAATTTGGTGCACAATCAGTATTTTTGGTGAACGGTTAAAAAATATATATATATTGTGTTCAGATATGGAATCACCAATCATGTCCATGGAAGTGCGTCGAGAGATTAACAGCCCAGGCTTCATCGTACCGAAAAGCCAAAGAACCGCCAATAGTCTGGCTGCGTCGGACGTTGCTGGATCACGAATGGCTAAGGTGAGAGGAATTTCTAAGTTCAGTGTCTAAATTGCGAGGCTTCACGCTGGGACAAGTCATGTCGTCAGCTGCCTTATGAGACAGTCTTGCAAAGTGAACACGGAGAGCTACGATGATTTAGAGCTAGAATTATCAATGATTCTTCTGTTCTCTAATACACGCCCATATTACAGGCATATGCTATCCTGCACTTGCTTTCGGAAGACTTGGATCACAAAGTGTCTGTAGCTGACGAAGCTTACAATATGTACAAGAACATCCAGCTGCAACCACAGGATGAGGTTTGTCCTTTGTCAAACTTGCACCTACCGTAGGTACTTATTCTTGTTTTCCGTTTATACCCTGGAATGACATGACGCTGTAACTATAGCTTGTCGATTTTCCATCAAAATCTAGCCACCAAAATCCTTATTATTTGCGTGATTTAACAAATGGGATGAACCACTTTACTTTTACTATGAACACCTTTAATTTTAAGTGTCTCTGGACGCCTATGTAACTCCTTGCCTATGTTTTACTCCTAGAGTAAAGTATAAATATTTTCGATGCAATTCTGTTAACTTATTTTTTTTTTTTTTACACTTAATAGATCTATGTTTGGCCACTATCTCGCCTGATGTGAAGCGATGATGTGGCCTAAGATGGAGCACATAGATCTAGAGAGAGACGGCAGTTGAGCGGCTGCTCAGACCCGTCTCCCCGATGGTTCACCGAACATCATCCCGAAACACGACTAGGTCGCTTGACGGCATGGCTTTGTTCGGTGGGTGGTATTACAACCACGGCCAGAGCCTACCACCTAATTATAATGTATTGTACGTACATATTAACCTTCCGTAACAGAAATCTTTGTATCAATTTGCGTGGTTAAAAGAAGTAGGTAAGCGGAGGAACAGAATTGAAGACGCGGATAGCGACTTTGTTTTATACTATTTATTATTACTTATACAAATCATGGTTTATTTAAATATCAATAAATGTGTTTTGCATTCTTACTTTATAGGCTGTATTAGTCCTATGCGCTCATTACTTGACCTTGAAGCTGAATGAAGTTTGGGTAGAAACGAAGGTTGAATGCCCTGGCTTGCTGCTACGTGACGAAAATACTCTCGACGAATTTCTGCATATTGGAAAGTATGTACCTTTCATCATCAGCCCATTGCGTTCCCACTTCTGGGACATGGGCCTTCTCTCATAGAGTATAGGCCGTAATCCACCACGCTGGCCCAGTAGGTACGGGTTGGAGGATGTCACATGTACTTGAATTTATGCGATTAATTCTTGGACATGCGGGTTTCTTGATTCTTATATATTCATTTGAGAGAGAATATAAAATCCGCACATAACTTAATGTGCTCCCATGGAGCCACACTCGCCCTTACCTGCCTTTACTACTTACCTATACCTATAGAAGATTATATTTCAGGAGCAGGTTCATACCTACTGTTTAAAGATAATTTTGTATGAATGGATTCATATCCAGGTGGCTAACTAATACTCCATAATCGCAGGGGTTGGTCGAAGGAAATAAAGCGGCAGCAAAATGAAGTCATAGAAATGGACAGAAAAAAGGTTTGAATTTCAATTAGTCACTAAACTCTTCTTGGCAACATAGATCGCATAGACAGAAGATCAAAGAGAAGACGCCGCGAGAAAAAATAATGACAAGTCTACTGTGTCGTTGTCGACCTTTACGCAATAGGTATTAATGTTCACATTACTGGGCATGAGACTTAATATCTGACGACTCGGGGTGATGAGCGCAGTGCTACACAGTGCTTGTTATGGTATTAAAAGTTCTGGGCGGCACTGCAATTGTTATGGAGAGGCGTGGCTTACCAGCAGGCGAACGACTTGCTCGTCAAATCACTCAGTTCCATAAAAATATACATGATCTTATTTTTGTAGTAGCTGTGGGTTTGTAACTTCCTGACCTGCGTGGTAAATTTTCCGGGACAGAAGTATCCTATGTCCTAATCCAGGATTTGAAGTACCAACTAACAAAACTTCAGTAGTTTTTGCGAGATTAAGTATTTTTTTAAGAATACGCCCAACGATCACTTAGATCTAGGGGCCTTACTCTGAAAAGTAAATACGATCTTCGTTCTGTCGGATGAAAGGGACAGCGCTATGCAACAGGCATATGTGTCTCTTTTAGTCCGCACGAACAAACGAACGAAAGCAACTCGGAGTAGGCCCCCTGACTCCTAACTAGAATTCCCTGTTTAGAGGGAATCAGTAACTACGGGGACCATGGTCCCACAACACGCAAAAACAATGTTGTAGGCTAAAGGGCGCGAGTCCTTGTTCATTATATTTGCAGGAATCTGAAAAAGAATACTCTCTCTACGAGTTCCTCGGACACGTACGTCTGAACATTGCGCTTGACGCTCTCCGCGAGGTGCGCTGCGTGGCTCGCACTGCGGACCGCGACCTCATCACACATGCCCTGTTGCACGAAGCAGTGAAAGCGCATCATCGACGCTCGCTGCACGCCAAGGCCTTACGTGCGCCAGTGTTGAGGACATTCGGGCCCATGCTGGATGATTGGGTAACATGAGATTGAGATCCATATGTCAGCTTTCTGCTTTAGGCTAAGTGTGCCGCGTTGCCGCGTCACGCATGCGCTTTTACAACGCGCAGTGCGGGCGCTTCACCGATCCATCAGGTTTGCTGAGATGCTATTGCTCATAAGTATTATTTAGCTAAACTCAAAAACTAAAATCCGACTGACACATTCGGAATTCGTTCATTAATATTTTATCATTTGATACCAAACACGTCATATTTGTGTTTGAAATTTTTTTTCTAGGTGAGAAAGTCGGTTGGTAAATCCGCCATATTGGATTTAGTGTTACGTCATAGCACTCGGAGTTTTGACATCTATTCTATTGCAATGCGATAAGTAGTTCAGGAGCTACAGTGGAACATACTACCCTTCCTTTGGCTTCGCGTCCGGTAAAAACACGGTATAAAGCAGCTGGCTTAACCGAAAAAACAAAAATACTCTGTTAATATGTCAATTTTGGCATATTTTTGACAGTACTTCATTCAGTGGGGTTATAATTTATTCAAAACAAAAACTTTATACGAAATAAAAACTAAAATAAAGGCATTTAAACAAATATTAATATTTACACACGGGTACCGGGACAAGCTAACTGAACTTAACTGAAAGTCCTTCATACAGATGATTCAACCAATACCCGTCGCCCGGCAAAGTGCCTAAAGCCGCGTAGCTGAAAACTCTACACTACTTATATATTTATACAATCATATAGCTAATAGTGTATCTATTTGATTAAAACTTTCGTGAGTTTGACACATTATTCTCTTAGCGATCTCGACTAATAAACAAATACGTGAGTGAAACAGTCTTTTTAAATAGTTTTAAATAATAGTGTATCTATTTATTTTTCAGAATATAACTGGACAGAATGTGAAGGTGTACAGCATAAATCCAAAAAACAAGCTGAGGCCCCTGGTTGAACTTCCTCCTTCTTCGGAGGAAATGTTCGCTAACCAATCTTCAGTAACTAAACCAGATTCACAACACACACAGACGTAATGAAATGCTGCAATATGTATACTTTATGTATCATAATATGTGTATAAACCCGAAAGGGCTTATACTGCACGTTATGGCGAACAACATTTCTCCATGAAATGTAAAAAACAACTTGACAACCCTACAACAATACTACAGCTGTTTTAATGAGAACTATGACCCTAGCAGCTGGAGGCGCAATAATAGCAAACAATGATTCAAGTTAGGGTTGTCGCATCTTTAAGATAAAAATAATTAAACTCTACTTTTACATGGGTCTCAAATACGCTATATCCAACCTTTGTACACGTCACATTATTCGCATGATTGGTCAGAATAGCCCTCCTTTGGGTCTACGTACATATTAAGTTACACCTTGTATATTATATTTTTTATCGCCCTAATTCTTTGCTTTTGTTGTAGGTAGGTAGGGTATGCTAAGACGTATAGGCCGTTTAATCGTACCACCCGCATATGCCCGAAACGGTTATAATTTTCATTATGGCAACACCAATAATGTTAGCTTCATGTTTTAATGCAGTGGTGTGATTTAAACGCTGCGTTTAGCCGAAGTAAGAAAAGGCAATATACCCTCGTATGATATTATTTTAATTAAATAAAGCCCTTTTTACATAACGAAAATTCCAAGAAGATTCAAGCAACATAACGTATACATCTTAGTACGAAACACTGTAAAATATGTTGTGTTTATAAATAACTAAATACAAATGTAAACTTAACTATGGGGTTTTATTAGTTTGATTTGCTTATTGCGATAATAATTATATAATTTTTGTGTGAATAAGTGAAAGGATAATTTGTTTACTTCAAAAATGTCGAAGTAGGTACTTTTCAAATGATTCGCCCGACTTAAGGGTCGTCACACAAACTTGGCGTAAAAAATTGGCGCAGCCGGTAGGATCGACATAAAAAATGTACCTATGTGACGCGCGATTGCAGCAAATAAGAGGGCAGATTTTAGTTATACGGACGTACTTTATTACACCCCGAACACAACATTCTGAAGCAATCGCAATAAACAAGTCAAATCTGCATAACCACGTGAACCATTTACTCTACATAGTAAATAAACTACGTACACTTCCAACCTTATATAAATCAACTACGATATATGTCACATCAACACGAATAAATATAGCAGTAAAGGACATTCGGAGCCTACCAATGGCATTAATATAATATTAAAGTACTTTCAATTTCAGTGAACACATATTTGCATCTGTAAGGTACTAGAAAATCTCAATATATTGCCAATTTCATACATATATGTAATTACAAGAAGTGAGATCTTAAGTTTTTTTATTTAATATTCAGTTTGGCTTTGCACGGTGTAATGTATTCAGCCAGTATTCTAAGTTTTTTTATTTCATATTCAGTTTATGGCTTTGCACAAATTTACAAATTCATTGTTTCAAGTCGTGAGAGCCATAGACTTTAAGCCAGTCCTAAGTATTGTTTTTTTTTTCAATATGCTTATGAGAGTATGGGTGTGTGTGCAAAAAAGTGAATAACCAGAAACATGCAGGGCAAACCAATGACAAGAAGATTATATAGTAAAACATTACCAGAACACAAAACGTTGTGACAAGTGACAATTGACTAGCTACATTATAAAGAGTATTTCCTAAAAATATAGACAAAATAAATATTGTTTTTGGGCACGAAATTATAAAAATGGACAAACCTTTTGGGCGCTACAAAAAGAAAGCAAAACCATACTCTCCACGCCAAGTGAAGAAATTTTCATACGATTTAGTCGGCTTAAGCCGTCCTCGGCGTAGAGAGTACTTATTTGCAATTCGCATACAGCCGAGTCAAAAGGTTATAGAACACAAATGTCTAAAAATTGGCACATTTTTGTGTGATTGTTAATTATTTAGACCCTCTGCAAACGGCACATTTTGCCAGCGGGGCGCATACAAACAAAAAGCACTTTACCTACCGGCGCTACCTCCACAGCGTTAGTCGAAAACATTACAAAAAAGTCATGCCGTGTTTTGAAAACACAGATTTATGATAAACGCTTATAACAGTCGCCGTCTGAATAGGCTCTTAAGCACTGGTTATATTATAAACAAAAGCAAAAACAATTGTAATTACAATATCTAGTATCCTTCGAACACAAAGGCACCCTAATTATACAGTAAAATGTTAACCCCCGTTAGTTCACGAGCCCCACAAATTGGAAATAGAATGATTGCCGCCCGCCCTTCATTATACTGTTACAATTTAATTGTAGTTTAGCTATTCAAAAGATTTTTGTTAACATTTAACTAACAAAAAGAGGGTAATCAGAAAATCGATTGATAGATGGGTGTTGTAACACCATTAAAACAATGTATAAATTGTATATAAACGTGTCTAAGGCAGCCGTGCAAATCCGCTTAAATATATGAAAAACAGTGTGGCACATTAGAACCTCAAATAATTAGAAGAAAACGTGGCACTTACTTAACCCTATGAACGCCAAGGTCGTCTATACACGACAAGGTACGTAAAAAGAAAGACACATTACAAAAATATTCTAATTAATCTAAATATCACGTTTTTATACGCCGGTACTTTAGGTCGGCATTGCATGCTAATAAATGGATTTAGTATGCATTGTCATCGAGTTGTGAGCAACCCTGAAAGTTTCAGCCGGATAACTATTTGGAAAGTGCTCGTGAGTTGCAAGATTCCGCCCGAAACGACAGACAAACAAGAATGTGACATCATAAAAACGTGGTAACGTGGTCAAAAATGCTCTAGCTGAGACCGGCTTTGAGCCCACTAAAATGTAATGCACGCGCACGTTTACGTGTCGTGTATAACCGACCTCGGCGGTTAATGGGTTAATAAAACAAGTGATATTTAAACCGATAATTAATTTTAAAATATTATTAAACTTTACCAATAATATGTTTCAATAACGTTAAAGTAAAAAGCCCTATATAACTAACTACATTAAATACAATAAACTTTTTACATAACACATGATATAATATTTTAATATAGTCGAATCTATACATCTTTGTTGTGCGGGTTTGGAGTCAACTAAAATAGAATAGTAATTATAAAATAATGTGATAATTTTAACGCATGCCTGGCGAAAATCTAAGAAAACATATTTAGAAGGTCTCTATTAAAGCCAAGTCTCCAGAATACTGGCTTCTGGACAGTATTCTAAAGACGCAGGTTAAAATCTGGACCAAGCAATTTAATTTTGCACCTTTTGAATATTTATCTCAGTAATTTTAGATAGTTTATTATTGAACTGGATTTCGTTGAGTTTGTCGACGTTTCGGCAAGTTGCATAGACTGGTCACAAGAGCAGTAGAATGAACTCCAGGATTATTTTATTTAACTGTCTGATGAGACCTGGGCCCCAATTCACTATGACAACTTGGCGATATCACGTCGATCGTTTAATGAAGGAATTGACGTTTCCTTGAAGCAAGGAATCGCCAAGTTGTCATAGTGAATTAGGGCCCAGCAAGTCATTCCACATAACTCAAACAATCATAAAATATTGACCTCCACTTTTTATAGGCCGCATCCGATCATCTTTCATGTGATGGCATTGAACGTGTTAGAATAAAATAGCGCGTCTACATATATTTTTTAAGTTAATTTTCGCTAAAAGAAATTTTATTGTCTGGTTACTGTGGTCTCTAACTGTGGTTAGTGGTTATTTTTAAAATATGGATTGAGTCAAATCGAAGGTATCGACTTTGTTAAGAAAATGATAATAGATTGGCTATCATAGCCGAGATATAATTTGCAAACTACACATTAGACTTTTAGGAAATATTTGGACTGATAATTAATAGATACATTAATCAAAAGACAATAGGTTTTAGGTTATTTTAATTATCAGAAGCACACACTCGGGGTTTGTCAGCGAGCAATGGAGCGCAGTATTCTGGGAGTCAAGTTATCAGACCGCATTAAAAACAGCATACTGCGCTCTAAGACCCAAATCGCCGACGTTGGTCAAAAAGCTGCCAGCCTGAAATGGGACTGGGCTGGACACGTTTGCCGTATGTCAGACGAGTGATGGGCCAAACTCACAACTGAGTGGACCCCACGCAACGCTACCCGACGACGCTGCAGGCCCAGAAAAAGATGGCGAGATGAACTGGTCCTATTTGATGGGATGGCAAACAATATCCCAGAAACGTGAGGAGTGCAAGGAGGGTACGGAGGCCTTTGCCCAGCAGTGGGACAAACCAGGCTGAATAATAATAATTATTATTATTATTGGACCTCTAAAAAACTAAAAGATATTCCGAATTTAGAACCTCGTCCTGAGTTAAGTCGGTCAAGGCGGATAACGCGAAACAACAATGTTATTGCTTTTTCAAATATACAGACAATCAGACTGCATTATAATGTTTTTATATTGATTAAAAGTTACTATAATTAGTTACGTTTAAAATAAACAACGAATTTATTGCTATCGCATAATAAAAAACAGATTTGTATCCGAGTTTGTTTTGAGAAGTAAAGTGTGGCCATATAATATCCGAAAATAATATCTTAACAAATCTGATATAATTCCGCCTTAAAATAATTAAATATATGTGATTAAGTAACACAATGTGCAGTTTATATAAACACATATAAACTATTAATATAATAAAAGAAACTAATTAAAACATCAGTCAATATAACATGAGCATCATAATATCGGGTCTTTGTTAAAAATGCACGATATGTCATTTGGTGCAAATAGAAATTTCCATTCGAGAATGATTCCAAACCGGAAAAATCCGGATTATTTGACAGTACATGCATAATGAACTATAAAATAATTCATTTTATAACAAAAAAAAATAACTACTTCAATTCTGATGTATCTTTAAAGTCCAAGGACGAATATCTATGAAATTTATATGGGACAACCTTGTAGCTATACTGAACCCAACGCAAATGTATAAATCATTGTTACAGTAAAAAGAATTTTACAAATCGGTTTCAAAATTACAGTTCTGAGATAACAAATAATATAAAAAAAACGAAATGAGAACCTCCTCCCGTTTTAGGGTTCCGTACCCAAGGTGTAAAACGGGACCTTATTAGTAAGACTCCGCTTTCCGTCCGTCTGTCTGTCCGTCTGTACCAGGCTGTATCTCATGAACCGTGATAGTTACAGTTAAAATTTTCACAGATGATGTATTTCTGTTGCCGCTATAACAACAAATACTAAAAAACAGAATAAAATAAATATTTAAGTGGGCTCCCATACAACAGAGATGATTTTTTATAAATAATGGTACGGAACCCTTCGTGCGAGAGTCCGGCTCGCACTTCTGAAGCATATCTTAGAGTTAGAAAACGCAAAAATAAATAAAAACGCTAGACGACCACATACAGAAATCCTGGCCCATAACTAGGCCCTAACTTCCCTGTATCTAGGGAACCAGGTACTACGAGGACTACGGTCCCACAACAGACACGAAATAAATTGCGTTTTAAGATAGCCAGTAACAGCCTTATCACACTAGCGATCTGTGAACGTGTTTCCAGCGCTTTTACGCTGCGAGCTCGCCGCGGCACCGCGACGTGAACGCATTACCGTCAGAATGGCTGGTCACCTGTGGCGTCTGGCACTGAATGTTTATTCAAGAATTGCTATAAATTGGCTACTATTTGCTACATTTCTTAAATAATTGTTACCTATGATATATTCTGAGAAAACTAAAAATTAAGTTCACCAGCCATTCTGATATCAGGATGGCTGGTGGCCACTTTGTTTTGCATGAAGAGCGCAGATTTTCCAGAAGTAGTAATATGTGCTCCCTTTTTGCTACTTTTAGCAATTAAAGATTCAGCTTTGTATCTTCATTGATTAAAAAAATATAGTAATAAAAATCTATTGTTGAAGGCCTGCGGTGTAAATAGTACGTAGTGTAAATAGTACTAAACAATATTGCCTTCACATTTTAATCAGGTACTTCTCAGTAAAATGTTCAATTAGTTATATTTTTTTAACTAATGTAGATACAAAGGTGAAACTTTTATTGTTAAAAGTAGCAAATAGGTAGCAAATATAAGTACTATATATTATATTGTATCGCTCGCCGTGAGCTTGCCGCGTTAAAACGCTGGAAACACGTTTGCATATCGCTAGTGTGATAAGGCTACAATAATTATATTATATATATATATTACACACCATTCTTTTATTATGCATATTTCCCGCAGAGCCCTTTACAGTTATGTAATTAAATAAGCTGTAACATTCGCCTATATCAAATATTTTACTATCTTAACATCATGTAAACTCTATGCGAGGGTTCGAAAATATCAGATATTTACTAAAAGTATCAATTGTAATAAATATAGAAAAGGTACATATTTGAGAAACCACTTGACGTATTTTATATTTCACCGTTCTAAAAAATCATGGGCTTAGGCAAGTTGGTTTACCGTTACCGTCGTTTTTAATTTAATTTTTTTAATTTTAAATATATGCACGTCATTAAAAATTTACTGTGTTTTGGATCCAATTGAATTTAAAATTATATCATTAATGTATGCACCAACACGTATTGCAAATAAATGTTTTTGTTTCATTTCATTTAGATGTTGGAGAAATATCAACTTTGCAGGCACTTGTTGAAGAACCAATCATATTTTTTTTTTATAAGTGGGATAAAATTAAAAATGTATTTTTCGCGCCCACGACCCGACCGTTCGCAATAGCCAGGGTCCTTACTCCGATTTGTAATTACGAATCTTCGTTCCGTCGGAAGAAAAGGACGACTCTTTTACGAACGAACAAAAGCAACTAAAGTAAACCCCCAGCGTCGTACTCCACAAATCTCATGGTTTCGCATTTAAATTATCTAACAGATGTATATATGGCATATGAAACTTTTAATAAATATCGGATACCATCCTGCGAACCCTGCTATAAGCTATTTAACCTTTTGCGCCACGCAAAAACCACCAAAACCGCCCAGCTACGAAATTTTCATACGTTTTAGACGGCATATGCCCACCATGCCGCAGGGAGCACTTTTTCGTAATTGCCGTCTTTGGCTGTCAAAAGGTTAAAAGATACACATACAGATTTGCCCTGTGCAGTCTTGCCATTTCTCAGTCTTTTCACAAATTCGCTCCAGTAATACTGCCTCTCCAAAAACTGCACTGGACAAACCACCAACTACGCTTGGTGTCTATAGGTACTGGCCCTAATTCTATGCTGCATTCTCTAAACCGAATTTGCACTAAGTTAGATTTAGATGTGTCAAACTATTTCGTATTAACGCGCACTGCGCGTTAGAATACGAAATAGTATGCGCGTCGCGCACGTTATTTCTAAACTTCACTTATTTTTAGAGATTACGTTATCTGCGCGACTATCTAACTGTCACTTTTGACGTATGTTTGGGTAAAAACACTTAATTTTGGCGCCATCAAACGTAACTTAAATTTAGAGAACGCGAAAACTAGATTACCAAATACATTAATTTTAGATAATTTAAAGATAAATTGAGGTTTAGAGAATGCAACACGGTATCGACCCAATTGAGCATTCAAAACCAAACACTCCCTAACTTATTCACAATCGATGGATATATCTAATATGTATTGCCATTTGCTATAGATCAACTTCGTTGATATGATATTAAAATGTTAGACAAAAAAATTACAGTATATATGGTTTTCATGAATAATATTAGTTTGCTGGACAACTTGGACAAGATGTTGTGCGACGTAAGAACCACAAAAAACCACTTAATCATTCATCATCATAACAGGCATTAACACATTAACCTCAGTAGTTAATAACAGGTCAGATAAATAACTAGATTTCTGCCGATATATTATGTATTCTCATCGATATTAGTGTACAATGTACCACTGATGTATATGCTAATAAAATTATTTTTAGTACATAACATGTTGTACTCAAAGGTGTTGAAAATTGATTCACAGACAGCCAGCGAAATGGTTAAGTTGCTTCAGAAAATATTAGTAGAAAGAGTAGTTCATTTTTTGAAGGCAAAGGCCGAAGCCGTTTAAAACCCAGTTGCAGAGACGAACATAGCACATCAACTAAGAAACACAGCAAATAAATATATATTATATAATAACGCTCAACGACCTACATATGATTAGATCCTGGACCCTAACTAGGGTTCCCTCTAAGAATCCCTTGAACAGTACAATATCAAGTGCGTCATAATCATTTTATATCTATACTATTATAAAAATGGAACTGAGCCATTTTGTACATTGAAGATATTTTGAACAACCAACTGGGATCGACTATTCAGAGGGCACTTAACACAAACCCACGGATTTTAGGGTTTTTGTCTGTTTGTATGTTTGTTGTTGTATCTAGACTAGGAAGCTGCTGAACAGATTCTAATTTGGTTTTCAGGGTTTTGTAGCATGGGTTCCAACATAGATTATAGGTGATGTTACATCAAAATCGGTTGGGTGAGTACGAAGATACAGCTTGACGTCTTCAAAGCGAGAGCGGGTATCTCATAATAAATACTGGGGAAGTCTTGTTTGGAAAAAATACGAATATGGGCTTCCCCTGGAATATGGGTCCACGCAGACGAAGTCGCGGGAAAAAAGCTATTATCATATAAAAATGTTGATGTCAATAATAATTATTTATATATCAAATTGAAAATTAAAAACCACTACAGCCTTTGCCCCACACACAAAAAATACACAAATCGCGTTGATTTCGCAAGTACCTCTGTAGTTACCTGGAGCGAAGACGACTACGTAACGTTTATGAGTGGTCCGAACCTTCCGAATTGCTGAACATCGAAGCGACCATATTGTCGAATTCCGGTACAGCGTCCTCATACATCTTGAGTTGTCTTGAGAGAGTTTCCGAATCGTTAGAGGCTGATGTTTCTATGAGCACGTCCGTCCATTCGTCGCTCATGGACCTCGCTTGGAGACATTCCTGATAGAAGTTGGCTAATTCTGCGATGGGACTGCCGTCAGCGAACGGGAACTCCTGTAATCGTTGCGGTGAAAGAGTTATTTACTGATTTAGACAATATTATCTGCTCGTAGTAGGTCTCTCGTATGCGGGGGGCCGTCTAGGTGGGTACCACAGCTTTACCAGTTATTCAGCTGCCAAGCAGTCGTTCGCAAGCATGACTGTGTTCCGGTTTGAAGGGCATTGTAGCCGGCGAAATTACTGGGCATATGAGACTTAATATCTGATGTCTCGGGGTGAGGAGCGTGTTAAGTAGTGCATTTTATAGAAATAAAGAAGAAAGAAAATACATTTATTCCGGACATCACACAAAATTACACTAAACATATTAAAATAAAGACAAAACAAAAACAATGAAAACAACACAGTGAAATGTTGCGCGATGTCAGGAAAAGGTTCCGACTCAGCATACGCTAAGGTATCGAGTACCTCAGCACTGATCTCCAGTCGGAACCCTGTCCATGACATCACGAACAATCAGACGAAGATATATTCGATAAATTAAAATAAAAAACAAACATAAAACACGAAGAACATATATGTTTATGGTATTAAAGGTTTTGGGTGGCACTGCAATTGTTATGGGCAGGCGAGGCGCTTACCATCAGGCGAACGACTTGTTTGTCTCAGTTCCATATAAAAATACAGGAGGGTGACAAAACATACATGATCATGAGAAAATTACTTAAAAAATCATCACCTGATTAATGGACGACCCCTTTTCATGATGTTGTCTGATAGCGCTGAGAGGTGCCTATTCACTCCTGGGCCCTAATTCACTATGACAACTTGGCGATTCCTTGCTTCAAGGAAACGTCGATACCTTCATTAATAAACGACATCTGCGAAATTTGTAGTCTCTATGTCGCGTCATGTATATGAATATATGAATGCGTCATAAAGATCTCGTATATTAATGAAGGAATAGACGTGATTTCGAAGCAAGGAATCGACGTGATTTCGCCAAGTTGTCATAGTGAATTGAGGCCCTGACTAGGAAAAATTGAGGTCTTACGAATCAAGGTTGCTGTAAGTACAATCCTTTGGTAGCATATAAGGTAAATAGAGATAGGAAATAAGGAATAAAATGGCTGCGCATAACTGAAGGTCCTGAGGATGAAGGAAAAGGATGAAATGGGGCTTACCATGAGTGCAGTATATTTGTCTCCGTTCTTGGCCTTGGGTACCTCTATGGCCTTGCTCACTGCATGCGCTGAAGAGCTGGATGCTTCCCCGCATAAGCCGGTTTCCCGCTTCGCTCGTTCAACCAACGCCAATGTCTTCATGTGCTGAAATCCAGTAAGACTTTTTAGTAGAACTACTTTTTTTATTACCTAATAGGCAAGCATTTGACCGCAGTCTCACCAGATGGAAAGTGATCACGCGGTCGATGATGGATCATGCTTGCCTAGAAGATACCGATTCGTTTTGGACTCGAAGACACCTAGATTATAAGAATCGGGAAACAGAGACGCTGGTAAGGTGTTCCAATCTTCAGCTATTCGCATTTTGAAAGTACTTAATGACGTACTGACTCATGAGACTCGTTAAGAAGATAAGGCTGCAGCAATCACTAGTAATCAAACCAGTCACAGATGAATGACTCTTTTGCTTAGCAGAGCTGTAGTGGGACGGTCATAAATGAAAAACAAATAATTAATAAATACGCCTAGCAATCACATAGATCATAATCATCATCAGCCCCTCACGTTCTACTTGGCGATCTGTTCGTAGAACAATAGTCCAATTTGTAAGCTGTTTACAACAGGTTTTCGGTTTTATGGAGAGAGTTGCGTCTAGTGAGTTATTTCTCAATCTTTATCTGTGATTCTGTGCACTAGATTTTGCATGTCTCTTTAGTCTAGAGAATTGGAGACTGCCTGCTCCTTGCAGTCGAGCAGTCATTTCATTTTTGTGTTTATTATTATTATTATTTATGATGCACTAGCAGCTTGTTGAGCTGATGCGTGCATATCGTTGCAATTGTGATTTATTTTTAAATGTTTGTCAAGTCTGTTTTTAAAGCTGTTCACTGATTGTCAAATCTCAGTTGTATACTGTAAAGATAATTTTATTATTGTTGTCACTTGCACTTCAAGCAGGATATCATAGCTCATTGTCCAAAGACACTTTGACAAACACTTAACTCTTTGTGTTTGTTCTACAATCTACAATCTTTAAAGAACATGCAGCTTAAAATTGGATAATATGAGATTTTCCAAGAAGTATAGTAATTTTCACTTACTTTCTCCATTTTTTCTTTTTCCGCTAGTAGCCAAGCCATCGGAGGCTCCGGAGGCAGCTTCTGACTGAGAGTATCATGAAGCTCTTTAATCTTGACAGTGTCGACAAAAGCCCCCGCTGTCAACGGTTTAGATAAATCCAACTCCTTTTTGTCATAGCATTTTCTGGAAAAAAGAAGAGCTTATATAATAAAGTTAATTGCCTGTCTATGAGAGTTGCGGCACTAACTCTAATTGTGAGTGGTTGACCAAAAAGGGACCTGGAGGGATTGGAAACCGTTAATTTTTTTTTTTGAATTTTTTAATCTGTGGTCTTTTAGCTTTGTTTTGGTCTAACCAGAATATTTTTAGGTGCTGTAGTGTTTTTTTTATGATTTTTTTTGTGAGCCGAGGCAGTATTGGAAAAATTACACCTTGCACACAGCGCACACTAGTTTTTGTGATGTCAGGTAAGTGGATACAATCAGTTTTATTGTTTTATTGTACTTTTAAGGTTATCTCTAGTGCAACGAAGTCTCTATATCGTGTGCAGGTCCAAAAAGACGTTCGTACTTGTCAGAAAGTGACGACGACGCTACTCAAATGGACAGTCCTAAAAGTTTAAAGGTCTCCAATGATACCCAAGGTAATTAAAACAACTTATTTTTGTTTCAAAGTCTATAATGGAGCTCACACTTCAATATTAAATAATCTGCGAGTAGAAACTTAACAATTTTTCTGTGTTTCAGAAGTCAAAGAAAACTTAAATCCTAATAAAATTAATGATGATAATATTTTGTTTGAACAATACGGTCAAGCTTGGGATGACACAATAAATGAAGCAATTCCGAAGATGTTGGATGCTACTACTCAAACGGAAAAAGATGTTGAAGATTTTTTTTTAAAAAAAGAGGCGTCTAATGAGGCTTTCGGAGTATTTGTCGGCAAGGAACTATCCACTGTTCCACAAATAAAGAGGCGCTTCGTGATGTATGAAATAATAAAAATAATCGAGCACAGTAGTAAATAATTGACAATAGTAATAATTATGAAGTCTCATCACAAACATTACAATCACAAATAAAAAATTATAATAATGAATAGTCTTTACTTTTTGTTTTGTTTGCATGAACGTATGGTGTGCCCTGGTTCTTTACAACGCCCACAGGTAGTAACTTTCCTGGGTTTTTTAGCAGAAGGACCTGGCTGATCTTCTTTAGCCGTCTGTTTTTTAGCAGAAGGTCCTGGCTGATCCACTTTAGCCATCTGGCTTGTAGGTTTCGCTTCTTGTGGTTTTGGGCATGTTAGGTTAGCTGCGTCTTTCGAAGTGCAAAGGGGTGCTATTTCCTCGAATAAATACCATTGTCTTGCAAGTGAAAGCCCTGGTGGAACTAATAAATTTGGCATACCAGTGATATCATCTAAAGTCACTCCCTTCTTAACAATATTAAATTTTTGAGCTGAACTGTTAGCTAGAACTTTACATTCCACTGTAAATGGATCATCCGATTTAATAGTGAAGTGGTGATATCGTGTTATTCCTGGAATAGTTGTGAAGAATTCGCTGAGGTAGGCGTTCCACTCATACCACTGAACATTTATTATTCCGTTCACGTAGTCATTCGTACAGATAGCCTTATTTTTTCCCGAAACTGTCGAGTTAGCCACACATTCTTCGATATCATGCAAAGTATCTACTGTAGATTTAGAAAACTTCTGTTTAAAAAGTCCAAACATTCTGTCTGGGGAAAACTTAGTGTGGCCCACCAATAAGAAGTTAAGATGCACTGTCTTGTTTAAATCCCTTGCTACCCTCCATGCACAGTAATGCACAACAGCATTGTTTTTATTTTGACCCACGCAGTTATCTGCACAAATATGCTGAATATCTTGGTCACAAATATTGGATTCTAAATGGTGATGAATGAGATTAATCACACTGTTTGCCCCTTTTCCTATGTTGTCACATTCATCTATGAGATAATTCGTCTGTGTGTTGTCTGCTTCATCATTTATTCCAAAAAGGCCACATTTTCTTGCAGTTTTAAAAAAGGCAGGTCCAACTTGCATTTCAGATGAGGGATAATGGATATTCTGTGCATAATCGATACTGAAGACACGCATTCCAGGTTTCTGCTCCAGTTGTTTGGCTTGAGTAAGAGCTACACTTGCATCTTTCCTTATATCATTGTAGAATTTTCTTTGAATATCAGCTTCTTCTAAATGATTAATTGCTTGCTTCAGTTTTTCAGTCTTCGTCTGATCGGGCATGTTAATATTACGCATGATGGCTATATTATTATCTCGACATACTGGACAGAGATCAGAGCTTGGTTTCATGGATGTTATGTAAGGCACATATGTATTCCAACATTGTATGAAAGTCGTCCAGCCGACATGATCAATATTGCTATCATTGCATGACTCCACATAGTTTCTATACATACGCCTTTTTGTTAAATTAGCAGGCAATTTCATGACTCTAAAGTCCCAAAACTGCGGAAGTCGACCAGGTAGTGGAATAGATACTTTTTCAGCTGTATTTTTAATAAATTTAACTATCATATCCAAATGTTCTGTGGGAGTTGCATTATGAATAGGTTTGCCTTTTAGACCATGAACTTTATCAGCCACTCCTTTCTCATCAAAATGTTTGAGAATATTTTTGAAGGCCTTGATGCCTATTGCATGAAGAAATAAAAACGTTGACTGGCATATTTCTATATCGGCATGAAAATATTTGTTCCGCAATATGGGTTTGGTGTAAGAAAATTTTTTGTACTTATCTCCCAGCTGTGTGCTTCTTCTATGACACTCCAACTTACTCAAAATCGCTGTACACTTTGTAGATTTATCCATATCCATGTATTGCTGCCGAACACGTGATAGATATTGTCGAGAAAATATGCCTGAGCATGGGCCACCATTTGGGCCTTTACTACAATTACATGTATCATCCATGAATTTAGTAATAATTTCGACCTCTCGTATATCTTCAGTGCTTCGCTCCATAATGTTGTCATTTTCTCCTTCATTTACAGTTTTAGCACCAGTATACATGTCCTCCAAACTTATTGCATCGAAATCTAAAATTTCCACTTCAAGGTCGTGCAATTCCAACTCATCATTTTCAGTCATCCCATAATAATCGTCCAACTGACGTAATTCGTCCTCTAACAAAACAGACGTGGCTTTAATCATAGCTCACACTTAGTTACGCACATAAAGACAAGAAACTGACACTAAATAAGTCGCCAATAACGTAGTAACCGCAAACACGTGTTGACACTCACTAACGAAGTCGCATACTGACATAAAACATGCCGCGCCCCCCGCCCGCGCACGAGTCGAAACTTGTTTCTACACGAAATTTCAAACGCGATTTACTCGAAATCAATTATTTTCCCTTGAGGTCCCTTTTTGGTCAACCACTCACCTATGATTACTTAATAACTACACAATAGAAGAGATTAGATGACTTTTTAGGTGATCATCAAACGATGCTGTATTTTTTGTAATTGGAATGCTCTCTACATTTGGTGTAATAAATCTTCTCAAGTTTATAAATTATTTATTGTATATAATACTTATACATTATTGAGAGACAACATAATATATCACTTGTGGATGATGATCTTTTCTAATCCGATCAGTATTTCCAAAGTTTTGTATTTCTTTATTATGTTAGTACAGACACAAGACTTTTGTATAGATAAAAGCACACAGGTCCATCATGCTTACAAGTAACTACTACTGGCAGACTCTTTGGACTATGATTGTACTGTGAATAAACATGATTATGATTAATAATGTGGCAGCGAGTTCTAAGTAATTGTATATTTTAAGTGCTTACTTAGGGCTCTCAGTGTTAAAGTGGTCACTCTTCACCATGATATCATTGTTGGTATTCTGCAACTCAATCTTTTGCCTGTCTTCCGGTAGTATGGTCATCTTTGTCCGATAAACCACCTCAATCAGCAGTGTGCCGATAGGAGTGTGGAGTTCGCTTACTTTTATTGTCTTACTTTTCTCACCTGGGAATCATAACAATTTTGATTATAATTCACCTTATTTGAGAACAAAATAATTCACCTTATTTAAACTAGGTGCTAGTTGATATCAATTTTTCTAAGCAATTTGAAACCCTATCTTTTGTGCTTTTCCATTCCATCTTTGAAGAAAATTTTTGATGCAATACATAGTAATTTAGTTGCATAGGGAATTTAAAACATTAACAACAATTACATAGGCAACACGTATACCTATTTATATATCATGTTATATGGTGCATATGACTGTAGAATAAAATCTATATCTCACTTATGCCTTTACTTCCGAATTATGAGTAAAATCACTACATACCTAAAAGATCATAATTGGGGTTGCCACCATAGATTTTGTGGTAAATTTTATATGATTCCTTGTGTTGGGACCTTGCGAGCTTGTAAGCCGGTGTAATCCTGGATATGGTCAAAGTAGACTTGAGCATTACACTCATACGGTAATAGACGGTGGACGGAGAGCAGAGTTCAGTTCCAGGGACCAGTTTGACGGTCCACAGCTCCAGGACCATTTCATCTCCATCGGTGGTGTGAAGTGCTATTTCTATGCACAATATCTTAGTAAGTGCATCTACAACTTCACCATTCAGTACAGTTTTTGTTTCCTCATTAACAGCAGGCTCGTCAGGAATAGATAAGTTGAACTAAAAGACAATTATGCGGAATAAAGGAATACTTTTAAGTAAGCAATATTGTCATTATTTGTGTAAAAATTGTTCCATATTTTAATAATTAGTTGCTTCATTACAGAGATGAATACAATTTCATAAATTTTGACTGGCATTATTTTATAAATTTTGCTAGAGTGGTAATTGAATACTATATACATACTTTAAGAATTTTTAATTAAGGCACAGCTAGTGTTATAATGTAAATATGCATTAGACAGGTTGGATTAAACCGGTCCAATACTTTCTGAATCAATAATAATCTGTTTATAAACATTTAACACAATGATACCTAATTGAATATAATTAAATGACTGCAATGTCTCATGCATATTGTAGAAGTAGCTTCGTCTTTCAGAATGTAGAACTTACCCATTGCAGAGGGGGAGAGAAGTCTACGTTGTTCTCAGATAACTTAGCATTACATTCATGGCTGATTTTTTTTCCTTGCCTACTTTGGACGACTATCTGAGCAACTTTCAAAGTCAAAACCTTGGTGAATTTGTACAATCTGTATCTCTCCTGAACCTCAGTATTAGACGATGCCATTTTACACTGGTTTAGACGTTGTACAGTAGCAAATTTTACGATTTCAATATTATGCGCAGTGCAACACATTTATTTACAACACACGTTGTGGCTTTAACTAGTTGCAGAACTTTATTCATTTTCTTTTTATATTTGTTTACACAAATACAAAATCCCAGTAATATCTTGTCCCTGTTCTAAAGCACATCCCACAAATTTCATGTATTCCATTAGATAAACGCAATATAAGCGAAACTAATATCATAACAAAAAGGTTATAAAAACAATCCTTCAATCCAATCAGCCTCAGCTCGTCGTCAGTAGGGATCCGCAAAAAGTATCGATACCTGAGTATACTCGATGCTTTCGTTACGCTACCGAGTATTTTAGTAGTTGATACTTTTTGATACGATACTGAGTAAGAATCGATACTATTTACTGTACTCGATACATTTTTCGTCGTATTCATCCATCCCTATTACAGTTCTATCTTGACTATTATGTCTATGGCCCATAGAGTCCATATATAGCTATGTCCATCATATGGCTTTAGCCACAGAAGTCCCCGTCATTAAAGAGAAAAGTTGTCATACATTGCATGACCCTTATGACCGTGTTGTGTGTGAAGTGTTATTATAAATTTGAGTATCTCCGGCTGTATATTTTTCACGCTTTCGATCATTCTCAATTTCCATTCGTTCGCGTACGTATGTTAAATTAAATTCTTATTAGTCTAAGTAATAATAATTAATGCTTGAGGTTCCTAAATAAAACAAGAAATGCCCCAACGAAAGGCACAAGTGATGTTTGGAAGTGTTAATTCTTGAACATGCCGGTTTCCTCACAATGTTTTGCTTCACCGTTTTTAGAGCGAGTGTTAATTACATGCATAACTTAAGAAAGTCAGTGATTGATTGATAACGCTTTATTGTACACCAGACACATAACAAGAACAAATAAAAATAAAACCTAAAAATTTGATAAATACAATGGGTGGTCTTATAGCTAGTAAACGATTTCTTTTAGACAACCTTTGGATGGTGAGGATTTGTGAAACGACAAAAGACGGTGGTGTACTTATATAACTACTTTGTAAAATCATGTCATATGAGTATGATACATACATATATAATAATATATACTTTTTATATAACTCAGTGGTGCGGGGCAAGATGGATTCAAACTCGGGTGCGTCGGATCGAAAGTCGCACGTGCTCTCACTGAGCCACACTCGCTCTCATAGTTTAATTAACAGCATTTAAGTAATATTTCAGGAGTTTTTATATACACTGGACGTCATACAAAAAGTACTCGATACTTGAGTAACTCGATACTTTTGATGCAAGTACGATACCGGTATCGAGTATCTTTGTTGCGATACTACTCATGAGTACAGTATCGATACTTTTGTTTCGATACCATATCCCTAAACTCAGCCAGCCAGCCTCATTCATTCAATTTCATTCTCATTCCATTCAAAGAGAAAGAATAGAATAGATAAAAATGCTCCTTCTATACGTAGTGATAAATCCATTGAGGAATGACACAATGGATCTCAGATAAAGTATCCAGCCTGGATTGGTGACGCGCATTCATTCCCATTACAAAAAGTCTGTCATTTTCGGTGGGGGACGAGGAAACGCACACAAATAAATGATCACCACTAACGCATTTTTCAATCACGTTGCTATGCACGCACACAACAAAAGAAGTTAACACTAGCTTAAACTTTACACACACAATCACATTCACACACAGAGACGTTCTATCGGTACACGATATTTAAACGTCAATCACGTAAACAACTTCATGCTTGATACTATCGATATTGTGTTATCGATAAACTCTGCTAAAGCATGGACGACACATAAAAATAAAATAAAACAGAATTCTTAAATGACATATTCTGTTGCTCAAGAGAATCAAAGTAATAACTATCAAAGTTAGTTCGAAAGGTTCTTTATTATTTTTGGCATCACAAACGCACTTATGAACTTCAATGACTAAACAAACATATAATATCCTATATTTTATGTTTGTTTTTGACTATGTTATGTTTTTGTATGTGCCAGATGGCTACTTGGCAGAAGCGGAATGTTCCATGCATGTCTTTTATGTGATTACTAACGATAATGATAGTCTATGTAATTACTATAGGCGATGATTTAAAATTAAACTTCCAATAACGTGAAATAACGTTGCAAGAACTATTGCTGTATGTACGATGGAAGCATCGCACATTGCGCGCGGTCAGCAGTTTACGCCTGCATGCCACATTTCATGTATCGCGTCATCAGTTCACGATCGGACACCATTCATTCCGCGTGGGCTCAATCATTACCATTTACATTAACCAGTTTAGACCTAGTTTTGGGGAAATAAATAAACAGTTTTTTAAAACTTACTTTAGATAATTTTAATGTTGGTACGGAACCCTGTTTTAATTTCCTTGTGTTGTTAGACCGTGGTACAAAGCAATTATTTTCAAAAGGTTCTGAACAAATTGTGCTGGTACGCTTAGGAACCCACGATACATCATTTCCACAAGCTTGAATCTAGGCAGCCCGACTACCAGGTTCTTTTGGAAATCTGCCAAATAAAAGTGTAATACAACAATTGTATTTTTATCGACATATTTTTAAACATATTGATTTTATCGATATCTAAATTGGTTCTGTCCCAGCACTAATTTCACTCTGGTTTCTTGACTGTGTTGCTAACGTTCAAATAATATAAGTGCCTATTTTCGATTAGGTCATTCTCATTAGTTACTCATTATAGTAGACTTTTCCCGCGACTTCGCCTGCGTAGACGACAGACAATATAGACGTCTTTTTTCAAAGACCATTTTCGCAAGACCTCCCATATGAGAGCGCCAACCACCAACCCAACCGGTTTTGATGTAATATACAAGTGCAGCAAAATTTTCAAATTACCAAAAATGCTGTTTATATTTTCTTTACTCTAAGGACAAAACTTTCTCAATGCAAGAGAAAAGGTACCTACCCTGGAGGTCCCAAATTTTTGCCACACCTGTATACCCTATAATCGGAGCTGGAACTTAATACTAAACGCTGAAAACCAAATTAAAATTCATTCTGCAGTTTTCGAGTCAACAATTATTCAAAATAATAACATGTAGGTATATAAAATTGTAATGTAAAACAATATTTATTAATAGTTTCAGTTATATTTGACTTTTTTATAACGTGCAGGAAAACAGAGCTTTGGCCGCCTAGATACATGAAAATAAGCTAAAAATTTTATCCGAAATATAACTTTTTCGATTTAGTTGCAACACTATGTGAGTTTATGTGACTGACAATAATTTTCAAATTTTCGCTATTTTAGTGCATTATTAGATATAAAAATACATACAGATGAAAAGTTACGTTATCCTTGGTGTAGTTTGATGTTCTTGAAATTTGTTTGCACCAATATATGCTGCAACTCGGCATTTTTTTAGGAGCTCTTTCGCCCGCTACGACAGTTGGTGAATGGCGCGTGATGCGCGTCAACTAGTTTTATATAACGTCGTGGATTTTTTTGTCCTTGACGTTTGGCAAAATTGGCGAGAGGGGTAGGCCTGTCGTGTCGACTCCGTTTGGCTGTCTACTCGAAGCAATGGATAAATCCAACGATGAAACCATTGAGGAAACCTCAAACGATCCAACCACAGCAGTAGGGATGCGCCTCAGATAACATTTTGTCTGTATTCTCGTCTCGAAGAGTTACTAAAATATAGTTAGTTATAAATTATAGTTGTCAGTTGTCATTTTCCTTTACATTTTGCAATATATTTGCATTGAATTTTTGTATATAATAAATAAAATGAGCACTTCGTGTATTTGTAGCACAGTATAAGGTAAAATTCCGATATTAGCCAAAATAACTCAACTAAATCTTATAAACAAAACCGCGGGAAATCTCGATCTTGAAAATGATTGGCTTGGATTGGTTGGCTTATAGTATTACCAGGCCTATAACACTCCGCACTGTAGGTACGTAGCTACAACTACATAGCTACAAGTACATACACCAGCAAAGGGTCGTGCGGAGTTCAGTGGGTTGTCGCGCGCCGCTTTACGACTAGTATTACGTAGTATTACTGTTTAACACAAATATGAAAACAAGCAAATACTGCATCGTATTTGGCTGCCTAAATACCAACAAGGACCGGAATCTCTCTTTTTTTGCACTTCCGAAGGACATCGAAAGGCAAGTAAATGTACCTAAGGTAGTGGCACCAGTGTTGGACATGGATGCTATAATGAACACTTACTTTAAAAAATCCTCTAAATAAGAAATGCACAGATAAATACGTAACTAGCAACTCTAATCCATATACAAGAATCATTTAGCTGTCACATCAGTGCCATTTAACGATTGACAGATACATGCGTAAAATATGGTGGACGTCGAAATAAGATCTTCGTGCTTGAAACCTGTTTTCTTAAGGAAATTGTTAGTGCGGTGAGTAGATTTTAACTAAATTTACTACAAAAAAATATGTTGCTTAGAATTATTTTTAAATTTGGTCGTTTTATAGGCGTAGTTGTGCGTTAAATTCGACTTACATACTGGATGATTTCGATATAGTTAGCTTGGAAGTTGTGATGTTCATAACTGGACAGTGATACTGTCTTAAATCCTATTATGGACAAAAGTGTTCATTATAGGAATTCCGCTTGTTTTGTTTTTCTTTAGTCATTTGTAATACTAATAGATAGAAAAAACAGTGTATATTTGAAAAGTAGCTGTACTTGGCTTAATTCCAGTTATGAACATGGATGTCCATAATTGGTGTGTCCATTATGGGTTCGATATTATATTTTTTGTTTTTTAGTCATGGCACCGAAAAAAGACTACACGCCGGAGCAAATGGGTCGCGCTTTAGAAGCTGTTCGGAGGGGAGAGCCTTCAGTGCGGATTTCCGAAATTACTGTTAAGAAGAGAACTTCAGAAGAGAATAAGAATGTGCAAATAGATGCAGAGAATGAAGCTTCTGCGTCATTGCAAATACCTACTCTAACTACAAACTTGGCAACTCCCAGTAAAAATTATCCTTCTAGATCAATTGGCAATTACATTCTCGATAAAAATAATGTAATTGTGCCCATTTAAAAAAAGCCTACGTAGACACGGGAGAAAGTGACCTTGAGTTACAAAGCGATGAAGAACACTTCGAAATGGAAACGAATTTGGTGCTGGTGATAAAACTCAAGAAAAGAAGGAAAATAACGTAAGACAAAAAATGCAAGACGTAAACCAGAACCCAACTTTAATTGAAACCAATGAAGAAGCACAGACGAACAGTAAAAAAGAAGAAGTATATAAAGTAGATGTACTAATCATAAAATAGACCTCTCTCAACCAAAACCATTAATGTTTTGGATCAGATACCTACCATTTAACATAGTTTTAGATGATAAAACTGGTAAGTACAAAGTCATGAAACAAAAATCTGATTTACATTTAATAAAAGAACCCGAAAACCAACCTCACGTTGGTCAATTTGTTCTTGTTGTTTCAAAGCGAGCAAGCTAAGACATACCGTTATGTATGTCTTGTGAAAGAAATAATGTCAGAGAGAATTCTCGTGCAAGGATACAAGTCCAGAAAAAATAAAAGATCCTTCAAATGTGTAGAAACCGACATATATATTATAGAATACTTGCCAGAACCAGACACACAAAATAGATTGTTATTCATTTTTTCTGAAGCTGTCGACATAAAAGAACTATAAAGGCAGGACTGATGAAAAATAATACTTATTCTTGTTACATCTTATTTGAAACTGTTTTGAGCATTGTATATGTATAGTCTTAGAGGAGCTTTTCGTAGTTGATTTAAGAGAAATTATAAGACTGATGTTGATTACTTATTATAATGATGATGCTGTGACTGAAAGAAGCTGATTAGTAGATCTCAATAAAATACTGTGACTGCAGATTCTGTTTAAATAAATTAACGTCTTATTTGAACTTGATCTTTTAATTAACATTTGAAGCTATTGTCAATTTGAATGGTAAGTATAATTGAAGCAACGTCCATTTCTGGGTGTTTATTACTGGGGAAATGTCCATTATTGGTTGTCCATTAATAGATCTTGACTAGTTCATAACAGGTGTTCTTGACTACCTTGAAATTATTGGTTACAAACAGCTAAATATTAAATATAATGATCATTGTTACTGTCAGATATATGCACTGTGAATGTATTTAGAGCTCGAAATAATTTGTATGCCAACTCACAGCTTCTATGAAACTCTACAAGAACTTTTCCATCCAACACAGTCTAAAAGTGTCCATGACCGGTGCCATTACCTTACACCATTTTAAGAAAGTTATATTAGGTATTATATCTATTTTTAAATTCTGTGTTCTATCTATCATATATATGTATACCTATATAACAAAGAATTGCTTACTTACTCTAAAACTTTTATTCTGATATAAATGATGAATTTTATTAGTAGGTATTACATATTATATATAGTCTGTGCTATTTATTATCATTATCAATGTCTCTCGTATCGTATTTGCCTGAGTAGGTAATGACAAGATCTGTTAAAACAAGTGACGATAGGGTTTACTGGGTCAGGTATTAGCTTTGTTATGTGTTTATTATCTAAATATTTTTACTTGAGACCTAACAGGTACTTTTTTATTCGCCAACTACTATTAATAAAAACGGAGACTAAATCAAACTAAAGTTTCTTTCTTTCCATCCAGGTAGCCATCCTCACAAACTTTCGCATTTATAATATTATTTTATCATGACACAAGTATCAACCATAACGTTACACGTGCCGCGTGCGCGCTGTAGGCAGTGGCGTAGCTACCGGAGGGCTAGACGCGGCAGTGCCCCCAAGCTCAGGGGGCCACACGGACTCTGACTTACAAACTATAAATTGAACTAGTGAAAGTTTCTTCCACATTCGGAATAAAACCAAAACAAGTTCCAGGAACGCGACTTTAATAATGGCAACATACACAGGAAAAAAATACAGGGTATTCCAAACAAGTCTCGAACATTTTTGTTTGAAATTTGCGGGGAGTTCCCCGCAAGTTTCTGATGACGAATCTGGAGTAGAACAAACGATTTTAAATAGTTTAGTTAGGGCTCTTGTTTATTTTTTGCCCCAGGGCCTTTGGTTACCTAGCTACGCCACTGTCTGTAGGTTAATATGACTGGTAGGTATGCAGCGCTACGCGAGCTGAATTGAATTTTATTGCGTCACAGCAAGAGTCGCTATTTGTTTAAATTTCTTTGCGGAGTGTTGCTTCTGTTCCTTTTGTATTCTGTGGTATTACTCGATGCCCGTTCAGTGAGTTAGTTAGGCCGCGTTCAGAAATGGGTAAATGTTCACGAGTGAATACTTGTCAGTTTTTCAGGTCAGGTACCTAGATAAAAATTGTATATATTTTCATTCGTCATTGATATATCCATATACAATACAATACAATTATACCAACTTTATTGAACAACAAAACAGGAAACAATTATTTTACGGTTACATAATATAATAGTGCAACGTGCGGCCTTATCGTTATGTGCAAATTCTTACAGGGAATACATAGATCAATCACTAAGTATGTTTTAAGTAGGTATAGCTAAGTACCCACTGTATGATGGGTATGGGAAGAGCAGCTTTAAAAGTGAACTGAAAGCCGAAAAATCTACCCTTATAGTAAAACAAGGAAGTAATAACACAGGTATCAAGCTTTTTTTTTATGTAACTGAATGACGAGACGAGCTGGTCGTTTGCCTGATGGTAAGCAATACGCCAGCCCATAACAATAACAGCACCACCCAGAACTTGCAAAATCTAGCGCGGCGCTGTACTGCGCTCGTCACTCTGAGACAATTAGCTGTTGAGTCTCATAATGCCCAGTAATTTCGCTGGCTACAATGCCCTTCAAGCCGGAACACAGTAATGCTTGCGCACTACCGCTTGGCGGCTGAATAACTAATATATACTTCAAAGGAAGCAATGGACTATTAACTGTTTATTCTGTGGCAGTATGCAGGTTTCCCTGCCTACTTAATAAAGAAAGTGTTAACTAACTCAGGGAAATAACACTTGAATCCGACATTGATGGCTATTAAATTACCTAGGTTCTGCCCATTTTTAGCCTCTGTCTACATCTAACAGAATTATATATGAGTTTAAAATAAAATTAAAGGTGATGCCAGTTTTACTATGGTGATGCTTCATGAAATGAAAATACCTAAACCTAATTAGATAAATGATATTCGGTAGGTAGAATGGGTAGTCCTATCTCTGAGAGCTATTTCTTGTAACTTGAGATGTTATTAATTTACTTGATAATGTTACCTATTTAGTAGTAGGTATATATCTACCACCATGGACCATGTATATTTGGTCCATGCTACCACGCAGCGAGCGGAGCGTGCAGTGCAGCAGCCCGCAGTGCGATGCGCGGCGCATTCGCGAAGGGTTCCGCACTCGCCTTCAAAATGACCACCAGATGTGGTTAAAACTATAGTTGGACTATTTCAACTTAAACGTGAGTGTCACCCGTAAATTAATAGCTACCAACTTCCTGTATTTACGTTACCAAAATCTACGACAAGCGAGTCTGCGCCTTGAATCCAGAGCGTAGGTAAACTCCCGGAAGAAGGACATCCTAATTGTCCGAAACCTGGTCGGAGTTATGACACAATCATAACGAGTGTAGCCGTTTATATTTATAATGAATATTTCGAGTCACGATAGTTTCGAAACCTTAACTCTTTGCTACTTTTCAGGAGTATTTTTTTTATGTGACTGATTGACGAGACGAGCTGGTCGTTTGCCTGATGGTTAGTAATACGTCAGCTCATAACAATAACAACATCACCCAGAACTTTGCTTTGCAAAATTCTTGCGCGGCGCTGCACTGCTCTCGTCATCCTGAGACAATTAGCTGTATATAGGAACTATACAATTTTCCACATATACTTTGGTACGCAAACCGAAATTAATATTATGTATTTAATAGATATTATTTCAGCGTATGGTAAATAAAGTACTGGGTGGCACTGCAATTGTTATGGGTAGGCGTGGCGCTTACTTTCAGGCGAACGACTTGCTCGTCTCATTACTCTGTTCCATATATAAAACTTATTCGTAACTAAATTACAAAACAACTTCCGTGAAGTTACGTGATTTCGAATTCAAGTAAAAACATGTGAAAATCATTTCCTTGTACGTAACCGTTTTACAGAATATAAATAAAATAATATAATTTTATATCAGGCAATAATAAAGGTATATCGAAGTAAAATTATCAGAGGCCCATATTTTAATACCTTAAAGACTCACATATATAATACAATTCAAATGACGTACGTAAATAATTAAATAAGTACCTATCTACGCAGTTATGTACTTACCACCTCTCTCCCAATCTCAATAGAAAGTGCGTCAACAGTTATTTTATTAGGACACTCTATATAACAAGTCATAACTTTTAATAAGTTAAGCCGTGTATTCACTAGCGCTAGGAGACAGAACGTCTCGTGACGTTACTAGTATAGCTCCTTGCCTGTGACATTGTAGCTAGTTCAAGTCACCCAACCGACCTCGCCACGCCATACATCTTGCCTCAAGATCTTTTTGTCCACTTCATAGAATTAGAATACTTATAAGCCGAGTACGCGCATGAAATCCAAACAAATTCATTGGAGCTGAATCCAGCTCTAATGGACGGCCGTGCTCAAACACGTCAAGCCGAGTGCAACAACACAAGTGTTCAGCGTTCTGATTCTATGGTTTACACACAGAAATCTTAATGCGGGTTTACATGCCTCGCCTATTTAATAAATGTAAATCATACAAAGATAAATAATTATTTTTTAAATAAAAAGCCGACTCTTATTCTGATGTAACTTCGAAGTTCAAGGTCGAATGTCGATGAAATTTATATGGGACCACCGTGAAACTATACTGAACCCAACGCAAAAAAAGATTTTTCCATATCAGTTTATAAATGACGGACTAACAAAACAAAAAATCTACAGTTGAATTTTGAACCTCCTGCTTTTTGGAAGTCCGTTAAAAATGGATTTGCGCGATGTTGAGAGACGCAACGTCACGTGACTTCGCACTATGCCTCTGGAGGAACGAGTCGCGGGATATTTAGTCCCATAGACCTAGTGAATACAAGGCTTTATAAAGGTGAGCTAAGCAGGAGGCGTTTCATTAAAAAATTATATAGACAGTTGCCTACCTAAAAGGAAGTTTATTACTTACCGTTTAAAATAGTCTTATTAGAAATGAATAAGTAATGCGTTATTAAGTAGGCAATAGGTATAATATAATTATGTTCTACTTTATAAAATATCACTTGAAAACTATTTCGATTTATTTCTGTGCAGAATTTTAGAAACGAAATACCTAGGTGTATTCATAAATGGATCCGTGGGGACGTACTTACGGTGGGGTAGAACATAATGGACACCCTTGCTTGTAAGTACTCTAAGTACTAAGGTATAGGTATCTCTATTTATTATACTTTCTAAAAATAAATGGAAGAATACAAAGTTAGGGACGGTCTTTGTAAACCTCTTTCTTTAGTACAGATAATTAATAGTAATTACACCGGTACGGAAACCGAGAGAGCGAGTGTGACTCAGTGGGAGCACGTGCGACTTTCGATCCGACGCACCCGAGTTCGAGTCCCGCTGGCCCCGCACCACTGACTTGCCTAAGCTACCTATGTGCGAATTTAACACCTGCTCTAAAAATGGTTGAAGGAAAACATCGTGAGGAAACCGGCATGTCCAAGAATTTATCACTTAAATTCGAGGACATGTGACATCCACCAACCCGCACTGGGCCAGCGTGGTGGATTATGCCCCATACTCTTTCTACGATGGAAGGCCCGATTCCCAGCAGTGGCAATGTAATGTACTGATGATCATGATGATGATGATTACCGCAACAGTTCAAGTAGCAGAGCTGTTCTCCTGATACCCGCATCTTCGTCCATGCAGATTACAGTAATTCCCTAAGCCACTAATTACATACATACCAAATATGATACCTATTACCTACTTCAAAAACAGAACTTTCACATAATATTTGAACCCCTGGCTGACCCCATCTGGATGGTTAATTCGGTCCTTTCGTAAAATCCTCCCTTAGCTGTCTACTTACTCAGAACCTAGGTAGATGGATATAGGTATAGGTATTCCAAATTACAGCTTCGTGGCTTTTGTAGTTTTCCAAATTTCGTGATGAGTCAGTGAGTGCATTGAATTCACTTTACAAATAACAAATATTTGCAAATACAATACCTATTTATTTATAGATTACAGAGATAGATTGTATAAATAATATATCTATGTCACCGGAAAATTGTAAACACACTCAGTATATAATAATACTTTCGAGATTGTAAACTAACGTTAGATATATTGTTGACGGAGAATACAACTTAACTTAAAAGAAATAAAGAAAAGAAAGAAAAAACATTTATTCCAGACATCACTCAACATTACACTTAACTTCTTCGATCAGGGTATATATGATCGAAGCTTAACATACTTAATTAGGGGCAAAACAAGAAACAATGAATACAAACAGTGAAATGTTGCGCGCTGTCAGGAAAAGGTTCCGACTCAGCACTCGCTAAGGTATTTTAAATTACCTTAGCACTGATTTTCAGTCGAAACCCTGTCCATGACATCACGAACAATCAGACGAAGACATTACAGTAAAAACAAACAAATGTTCAATATAGATAAATAAACAAAAAAGAAACAATAAAACACAAAAAAATATATACGAGTACATAATATAATCACAGTTATAACTATGAATTACTCGTTTTGACTGGCCTGCCTGTGGTTAAACAGATTAAAGCATATGTTTTCGATAGTTTACAATCTAATGAAGTCTAGACGTCAGTTTGAGGATGAAGATGAGTTCAAGCTGCTTCCTAAGCTAACCTCTAGCTGGACTACAGAATAACAGCTAATCTATACTTATAATAAAACTGTAACGAGGAGGTAACGAGGAGTCGCAGGCAACAGCTAGTTTTTTTATAAATAAATGTGATCGCTGGTTGCATGTGTACAACATAAGGCTGGAGTGACTCTCCTCGCCTGGTGGTTCTAAGATAGAATGGGGATGAAGGTATCAGCTAATGCAGGTCTTGTTCGCACTCACCGAAATGTAGCCTGTAAAATCGATAGGCTAGCCATTTGTCGTCTGTGTTCAAGGCATCGTATCGTCTATCCTTCTCCTATTCCTCATCACCAATTAATAGTATAAGTAGCTGGACATACGATTGATTTTAAAGACCAGTGATGATTGACCTCTTGCAGTCTCGTCAAGAACCCGTGCGATTACTTGCACATGCGGGTATTAAAAGGCTTCCTAAGGATCGTCAGTGGCTGGCCAGGCAAGGAACTCGGAGAGAAGATGATGATATGTGAAGGAAAACACCATGCCATTTACAACACCTGCCTCTCGATTCTGTTCTTTACCCTCCAGTTGTGGTACCTAATAGATAATGCATCGAGACTGTCCTTCTTCGAACTGGGTCACATGTACGTAGCTCTGTTGATGAACGTCCTCTCCACGGTAAGCCATTTAGCCATTTACAAATTTTTATTTTGCTTTGTGGTATGTGCGCTTGTATGAACTAAGAATAGGCACAGGCCTAGCGCACTCCGCACTGTAGGTACGAAGCTACAAGTACATAGCCGGACACCGACGGCGGGTCGCACGTCGTTACACGTGCCGCGTCAGAAGAGATAAGAGCTATGCGATAGAAAGAGAGGCGCTCTGTAGGTTAATATGACTGATAGGTATGCAGCGCTACGCGAGCTGAATTGTATTTTATTGCGTCATAGCAAGAGTCGCTATTTGTTTAAATTTCTTGGCGGAGTGATGCTTCTGTATAGGTACCTATAGGTACTTAGTCTCGAGTGAAAAGGCATCTCATGGGCAAGCGTGCTCCATCTTAGGCCGCATCTTCGCTTTCCATCAGGCGAGACGACGTCATACGATTGCCCATTTACCAATAAAAAAGTATGTACAAGAGGATTAAATGTTCTAAACAAATTTTCACCAGCTCAAACTTTTGATTTACCCACTTACGATGTGAATAGAGTCAATAATTTCGCCTGATGATAATTGCCAAGGTACCATGCATAGTACTGCGTAGAACTGCATTATGCTCAATGTTAAGCCTTATATGTATGCCCGGTAATTTCGCTGGCTACAATGCCCTTTACATTGACCGGAATACAGTAATGCTTGCGCACTACTGCTTGGCGGCCAAATAACTGGCAAAGCAAACCCAGACGGCTTTAGGCATACGAGAGATACCTAGAGACACAATACTCTGCCATCTCAGAGCTCATGATAGAGTTAGGATACGCAACCACAGTCGCAACGTCCGTCATTAGGTAAGCTGCCAATAAGTTAATTTAAAGTTTCAGGATACCTTCTTTAGGTATTCTGACTTTGGACCTATCTGGATAAGCTATTAAGCTATATATTTAGTGGCTTTTTAAAACATTCAAGCTATTAATGCTATCATAAATTTACAATCTCCCAGGTAGCAATTTTACGTCATGACGACGTCCATTCACGGTCATTTTCGACGTAAATGACGTCGTAAAAAACGTCCCACAGACGTACTAAATGACGGCCTAATGTCAGGTCTCAGCGACGTCTCTGAAGACGTCATATTAACGTCTCCAGATAACGTCATATTAACGTCTCCAGATAACGTCATATTAACGTCTCCAGATAACGTCATATTAACGTCTCCAGATAACGTCATATTAACGTCTCCAGATAACGTCATATTAACGTCTCCAGATAACGTCATATTAACGTCTCCAGATAACGTCATATTAACGTCTCCAGATAACGTCATATTAACGTCTCCAGATATCGACTTATTCACGTCCCCAGATAACGTCATATTAACGTCTCCAGATAACGTCACCTTAACGTCTCCAGATAACGTCATATTAACGTCGCCAGATAACGTCTCCAGAAGACGTCAATACCACGTATTGTGAAGACCTCCTATAATAACGTCTATTAACGTCTTCAGACACATTAATATAACGTTATCTGAAGCGTTAATATGACGTCATCCGGGATCAATTTGGCCTCGATGCAATTCATCCAGCCACAGTCTTCAAGTAACTCTGAAAGGTCAACATTAAAAACACAAATTTGCATTGTAGTATTATTTATTATAACGAGTTAACTATCACAACTTAATTAATAAATGGAGAATTTTAATCCTTATAACCATGGAGCATAGGAAAACATATAAAAGAATTACTAGTTGCCTCTTGAGGAATAACAACACATTTTGAAATAATATCATAAACAGGTACAATTTTGTAAGCTGAACAGAGTTCCGAAACTTTAAAAATATCAATAACAGCAGAATCATAAGGATACGTATAGTAGGAATCATAATGTACAAACTCTTTTCCATAGACGAACAAGGAAACCTCTCCATTAATCTTACATCTCAAAATATTATGTATCTCGACTACTTTGCCGTTTGCATAGCAGTAACAATTATTAGCTAAACCAGATTTTGTATACATTGCAAAACCCTTATAAACAAGTTTATTAAAGCATTCATAAGCATTGTTATCAACAGGCGTTGGTCCTAAGCTATTGTAATAAAAAACCGCTGGTACCTCGTCAATCAGTTTTGGAGGAAAAGTAGATTCCATTTCTTTTAATCGTTTATAAATTTGCTGCAACGGTTTGTTAGGTGACCTAACTAATTTTTTTAACATGCCTAAATAATTTTCGAAAGGAAAGGCGGAATAACTGTCCAAATCACCAAATAAACGAACGTCATCACACAAATGACATAACATATGAACATTGTAAATTAAAAATTTCCGGCTATAAATAGTTTCGGAATGTCTTATGAACATTAATAATAGCTCATGTGCTAAATATGTACCTACTTTATTGATGTTTCTAGGGCTACAAAGAATTGTTATAGCACAATGAAATAACAAAAAATTTTCATACAGGGAGGTTGGAAGGATATTTTTTAGAACAACTGGTCCAGTATATAACAAAAACATCCTAAATTCGGTGGCTTTCCAGCGAGCCAACTCACTGATACTTCGCGGTCGCCTGTTAAATTCAACAGGTATACAACTTGCACAGCTAAGTAATTTTTCAGAAACTGCATTTACTAAACGGCTATTTAAACGAACATTTAAATCACCACCAACCCAAACATTTAAAAGTTTCCTCATGACTCCCAGACAAACAGCATGCATATAATCAATGGGAAACAATGAAACTAAATCTATGGGAAGCGTCAAAAGTGGAGATTCACCAACATGATGGTCGTCATCAGACTGTAAACGAAATTGTGAATCCGTTCTCCTACTCGCAGATACGCTTGTATAAATCACTCTACCTTGAATATACTCACCAGGTTCTACACATTTATCACATGATGAGTATCCACCATGGGATTTAGTACATTTGATAAAAGCTCTAGCTGGAGCGTCACATACAAAACTATGTACTTTTACAATATAATGAGTATCTTCAAAATTTATTCCATCATTAAGTAATGTAGACAGTTCTTCAACAAATGGCCCCAAAAACAGATTCAATGGTGAAGGTTTAGAGTTTCCACAGAACAGAGTTATTACAAATGGCTGTGCACAATTAAAGTTTTTGATCAAACCTAATATAGGCCATAGTTGAGTATTCGTGCTTTTAAAAAGTGGCAAACCATCAACATTAAAAGACAACAATATTTCACTATTTTTAAAGTTGAACCCACTGTACAGTTTTAATTGTGCTTGTATTTGATTTATGAGACCAATGTGCACCAATTCACCAGATTGCAAAGAGTTACTTGATATATTCATTGGCGTATTTAAAAACGTTCTGCTATCTCTAGGCAATTTAGGGCAAAAAGGATTTAGAATTTTTAGAAGACTATCTAGAGCACTGTGGGAAATTTTATGTTCTACGGTAGCCCAATGTCTTAATTGCGATGGCAAATCGTTAGCATCGTCAGATCGTGAATCATCATTATCTATAAAACAATCCTCAAACAATGTTGATTGACAATTTTCATCTAAAAAAATATTCTCTTTATATGTCCTTAAACAGTTTTCATTTAAAGTATTGTTGTCAATACTACTGTTACTCGTAGCTATAGATGTGGATGTATATTGTGGTGAAGATGGCAAATCACTTAATGATGGCTGTAATGTACTTCTTTGTATTTCTAAAATAATTTTTCGTTTTTCTGCCAAAATCCTTCTATACATTTGACGCTCACCTACTACATTTTTTTTCTTCCTAGAGGATGACATTGTTATTTTCCTTTGACAATCGCTTTTTTGCTCGTTCAGGTGCGTGCTTGAGCCACACCTTTATATCGTCTTCAATGTCTTTTTCTGTAATCCTTGGAGAGGAACTCTTTAAGCTCTCTGAAAACAAAAAAGTTTGTGAATATAAGAATAGCCCAAATGCCTGCAACGCTCTGTGGGGTCAGATGACGGGTCGCTCTCACACAGCGACTCGCGAGTCGCGACACAACTGGTGTTAAATATTATTTTTAACGGAGAATTAAAAACCGGTCAAGTGGGTGTTGGATCACGCGCATTGTAGGGTTCCGTAGTAAGCCCGTCGCAATAATTATGTGGACTTAATTGTTTTATTTTACCAGTTAATTGACGTGATTATTATTATATATAGCCTTGCCAAATTACAGCTTTCTAGTACTAAGAGTCTCCCCACCTAGCCACCTACATAAAACATGCCAATTATTAACCAGTTGCCAGTACACAAGGAATATGTATCTTTTGAAATTATTTAGGTATTTCATAGCACACTTATTTTGTATTATAGATGAGATCTAGAAAGAATAAATTTAATCATATGAAAGACAATAGACACATACCAACAATAAATTCACGGAGACGTAGCTCTGAAAAAGGCTTCTTCTCAGACCTTTTACCATAGAAGTTGAACTTGCTTGCCAACGAGTCTGACAATGTATATTTCATCACTCTCGATACTTTATTTTTTAAATCATGCCCACCAAGGCTCTTTAGGTAGCTTGTCTGTAAATATTAATTGATAGCAATAAACATCCACATATATCTCTATAAGTACACACTAGAATTAACATAAGATCCAACAGTCACATACATAATCTTGAGCTCACACTATAGGATTCCCTGTCATAGGTATCAGGAACTACGAGTGCCAAGGTATCATGACACAGACCTAGAGCAAATATTTGTGTTGCAACAGGAATTGAACCCACACCTCACATCTCAGCCCTCTAATCGCCCACTGTGAAGCAGTGGCCAAAATTATTAGGAATTAACTACACATAATGTGAGCAGAAGCTAATAAAACATAGCCTGTCAGGGGTAATGTAGCTTGCTATTAGTGACTGAATTCCCAGAATTGAATCAATAGTTCCGATGATTAACTCCTACATCCAAACTCACAAACAAACTAACTCATTCTAGCAAGGTACCCATGTAATAAAAAGCTTTCTTATGGTAAAGTAGGAATTAATTATAATTGCTCAATAGGCATTTCCTGTTTATTAAAAGTAAACACTTACCAGGTTAGCACAGTTTTCTGTATTAGTCAGTAACTGTTCCACTGTTTCTAAATCTTGAAAAGTTTCCAAGGGAAATTTGAATTCAGGCTTCAATGCATTGGTATTTCCTGCTCTGTCTTTCAAAATTGCTAGGATGACATCATTTTGGGCTTTTATTTTGGCAAGTAGTGAAACAACTTGGCCTTGACAATCTGGATGAAAAAAGTAGTATGGTAGGTATTACAGTCTATAATAATCTTAACACCAACCACCACCACCACCACTATACCAAAAAATAGAAATAATCGTCGAAAACTATACTCATGCATATAAGGTAGTATCTAGCAAAGAATCTAGTTAGGCAGCTATAGATTTAAAAAAATCAAAATGATTTTTACTATTTACCACAGTTATTGGAAGCACTGCTGGCAACAATTTCATCGAGTGTCATACTTTGTGAACCAGATGGTTGATCATGATGACTGTTAGAAGCCTTCTCTTGTGCATCAGGTTTATTCATCTGTGAGTTGTGATTTAGTACCAAATCACTGTAAATTGTGCTTGTACTTGAAGGTTCAAGGTTTATATCTAAAAAGCAAAAAAAAAAAGAAAATAATGGAAGGAAATATTATTATGTTCAAAATAATTTAGTTAATGTATCATCCGGTATAATTACAATTGGATAGATGTTTCTTTAAAGGCGGAGGACGAGGGAATTCACACCCTTTCTCATCATCATTATCATCTGATGATGAAATGTATCTGCTAGTTTTTTTTGTTTTGCGTTTAGGTGGCTTACTTATATAATTTTCCTCCTCAGTCTGTATATCTGATGTGTCTTCCACCAACTTTAATTTTTTCTTTGCCTTATCCAATTCATCTATAGAACAAGCATAAAACACCAACACAGTTAATATCAAAACAACATGCAAGTTAAAGTTAGTCACGCCATGCAACACACCCACGCCGTACAAGCTTGGTAGTCCAGCACTTATTAATCCATTAGTTCTATCTCATTACTAGTAGTTAATAGTACTGCCATTACTTATATAATTTACTATGCTTTTGTTTCTGTTTTGATATGGTATGGTGGTGAGATTACAGGCACATGAGACTGCAATGAACACAACACAATGCTATGTAGGGCACATTCTAGGTGGATGTGGGTACATACCCCCCATACATACCCCTGGTGGTTCGGTGGCCACCTAACCACCAGGTTTATGTATGTTATACAATGTATAATTATAAGACAAGACCAACAAATATTTGTGAAAACAAACAAAACCAAACACCTGTGAACACACTTTCTTGGAAATGATTACTTATCTGTTGCTTGCTTGCTGTCGCCGCTGCTGCTTGTTTACACACGGCGCCATGACCTAAAAATAGCAGTTCTGTCTTGTGATCTTGGGCAATCTGAATATTTTTTTTCTGTGCGCATCAAAACTGCAGTCAACTTCAGCTCGGCCGTAATCCTTAGATTTTTAGGTTATGGCACCGTGTATTTTTTTAGTTAGGTTTTAAAACACTAGCACCTACTAGAATTAAATTCTGGGCCAGTCTGTCTGTGCCCAGGCTTAAAGCATGGTAAAGTTAACTGCCCTCAAGCCACCAGCTGCTAAAATAGTTGTGTGTGGTAGTGTTACACTACCTACTCATAAAAAAAACTTACCAGTCTGATAGAAAACTCTATCGATCTCGTATAGTTTCCATTGTTCATTTGGAGACGAACACCTCTGTAGAAGTTTATCAAATGCTTTCGCCTCCTTTACGGGAGGCCAATAGATTTCTCTTTTTTTAGGTGTTATCCATTTATTGATGACCACAGCCACAGTGCCACCCTCACTCTCCGCGAACTGAACGACACTATACATAATTTACAATCCTTTTATGTGCTGTGATACGTACTATAACAACAGCAAGAAAAAAACATGAGAATTTACACATTTGTTTGACACAGAGAATTGAGAAAGAAAAAAAGCGCGGGATACCAACCAACCGTCAACGCGTTCGTTCGTTCCGTTCCGAAATAAACAAAAGCAAACAAAAATATATTTTTTTTACTTTTTAAATATTTATATTTTTAATCAGCCTTTTCTATCTTATATTGGTTCTTTCTAATGTTTGATGATAGACTAATAGCTGAATTTCTTTTCATTGAGTTACATAACAAATACAAATGTAAAAAATAATAATTTAATAAAATAATAACAAACAACATGCTATCAATGCGTTCCGTTCCTCGCAGATTGGAAGAAAGATAAACTCTGGTGATAATTTTTAAATTATTAAAATGGACTATTTACTGTCGAGTTAAAGTTTTTACAGAGTACCTATATTTTAATACAAAAAAACGTTCGCTAGCCGCATGATAGTTATGTTGTTAGAGCTAATTTAATCGTGCCTGCTTGAGCATGGTAGGCACCTGTTGTACTCTCCTAGAATAAAATTATGTTTCTTTTCTTGGATAATGGCATACCTAGCTCATATACCTACCTTACTTAATTAGGTTTTATTCTGATTCCCATAATAATAATAATATGCTTGAATGTCCATAGCATCATAAGTAGGTTCCCGTTTATTCTGCTAGTCAAACGAATGGAAGTCAGTGGTGGATGTTTCTGTAGGTATCGAGGCGGCTCAAGACCGCTCGTCGTGGCATTTCTATGTATATGGGGCCTGTCCAGCAGTGGACTTCTAACTAAAAGTGTTTGTACAAACCTACTTACAGAAAATAAATCATTTATCATTTAAACTGATAATTTATTTAATGACGATGAATATTAATTTTATCGGTTGCAATTAGGTACCTACCTTAACACGTTCGCAGTCCAGTGTACCCTATGCGGTACACGCGGAGCGATTCCGCCGAGTCCGTGTACCCTATGCGGTACACGAGGCCACTATAACTATATGGGCTCTGCAGCCACGGACTTATGAAATTTGTTAGTGTATATCGTTCCTGGACTTGTGACAAGGGTTCTATTAGACAAGAAAAACCAAAAACATGACTTATTTTTTTTATATAATGTTTTCACAGTACAAAATGAAACGAGTTAGTAGAAATATATAATGTTTTATTGGTGAACTGTAACTTTAGGAAAACAATCAATACATATGCCTTTTTACATTTTTTACATTGTGATGACACCCTTTTAGCTTTGGCGCGTGCATACGAAGTGAGTCTTCCTTCGTCGTGTTTTAAGTCCGTGTACCGCCCGGTGTACACGAGCAAAGTCGGGGCACGGGCCTTTATTTTAACATAATTATGCATCAGTTGTGACGTTTGCATCGACTAATGGTCAAAAGTAATGAAAATGATATTGGACTTATGGCGTTGTCGGAAACTTTTGTATTGGGACTGCGAACGTGTTAAGCAGGTATTAAGTAGTACCTACGTGTTAGAGCATTCCTTTAGATGCACTAAATAAATAGTACGTAGGTAAGTACACTACGGCCGAAATATCTTGGCGAGTCTGTACATAGACACTACGAACTTTCGCCATTGACCCTAAATGTAGGTACGTTCCTACGGCGTCTTATTAATGAACAACACAGGGCGTCACAGAATGGAACCCAAATGGACGTTGCTAGGGCGTCTTATTAGGGAACAACACAGGACGTCACAGAATAGACCGTAAATGGACGTTGCTAGGACATATAATACATGACCAACACAGGACGTCACAGAACTGACCCTAAATGCACGTTGCTACGGCGTCTTATTAATGACCAACATAGGACGTCACAGTTGACCCCAAATGGCCGTTGCTAGGGCGTCTTATTATTGACCAACACAGGAGGTCACAGAATTGACCGTAAATGGACGTTGCTAGGACGTATAATACATGACCAACACAGGACGTCACAGAATTGACCCTAAATGCACGTTGCTACGCCGTCTTACTAATGACCAACACAGGACGTCACAGTTGACCCCAAATGGACGTTGCTAGGGCGTCTTATTATTGACCAACACAGGACGTCACGGAATTGACCGTAAATGGACGTTACTAGGACGTAACATTCACGACCAACACAGGACGTCACAGAATTGACCTTATATGGACGTTGCTACGTCGTCATAATCATGACCAACATAGGACGTCACTGAATTGACGCTAAATCGACGTCACCAGGACGTTCCCTTGAGTACCAGACGTTAAAATGACGTCAGTGTGACGTACTTATTTGACGAATAAACTACGGACCCTAATATGACCTTAGGATGACGTCATTTTTTCGTCGCAGACGTCATTTTGCTACCTGGGCTAGACCTCTCGAAATAATAATAAAGTGTATCTCTATGCTGGCGCAGCGAACTGAACTATAGAATACTAAAGAATGCCACTATACATATAATAAGTAATCAATCAATCAAAATCTCTTTAGAATAGAATAGAATAGAATAACTCTTTATTATAACACCAAAATACAGAAATAATTAAAAATTAAATTAACAATAATAACTTATTAAAGTGTCACAATAGGCGGTCTTATCGCTCAAAGCTATCTCTTCCAGACAACCCACTTTATTAATTTTTGGCATCACAGACGCACTTACGAACCTCAAATTATCACCATGACTACCACCGGCACCGTATCGTAAAAAAACTACTACTCAGAAGATACGGGAAGAAACTGAGGGGCGTTTTTTAGAGATTTTGTTACAGCTTCCGTAAATCAAGTGGTATGCTCGCTCATTAGTGATTACGAAGTATAAAATGTTTCTAAACGTGAAGACCTGTAATTGGCTCTCCGATATATTTATAAACCAACTAACTACGATGTAGTATAGGCCGTTGGTCTTCTTCTCAATAAATAACTAAATAGATAGATAACACTTTATTGCACTTAAAAATATAAAACAGAATTACAGTTGGTAATATATAATTAATAAGTACAATAGGCGGTCTTATCGCTAAACAGCGATCTCTTCCAGACAACCATAGGGTAAGGAAAACAACATTTTAAAGAGGATAGTGTGCAGTAGATAATAAGTAGGACGAATGAAAACAATACGACTAAATACGACGAATCAATATTGCATTTTTATTTCAGTCAAGAGGCTTCACTCTTTGTTTGTCTCAAGAGTACAGGACATTAGCAGTGAAATTCCTTACGCAAACGCACGTATTTTTTTACAAAGACAAGTCGGATTATTCAAGGCTGGTAAGTTTCATTAGCGTTTATGAAGTCACAGAACACTTAATAGTGCAAATTAAGGTAGAGACCAAGTGGAACAAGACTCTTTCCAGTCTTTAAGCAGCAATAACCTCACTACTCTACAACGTGGTCCATTGTGAACCGTAGGCCAATGCCTGAATGAAGGGCGTCCACGTCCACACTCGCTTCTCGACTGCCTCAAATATTAGTAGCGAGTATGTGGTTTCAAAATGGGAGCCTCAAGACGGGCGGAGACGACGTGGCCGGCTTCGGAAAAGGTGGCGTGACGATCTCGAAACCTACCGACCCGGATGGATGGAAGTGGCTGTGGACAGAGATGTTTGGAGGGAGATGGGGGAGACCTTTGCCCAGCAGTGGGACACAATAGGTTGATATAGTAATTATAATAATAATAATGTGGTTTCAAACCTACCTTAATGCTGAACAAACAAAAAGTTAGGCATACTTCTATAGTAGTATAGTATATTTCTATAGTATATCAACAAAGTCACCATAGCGTCTGTCTGTTTATCAACTTAGTAGGTAGATACTTCTGAACTGCTATGATGCGGTTATTGTCAACTTTTGCAGAATTTCTTGAGGAAGGTTTGAGATATTTTCATAATTAATATTCCTTAATCACATGCCTGTGCCCAGCCGGGGCTGGTGACGAGTAGACGATATTAAGTTTAGGGTCTCTTTATATTTTATATATGTTATGGGAAATGTATGTAATCCGTCTATATATAAAATCCCTAGTAAATGTATATTTAATGCCAAAAACCGATAGGTAATGTGTGAAATAAATTTTATTATACACTTTTCCTAGGAATTCTGTACATTTCCCCAACAGCAATTGGAAATGTGTTAAATTTGAAACGCCAAGACACGGCGGGCGGGGTGATACGAGCCAAAAACTCACTTCGTCATCCCTTCGTTCCCCTCGCACACTCGACCTTCAGTCCACCCGGGAAGTCGCCAGCTCGCTACGCTTGCCACCTCCCTTCCTTGTTTCGTTCCGGCCTTGCGCGCTCGTTTTGCTTAGGATCTCCTTCCGAGATTCTGGCTTCGCGCTTTTTATATACACTCTATAGGGGTAACACCGAGTCGGACCACGATGGAGTAGTGCAGCGATTTTTTCTGAGGGAACAAAAGCTTTTTTAGTTATTTTTTATGTACCATTTCCTGATAGTTAATTTTCCAGTACCATATAAACAGGAATTGCATACAATGCCTAGGAATACATACGCTGTGATGTATTAAAGAATCCTATAAAAAATATTTTACACATTTCCTAAATTGGTTCGCCTTTGTATACATTTCAGAAATTGTGTATAATTCCTAGGTTTCATACATTTCAAGTGTCAGTGAGCATAAACAGTTAGTGCTACTTGTAAAGAACACAAGAACATAGTGTCTTCGCCTTAATAGAGACAATAAGAAAAGTGTTGATGGACAGCCTCTTTGGTGTAGTGGTTGGGCGAGTAGGCTCAAATCTCATAAGCCATTGAGGTTGCGGGTTCAATTCCCGCGACGGGATAAATGTTTATGCAAAGAAGAAAAAAAAGGGCAAGCATTTGTTTTGTGTCTGGGTGTCGTGTGACCATGGACCTCATACTTCCTGGTTCCCTGGATACAGGGAATCCTAGTTAGGGCCTATGGGATGGGATCTATGTATGTGATCGATGGGCGTATTTATTTATTTATATTCTTAGTTTTACTCTACTTAGCAGTTTAAGTCAAATTTAAATTACCTATTAATCTTATTAGGCTAGATTGTAATTCTAATGGCGGGTCTTTATTTGAGTCGTCTTACATAAAAGAAATACATTTCCGGTAACTTACATACACTGTAATTAATAAACCTGTGATTATTACAGGTTTATGTGAAAGTCCACACTATCTCAAAATGGTTCAGTGTATACTTGGTCAGCATCATGAGCCTTACGCTGATTCTATTTTGTGGGGTGCCCATATACATGAACTACAAAAAAGGAAAGTTCGAGACGTTTGAAAACCCAGTTAATACAACCTACGAGCTCTCGATTTATTTCAAGCTTCCTCTAGACCCTGAAGTAAACTTCAAATATTATTGTTACTCCTTAGTATTGAATTGGTACGTGGCTATTTTCCTTAAAAAGTTTAATTTTTCATGTACTTACCTCAAAGCGTAGATTAATGTATTGTCATCATCATCATCCACTTCACATCCCACTGCTGGGCCTATTGTATCGTAAAGGCCTCTATCATATTATGCAATTCGCCTCGGCTCTGTGCTATTAGGTATCGTCCAGGTTCTACTCGCAGTTTTTGTGATATCGTCGACCCGTCTTGCTTTTGAACGTTCGCGCCCAATACTATGCTTTCCCTGCCTTGGCTACCATTCAGTCAGCACCTTACTTCACCTGTCGTCAATGTATATAACATTTTATTGAATTTATTTGAAGGTCTTTGCCGCTCTCGTCACAAAATCAAATTAGGTACTAATTATAACACTTAGGTACCTATATTATAAAAGATTTTAGGCATAAGTTATTTTATATTAATTATCTATGTCACGTTTTGTTTGCCTTCGCCTAAGGCGAAGAAAATATGAACTCTTCCGTGGATCCCGTGCAAGGATGTTTTTAAAATCATTTTTTAATGTAAACGAAAATTTTAATTGTGCAGTTTGGTTATTTCTCGAGTCTTGATTGAGATAAGAAAGCTCGAGGATTTTCCGGTCTTGAATATGACATTAGTTAGGTACGGTAGATATTACAATTGATTTTTATTGCAGGTACGCCGCTTTCCTATGCGCAAGCAGCATCATCATGTTCGACCTGTTCCTTTCGATCATGATTTTCAATCTTTGGGGACATTTCAAGATACTTTTGCATGGTCTGGTCTCGTTCCCAAAGCCGGCAGCGCTGACTGCAAGTGACGCGTCTGGGTCAGGCCGTAATAGACAGTTAGCGATGTACTCGCCGCAAGAGCAATTGGAAATAGCAGCGAAACTTAAAGATAGCATCCTATACCATCGTCTGATTGTTGAGTGAGTATCGGAGGAACATTCGTGTAGAGTCGCGATTGGACTTCCTGATTCGTGAAGATACAATGTTTGTGTAATTGGCGTCAACGTGGAATTTAAAATTAAAAAGATTTCTACTTATTCGATGCGGTTATTTCAATTTGGGCTTCACAGACGTAATTATGAATGTCAATGATTATTATTACAATACCACCATTATCGGAAAAAGAACCACGGTGCCGCACCGGCGCCAACGCAGACGTTACAAAATTTCGAAAATATCATGATCAAAATATCATGATCACTAACACATTGTAACAAAAGTATGATTTAGAAACGGGACATTTATCATGTATCTATTAATTTTATATCTTTATGATCATGGTGCTAGCAAATGAGCCGAAATATCGAGAACTCAAAAAAAAACAAATACATGGTAAATATCCGGTTTCTTAATTAAATTCTACCTATTACAATGACTCTACTCTACCACCGTATCGGAAAAAGAACCACCACTCGGAAGATACGGCAAAGCGGCTTGAGGGGCATTTTTTAGAACTTTTGTTACAATATGTTTATTTTTGACAATAATATGATTCACGTGCCAGTTGGTATACGCGGAATGTTCCACGCATCTTTGTCTTCTATGTATTCACTAGCAGTATAGTATGCACGTATTTTTGCGTTGACTCATTATTAATAATGTTTACAGCTTCACGAATGAGATGTCCCAATGTTTCGGAATGGTACTATTCGTGTATTACACGTTTCACCAAGTATGCGGTTGCTTGCTCCTTCTTGAATGCTCCCAAGGTGTAAGTACCGACCTATTTCAAGATAAATATCTAGGTCTCTCTATGCGGGAGGCCGTCTGGGTAGGTACTACAGCTTCGCCAGTTATTCTGCCGCCAAGCAACATTTCTGTGTTCCTGTTTGAAGGGCATTGCAGTCAGCGAAGTTACTGGGCATATGAGACTTAATATCTGATGTCTCGTGGTGATGAGCGCAATGCAGCGCTATGCAGTAGATACTTTTTATGGTACCAGTTATGGGCAGGCGTGGCGCATACCATCACGCGAACGATCTGTTTGTACCATCACTGTTACATAATAAAAAAATAGGTCACTTGGCCTCAATAAAATGTTATTTCATTTTTATTTCAGCCAGAGGGTGTAGCTCGTTACTTACCGCTCACGGTGATGATGATAGCGCAACTAATACAAATATCTATAATTTTCGAAACAATTGGTTCTATGGTGAGTGTCTTCTATACTTGTCTACCTACTAAGTAAAGTCAAAAGATATTTATTAAATAGGCACAAAAAATACACATAATACACATTAATTAAAATACCCTTAAAATTGTAACATAAAATATCATGACTTCGAAAAAATAAAGGTAAGCATGTCTACCATTTCTTTCCCATACTCAAACTGTAGTCCGGGTGCAGAAAAGAAATGCGAAAACTGACTCTACCAGTGCTTCGGAAATACGCCCGTTAGGGAAGATAGTAGCACCAAGAAACTCTGCGGGGATTGTAAAACTGTAAATAAGCTAATTCTGTTCCATAGATATTAATTTGTAAAACGAACTAATTGTCTTTTTAGTTAGAGGGCACTAAACATAATTCGGTTTTTAGAATTTGAGTTTGTTATCTTAATAGATTCAATAATTACTGAACGGACTTAATGCGGTTTTCATGGTTTAATATCGTTTGTATTAGTTTCGTTTAGTAGTACTATTAAGTAATCCGTGGTGTAAGTCCCAACATAGATAATAAGGTAGATATGTTACACAAATATCGGTTGAGTGATTATGAATATATAACCTCTTCGTAGTAAGTACACACTCCCATCTGCCGTCTCTCTCTAGATCTATATGCTCCATCTTAGGCCACATCATCGCTTCACATCAGGCGAGATAGTGGCCAAACATAGATCTAATTAGCGTAAAAAAAAACCTAATGGGGACGTCTAGCTAAAATATTACTTATTGGAAATAGGCGAATACAGGCTTCCTGAGTCGTCATCGCGAAAGGTTGTAATAAACATATTATTTCTATAGGTAGGTATACCTACGATGCTATAATAGCACCATAATGACAGTCTCTGTGGTGTAGTGGCTGTGCAGGTCAGTTCGTTGGCTTTTAACTCATACACCACATTGCGGGTTCGATTTCCGCTTCGGGACAAAGAAAAATGCACAGAAAAAAGTGCAAGCACGTTCCGTGTTTGGGTGTATGAGACCATGGTCCTCGTAGTTTCTAGTTCTCTAGACAGGGAATCCTAGTTAGGGACTAGGATTTCCATTGTATGTGATCGTTGCTATCATACTTATTAACATAGCCGCGTTGAAGTCCAATATTGCATGAATAATCACAAATAAACTAAATAAATTCCAGAGTGAAAAGGTAAAAGACGAGGTGTACTGCCTCCCATGGGAGTACATGAATACTCGTAACAGGACCACGGTGATGCTGTTCCTCATTAACGTGCAGGAGCCGGTCCACGTAAAGGCAGGTGGACTGGTGGACGTGGGCGTCACCACCATGGCTGGGGTAAGATCGGATGATGAAAGAAAAGAAAGAAAAAACATTTATTCAAGACATTACACAACATTACACTGAACATAAAACATTATATATATAAGTATATTTAAATTTTTATTTATTATGATGTTGTATATATTTTTCTATTGTTATACAATTTGTCATATTAATTTGATGTAATTTATTTAGTATCTCGCAACGTACTTTTGCTCAAAACGCACACCCACTATATTTCTTTCACGACCTGAAAGACTGGTAGATAATGCTAAATAGCATTAAGTCATTCCTTGTACCATTTTGTGCAAAATTATTAAATAAATAAATAAATAAACATAAGGGCAAAACAAAAACAATAAATAAAACTCAGTGAAATGTTGCGGGATGCCAGGAAAAGGTGCCGACTCAGCACATGCTCGATGACGTTCCTATGCGCTCGTAAATTCCGAAGGGATCGTCCATTAGTCACATGTGGGTCGAAAGTGGAGGAGGGGTTCGGAAAAATCACGAAATATCACAAAGGGGAAAGAGAGTGTAATGAGATATCACGTATATTTTTTCATTGAACGCGCAGTTTCTAAACCGAAAAGCGGCGCGTGATCTCGACTCACTGTTGCCAACCTTAAATGTCTGTATGGATTTTTAATACGGCTGAAAATTTTTAATATCCTTATTCTACCAAAAAATACAGGTGACTTAGGGTAGGGGGGTATTCTAAAACCGCACCACGTGTCACCAGGAGGGAGGGCGTTAGGAAGTTGCTAAAGATCACGTCATTAATGGACGACCCCTAACCTACGTAGATTAGATAACGCTTTATTGTTACACAACAACATGAAATAAATAACAAAACAATACTTAAAGCTAAAGTGTTACAATGGGCGGTCTTATCGCTTATAGCGATCTCTTCCAGACAACCTTTGGATGGAGAGGACCCAAAGAAACTGTAAGGGACGGTGGTGTTGTGCATAAACAAACTAACCAGTATAAGCATAAAATAATAATATCATATACAGTCTATATAATCGTAATAATATAATAATAAATAAGTAAATATAATTATAATATAGGTACCTAGGTACCAGAAAAAACAAAAGAAAAAGTACACATCATAATAAAGTAAACATACCTATATGTAATAAAATAGATAAATAAATATATATAAAACATAAAACAATATATATAAACCTACGTAATGACTTAATGAGTAATTTTGCTTACCTATACGGTAGCGATTACGAATTACGATTTTAAATTGAGCGAGTGTGGCTCAGCGGGATCTCGTGCGCCGATTTTGCACGCTCGCTCTAAAACGGTGAAGGAAAACATCGTGATGAAACCCGCTTACGGGCTTTGAAGTGGAAGCCAATGGCCGTGGTTGGAATACCACCCACCGAACAAAGCCATGCCGTCAAGCGACCTAGTCGTGTTTCGAGATGATGTTCGGTGAACCATCGGGGAGACGGGTCCGAGCAGCCGCTCAACTGCCGTCTCTCTCTAGATCTATGTGCTCCATCTTAAGCCACAACATCGCTTCACGTCAGACGAGATAGTGGCCAAACATAGATCTATTAAGCGTTAAAAATAAATTAAAAAATCTAATACTATAGTTACCCGCCACGCAAGGTAATATTTTTAATTCTTTTCTTGCAGATACTAAAAACAACGTTTTCGTACTTCGCGTTTCTTCGCACAATGTCCCACTAATGAAGGAATCATTATTTATAAGTACTTATTTACTTAATTATGTATTGTGGTGTCGTGACCTCAAATACTGTTTTTCGGTCGTAATCGAATTTCAGCTTTATCTATTCGGCACAAATCTGACTGGTCAAGTGCGAGTCAAGCTTCAAAACTTGGATTTCTTGGTATCATTGTCTCCCAGTTCACTAACACCACAGACATCTTAATAATAAAGGTAACCTTATTATTTTACCTTGTTACCTTATTATTTAAATTATAACTAACACCATATAATGCTAATTGTATGATAACTGCAATAGATAAATAACAGCAATATTATTTTGTTGTTGGTCTTATCGTTAATATAATAACGTTAATTATACCTCTTGGTAATGATTATTCCTTTTTTACTGCACCTTTTTCCCTTTATCATACTTCTTAAGCTACATTGTATATTTGATTAATTTTAAATAATACAAGTTTAATCATTAATAGTATTTTAATCAATAACCTTACAACATAGTTATATATAAAATTGACTACTTGACTTAGAATGTAAGTACATATATGATATGTTTATTGTGTATACAGGAATAATATTACTGGTGGTAGGTTTCTCGTATGCGAGAGGCCGTCTGGGTGGGTACCACCACTTTGCCAGTTATTCAGCCGCCAAGCGGTAGTGCGCAAGCATTACTGTGTTCCGGCTTGAAGGGCATTGTAGCCAGCGAAATTACTGGGCATTATGAGACTCAACAGCTAATTGTCTCAGAGTGACGAGCGCAGTACAGCGCCGCGCAGGATTTTGCAAAACAGTTCTGGGTGGTGCTGTTATTGTTATGGGCTGGCGTATTGCTTACCATCAGGCAAACGACCAGCTCGTCTTGTCATTAAGTTACATAAAAAAAAAAAACAATTTAAATACTTTGAGTATTTAACTTATACGTGTAAGTACGTGGACTTTTAATACCGATTATTATTTATCACTATTAATATTAAGTTATAAGTACGTTTGTGTTTTACAATCATAGGCGTAAGTAAAGGAAACTAAGTAAAAAAATACGTTAATTGTTTTCTAGGAGCTAAAACAATTTTAACGTGTAGGCATTGATAAGACTGAAACTGAAAATGTTAATTGAAATTAGAAAATGGATTTTTTTATGTAAGTGAATGACGAGACGAGCTGGTCGTTTGCCTGGTGGTAAGCAATACGCCAGCCCATAACAATAACAGTACCACACAGAACTTTGTTTTGCAAAATCCTGCGCGGCGTTGCACTGCGCTCGTCACCCTGAGACGAGCTTTTGAGTCTCATAATGCCCAGTAATTTCAAAATGCTCGCGCAATACTGCTTGGCGGCTGAATAACTGGAAAAGCAACAACATATAGGTATTAATTGCTATAGAACTATATAGTATATAAATCCTATATAATAATTATAAGCGACAGTGAGTGTTTTCAATAATTCACGACATAGCGATCGCCGCGGTCATCACCTGGATGGGTGACCGTTTGTGTGGTATTTACATCTGAGAGCTATTGTGCTTCAGGGGGCACCGATTGCTAAGGCAATCGGTGCACAACAGCAACACAGCCATTAGGCCATGTCGGAGGCCTTCGGCGGTCTGTTACTCTGAGACCAGTTTTGGCACACCCTCGTGAGAAGTAGAGAGCGGTAAAAAGGAGAAACGGAACGTATATTAGATATAGCTAGAGAAACAGAAAGGAATCGGAAACAAGATTTTTGTTGAAAAATATATTCTATTGAAGACAAGCTTTCAAGAAATTCGTAATATGAACCGCGAGCAGATTAAAATGAGCCCAAACACTTAGGAGTTTACGATTATCCGTCAAAGAGTTCCATTGCCCACCTTCCGTCTCCATCAACAGATCAGCTGTTACCATAGTATTGCATTGTCATCGGACTTTTTACAAGCAAAATTTCAACTCCGTAGGAAGGTGGTTCTGGTTCAACCTGCAAGATTTGTCCCAAACATTGCAAGATAAATAAAAGCTTGTAAAAAAATACGGAGGTCAAGTTAAATCGCCGGAAAACAAGTTACATGAAAGTACAAGGTCCGGGAACAGGTACTAAAATACCGGTAAAAAAACAGAATTAATACACAAGTATACATTTTATAACAAAAAAACCGACTTCAATTCTGATGTATCTTCGAAGTCCAAGGCCGAATACGAATACCGATGAAATTTATATGAAGACTACCTTGAAGCTATACTGAACCCAACGCAAAGAATTTTCTAAATCAGTTTTGTAGGGAGTTCTGAGGTAACAAACATTAAAAATATACAATCGAATTGAGAACCTTTGTTTGAAGTCGGTTAAAATGTTACGGTAAAATAAAATAAAATATTGCAGTATAAATAATGCCCGGAATGAGGAATAATACAATACAATATTTTATGATAATATTTTTTTATTTAACAACGTGTACATAAAAACGACCAAAATTATTCAATTTCAATTTTTTCAATTTATTTACACGGTTTACACCAATTACGTTATTAAATTATAGTTTAAAAAAAAACAAGATACAATAATCACAGAACACTAATTACAATTATGTCAAAATATAAATTTTAAATTATTATGTCAAATTATAAATCAAATAAGAATAGTATGTTTATATAAGTCATTATCTTGATGATTTTACCTGCGCCCAATTAAAATATTGTATACAGGGTGTGGCAAAATTTTGGGACCTCCAGAGTCCTAACTAGCACCTTTTCCCTTGCAGTGAGGAAGTTTTGTTCTTAGGAAACTTCAGTTGAATTTTGAAGAAAATAGAAACTGCATTTTTCGGTTTTTGATCAATATTAGTTTGGCTCAACATGTAATTACAAAAAAAAACACTTGAATCAACCCTATTTCCCATCAGGGCCCTAATTCACTATGACAACTTGGCGATTACTTGCTTCGAGGAAACGTCGATTCCTTCATTAATAAACGACATCTGAGAAATTAGTATTCTCTATAACGCGTCATATACATGAATATATGCATGCGTCATAGAGATGTCGTTTATTAATGAAGGAATTGACGTGATTTCGAAACAAGGAATCGCCAAGTTGTCATAGTGAATTGGGACCCTGGGATGATTCCCTTAAAGTACCCATCAAATCAAATTGCATGTTTTTGAGAAATTTCGGTAAAACATTTTCATGTTTTCCATAAATATAATAATATGGAACCCTAGTTAGTTCCCAGGATCGATATAGATGCATAATTGCTATTACTTAACCGTCTAATTACCTCTACCTCTATCTATATGTCTATGTATAAGTAAATGTGCTCTATACATACATTTTAGCTATTATTTTAATTTGTTTATGGCACTGCAGGCAAACCTAGGGTTTTCCTGACAAGACGCTCGGCGATTCTGTTAAATTCTTCGCGGTCCTCCCTCCACATTTTAGCTGCGTCTACGTTAGCACCGCTCTCGTCGTTTGGCTCTGGAAAGATTGGAAAGACGAATTAGAACATACAGAAACTAACAGTTTAGACTGTATTAGTTCTGGGTTCTGGATATCACTTCATAGTTTAAGTTGAGAATCCTTACAGATTCTTAGATAGCTAGATCTATCTAGCTATCTACAGTCTAACGATCGATCGAAAAACTATCCATTTATCCATTTTCGACACTTTATTGTTAGAACCTTAAAAATAGGTTCATGAAAAACAAGTACATTTCAAAGTAATGAGCATAACAATAGGCGCTCTTATCGCTCAAAGCGATCTCTTCCAGACAACCTTTGAACAGAAAGGACTAACATAGTTTGGAACGATAGTGTTTTTTTTTCAATTACCACAGATAAAATTGTGTATGACAGTTTATAACGCAGACTGAATGAAAACATGCGTTCGCTTAAACTTCAGGCTATGTAGTAGCTTTTTACATGGTTGAATTTAAGAGAGCTTTGCGTCTAAGGTTCGTATTTATAAACTAAAATCAGAACTACGTCTAGACTCAGAGTTTCAAGTCAAGCATTGTTCTATAAACATCTTGACTTACGTTTGACGTTTACTTGAGTGATTATTGATTCATGGATATCACAAAACAAATCATCACCATGGATATCAAAACACGTTTATCGAACAAAGCTTGTCTTGGAACTCTCTCTGAGACTAGACTCAGTTCTGATTTTAGTTTATGAATACGACCCTAAGAAAAAGAAGAAAGAAAGAAATTAATTATTGTCAAACTGTAGACATAGAATTTAGAGTAACAATATTTATAAGCACAAAAACAGCAGCAATAGGGGTAGGCTCAGCACTGAGCTACGTAAGCCTAACAGCTCATGCAAGGCTGATTTTTAGCACAACCCTTTATTCGAGTGACGTTCGTCGATATTGAGTCATGGCAAAAGTCATGTCATAGGAAGACGCAATATGCCTCTTAAATTCAATTTCATTCTGTCCGAGCCTGAATCAGATCCGGCCAGAATATTGTACAAATTAATTAACCAATAGTGCGATAAATTTTTATATATTATAGTTAAGCCTACCAGGGCGGCATATTCGCACAAGCAAAAAAGTTCTTTAAAATAGATAAAAAAAAACTCATTCTTCTTCGAAAAAAAACTAAAGCGATGTTTATGTGTGTAAAGGATATTGAAGATAATCAAAGTTGGATGAAATCGATCCAAGCAATATTCTTGATCAAGTTGAGTCTTCGAGGTCACCTTGACATTGAAAGCGACTTCTGACAATAAACATCATCTATGCAGATTCTTGTGCCACTTTATACTTTGCTTCATATTGTTTGAATACAAAGTTCTTCTATTTATTTCGAGGATTGGATTGATATATATACCTGCTAGCATACTGACAACGGAGAGGAGTATCTTTTCAACGCTCTGCACAGGTGACCACCTCTCTGCACTGCTTTCATAGCCCATGGGATCGTCTCCGGGGGCATGTAGGATTGATATGCACACTCGGCCATCTGCGTAAACTGTAATTAAAGAAACCTAATTGAAAGTAGTTGACAATCTTTTAGGAATACATAATTGAGATTATATGTATGTCAATTGTCAATCAATATAACTAGGAAGTTGTAGTTGTGTGTTGTTGTGTTTAGCCTAGGTCAAAATAACTGGAAGTAAATAATGTGAAATTTATATTTAAAAAGCGAAAAAAATAATTTGTAGAGTGTTTATGCTACTACTACGAAATTACACCCGCGAGTAGTAATTAATAATGCACATACCTTTCTTTGTTGTGGACTTATGCATAATTGTGTTGCCACTGGTAAGGCATGAATAAATAAAAAAAGTCAATACTCACTGTTGGGGTGGAACATTTCACAAACAAATTGCATCTTGGGAGGGCTTAGGGGGTAGTCTGGTGGGAAGATCAGCTTGGCAGGAAATATACCTCCTTCAAAGCATGTTCCTTCTGGTCCTCTGAAAATAGACCAATGATATTATTCTAATTGTTTAGCTTTAACCCATCGGCATTGCAAGATCTCCTACTATGAGAATTCCTTACGATAAAGCGCACAGCTCATGAGATATGCGTATGGCAACACTATCATCATCGGAGCTGTGGAATAAACATTTGTACCCTAACTACAAGTTATTTTATTTACAAACTACATACATTACACTTATTGATAGAGAATAGGCGATCCGACAACTTTTCAGAAAATAATGATTAAATATAGCCATGAAAACTAGTATTTTAATTAAATAAAGCTCTAAAAGTACCTAAAACTATGTTTAAATATGGCTTAAATTTTGCCATGCAAACGGTCAACTTAGAACATGTGACGTCATATGGAGGCAGAAAAAGCCAAACTCTACGAAAGAAAACTTGCAAAGAGATTTAAATACGTTTTGTGAAGTTTGGGGATTATATTGTCATTATAGAACGAAAAATTAAGAAACAAAAAATTTTATGAAAAGAAAAAACGGAAAATAAACACAAGCTTGACTCACGAGATTTGCCTTCAAATGACGTCATGCGCTGTGATTGTTGTTTTGTTTGTGATGAAGAACAGATTAAAAATGTCAGAATTATTAGATTTTATTTATTGATTTAAAAATATAAATCATTATTATTTCACAAAAATGTGAATTGGATGATCTTTCTAGTTCGACAAACATTCATTCTAACTAAATTTTAGATTTTTTCTCAATTACTGTCTGATCCACTATTGCTATACCTAAAACTATATAGCTATGTGCTCAACATGCTAGGTAATTTAATGAATTTGTGACCTAGGTAGTTGTTATTAATTGAAATTAACATAAAATACTCACGTTATGAGTGCTTCCCATTCAAAGAAGTTCTCTTCATTGATGGGGCCTGCAATTATGCCTTCTGGTGCATTAAGTGTTAGTTCTGTAAAATAAAAAATATATTTGTATGGAAAAATCGTATCTTATGATACCTTATTATAGAGAAAATGTAGTCTAAGTATTCAACAAATTGGGGCCTCTCCTGGACCATTGTTTGCTGACAAGAGTTTTAATTATTCAATTCATCATCGTGTCAATGGCTCACCTCAACACTCAAATTATTCAGAAGTCTACAAAGGCAATCAATACTGTCTAAACTTACATAGTACGCTTTAAAAAAAACACTTCGTAATCGAAAAAGTGTAAAAACTTACGCTTATATTCTGCCATTAGTCGTCTCAGAGCCGAACCAGCCATTATTATAAAACTAAATAAACTTAAAAATACGCAGAAAATATCACTGTATAGTGTACAAATTACTGTACAGAGCTACCGCAGTACTGCTCTCCTCTTCCGCAAAACTTTAATTTCGTGTAAATAGAAACAAGACGTCAAGACGTGGTAAAAATCAATTTCCCTATTTATAGTCGTCTGACATTGTTTGTGTGTGTCCGACTCTGACGTGTCCGGTTGGTGACAGTGACAATATAATGATTTATGACAATGACAACATTGACAACACAACTGACATCTGTCATTATTGTTGCGTTCCGAAAGACGCGTCAGGATTGCCCGCGAAACCTTTACTCCATTGAGGAAGTGAGACCTCAATGCTTTACTCCTATTTTCATTTCGCTGATGGTCGTCGCGGTCATAGTGTACTAACGGAACGGTTCAGTAAATATTTCTCAGGCATTGAGGAATGACACTAGACCTCAATGTTCTCAGGCAATAAAAGATAACGTTCGAACTCTAATCACTCAGATCAAAGATACTAAATCTTAGACTCAGATAGTGTCATTACTCTGAGTTACAACCTCATTATTTAATGCTTATTTACCAATGAGGTAGTGTCATTCCTCAATGTTATTTACCATTGAGGAATGACACTATGAGACCTCAATGTTATTTACACTATGATTATCTAGGTTGACAAGCGACCCTAGATATACAATTTTTATCTAGGCCCTAGATAAAGATTGTATATATATGGAAACAAGCGACATTAAATTGATTTCCTACAAGAAATGCAATTTATTTTATTGGCGACGACAAAGATTTAATACTTAATACTTTTTCTTTGGGCGACGAGTTGTAAAAATATTATAAATAACCGGCCAAGTGGAGTCGGACTCGCATACGAAGGGTTTCGTACCATTTTCTATAAAAAGGGAAAAAAAACTTTGTCTGTTCTTTTATATTTGAGACGCTGAGCATTTCATTTTGTTATCATGTTTTTATTAATTGTTAGCATTGATTATTTTTTAGCATAAACTTTTACTTTAGAGAAATTTTATTTTACATTTTTATTATTTCTATTTTTGTTTTGAATGTTTAACAATAATTTACATTTTTCAAACAATGTTATGCATGTGTACTAATCAACTTAGAGTAAATATGGTAAAATTATCAATAAATGTGTTAACTATTTAACTATACCTATAGCATAACTTTTAACATTTAGTTTTGTATTAATTACTTTTTCCTACTTTTTCCCGTGGGGAGAATTTACGGACTCACCGTACATGTACATATGTATTCAGTAGTTAGTTTTCAGTACTAATAAAGTATTCACGCGAACACCACGTTTATCATTTATACAAGTGTCTGTTAAGTACTCAATTATCAAATATATCAAAGCAAATAAATAAAATATCAATCATATGTAGGGCCGAGCATCTAGCCTCTACAGTATGGGAGCCCCCTTAAATATTTATTTTATTCTGTTTTTTAGTATGTCATGACGGACCGACGGCGGAGTCTTAATAATAGGGTCCCGTTTTACCCTTTGGGCACGGAACTCTAAAAATGAATGACGAACAATTTGCACGGGTTCTGTGTGTTCAATAAAAACAATTACTTCAAGAAGCTATGTCTTGTGTTGGATGACATTTTCAGCACCAGCAGGGGTACCTTAAATGATTGTGTCTGACAACGGCCCCTAACTCACGTCACATGAATTTAAAGACTATTGCAAAACCAAGGTATCATGCATGTCACTTCATCACCGTATCATCCACGCACAAATGGACTTGCAGAACGATTTGTAAGGACCTTCAAGAATAGATTAGTTTCAAGTGACGGAAATCAACTTAAGCGCCGATCGCTAAAGTTTTTATTCAGCTACCGCAACACTCTACACGCTACCACCGGCAAGTCACCTGCGCAAATGGTGTTTGGGTGACAAGCTGCGCACTGTTTACTAACAGGCCAACTAAAAGGAGAACATTACAGTACCAGCATGTGAAGACCAACATCATGTCTTCTGCGCCCACGTTTCAACCTGGTGATGAAGTTTACATTAAAACCCAACTGGAAAAAATGGCAACCTGGAACAGTTGCGGCCCGGAAGCACAGATATTCTTATGTAGTCACTACTACCAATGGAGAGGAGAAGAGAAGGCAGGCTGACCACATAAGGCCGCGGCTTACTCCTTCAGATTCAGTGACTGCCATAGCAATCGCTACACTACCTTCACGTCTAACAACAACACCCATATCAATGCCCATACTATCGCCATACATGCCACTCTCACACACACCACCCACATCAATTCCATCTGCACCCAATTGTTCTGCATCATCAACTCCCGCCGTATCACCCGAAGCTTCACCATCTACATCAGAAGCGTCACCATCCATAACATCCCCATTATCATCTCCTATTTTCGCTACACCAACGGCAACCGCCACGGCTCCCCAGCTCCGCCGCAGCCAGCGCCAAATACGACCTCCACGGCACCTTATTGATGAAATTTACTCTTCGAGTAGACTACATTATCTGAGGATTTACTTAATTGGATGGGGAGAAATGTTACAACCTCATTATTTAATACTTATTTACACTATGGTCATCTAGTTTGACAAACGACATTAAATTGATTTCCTACAAGAAAAGTATTTTAATAGTTGCGCGAGTTTTCAACAATTGCTGATTTCTTGTTCAAATTAGTTATTTTTTCAAGAACCATAAAAATGGGTAAATATAAAATATACGTTTATTAAAAATTTCATTGTACATGCTTGGATATAAAGCGAGAAAAGTAAGTAATATTTTGTTTGATATTTGCAGAAGCTACAGTGGAGGGATTGCAAGAGAATGAACAATCACAACAACCACAACCAATTGTGATTCCTACAGCCTGCTATAGAAATATGCAGGTGAGCACTTTATATTACACGCCCATATATTATAAGTACCTATTATAACGTGGGGTATGCAGTTAAAACCTTGTCACAGTTACATTATCGGACTGATTGGTCCTTATTCCATCCATAGGCAAAGACTTATCAATTGGCCTAAAGGCTGAAGCACACCAAATGCGGGACAGTGTGGTCCGATGCAGTTAGTTTTATTTGCAGTGCCGGTGTAGTCCGTAAGGTGTCACACAGGACTAGACAAGTTCCACACCGCACTGTTCCCTTCCGCACGCTGCCGGTGTGACGTCCAATAACAATAACTAAGCCTCTTGAATACTACGTCTCTATTGCTGTACCTAACTGCACTGCACGCATCTGTCCCGCACCTGCGTGCGTTCGATTAGTATGTCGTCTCTTACGCGTGGTCCGTGTGTCGCGCAGCTACTGTAACGTACTGCAAACGGACTGCATACAATGTGACGTCTTTCATAGAAATTTATACCTTACAAACTGCGTCTGCACCGGACCGGAGTCACTACCGCATTCGATGTGCAGCTTAAGATTGGACGCTACCTGCGTTTTGCTGTCTGTCTAAAACTAAAATCTTTAGACCTGCAGCTTGAATCGTTAAATAGTTATGCCCTACTTATATTATGTAGGTGTTACTATAGGTGGTAGTACGTACCTAATGTAAGAGGCCGTCTGGGGTGGCACCATACCGCTTTGTCAGTTGGCAGTTATTCTACCGTCAAGCAGTCTAGCCCGCAAGCATTTCTGTGTGTTCTGGTTGCAAGGGCACTGTAGCTGGTGTAATTACTGCGGGCATAATATGAGACTTAAGAGCTATTGTTATGAGGGTGACGGGCGCGGTGCTGTTTTGTGCAGGATTTTGTTAAATAAGATTTTAGGTTTCGCTGCTAGTGTTATAGACGTGTTGTTTACCATATTACTAGATAGGTTCATAATAAAAGATAAATAAAAAGAAATAAAATACAGATAAAAATCACTGATCCTATAAAAAAAGTCAGATACTACGCACGGAACACGGGATTGACGGGCACGAAGCGGATACCACTGCACAAAGCGGATACTACCAGTACGCAACGAAGCGCTGGTTGAGTAAGTACTGCGTGACGCGTGAATTTTAGTTCTAAAAATATGCCGTATTGCGTGTTTAAACATTGTAAAAACTGCTCCCAGGAACCGAGACGAAAAGATGGGATATCGTTTCACAAGTTCAAATATACTGATTAGTAGGTACTTTGATTTTATTTTTCCGTATATTATGTTTAGAATAGAAACACAAAACCTCAACGAGAATCGGTTAGTGTGGCTATCCTACATTGAAATTAATTTACCTAGAAGTAAGGGTAAAACTGTAAGTTAAATAGATGTGTGGCCTATAAAGGTCTGAAACTAGAGCTGGTCCCTTTCCAACTCCAGTGTCAGTTTTATTTAAAAAAGTAATAGTACCTATTTTGGTAATTTTCATTCATGTAAGATTGTTTATAATAACTAATTATGTTTGTTACCTCCTGACCAATTTGAATGCGATTTGTTTAGGGTTCTGTAGCAAAACAAGGAACCTTTATAGTTTTACCACGTCGTCCGTCGGTCTGTCTGTCTGTCCGTATGTCCGTTTATATCAAGTACTGAGGATTTAAGGATTAATTTTTAGAACTACTCGTAAGCTAGCAGGCCAGCAGTAATTCAACTTATTATTATTTACAACTCGGCCCCCGCGGCTTCACCCGCTTTAATCAATTAAGTGTAATAATTAGTGAGTTGTTGAGTGTTGTTGTTGTCATGATTTTTAAAGTGTTGTTCATATATTGTATGTATTTTATGAGCAGGCGCGGCGCTTACCATCAGACGAGTGACCTGCTCGTCTCGTTACTTAGTAGTATAAAAAAATACTTAATACGAAAATAAAATCAATCTGCCTTACTCTGAAATTTTAACTTCATTGGTTGTGATGAGTCAGTGAGTGAGATTTTATTTTGTACATTATAGGTAAAGATAAGATAGGAAATTCTTTATTGCAACTACAAACAAGATACACAGCTTCGAGTTCTTAGTATCTAATTAAAACTATACAATATAAGCAATGTACCTACAGTCAGAGTGCAAATGGAGTAAATTCAGCATGTGCTGGGTTCACATCGTAGATGAGAACGCAGCGCTGTGTTTCAACTTACACCGGTGCTCGAACTGGTCTAGGTATAGCTAAAAGATAGATTAATTAGTCATTGTCATAATGATGACAAATATTTAGCTAATTATATGTCTACTAAATAAATACATACATCACTCTATCCATTTACAATTATAACCTACCGTTCACTAAAGAATCAGTGGGAATTTTTTTCTTACGTAGCAACATTACACTCACACTGACGCATGTGTTTCTACAGTGTTAAATATAAATACTGTTATCTATGTGTTGTCATGCACACATAGTTAGGTACCGGCCTTCTCAGTGTTGTTCCCGAAAATTGTATCTGACTTTTTTTATAGGATCAGTGATAAAAATATAATTTAAAAAAATTTAATATCCCCGCATAATAGCTAACTCCAGAAAACATGCTTTCAAATAAAAAAAAACTGCATCCAAATCGGTTCACCCGTTTAAGAGCTACGGTGCCACAGACAGACACACAGTGGTCAAACATACTCGTATAACACCCCTCCTTTTTGCGTCGGGGGTTAAAAAAAGGGACCTAGCTAGGACTTTTCTAATTTTCATCTCATCATCATCTCTATCATCAGTATAGGTACCTACTTACTAATTGCTGAAGTAAATATGTATATGCGTTTGTTATTCCCACCAGTGGGACGATGAGCCTCTCGTCATGTACATCTGTCGGTTATGCAAGAAAACTTTCTACAACGCCAGTGCGCTGCAGAATCACAAGAATACTCAACACGACGGCGAGTCGTCCAACGAGACAGACTTCCAGGCGCCTACGTATTATGATGATCAGGTTTGTAAAACATAAAACGTAAGTAAGTATGACCACCGGACGCGATCAATACTATAAACAACAAAGGATGTCGCGATGTCCTTATATGAATAAGGAAACTATAGTAGGTAGATATAAAAGCGGACATAAAGATATTCTGTTTTCTACAACCAAATTCCACAGAAAAAAGGTATTTTTATTTGTACCACGTTTTTATTAAGTCTCTTGTTTGTCTGTCTGTCTGTCAACAGGTGAGATAGCGGTCAAATCCAAGACAACAATAAATAAATAATAAAGTCTTTCTTTCTGGGTGGAATTTTGCAATTCAAATTCCGAGCACTTCCCGTTTCGGCTGAAACTAAGGTAGCCCACAACGCGATGACATTGTATTCTAAATCCATTTATTAGCAGGCAATGCTGACCTAACCTTAAAAAGCGCATAAAAACCCCTTCACACCAGACATCTTTTCGTGACAACTCTTTCACCATTGTTGCTGTAAGACTGTGGGATGGATTACCGTTGAGTATCAAAAATGCGACCTCTTAAGAAGCATTCAAGCGACAAACTCGTGAACATTTCATCAAAAAGGTGTACCAGATAGATTGCAACCCCTAAAACGTTTCGTTCTTTCAGTTCCTCTTCTCCTCCCTGCTACTAGATCTATAATTCTATCCTAACCCATTGACGTAGTCAATTATTATTGCTGGTATATGTATTTATGTAATGATTTATTATGTAAATATTTAAGTATATATTTTATAATTAGTCTTGCAATAGGTATATATTAAGTTTACTTATGTGGTTTATTATTTCCCATTACACACTTTACTGCACCATTTTTACCATTTTTTTCTTGCACGTCCTGGATGACTGGTAGAAAATGCTATCTAGCATTAAGTCCTCCATGTACAAACTGTTTTGTGTTAAAGTATAAATACCTAAATAAATAAAAACGTGGTTTTAGATTATTTTTTTAATCTGTCACTTTCCTGTTTAGATGTCTGTGCCCAAATTTCAAACTGAATAACTTTATGTATTTAGGTCCTATACTCTGTAAGTAGGTACATAAAATCACATGTTGAGGCAAGTCGTAAGTTGGTATCCCTATAGATAGGTATCAAGTTTGACTCGGGCATTGTATTCCCAGACAATAAATCGTCACTATCGTATCGTAAAATAATAAACGATTTCATACATCTGTTGCACATTTTAATACCTATACGTCTCAGAATACAGAACTCTGTATTTACGTATAAGTATAATTACTAGGCATATGAGGCAAGCTACTGTCTCAGAATAACGAGCGCAGCGCTGTGCCGCGCAGGATTTTGTTAAACGTGGTTCTAAACGTGGTTCTGAGAGCAGACGTGTTGCTTACCATCAGGTTCACCTGCTGCATTTTGCCACTTAAATACAAAAATACAAAAAATACCGTCAGTTCAATTCGTTTAGACGTTGTGTTCGCTGCGGCCGCAGAGATACTCGTAGTAGGTTTCTCTTATGAGTAGGTACAACAGCGTTACGCAGTACTTTTTATGGTATTAAAAGTTCTGGATGGCACTGCAAATGTTATGAGCAGATGTGGCGCTTTCCATCAGGCGAACGACTTGCTCGTCTCATCGGTAACATACATAAAAAATATTACCAGTCGAAGCCTACCTTAAAAGCTCAAATGGTTGCCGCGTAGGCCTTCATCAGCGGCTTCAAGTTCTACCCCAGCCAGAATGCGGACACGTCGTCGGACACAACGCACGACGGACTGACGACGAGGGCGTTCGCTGAAGACACCACCTACATCATTGTCAAGGTGGACGGGGATGAAGAGGATGCCAGGTCGGCTGCGAAGAAAATTCCGCAGAAGCCGCCAGTGGATCTAAGGTAATTTGTAGAATCAGCAGTGTTTAAAGACGAGGTGGTAAGTAAATTATCTATTAGCAGTGACGGATTTACCACCAGGCTGAGTAGGCTGGAGCCTAGGGCAGATTTTGGCGGCGGCAAATTTCGGGCATATTTTTACTCAAATGGGTAACTAACACAGAATTAATTAATTTTTGGCCAATACCACAGAATACTTAATAGTACCAACCAATACTCAAACACTATTGTATTTGTTCTAAACTTGTGTTATTTCCTCAGGGGCCCATTCACGTGCACTTTTCCTACTCCACTACGTCCGGACCTCCAATGTCGGCAGATATTCTTTAACTGCTGCGATTATTCCCTACATTACCGCGAGGAGCACACCAAGAGGAGAAAAGCTGCACTGCGATGTCAAGTATGCGAGAAAAGGCTCGACAGAGATTTCAATCAGACGGATTCACTCGCTACACAGTTACAAACAGTCAATCAAATCACGTTCTCTTGTAGGATGTGCGGTCAGACCTTCCCCGATAGTTCTCAATATGACGAGCACAATCGCATCGTTCACGCTAAGATGAAGCCGCACCAATGTCCCCTATGCGCGAAACGGTTCACACAACAAGGGGGTTTGCAGCAGCACATGAGAATGCACTCCGGCATTCGGCCTTTTGCCTGCACTTTCTGCCCTAAAGCCTTCACGCAGAAAGCTGGTTTGGATCAACACCTTCGCACGCACACTAAAGTGAAGCCTTTTCGATGTGTCATTTGCAGTAAGAGCTTTTCTCAGTCAGTGCATCTTCGTCAGCACATGCGGACACATACTAACATACAACCGTTTGAATGCTCTTTTTGTGGACGTAGGTTTAAACAAAGTAGCCATTTGAACTTCCATATGCGGTCTCATGTCAGTGACGGGACGCTGGCTATGGAGAGTTATGCGCGGGTCATACAGCAGCAGAACCACCTGGAGTTTCTGAATTTGGCCAATTTGCAGCCAGTTCAAGATGGTGAGACGTTGTACTACGCAGCGGAAATAGCACCTTCTATACATCCTAACACATATGACTATCAAACTCAAGTAGTTATCCCAGATAGCATGCTATCGCTTTAATGATTCGATATAGGTACCCAGTTGATTGTAGAGTACCTACCCTATAAAAAGATTTGTTTTTTATTTTTAGGCTCAAATAAACAAAATATTATAAGACTGCTCCTTCTTTTTTGCCACAGCTTAGCCCATTACAATCATCAACAAAGTATGGGCCATACATAACTCACCATGCTGGCCCAATCATGTTCTGGTGGATCATGTTCTTCAAGTTGTCATTCTTGAACATGTCGGTTTCCTCACAATGTTTTCTTTCAGAGTTGAGCAAGTGCTAAATCCTTACATAGCGAATCATGCGAGAAAGTCATTGGTAGCTAGCGGGATTCGAACACCGGTGCTTCGGGTCGAAAGTCGCACGAGTTTCCGCTAAGCCACACTCGCTCACATTATAGGTATTTACATTTTTATGGGTTTTAAAAGGATTGTGAAACTTATATTCCTAAAATATTATGTTAATTTACCTACCTAAATAATATTATAAAATTCATAGTAGGCAGGAAACCCCTTTAATGTTTATCGTCTTTAATTTCTTGATAAATATACATATATACATTTTTAAGTAGGTGACTTTAAGATATAAATTGATATTCGTGATATTATAAATATTCAAACTAATAACAAAACAATCAAGATTTCAATAAATGGACTATGCCGAATGTACCTACTGTTAACAGATACTGAAACAATAATAAACATCGGTACCGGAACCAGGAAGTCTATAGGCTTTACCGGTAGCTACCAGGCGATCAGAAATGTGCAAGACGTATTTGATGATAGCATACACATAAAATATGCCATACTAGGTGAGAATGGGGACATGCATAGGCCACACCCATTGTGGAAAGAGCTTCCTATGCATGAAGAGTTCTGATGACTTCATCTTGCTCGCCCGTTGCTGTCATTGGCTCTAGGCTCTATGCACAATTTGGAGCTTGCGCAGAACGATACAGATGCAGTTATAAAGCTCTATTTTCAGGCTTTCAGCAGCTTTCAGTTTGCGACCTAGTTTTGGTCTGGGATGTTCTGCCACAAAGGCATATTACTGTATGTTTTACTTAAGTGACACGTGACGAGAGAATTATAAAGAAATTAAGTTGGTTTTAGCTATTTAGTTTTAATAGTGATTATATTTATTTTTAATTCAATTAAAAATAAATCTTGTCTCTTGAAATTAACACAAGTGACTGGCGACTTTATATTGTTTAATTCGTTTTTAATGGACCAGCTCCACTAATATCAGTACCAACTATTTTTATCAAGATTTGACGATGATCTTCAAAGGCACACACAGCGCAAAATTCGTTAAGTAATAAAATTGTTTATTTGGATGGATTGTATCGTTCCAAACATTCAAAACTTTTGGAAGCCTTATCAATTTATCAGCATTCGTCGAAACGTTAATAGGTGATACAAAGTCGTACAGGCACCTAGGTACTGCGAGTTCTTCTAATCTACTATTTTGATTACGAATCAGCAGTCGGCACATTGAAGCTTTCGTCTCGACCGCCACATCCGCGCTAGACATTTTACGATTTTAATTGCGATTCAGCAAGATGTAGGTGCCGACAATACCACAGTAGATGTAGTAGGTTCATGAAACATTCCGTCTCGATCGTTTCATGTTAGTGTAGCGACACAACAGGCGGAAGAATCGCTAACTCTTTATCAAAGTCTCTCTACATTATTAAGATGATAAAAAGTAGTGATTCACAAAGACTTAGGTAACTAGTAGGTTCTTATAGTAGCTGTAGTAGGTACATGTCATGAATGATTCCGGCAATTTTACGATTGTGTGATTAGTGTAGCGACACAACAGGCGGAAGATCCGCCAATTGACATCTTACTTATATTGTAATTTATGCGAAAGTTTGAATGGTTGTTCGTTACTTAATCATGTAAAGAGAGACCTAAGGCTTCCTACACATACAACTACAATACTGATGGCCAACTTTACTGCTCTACATGTGACCGGGTATTTAAAACTAAATTCGGTTTAGCGAGCCACATTAGGGCTCATGCTCGAAAATTATAGTTTTTTTTTAGGGTTGCCGTCATCGAAATGAATAAGGAGGACTATATATACATATATGTAAAAACTACTGAACGAATTTTGATGAAATTGGTAGGTAGGTATGTGGGTATGTTAGGTCGTCGTGATCAAGGACATAGGATAGGTACTTTTTATACGGGAAAACTGCGGGTGACACAACGGGGCACAACTAGTCTGAAAAGATTCGTTGGTCGATACAATAGTCACTTAGGATTTGATATATTTACATTAATTCTCTTTCTCTGGATCTCTTCTTTCAACCAGCTTTCGTTGTTGGTTCGGCGCAAGCCACTGTGTGCATCTGGCATAAGATCTGTATCGTATCTGTACCGTCCTCATAGTGTGCCATTACAGTTAGACTCACATTCATGACGAGTCGTCAAAACACGCGTTCGGGGTAACCGCAGCGTGTGGCCGCGTTTCGTTGTTCGTCGGTTACATTTCGGCCGTTGTATATTTTGTTAGGGCCGCGCTGGCGCGCCAGTGCAAACAAAGGGTGGGGTGATGGCTGCATCCGACTGACGACCCTTTTGTCTCTGCTGATCTTTCCGATGATATGTTGCAGGCTGTTTGATTGCTGTTTGAGGTAATATGTCCTAGAAATACTCCCCCTTTATCATCAACTTCCCCAGACAGCGTGTATTAACTAGATACCTACCATTTTCACTGACCAATCCCTTCACTAGGAGGATTTCTTTACTTAGTTCAGGTTACGTTGGCCACCCGAGATCAATCGACATAATTGCATGAATTATTTCGCCATTCCTATTCCATCATTGGACGACCAGACTTACGGCACGCCGCCTCCAATTTATGGTTGACATCTTTCTTGTTCGCACCAAGCGATTCGTTTCGATCTTCATAATACGAATGGCCAACGAGTGGTATTCTTTGCCGCATCTGAGTTTCTAGATAGCTACAATCTGAGTGATTTTATACTAGAGTAAACAGGTTTCTTCTAGGCGAGCATGATACATCTTCGACCGCATCGTCACTTAAGAACTTAAGAACAGGTGAGGTAGCGTAGCGGTTAAACGCAAGCCTACTCGTATATGTGTAAAAAGAAAACCGCTTAGTTCTGTACTTTCCCAAAGCAGCAAATAGTAACAAACATTCTTGAAAAAAAGCCATCAATTCTTGAAAAAGGCCGTTTTGGGCCAGTGGTTCTTGGTGGTGGTAATGGTTCTTTTTCCAAACGGTGGTAGATATGTAGGTAGATCGAAGAGCTGGAAGAGACATCGATAAATTCACGTATCTATCGCGAAAAATCTTTTTAGGGTTAAGCTCGCCTTTGTAAATATATTTTATAAATCATCGATGTAAAAATTTTAGTGTACAATAAAGAATATAAGAAAGAATATAAGAAAATTAAAGTTTGTTATCGAGTAATAAATAACACGCGAAACTCATGTTATACACATAAATATAATCTTGGTATGTTCAAATCAAGAGTGAACAAATATTTACTTGGTAAGTCTGCTACCTACATCTTCGACCACATCGTCACTTCCCTTCAGGTGAGATTGTGGTCATAGATAGAACCAGTCTATCGTAAAAAAATCTTTTAAATCTGCTAAAGTCAGTTCAATGTTGCAATCGTATGACACCAGACTTAAAAGATGTGTAAGAACAAATCCACATGAAAAAAGTTAAAACATACACCAGAAGAGTTATTTTTTTCTTCATATTTGCGGCACGGATGTATTCACTTCACAGTCTTCACACCCTAAGTCCAAGGTTATCTTTTACCAGGCATGTTGTAAAACGTCTAACATATTTTTTTGGTGCCTTTTTTAGCTTTAAACCATTTTTTAATGCACATGTGGCCGGTTAGTCAGCGTGATTTACATTTGTTTACATCCGTCCGCCGAGGGTTAAATTTTACCTATGATATTACCAGGGTATTGAGCTGCCACGCACCAACTTACAAAAAAATCTCGATGGCATTTCTTAGTAGATACCTACCACTTCGTGAAAGAGTTGAATTAAGTATTTGTACATCTTGCAGGAATGCAATGTACTTACAGATAATAACAATAGATGATATCAATTATAATAATAACTATATTATTACCAAGTATCTATACGGAAGACTAATTAATTATCGAGATTTAATTAGGTATATCTTATGTCTCAAGGTTTTGAGCTTAATACTTTGCACGATAAAAAGCTCTTGGTGGCACTGCAATCTTTACCGGCAAGCATGGCGGTTACTATCAGGCGAACGACTTGCTCGTCGCATTGATTAGTTGCATACAAAAGTAGGTACTGGTACATAATCGGTACAATCAATAATTATGATTATTTATAGAAATAGATTTACCTCTGTCCTTTGAATGAAATTAGTATTTCTATAAATCCTACCTACTAATATTATAAATGTGAAAGTTTGCAAATATGGATGGATGGATGGATGTTTGTTATTCAATTACGCAAAAACTATTGAACTGATTTTGATGACATTTGGTATGTAGGTACTTTAGGACCTGGAAAAGGATATGGATAGGTACTTTTTACCCCGGCAAACCGGGTGGAACAGCTGGGAGCAGCTTTTTTTTATGTAACTTGATGACGAGACTAGCTGGTCGTTTGCCTGATGGTAAGCAATACGACAGCCCATAACAATAACAGCACCACCCAGAACTATGTTTTGCAAAATCCTGCGCGGCGCTGCACTGCGCTCGTTACCCTGAGACAATTAGCTGTTGAGTCTCATAATGCCTAATAATTTCGCTGGCTACAATTCCCTTCAAACCGGAACACAGTAATGCTTGCGGCTTGCGCACTACTCCTTGGCGGCTGAATAACTGGCAAAGCGGTGGTACCCACCCGGACGGCCTCTCGCATACGAGAAATCTACCACCAGTGACTGCAACTAGGTTTTAATAAGTTTTATGATGAATATAAATCGCTACGCGCGCTTATTCCACGATCAAATTAAACGTAAAGATATTGTCCCACGCCACGTGAAGCGTTTGAAGCAACAGTACCTACGTCGGTACATAGTTACTCTCATTCCCCTAACGCCTTTCAAGTCGCCGTCCACTGTCGGTGTTTACATTACCGCTGGCTAATGGATCCGTGCAAATGTACGTACCGATCTAATATTATCTTACGTGGCTTTAATACGAGTATTAATAGTTCCTGTATGACTATTATGGCTATGTCGGAATATTAGCCGTAGTTTTGGGAATTTGTGACGATGTTGGTCTTAGATGAAGTTAACTTTTCTAATAAAGTTTTTTTGTTTTATGTAACTGAATGACGAGACGAGCTGGTCGTTTGCCTGGTGGTAAGCAATACGCCAGCCCATAACAATAACAGCACAACCCAGAACTTAGTTTTTCAAAATCCTGCGCGGCGCTGCACTGCGCTTGTCACCCTGAGACAATTAGCTGTTGAGTCTCATAATGCCCAGTAATTTCGCTGGCTTCAGTGCCCTTCAAACCGGAACAACAGTTATGCTCGCGCACTACTGCTTGGCGGCTGAATAACTGGCAAAGCGGTGGTACCCACCCAGACGCCCTCTCGCATGCGAAAAACCTACCACCAGTCTTGTGGCTTGCCCGCGCCTTATTATTGAGAAGGATGGTGTTACATTTCTAGAAAAATAAAAATAGAGTACCGGCGTAGAAGTACACTATATGTGTGCGAGAGTGGCTTTAGTGGGAGCACGTGCGACGTTCGATCCGACGCAACCTAGTTCGAATCCCGCTGGCCCCACACCACTGACCACTGACTTTCTTAAGTTACCTGCGGATTTAACAGTCGCTCTAAAAACGATGAAGGAAAACATCGTGAGGAAACCGGCATGTCCAAGAACTAATCACTAAAATTCAAGGAGATGTGACATCCACCAACCCGCACTGGGCCAGCGTGGTGGATTATAGCCCTACTATGAGAGAAGGCCCGTGTCCCAGCATGCGCAAACATTACTGTGTTCCGGTTTGAAGGGCATTGTAGCCACCGAAATTACTTGGCATATGAGACATAGTATCTGATGTCTCGGGGTGATGAGCGCAATGCAGTTACATTATGTCAATTGTATTACCTACCCTTGTAAAGGTTTCTCGTTTTCATGCTACTAGGTAAGTAATGGTTAATATTCTTTGCTACTACGGTAGTGGTTGGTACATTTTCAGGTAGGTTAGGTAGGTTCAATAAAACGTTATTATTATTATTATTATTATTATTACATATGTAATACGATAAAGAGTACTTGTATTGCAGATATTAAATTGTATTTAACCAAGTTCTAAAAGTAGAAGGTTCTCAATTTTATTGTATTTCTTATTTGTTACTCGGTACTCCGTAATTTAAACCTAGGATTTAGATTGTGTGTGTAGTTCTATATAAATTTCATCAATATTCGATCTTGGACTTCGAAACTACATCAGAATTAAAGTCGTTTTTTGTTAATTAATGAATATATATGGATGACCGAGCTTTGTTTGGTATATTTATTAAAAAACGTTTTCTAAAAATGAAACCTAGCTAGATCGATTTATCGCCCCTGAAACCCCCTGCATACTAAAATCGTTGGAGCCGTTTTCGAGATTCAGATTATATATATATATATATATACAAGGATTGCTCGTTTAAAGGTATTAGATAGATTAGATTATAATACCCTCGTGCCGACTAATTAGTCAATTAGTGGCCCGCAGTCGTGGTTTTGGTTTGAAAAAGCTTGTTTATATATAAGATTCAATGAAAACGTGACCTTACTTCACTTCTAGTCTAGAATCATTAAAACAGCTCTCCAGGCTTAATAATAGCCGTTCCCGCCTACACGGTCGTTCCTCACTCCTCGCAGCAACTGTTGGCTGAGCTGTGGCCCCGCTGACTGACGCTCCGCACATGGCTGCGTCGTCATAAAATACATAAGTTTGATCTATAGCGTGAGATGGACATAGGTACTTGGACGTAGAGTTCAGCATCTGTGGACTTGTGGTGTTATACAATTTTCAACAGACTTCAAATAAGGAGGTTCACAAATTTTTTTTATGTTTGTTTGTTACGCGTTTACTCCGCCAATTATGAATTGATTTTGATGATTCTTTTTTTGTTTGGTAGGCTATACTTGAGAGGTGGTCCCATATAAATTTTATCGAAATTGATTAAGCACTTTTTGAAATAAATAACCAAAGCAAAAAATACAAGTTTAGTCTTGAAGTCGGTTCTTGTTTTTTTCTAATTATTACCTAATACGTATTAGGGAAGCACACACTCGGGGTTTTTCAGCGAGCAATGGAGCGCAATACCTATTCTAGTAGTCAAGTTATCAGACCGCATTAAAAACAGCATACTGCGCTCTAAGACCTAAATCGCCGATGTTGGTCAAAAAGCTGCCAGCCTAGAGTGGGACTGGGTTAGACACAACTGCCGTATGTCAGACGAGCGAGCAAAACTTACAACTAAAAAATAACTGAATTAATGGACCACACAACGCTACCCGACGACGCGGCAGGCCCAGAAAGACATGGCGGGATGAACTGAACTCGTATTGGAAAGAATGGCAAATAATAGCCCAGAAAGGTGAGAACTGGAAGGAAGTCTTTTGCCCAGCAGTGGGACAAACCAGAATGAAGAAGGTTTTATAGATTCTAGAAGATTGCAGATTGAATTAACTTTGAACTTAGCCAGTTTTACGGCACAAGTCACCAGACATTGTGTACCTTACGATCGGTAGCACTCGAGTTCGAATCCCGAATCGGCTCTGCCAATGTAAACCAATAACTTACAGTTGCAGATTATGAACGCTCACTCTAAAGATAAGGAAGGAAAATACCGTGAGGAAACCCACTCACCTTTGCCCAGCAGTGGGACAAACCAGAATGAAGAAGGTTTAATAGATTCTAGAAGATTGCAGATTGAATTACCTTTGAACTTAGCCAGTTTTACGGCACAAGTCACCAGACATTGTGTACCTTACGATCGGTAGCACTCGAGTTCGAATCCCGAATCGGCTCTGCCAATGTAAACCAATAACTTACAGTTGCAGATTATGAACGCTCACTCTAAAGATAAGAAAGGAAAACATCGTGAGGAAACCCACTCACGCACTTTTTACTTGTAGTAGATCTCTCGTATGTGGAAGGCCGTCTGGATAGGTAATTAGGTACAATACAATACAATACAATAACACTTTATTGCATACCACAAACATAATTACATGAACAAAATAGAAATCTTAACTAGGGTAATACAATTGGCGGTCTTATCGCGTAATGCAATCTCTTACAGACAACCTTTGGATGGATTGGACAAATGTTAAAAGAATAGACGGTGGTGCACAGCAAATAATTAATATAAACGATAATAAAAAAAAACAATCATATATAACTAAAATAATATACCTACTATTAACGACAATAGATAATTTAGGTACCACCATTTTGTCAGTTATTCTGTCGCCAAGCAGTAGTGCGCAAGCATTACTGTGTTCCGGTTTGAAAGCATTGTAGCCAGCGAAATTACTGGGCATATGAGACTTAATATCTGATGGCACTGCAATTGTTATGAGCAGGCGTGGCGCTTAACATCAGGCGAACGACCTGCACGTCTCATTACTCAGTTCCATAAAAAAAAACTTTAGAGTTTTAGGCTCCGGCTGCGGTTGTAATATCACACACTGAACTAAGTATAGATGTCAAGCGACCTAGGCTTGTTTCAGGATGATGTTCAGGTGAGCCAAGAGTCTAAGCAGTCTCTTAAATGCCGCCTTCTTATGGACGTATGTGCTCTTTGGCCATATCATCCCGTAGCCAACTTGTACATAACATTGTAGAAAACTATATAGACGCACTTATGAACGTCAATTATTACAATGACTCTACCACCGTATCGGAAAAAGAACCACTACTCAGAAGATACGGCAAGAAACTGAGGGACATAAATTTAAAAAAAATATGTACAATATTTTATGTTTGTTTTTGACAGTATTATGTTTCTTATGTGCCAGTTGGCTACTTGAAGAAGCGGAATGTTCCATGCATCTTTGTCTTCTTTATAATTACTAACTGTATCTAGTTGTTTTTTTTCATAAGAATATTTTTCTCACGCAATTTAAATCTCATACTATTTAATAACGGTTTCTCACTTGAAATGACCGTTCAATGTTGCTTATACTAAAGTTACTATGAAATACTATTATTAATTCTGAATGGGTTTGTTTCACCGGCAAAGGGGGCGGCTGGGAAGTTGATGGTGCGATGACGACGTCGATGTGGCTAGTGGAACCTGGACACGACTCGCTCAGGATCGCCAAAACATGCCAACGCATGGAGCAGGCCATTAAGAGACCTAAAAATAACAATTCTGCAATTTATCTTATGTTGCAAACTGCAGATGTATTATAATATGCGGCGGTGACCACTTTTACCAGACATGCCAACTGCATTAGGATTCTATTCTAATCTATTCTAGTATTTAACTATCAAAAATGCGATAAGAAGATGAACATGAGGGTAATGCAAGTTCAAGATATGTTGCGGCGTATCAGAAATTGATTGTATTTAAGTGCAAAGTGCAACTAGCTTGAAAGAAATAGGTCTGAATATCTTTGTAAAAATAATGTCACAGGCTGCAGTTTGCTTAAACACCGAGTTTTCTATCTTAGGCTAAAGGTTTTAGGTCCATATTACTTCACCTAACTTAACTTGCAGTTAACTTAGGTTGTTCCTCTCGTCTTTATGAGCTCCTGGTATACGCGCATCGCTCTATGCACTTTGGATAAGTGCGAAGCGAGAAGTTAGGTACAGTCTACAGTCCTAGACTATAGACGGTTAGCGTGTTTTCATCATTTTTCATTCATTGACTGGTGACATCATTTTAAACTGTGTCAAGGATAGAAGTAGACACTTTATAATTTACATGAAGTTTCATTTTTGTTTGGAATCGTCATTCCTCCTGCCAGAACAAAGCGTTTCGCTTCAACTGTCATAATGCGAACAGCTAAGGAATTGAACACTTTACCAGCGTCTCTGTTTCCCGATTCTTACAATATTCAAGTCCAGAGTGAATCGGTATCTTCTAGGCAAGCATGGACATTCGTCAACCTCGTCATCACTTTCAATCAGGTGAGACTGCGCCTGCGGTAAAATGCTTGGTCAGGTAATAAAAAATATTAACAATTACGCAACGTAGGTAGTTGCGATTGCGATTTTGAATGGTTTAGAACTTCTTAAGGATATAAGTTATACTTCCTAGACGATACCTGCGACTCTACCCACGTAGAATGTTATAAAAATCCGTTTAGTCTTTATGGATATGATATGTTAATTGGATTATAATTTTAATGTTAGATGTTGAGTCATAACTAAAAGTCTAAAAAAAGTGTTGGATAGGTAATTAGTAATTAGGTCTGTATGCATGCTTATTTTTACATTGAGATTTATTTATTTATTTAAATTAATACGATTATTATTATTCAGCCTGGTTTGTCCCACTGCTGGGCAAAGGCCTCCCTACCCTCCTTCCACTCCTCACGTTTCTGGGCAATTGTTTGCAATCCCATCAAATAGGACCTATTACATTAACTGAAGATATACAATAGAAAATGAAATAAAACATAGTTACATACGAAAACAACGATAGAAGAATAAGAAATAAGAAAGAAACAACACTACACATTTATACAGATCTCACACTGACTCCTCACAAAAACGCTAACACTCTGACAAAATATCAGACCGTTCATCCGCAAACAAGTCATAATTTGGATTGGTGTCCAGAAGAGCGTTGAGTACGGAAAGAGTGCGCGGTATAGGCGTTTCATCGTTTGATTATATAGATGTTTGATCGTTAGTAGGCGTATGTAGAGGTGAATTTTCTAATCTTTCTTTGGAAAGTCACAAGGTCTAGTATTTATTATGGAGTTGCTAATAACCAGTTGAATTTGTAAAATTTATACAAATGAATAAAAAAAAATATTATCACCAGAATACAGTAGATAAGTACCCGATAATCCCAATATAAGCGTGAGGTAATCCAGTCTCAACTGGATTGAATGAAATAAAGTTCGAAATCTTAGGCTGAGACGTGAAGACACAAATTAAAGTATTTTTAATAATAATAAAGTAAATAAGATCGAGTGTGGCTTAGTGGGAACTCGTGCCACTCTCAATGCGACCCATCGGAGTTCGAATCCCGCTGGTCCAATGTTTTCTTACCTTATGTTATATGTAGATTTAACACTTAAAATCGGTAAAAGAAAATATCGTGACATATATGGCAAATTCAAGAATAAAAAATACAATGACATATTGTCATCTACCAACCCGCACCAGCCCAGCTTGGTGGCCGTGCATGGTGGCTATGAGAGAACGCCCGTGCCCCAGCAGTGGGAACGTAATGGACTGAATTAAATAAATTAAGCTATACCGCTATACTTAACGGTTCTACTATTAATTATTTTGTGTTTACGGCCTGCTGAAAAACACTCACTTAGCAGAGGTAGCCCAAACACGGTATAAGTCCCTACCACTAGAAGTTATCAACCAGTAAAACTTATGATTTATAAGATAACAAAAATACTTTACAGTTGACAAATAAGACAATGGAGTGGTAGTTAATTAAAAAAATGAACATACAAAAACAATAAATGACCTTAACATCTTCTAGTTTTTGTCGCATGTATCGGAAACGTTGCATTATGGATTTATGTTAACAGCGGAGACCGACTGAAATGTATATATCTAGAATTCCTGAAACACTAGACTTACTCTTACCGTTTAACGTTTATGATCTCCTGGTACCATTGCATTGGTACGTTGCACATTTTGGCTTGAGCAGCTCGTCTCCTCGACTTAACTGGCAGCGAAAATGTACAAGCAGGGACATAGCAGAAATTACAGTATTGTGCGATGCTGGGTCGCAACTTTGATTACCTACCTAGAGATCTTGGTGCATTTTGAGGAATTTTTACGTAGTTTATGTTATATATTTTTTATTCTGTGGTATTGTACGTAAAAAATCAAGCGAGATTAAGGATACAAATATGAATAATAAAAAGTATTAGGTACAAATAATGAATCAACCATTGACATCCAAATGCCAATAGTTGCATTCTCCTCACTTCTAATTTTGCTGTGCCCGATGGGCTCCATATTAGACTTTGTACAGTGGACTTACCTATGAAAGCAACAAAGAATTTGAATCTGAATCAGGAGAGCTGCGATAATTTCCGGTATTTTTAGATGTTAAATCTGAGTATTAGTTCTATGTCTTTATAATTTGTGAAACGTGAGAAATCCTTGTTGTTCCTGTCAAAAAAAGTTGTGTGTGTGAGCTATTATTATACCTTACTAGGGCTTGAATTGCTCGCCATTTTAGTATCATACATAAATATTAATATGTAATGATATGTAAAGTACAGTTGACGTGGCCGTGTAAAATATGGATCTAGACATTCCAGACTTCTAGAAACACTAAATTTAGGTAAACCACTTATCATTTATGATATCCTGGTATCAGTGCATTGATAGATTGCACATCTTGGTTTGTGCAGGGCCCAAATTCACTATGACAACTTGGCGAAATCACGTCGATTCCTTGTTTCGAAATCACGTCGATTTCTTCATTAATAAACGGCATCTCTATGACGCATTCATATATTTATATATATATGACGCGTCATAGAGACTATATATTTCGCAGAAGTCGTTTATTAATGAAGGAATCAACGTTTCCTTGAAGCAAGGAATCGCCAAGTTGTCATAGTGAATTAGGGACCTGGTTTGCCAGAAGTTGCGATGTAGTAAGACAGCTTCTCTGGAGTAGATAGAGAGAGAATAAAAACAAAAGCTATTGCTTTTTATAAAACTCAGTAATGAGACGAGCAAGTCATTCGCCTTTTGGTAAAAGCCACGCCTGCTCATAACAATTGCATCCAGAACTTTCATCACGATAAAAAGACCGCGTAGCATTATAGCTGAATGCGTAGCACCAGGGGTAGCACTGCATTGCGCTCATCACACCTAGACATCAGTTATTAAGTCTCCTATGCCCAGTAATTTCGCTGCTACAATGCCCTTCAAACCGGAACACAGTAATGCTTGCACACTACTGCTTGGCGGCACAATAACTGGCAAAACTGTGGTACCTACCCAGACGGCCATACGGCAGACCTACTTACCACGTGTGAAGTACAAGTATTGATAGTTACGACTTCTACGACTCCCCCCTACCTCTCTCATTCCCGCTGTAGGAGCTCTCTCTTGCACTTCCTAGGTTGCAAGTAGACTATGCAATCTTACCCCCAAGCCACCCACCAATCATCTACCTTAGCACCCCTTGCATTTGTTTAGGTTTCAAAGCGTTCTTGAAACTTATGAAAGCCTGGTAAGTTGCATTGACGCTTTGCACGAATGTGCAGGGCAGATTGTCTTAAATAAATAAATTATTAGAATTAGAGCCATTATGGGCAGTACGTCATTATTTTGGATTTCTGATACTCGATGCCTCCATACTCCATGCCTGCTGTGAACAAGCCCCAAACAGAACAAAAAAAAGAGACATCCCCGCAGAGTTTCTTGGTGCTATTTTCTCTAGCGGGAGTATTTCCGAAGCACTGGTAGAGTCAGTTTTCGCATTTCTTTTCTGCACCCGGACTTCAGTTTGAATATAGGAAATAAATGGATTATCCATTCAAATAAGGTAAAAGTAAAACTAAGTATGTTTATACATACTTAGGTACCTTTTTTTCAAAGTCATGTTAACATAGTTACAATTTTTAACATATTTATAATTTTATTTGAATTGTTTTTATGACGTTTAAAAGTGCACTTTTTTGCCTATTTAATAAATGATGTTTGACTTTGACTTTGCCTTTGAAGCGTACTAAAGCGGCTTCCGAATAATCACGACCAGCGAGCACTATACGAGATCAAATGTTTGAGCTTAAATTGAGTAAATCTTTCAAACTTAGTACATTTCATTTATCTACATTACAATAACAAAAGTGTTATAAATTATTGCCTACATAGTACATACTTTATTCGTAGGCCACATACAAAACGTTCATACATCGCGGTAATATGAACCCTAGCGTTCGTTTCTAGAATTCAAATAATAAAACACCAGCCGGTTACATTGTTTCACCAATATCACCAGGGGGGTTACAAAGTTGCTAAAAAACATCACGTGATGAATGGACTGAAGGTAGGTTTCTCGTATGCGAGAGGCCGTCTGGGTGAGTACCACCGCTATGCCAGTTATTCAGCCGCCAAACAGTAGTGCGCAAGCATTACTGTGTTCCGGTTTGAAGGGCATTGAAGCCACCAAATAACTGGGCATTATGAGACTCAACAGCTAATTGTCTCAGGGTGACAAGCGCAGTGCAGCGCCGTGCAGGATTTTGTAAAACAAAGTTCTGGGTTATGCTGTTATTGTTATGGGTTGGCGTATTGCTTACCATCAGGCTAACGACCAGCTCGTCTCGTCATTCAGTTACATAAAAAAAAATGGACGACCCCTACGCTAGCTACAAAAATGCCTACTATTGCCAACGTATAAAAGTATAGGTTGATAAGAGACGGCGATATGTTCGGCGAACTTTAAACAATGCTTTTTTCGTGGAATTGAGTAACGTGACGAGCTGGTCGTTCCCCTGATGGTAAGCAAAACACCTGTTTATAACAGTAGCAGCACCACTCAGAACTTTGATATGCAAAATTCTGCTCAGCATTGCACTGCGCTCGTCACCCTGAGACAATGGCTTTTGTCTCAATAATACCCAGTCATTTCGCTTGCTACATACCCTTCATACCGGAACGCAGAAATTCTTGCACACTACTGCTTGGTGGCAAAATACCTGACAAAGTGGTGGTACGAACCCAGAAAGCCTCTCGCACATGAAACCACCAGTAAAATAATGTACATGTCCGTTTTTTTTTCATTCCATATTTCATTTCATTCCACTGCCTGCTTTCTAGCACTGAGGTTGAGGTTCTCAATTTGAATGTATTGTTTTATGTTTGTTACCTCAGAACGCCGTCATATATAAACCGATTTCAGAAATTCTTTGCGTTGGGTTCAATATGGCTACAAGGTGGTCCCATATACATTTCATTAATTTTCGACATTGGACTTCAAAGATTATAGAATTGAAATCGATTTTTTTATTATAAAATTAATTATTGTATTGTTGAAAGTGCATAAAACACAATGACTTTGGTTTATGTAAGTATATTATATTACATAACAAAATTATCTTAAAGTAACACCGTCCGTATATATTTCTGTCTACATTCCTTCATTTGTGGGTTGTCTGGAAGCTGTTTGAGCGATAAGACAGCCCTTTGTGACACTATTATTAAGTTAGTTGTTATTTTAGTTTTTAATTATTTCTGTATTTTGGTGTTACAATAAAGAGTTATTCTATTTTAATACAAAACACACACACAATACATTGTTCTGTCTCCGGTCCGTGCTAAGGGGGCTGTAGATGTAGTTAACAAGCTAAACACATTGTTAAAAGTAACAGTTAAAGATAAAGCCAACACGCTTCGGGTTACAGACAAACGGCATACAATGCCTTTGATATTAGATCGCCTCTCATAATTGCGGACAACGCTTTGATATAATTTATCTGCGTAGGTGTGAGTCAGACAGGATATAAAATACTAAGTTACACATACTTAGTCTAGTAATCAGGGCTGGGCAGTATTTGAATGACTTGTAATTAAAATACGTAATTGTATTTGTAATTCGATAACCTACTTCTTAAAAATGTAATTTGTAATTGGTATTTAAAATAACTGTAGCTGAGGTATCTTGTAGTAACATAAATACATTTAGTGATCTTATTAATGGGTGCGTTTTGCAGAAAATAGCGCTCGATAGATTTCGTAAGCAAAATGGCGACCGCTAAATATGTCAGTCTTTGAAGTTGGGAAACTTAAACTTTTTCTTGATTTTTTTTTAAGTTCGCCCGTTATGGCAGACTAAAGTCTCTATCTAGGACCATACAGCAATGTCTTACGTAGTTTTTATTTGATAGTTTAATATTCCATTTATTATACTTTTGTTGAGAATGAGGATCAACAGCAATAAGCCGGACCCTCTCCTAGTGCTTCAATAAAGTGGTGGAACTTTATTCAAGCTCTCCATGGACTTTTTCGGAGAACATAAAAAGCAATGTTTTCTGTATTTTGTTTGATTTGCCTACACTTGTGCACGTTTACGAACACATAATGGTTAATATTCCACCGATATTACACATGATCACTCGAAATAACTCTTGTTTGGAAAATAGAACAAAATCTAACTGTATCACTTTTCACTTCCCACCAAAAAGTCCACTTTTTCTTGTTTGGCTTCTGCGGGGTTGCCACAATTTCGCTAAGTTGGAAAAAAATACCTTTACTGCACCTGTACTGTACGTCAAATTTTCAAGTATCTTGTCAATGGTAATTTTCAAAACTCTAAAAAAAATTGTCCCTCAATTTATTGCCGTATCTTCTGAGTAGTGGTTAATTTTCCGATACGGTGGGTAGAGTCATGGTGATAATTTGACGTTCATAAGTACGTCTGTGATGCCGAAACTGATTAAGCAGATTTTGATTTGATTTGACTTGATTCTTAAACGGTTATTTTCACGAAACTTCTGTGTATTCCTTAAGTTTATTAGTACTGTGAACTATCGGGGAGACTAGATCTATGTGCTCCATCTTAGGCCACATCATCGTTTCACATCAGGCGAGATAGTGGCCAAACATAAATCTATTGAGCGTAAAAAAAAGAATGTCACGTTGGATGATCAAATTCACTTTATATGTATGTCCTACCTACGTCTAAGATGCATATTTTGTAATATTCGGTTATACAATATGCCGGATTTTGATTAGATCACATTTATAATACCTACTGATTCTAATCGATCGATAAAAATGATATTGCCATCGGGTAGTAGAAAGAAGTGAACTATCATATATGAACGGAGAGAGGAAAATCAAAGCCAGATCAACACTGGTCGAAAAACCATAAAGTTGCAATTTTGTTTATAGGTGATTTTGTGTAGAGGTTATTTATGTATATGTAGCTATAGCGTCTTAAATTGTTGCTATAATCATTTTCTAGAAATGTCTAGTAAGCAATTATGGTCTACAAATCAATTATACATGTATATTTACGCTAAAAGTCGTCTAATGGCGCACAAAAAAACAACTAAACCAACTAACTAATAATGTGGTAAAAGCGCAAAGAAAACATAGTGGCTCATAAACCGTGATGAATGGAGAGTTCAAGATCAGGCAATAATCTTAGGAGCAAAGCAGGGATATCGCCGCCTGCGCATAGTTGCGTTGCTAGGTTAGAGCGGTGTTTTCTTTGGAAATTACCGCGGAAACGAATCGTCCTTGTAAACTTATTTCGGTCGATAGAACGCAGGATTAAAGGTTAATTTTTATTTCAGCGCCTAATCCATCGGAACATAACTTAAACTATTCATCTCAGTCAAGATAATTATATTAGCTAAACTGAAGTGCTACGCAACGCTACGCACAAGCGCAAAACATAAAATACGCTAAACGTACCAAATGACTGATACTGCGCGCGCGCAGCTCACAAACGCGCGCCATCTTGAAGGCGGGGCCTATTTGTGTCTGAACGCATCTGCCTTCCGTCTGCTTAGAAACGTTGCGTTGCGTTGGTTGAAAAGAGAACAGTAGCGTTCAAATGCCGAGCTTCGAGCACCTCAGAGCTTTGATAGGTACGTGTCATAAACAGCACACGCACCTGGGGATAATTTTAGACCCGGGCCCGAACAGCCAATAGGTGGAGAGGAAAATCGAAAGAATACAGGCAAACGGTTTACCATCAAAGCCCGTAATGGTTTCGAATCTTCTCTACAGATATTTTAATGTAGAGTAACTTTTCTAACATTGCCAAAGATTGGAAATTGAGAATTGAATTTATGGCAGCTTTGCTGTTTTGGAAGTCGTTTGAAATTAAATTTAAGGCCAAAACGTTTGGGTTTAGTGTTCTATGAATTAAAGAATTACTCTATGTAGCATTTAAATAATTTAACACGACTTTGCATTAAATCGGCAGTGGCATGGTACTGTCACGAATTGCTTACGTAGATACGCTTAGATGGCTAAAATATAAAAGACAAAGACAATTTCTTCAAGACAAACCTTTTCATTTTATTTTCAACGAACAATGCCTCTATTTCTGAAAACAACTCTACTACACTCTAATTACTAAACCTAAACTAACTACTTACAAGGAGAAGCAATTGGACAACCTACAGACCATTAAAGGCCTATAGATAGCTCAAATGCTCCAGCCCACCACCAGTTCGCAGCGTACGTATTCTTCAAGAAGGATATTTCGCCGTCGGCAAGAAATGGGCCGTGTGTGCAATTTTGTACCTCTGATGCTATTTTTTCTAGTGTTGTAGGCAATGGTAACCTCTATCAGTCGGGACGTCTGCTTGAATGGTTCTCTTTCAGATAAAACAAAAATCTAGACATTCTTACATTGTTGTACCACACCCAGCTGTACGCACACAATATGCGTTCGGGCTATAGTATCAGTGTTTACTACGGGCTCAGGCGCAGATTGTTTACAACAGAGATCACCAACCCGCGGCACCCACGGTATTTATAGCCCGATTATAACGATTTATTTATTAATCGTCACAGAATGACGCCATTTTACTGGTCCAGCTACGTGGCGATTGACTGGAAATCGAAAACCGGACTGGATGAAAAGCTTCACCGTGAGATGAAAATGGTACAGAATAAAACTGTAACGAGGCGGCTACTGTACATTGAAGATATTTTTGAAAATCTATTTTTTAGGAGTATTTGGATGCAACGGAACCCAAAAATACAGTTTTAAAATTTTTTGCCTGTCTTTCTGTCTGTCTGTCTGTCCGCGATGAACTCAGTAATTAAGCACAAATTAAAATTCAGTTTTTAAAAATGGGGTGGTAACGGAATACGAGATGGTAACGGAATATAAGGGGACGGTTCCGGGTAAGGAGGGGTTGTTTGGTAACGGGATATAATGGGAATAGAAGAAGAAGCGAGACGGTATAGGAAAAGGAAGTGATCTGGAAAGAAGCAGGATGAAAGCAGGAGCGGGATAGTGATGGGATATAACGGCGACGGGATCGGGATATGAGCGGAGCGGAAGCAGGAGCGGGATTAGGGTGGGATGGAAAATTGTCGGGAACAGGTTAGAACACTTCACTACGCGTACGAAGTCGCAGGTAAAAGCTAGTATAAAATATAATATAAAATAGTTTAGCGATTAAGAATTACTTGCAGTGTTAAAACAAGTTAATTTTGTAAATATTAAAACTATACATATTATTCTAGCATTGAGTTGATAGAGATATAATTATTTCTTTCAGAATTTTAGGTTTTCTATGAAAACGTTGCGATTCTCACACTTTCACTCATTAGTGCCTCGTGGTGAATGTACTGGGTCCAATCCATGGTATCCTAAAATAAAACAATAAAATTGTTTATACGTTTTCCAAAAAAAAATTAATTGAATAAATGTTCACCACTTTACTGAATTGTTACTGAAGCACTGAGTGAATAGGCCTGCTGAAGGTTCCGGCTTAGAGTAGATACATGTTTAGTTAGTCAGGTATACAACAAACAAAAGCATGTATTGTATCAGTTACGATCTTCCGCTGTATTGATTTCTGAATATAAGTAGGTACCAGTAGTAAGCACCCACCATTAATTCAAGCTAGCTTCAATGCAATCCGTATTCCCAATAGCCAAAGCTCATTTTCCAACACACCGCATCGCTTACACGAGTGTGAGTAAATAAATCCAACAAGTTTAATGCAAAACTTTTGGTTTACGCTTTATGGTAAATATTTGGTGTACGTCGTATAACTGTTTTATAGTTCTAGTAAAATGTTTGGTTTAATTGTGCTAGGTCAAGAGCGGGCGTTCGACAGGCGTCCTTGCGACGGGTAAATATTATTGTCTAAACGGGTTTTCCGATGTTTGGGTGTTTATATGAGTTTGTGGATGATAACAGACGGGATCAGCGAGTGCAACGACCGATACAACACACATCCGTAACGACTGGTACCTTTGGCTATATTGGCCCTGTCAATCGTCGATAGAAGAGATAGATTAATTAGAGTGTTAAGTGGCGCTACGTGCTCTTTAGTAGTGAAAAGCCTAAATTATTCTTGATCATGTGTTAGTCCAACAGAATTATTTTTTAATACCACACTACTACCACTGCCAACAATAGTCTTAAAATCTTATATAGGTATAGCCGTACCAACGTACCAACCAACTTAAATATACTTTAATATTCAGATTGCGTCGCCATTGATATTTTTTATTTAAGTAGTTACATTTGTTTCACCTTGCGGCTAAAAAGCCCGACAAGCTCCATTTTGGCATGAAGTAGGTAGGTAGGTAGAGGCGTGCGTGGGCATGTCGGCGGGCGGGGCGGCGCTAGGGCGGGCGTGGGCGGCGCAGGCGCGCCGGTGGTGACGGCGCGGCGGCGCGCGCGCACTGTTATTCAGCACGCGCACCGACGCGCACGCGCCGCGCACGCATGAAGATCGAGGAACAAACCCCCGAAGAGGCGGCGCGCCGCGCGCCTGCCACCAGACGACAGGAAAAGCCACCTTTCTCCTACATCGCACTCATCGTGATGGCCATCAGACACTCCCCAAATAAGAGACTGACGCTCAGTGAAATCTACGCGTTTCTCCAACAGCAGTTTCCGTTTTTCCGCAGCTCTTACCAGGGCTGGAAAAACTCCGTGAGACACAACCTGAGTCTGAACGAATGTTTCGTGAAGTTGCCGAAGGGTCTGGGCCGCCCGGGGAAAGGCCACTACTGGACGATAGATCCGTCTTCAGAGTTGATGTTCGAGGAGGGCTCGTACCGGAGACGGCCGCGCGGATTTCGTCGCAAATGCCAGGCGTTGAAGCCTCAGTTTGGAAGCGGGGGGTACCTGTGTGGTGGCGGGGTGAGTGCGCTGCCGCCGGCGCAGCAGCCGGGGTACGAGCTGGCGGGTGGCAGCAGCGGCGGCGGCCCGGCGCTGGACTACGGTGCATGCGCCTACTCGCACGCCAGCTCCGGCCAGCAGCTGAGCTACGGCGGCGAGTACTGCGCGTACGGCGGCATGGGCGAGCGCGAGTGGCCGCTGCCATACGGCGCCGTGGACCCCGGCTACCGGCCGCCGCCCAACTCCTCGCCTGCGCACCACGAGCTGCCTGATCTCATTCCTAACTACCAGTACGCCAATGAACACGGTGAGTCCTTTATATTTTTCATATCTTACTTGTTATTGCATATTGTAACCAGCTTATTGATATATTAATTACTGACCAGCTGGAATATCAATAGCATAATAAAGTAGGCAATAACACTGAACAACTAAGTACATATTGTATGCAATTATATAATGATATACCTAACTTAATATTTTACCATTATAAAAATGCAACTGATCCAATTCTGTACACTGAAGATATTTTTGATAAACCAACTGGATTCGACTACTAGAGGGTATACAGAACACGAATTCACGGTTTTTAAATTTTTTGTCTGTTTGTTTGTGTGTATGTTTATGATCTATAGACTCTGAAACTACTGAACGGATTTTAATGCGGTTTTCAGGCATTGGTATCATTATTCCCAACTCAGATAAGGGTATGTACATCAAAATCGGTTGGGTGACTACAAAGATACAGCTTGTCCTCTTCGTATTACGCGCTCTCATCTACTGGGGAGGTCTTGCTAAAATAGTCTTGGAAAAAATACACATATGAGCTTTCTTTGTCGTTTGAACTATCGGACAAAATATGTACAAAAAACATGTACTACTAATCTATTTCCGTATAAATTATATTACACCGATCGTGATTCGAAGTCTCTAACATCGATCTAACTTATTAGGGTATAAAGGTTTTACTTGTGGTAGGTCTCTCGAATGCGGTAGTGTGTCTGGATAGGTACCATAGCTTTGCCAGTTATTCTGCCGCCAAGCAGTAGTGCCCAAGCATTACTGTGTTCCGGTTTGAAGGGCATTATAGCCAGCGAAATTACTGAGCATATGAAACTCAATATCTGATGTCTCGGTGTGCTTTATATGGTATTAAAAGTACTAGGTGGTACTGCAATTGTTATGGGCAGGCGTGGCGCTTACCATCAGGCGAACGACTTGTTCGTCTCATCACTCAGTCCCATATTTATTTATTTATTAACATACAAATACGAAATACAATTAGATAAAATCCGGTAATGAATAATATTTCCTATTTAAACTCAGGTTTAAATCATTCAATACATATAACTAGTCCCAATTTTTTACACTTTTACCCAAAATAGTCGGTTTAAGCACTCGAGTTTGAGTCACAATATACATCAACAAGTACTAGTAGGTACTTGGTTCACGATTCTTGAGTTTTGCTGTCGACACCGGGTATCTCCATAGCTCTGGCTCCCGTCAATTCGAGTGGATGCTGCGAGAGTGTTTACAGAAACAATTTGTTAAGGAGCAATCAACCCAGATTCTTTATTTACCTATGATGACTAAGATATAGTAAAGTTATGTTGTTGGGAGATGGATTAATAGGGAATATGCATTTTTTTAATGCATGAACCGATTCATCATTGAACACTATTATTTACAAAAAATGTTTCAAAATTTGACGCCATCATTTGTCAATAAAATAATTAAATGAAGATTTAAATCAATTTAAATCAACATTATCGCGCCATTTGCGTGTGACGTCAAAATGTGGGGACCTAGTATCTCCTCATTGGTCTGTCTATGTTACATGTGTGCGTGTGTCAATAATCTACCAGTAAGGCGGGCTTTATGTAAAAAATTAACTAATAAGCAGCAACCCGCGTAACGTCTACACGTGGTTGCACGTACTCAAGCGTTCTGCAATTACGTACCGTTTTTCCAAAAATATTAAAAAGAAACATTGAAATACACAATGCACACAAACATAAACGACGCAATTAATAACAATTATTATATCACTACTAAATGTTTACAGGAATAATCTATCATAAAAAGTAATTTTCAGATTTCACGACAACACATACATGTTCCCTATTGGGAGGAAACATTCTTAAAAAAGCTTTGTGGGTAGGAACTTGGTTACTTGGCCCGGTTGCCCGAAATTGAGCCTTATTTTTTAATCGACTTCAAAAAGGAGGAGGTTTACAATTCGACGGTATGTTTTTTTTGTGTTTGTTACGCGATTCCTCCGCCAATTATGCATTGATTTCGATGATTCTTTTTTTGATTGGTAGGTGGTAATCTTCAGAGGTGGTCCCATATAAATTTTAGCGAAATTCATTCAGTAGTTTTTGAAAAAAATAGCAAAAACAAAAAATATAAGTTTAATCTTCAAGTCGGTTCTTGTTTTTTTCGTAACTAACTTTCTAAAGGTGGAGGTTTGTATTCGACTGCTTCACCTGCTTCACCCAGGGTTGACTTCCGGTGAGGGAACTCCTCAACGGTGAATAGTACAGACACAACATTTCGTAAATGGATTTAACCGTAACAGCCTGTTCTAAATTCCATCGTGACATGGCTGATACACCCAGGATTGACTTCCGGCGAGGGAACTCCTCAACAGAGAATAGGACATAGGTATTATTGTTTGTGGCGACTTCAATATAGATATTTTAGTAGATTCAACTGACAAAGTTAATCTTATTTGTTTATTTAAATCATTTAATTTGAACTATCTTTTCTGTGAGCCAACTAGAGTAACTGCCGCTTCATGTACTTGTATAGACAATATATTTTTAACTTATAAGCCTAAACAAATGTTAATTATGAGCGGAGTCAGGTCAGATCACAAAGGCCTGGCAATTAAACTCGAAATCGAGAAGCGTCAAACAAAGCCTATAATCGAATATAGACCATTGACAAAATGCAGATTAGAAAAACTTAATAAAAGTATAAATTCGAAACTTAGTCATACCGAATTTACTAGTAATAACCCAAATATCATTTATAAAGAATTCTTCTCAGTACTTAGCAAAGAATTTAATCAAATTTGTCCCAAAAAAAAGGTAAAAATAAAGGCGAAATTACAATTCAGTGACTGGGCAACTAGAGGTATACGCAAGAGTAGAGATAACATGTTTGAGTTGTATTACAAGAAATCTTTGACATCAAATAAAGATTTTCATGAGTATGTTAGAAACTATTCCAAAATATTTAAAAAGGTCTGTATTCGTGCAAAATCTTTGTATATTAGTACTAAAATTAAAAAATCAGATAATAAAATAAAAGCCGTCTGGAAAACCATTAACACGGAGACTGGCCAAACTAAGTCGAGGGATTCGGAATATAAGTTAATAGTTGAGAATAAACAAATCTCCAATGCAAAATGTGTTGCTAATGCTTTTGAAAATTTCTTCTCTAATATACCCCTGGACGTCACAAAAACACTTAACTCTAGTCCAGATGTAGCAGAAGCTCTTCTAAAAGATCACTTTCCACTAGATTTACCGGATTTTCAGTTCAGATATACTTCCACTATTGAAATTATTAAAACATTCAAAAGTCTCAATGCCAAAACCACTGAAGATTTGTGGGGCATATCAGTAAAGATGCTAGAATCATTAATAGAAGTTATTGCACCATATCTCGTGGCTATATTTAATATGTGTATTGACACAGGCTCATTTCCCGATTTAATGAAAAATAGTAAAATTACACCGATCTTCAAATCAGGCAGTAAAACTGATCCCTCGAATTACAGACCAGTCTCTGTGCTTCCGGCTCTGAGTAAGATATTTGAAAGACTTATTCTTAAACAACTTTTATCCCACTTCAACGAACACAAAATACTGAACGAGAGTCAGTTCGGTTTCACGAAATGCAGGTCAACATCAGATGCCGGGGTCGAACTAGTAACACATGTGCTTGAAGCTTGGGAGAGTTCACAGGATGCCATTGGTGTATTTTGTGATCTCTCCAAAGCTTTCGATTGTGTAGAGCACCGTACACTAATTCGTAAACTCTACCACTATGGGGTTCGTGGAACTGCTCTGAATCTTGTTGAGTCCTACTTAACCGATAGACAGCAAAAAGTTGGGGTAAATGGCGTAACATCTTCCGGATCCTTAGTCAGAATGGGGGTACCGCAGGGATCAATATTGGGGCCGTTTTTATTCTTGGCATATATAAATGATTTACCCTTTGTAGTTAAAGACCTTGCAGATATTGTTCTATTCGCTGATGATACATCGATAATTTTTAAAGTAGATAGAAAGGACAGTGAATTGGCGCATGTAAACTACGTATTGGATGTTGTTTCGAAATGGTTCTCTGCGAATAATTTGTTACTAAACGCGAAAAAGACGAAATGTTTAAAGTTCTCTTTGCCTAATGTTAGACATGTAGAGCCAAACATAATGCTCAATAGTAATAAACTCGATACAGACAAAGCGACGGTATTCCTAGGTATAGGCATAGACTCTAAGTTGCAGTGGGGTCCTCATATTGATGCTCTATCTGGAAAACTTAGTTCTGCTGCATATGCGGTTCGTAAAATTAGGCAATTAACGGATATAGCTACGGCTCGGTTAGTTTACTTTGCATACTTCCACAGCATAATGTCATATGGCATTTTGCTGTGGGGTTCTGCTGCGGATATAGATACTATTTTTATATTACAGAAGCGTGCGGTTCGCGCGATTTACGAGTTGGGTCCACGTGACTCGTTAAGGGATTTTTTTAAGCAAGTTAATATATTAACTTTACCTTCTTTATATATTTATGAAAATATAATGCATGTTCGCAAAAACTTCCAAAAATTCAAAGTAAATAGTGACCATCATAACATTAACACTAGAAATAAGGATAGGATTGTTGTACCTAGGTATAGACTGACTAAAACGAATAAGTCCTTTATGGGCAACTGCGTACGTTTTTATAATAAAATTCCAAAGTGTATAACGGAGCTCACAGAAAGTAAATTCAAATTACGCGTTAAGAATGTTCTAATGAGAAAAGCATACTACACTGTTCGTAATTACATAGAAGACAAAGATGCTTGGAACATTCCACTTCTGCAAAGTAACCAACTGGCACATAAGAAACATAACATTGTAAAATCCCAAAAAATTTTAACAAAATCTCTAAAAAAAAAAATGCCCCTCAGTTTCTTGCCGTATCTTCTGAGTAGTGGTTCTTTTTCCGATACGGTGGTAGAGTCATTGTGATAATTTGACGTTCATAAGTGCGTCTGTGATACCAAAATGATTAAAGAGATTTTGATTTTGATTTTGATTTTTTGGACAGACATGAAATTTTTTTGTACATGCATTTAATTGTGATAGCCCGTTTTAAAGTTCGTCATGATGTGGCTTCTAGACCAGAAAAGCGTTTATGAAACGTTGATTACAAATAAATTATTAAAAAAAAAACTAAACCGACTTCAAAACCACAAATGGCACTCAAAAGTAAAAAATAAATTAATATAATTATCATAAGCGCTACCCACTCATATATTTGAAGTCATATATTAGAACATTCATATTAGAACACTCATATATTAGAACCAAGAAGCATATTCGAAAATACAATGCCAAGGTACCGAATTTATAAAAGCCTTTGTGGAAACACCGCAAAAACGAAACGACGATAAATGCAACAACAAAAATTTAAATAATAATCCATCATTTTGATTTTTGGTACATGGAAAAAGGAAGGGTTGACCACTTGGAAACAAAATTTGTAAAAACTACAGAAGAAAATACAGTTTAAAAAGTCAGTCTTAACGTAAAATGTGCCGTATTGTCGGTTGACTGAAACTGGGTGGCAAGTAAGCGTCCTACACTTGTACAGGTGTGAGGCCGACGGCACTAGGGGGGCTAGGTTGCATTGCACGACAGTGGTGCCTCCTCCTCCAACAAGGTCGCTATGTTATCGATTGCATGCACTTTAGCTCTTAGAAGCTATGACCTCCTGGTACACGTGCATGGGGTTGGATGCAGTTTCTTCACGAATACGGCTGGCTTTCCGTTCGCATAAGTTGTGTTTCTGTTCATAGATGTTTCTGTCAATTACAAGTACGTATTACTTTAAAAATGTTTACTTTAATATTGTCAAAAACAAACAAAATATTGTACAAAAGTTCTAAAAAAAAATGGCCCTCACTTTCTTGCCGTGTCTTCTGAGTATATTTTCCGATACGGTGGTAGAGTCATTGTAATAATTGACGTTCATAAGTGCGTCTGTGACGACAAAATTGAATAAAGAACTTTTGAACTTTGAACTCGTTAGGTACATTGAACCAAGTATTATTTTATCAGCCAACCCCTTGTCAGTTCGTCACAGTTCTAGTCAATAATTGAGACTGTGCCCATGTGCTTCAGTGGTTACAAATGTAGGTCTACGAAACTATGCCTACCTACTTATTTTATTTCTAAACAGCTAATCAGTCCCAAACCAACCCACTGGCGGCTGTAGTCTAAAATACAGCAACAAAATAAAAAGTAAATTATTTAACGAATATAATAAATTAGGTCAAAATATAATATTTATATATATTTTTATGTTCGTAATCGTAAGCTATTATGAACTTCTAAAACTTGCTAATGTTTTCCACAAAGAGATCAATGTCATTCGACTTTGCATATCTGTTAAATTCTCTTATCAGATCTTCATATCTTAGATAAAAAACAGATTAATTAGTATCTAGCATATTGATGCTAGATACTAATTAACCTGTTTTTTATGATGAGAGATATGATGTGATGGGGCTAATCTATTGAGATTAGCCCCATCACAGGTCCGACGCGACGGGATTTCTGTTAAATCTAGGTACAGTAAAGAGATAAAATTTCTTTGTGAATTTGAATGTAGGGGTAATCAATCTCTGGACTACTGATCCGATTTTGAAAATACTTTCACTGATAGAAAGCTACACTATCCCTCAGTGCTAGGAGGCTTGTTTTACGGAAATATGTGTGAAAACGATTGTTGATGCATACAGTCAATGAATATTTTGTCATATTATGGGAAGAAAAACGAATTCTATTCTATGTTATTCTAGTCTACTCCATGTTTTTTAGTCAATACACGTAAGTTATGGTCTCCTGGTAGGCAAAGATCCGCGCAGGGTGAACGCCGCGCCTCCGCCGGCTGCTTTCATTTGAAAACACCCCGCTTATGACGCGACGACGCGAAACGCCAACCGACGCGACGCGACGACGTGTCAAAAAAAGTTCAGTTTTCAGTTTTCTTGCAAAGAAAACTGAAAACCGAAATATTACAAACTTTTTCATTCAAAATGTGTTACTGACACTTTAAATTTACTTTTTACTTATTAAACTTACCTTTTAAATATAAATATTATTATTATAAGCCATTTATGTCCCACTGCATGGCATGATATTTATTGACTTGTAATAATTATTTCTATTTTTTTCAACTCTGGCATCGTTAAGGAGGTTTCTTTCTTTCCTCTTTCTGAGGAATTTGATTATTGAGGTTTCTATAATCTATTATTATTAAAGCTACATGCAAGCTATGATCTCCTGGTAGAAATCGAATCGCGCGGGGTAAAAACCGGCCTGGATTGGTTCTGTGGCCAAATGTGTTAGACCTGCAAGTAGAAGAAACTTATAGTTTCTTTGATCTTTTTTTTTTAATGATATTATAATTTATATGAATATTGTGTTTTACAAAAGTGGTATTTTGATGATTATTGAAATAACAATGTTGAATATGTTGTATCTAAATGTTATCTATGTTTATCTACTTACCACGTTTTTAATTATTATTATTGCATTTTCATCCAGTTATCATATGTTTAAAGTTTGAAATTTATTATACTTTTGTTGAGAATGAGGGTCAACAGCAACAAGCCGGACCCTCTCCTAGTGCTTCAATAAAGTGGTGGAACTTTATTCAAGCTTTCCATGGACTTTTTGTGAGAACATAAAAAGCAATGTTTTCCCTATTTTGTTTCATTTGCCTACACTCGTGCACGTTAACAAACACAATTCCACCAATATTACACATGATCACTCGAAGTAACACTTGTTTGGAAAATAAAACAAAATCGAACTGTATCACTTTTCACTTCCGGCCAAAAAGTCCTAAACTAATTGGTCAGATAATCTACCACACGGAGTAGTATGAAGGTTTTAACCTAGGCTTTTAGGTTTTAGGTTTTGGGAAAATACATAATTATAATACTTTTCATCTCATCTATTCGAAAAGCTGATTGGTTCTTCAATAAGTGCAATCAAAGCACGTCTTTTTTCTAAGGGTTTTCTTAGAGGGCAGAAATGAGTTTAAATTAAGAACATAAATATTTTCTTTAGTGCTCCGCGACCAAAGAGATCGATCGAAAATATTGTATGAAAAAAAATACTGGCTGGTCAACTAGGCGCCAAGTAAAGCATATCTATATCAATCGATGATAACCCACCTGCGTACGTATGAAACTTTCAGTTTCTTTCAGAAAAAGAAATACCAAACAATATACATAATATGAAAATAAAACTTTTACTTCATAGTAAAGTACCAACCTTCTGCAGCTTTAGCTATTAAATAATGTAAAATAATATATACTATACTCCTTTTGCTCAATAATTTTTCTATATGACGGAGAAAACCGCATCAAACTCCATCAGTAGATTTACTATGTAATAAGCGAATATTTACTCGTACCTACATATTCGAGAGAGTGACTTCGCTAAGATTTTCATTTTTAGAAGATACAAGATATTTTATTTATATTCCATTCACCTTGCAATGGTAGTCTATTGCACCAAAGGGCCCCGTAGAGTAAGGGCGACTCTATCATATTTATAGAATTACTATACTGCTATAATATGCCTCTTTGGCGGTATTTTAGTTCTCGTAACTACGTGTCAGTTATGATCTCCTGGTAAGGGTCTCTGCGCGTCGCGCAAAAGCGGGTTGCTTGGAATCGACTGCAATATGCCAGCGTTTCGTATTCAGCGACCTCGCGACGACGGGATGTAGGGAAAAACTATCTGCTTACCAAAATTAAATATATTATTTCATAATACTATTTAATTATTTTTTACATTTTATAGATTCGAACCCCATAAAATGTTATGCAGTCGACCAGCTCTACCATTGCATCATGGAGGCTTCTCACATGTAGGAACTACTTTCAAGTTATGATCTCCTGGTGAGGGTGTCATCGCGTCGCGCAAAAGACGGTTGTCGGGAATAGGGGATCGGACAACTTTTCAGAAATTAACCATAATAAATAATCATAAAGCCATGAAAAATAATATTTTAATTAAATAAACTTCTAAAAGTACCTAAAACTATGTTTAAATGTTATGTTACAAATATTGCAGTTCCGAAAGCTTCCACAATATTGGTATGCAGGCATACTGTGCAGTCAACAACTCTACCACTACACTATGTAGTAAATATTTAGTTTTCTTTGATGTATGTAGGCTTCTCGTATGGTGTTCTAGTAACTACTTGCAAGTTATAATCTCCTGGTAGGGTTCGCACCGCGCAGGGTGAAAGCAGATTGGCTGAAATTTAAATCAACCCGCCTACAGCGCGACGCGGACCAAACATTTTCATTGAGGAATTCTGTCATGGAAATGTATGTTATCTATGTTAGTATAAGTTTGTATGTTGTGGTATAAGCTCCTTGGTACCCACATACATTCAGGTACATGTAGGTACACAATCTTTTTTGTTTTTACAAGCTTTTGGTCAAATCTTGCACGCTGAATCAGAACCACTTCCTCTTGTACTACGGAGTTGAAATTTTGCATACTTGTCAAAGTCCGATGACAATGCAATACTTATTATGGAGACAGCAAGCTGATTTGATGATGGAGACGGACGGTGGGCAATGGAATTACTTGACGGATAATTGTAAACTACTAGTACTTATATGGGCTCATTTTAATCTTACTGCTCGCGATTCCGGTTACGAATTTGTTAAAAGCTTGACCTGATATATATTTTTCAACAAAATAATATTAAATTTTTAACTGAAAAACCAACTCGACTACTAAACATGAATCCACGGTTTTTACACTTTTTATCTTATTGTATGTTTGTCATTAATAGACTCAAAACCGGCTGAACGAGTTTAATTCACTTTTCAGCGTTTGGTAGCATAAGTCTTAACTTAAATTATAGAGTACGTTACATAAAAATCGGTTGCGTGACTACGTAGATACAACTTGACCATTTCGTAGTACGCGTTCTCATATACTGAAGAGGTCTTGCTAAAATGGTCTTAACCAAAGACGATTATGAGCTTCTCGTCGCGCGGACGAAGTTGTGGGAAAAGCTAGGTCGTTTTTTTTAATATAGGCTTGCGTTTGACCGCTATCTCACCTGTTGTTAAGTGACGATGCGGTCGAAGATGAAACACGCTCCTAGAAGAAACCTGTTCACTCTTGCCTTAAAGACATCCAGTCCAAAATAAGTCATAGCCTAAAGGACATCGTATCCGGGCCAGTAAAAATATTGAAAAAAAATAAAATAAAGACATCCAAATTATAGCTATCCGGAAACACAGATATATATTACAGATACACACACATATATATGTACACAGATAATGTTATTATAGCGAGTGAGCGAGTGTGGCTCAGTGGGAGCACGTGTGACTTTCGATCAGACGCACCCGAGTTCGAAACTCGCTGGCCCCGCACCACTGACTTTCTTAAGTTATGTGCGGATTTAACACTCGCTCTAAAAACGGTGAAGGAAAACATCGTGAGGAAACCGGCATGTTTAAGAATTAATCACAAAAATTCAAGGACATGTGACATCCACCAACCCGCACTGGGCCAGCGTGATGGATTATGGCCCATACTCTCTCTACAAGGGAAGGTCCGTGTCCCAGCAGTGGGAACGTAATGGGCTGATGATGATGATGATGATGAATGTTATTATAAAAGGTATGCGACCATAAGATAATCTAGATTCTAGGTAATGAAATGTTATTTACAAACATATTGATGCGGGTGTGAATAAATCTCTGCAACATTTACGAAGTGATGAATAATTGAAAATTATTCAGTGATTTACTCGGGTTTTGGGTCATTTGAATATCACTGTGGAAATTCGATATTGATTGTAGCGGTTAACCTCTTACGATTTATGTTATCCTGGTACCTTTGCTTATTGTCTAAGATAAAGAAAAAGAAAGATAAACCAATAAATAATTCTCAATGTGGTCCTTGGATTAATACGATGGTATTCATGATGATGATCCCTATGATTTTAATTTAAAGTAAAAATTATTTGTCTTTGACAGGACTCGAACTTGCGACCTCATTAGGTACTTACTGAATAATTAATCATCTTACCTTAATTATTCTACCAACTTTACTGGGGTTTCACTTTTCTATTAGATACGACGTCCTACAACAGTTTAGGTAAATATATATAAATACGCTCAACGATCACATACATAGATCCTGACCCCTAACCAACGATTATCGTGGGAACCAGGAACTACGAGGACCATGGTCCCACAACACCCAGACACTAAACAAATGATTGCGTTTTCTTTTCAGTACACAAACATTTGTCCCGTCGCGGGAATCGAAGCCGCGACCTTAGTTTATCTGTGAGGCTTGAGCCAACCTACCTAACCACTACCGTTATAGAGATGTTGTTTGTGTTCTTAGAATTTGGCCGGTGACAGTCTGAGTACGTAAGTAATAGTTATTGGTCTGAGGGAAATGCTGTCCGAATTCACAAATCCAAATTGATTTACCTATTACAATAGAGACGACACAACTAAGACAAAACACAACGTTAGTACATAATTAATAAATAATATGTATGATTAATTTTATTAATAAATTATCACTTCTGTCAATCTTTTAGTATGTTCGAGTGGTTCCACCATCAATACCATTATTGGTTACTTTATTTTACCACGAGTCACACCGTCGACAATGGCGATGGCGCCTCAGCTAAAATTGTTTACTGGAATGTTTACTCTAACACACGTATTCTTGAACCATACTTGTCGAAACACTTGGTTAAGTAAACCACAGCGACGAGCGAACTTCTGCGTTGTTTTGTTTTGACTCTTCGTAACATGGTAAGATGTTTTTTACTACTCCATACATTTTAACCCAGAGGCAAAAAACAAGTAAAAAAAGTTCAACCAATCTATTTCGCAAGTTTTCTACCCTTCGCTGAGTTTCTACATGGTTTCTACCCTATTCACTTGACAGTGTATGGCGAAATCGTGGAGCCCGGGCAGCCCCGCAGACGCCACAAGAAAAATGTTGTTAGCACAAAGTTTGTTCGGTACTGGACGTAGTAGACTTGTTGTACGCCAGGGATAAATATTATGGGGCTTCTAGGGCAACCACCATGTGACAACCTTGAATAAATTAATCACTGTTCTAATAGCCACGTTTAGTCTTAGTAAACTTTAATGTCAATTTTGAACATAAAACCTCATTCGTGTTTTTTTAGGTTCACATCAGAAAACAGATAAAAAAATTATGACTTCAATTGATTCTGTTTCTAAAGATAAATAATTAGAAAATATTCTGATTCCATTGAGGAATGCTACCTCAATGGCTGATTCCATTGAGGTCTCACGCTGATTCCCAACAGTAAAGATCCCCAAAATTCAAAAATCTATAAGCACAATACATATTTCCAGTACCTCTAACATTATCGAAAAATGTAAACCAATGACATACGCAGCTATTTCACAAGGCATATAGCAAAAGTGAATAAACTTCCGTAAATCTCTATTTAAACATAGAAAACAATATATATAAAAAAAAATTGATAAAAATATGAAAAACGTAAATCAGTAAATGTTTTACCAGGTTTACATGAACCGTTGGAGCTGCTTATGAATTAATAGCCTATCCCCAAACAAATAGATCAGTCGCCCGTGTAATCGCCCGCTACACCGGACAATAACGAACATGATACAAAATATGATAGCTAGTAGCTATGCAGACGTATTATAAATAATAAATAGGATCTATTACAAATTAAAAGGGTATAATTACTGTATCAGAAAATGATTTCAGAAATTTTCAGTATGTATTTACCGCGCAGAAATTAGAATATCACTGTATAGGTATAAGATTTTTTGATAAGAAATACAATTATATATACTCTAAGGTGGGAGACCTTTGCCCAAAACTGGGACGACACAGGTTAACAATAACAGTATATATTATCATTTAAACGAATGCTAATGGTAATCGTTGTACCTAGTGTACAACGATTATCATCTATTGTCCCGATCAAGAACCAGTCGTTATGACGAAAGTTCAATGGTTGCTTTACAATAGCACAAGAATATGCATGAACATGCATTTTACTAAGTGATGGATGGCGTCGCTGCTTAACGTCGCGATGACGTCAAGAGCTATCGTGAAATAATTAGATTCATTGGCAAAGTTCATTATTATCCTTGATGAGGTGAATAATGGAAGAAAAAATTCGGCTCTCAAAATGCAGACCACTGTTGTCCAACTGGCATAGCCCATTCATCGCGATCTTTATAGCTCTAGATAATATATATGTTACGGCTAATACCCGAAGTGCGGCTACACCTAGTTTTAGCCGGTTAGAACTAGGTGTAGCCACTTACTCTTGGCTACACCTAGTTCTAACCGGCGTCGCATTATTTTTCAGTAGATTATAATCTATTGAAGTGATAGATGATAATCTACATTATATTATATCTAATATACATGTTCACCCTAACCTACCGAGGGCTGCAGCTATATTCACATGCGGCTGCACCTAGTTCTAGCCACTATGATGAAGGCTAAACCTAGTTCTAACCGAAGATAAGTAGGATATATCTAAGTTTAACCGCATGTAACCGGCTGCACCTAGTTGTAGCCGGCTAAAACTAGGTGTAGCCGCACTTCGGCTTTTAGCCGTAACATATTTAATAGATAATATATATATATATATAATATAGATATATAATGCATTGTGATGCAAGTTAGTGTTGTCTTATTTTTTTCTTTTTTGTAAACATTTTGCTAGCGTATGCCTAAACAGCTAAAACTGTTGATAACTGGAAAATGCAGAGAGGTTCTCTCTTTTAATTAGACCACAATTAAGTAGCAACTGAATATTTAAAATACTACAAAATAGTTAATTATGTCAATAAAATAACTATGAATGTATGATTTCATTGAACAAAGAAAGCAAAAGTCGAATAGAAATAATTAAGGGAATAATAATTAAGTGATTCGATTTTTGGGATGCGTTGGGAGCTACTCCATGTGATTATAATAAATTTTGCAAAATTCCTAAACGCCAAGTCAAAGATGCCAACTCTTAGAACTTTTCTTAAAATAGATTGAAATACTAGGCTTGCATAAATTCGAAGTAGTCTCACTGTAAACTGGAAGTATTTCAATGAGGGATGGGAAATGGGAGTCCTGCATAGGTACATAGGCTACGGTTGGTCGACAGGTATTCGCAAATTGACACAATGAAATTATGCTTTCAGTCCTCGGAACAGAACTGCATTTTAGTACGCAATCCCCGGGCAGTGTTGTACAGGACGGAACGTCTCTTCATAGATTATGATTCCCTGGTACGTATAAACCAGCATTTTTGAAAATCTATCTTTTATTTTTTTATAACAAAACATTGGTTTTTTGAATTTGCATTTATTGTATGTTTCTAATATAGAGCGACGAAAAGTTACTTTTCACGTCGAGAAAAATACCTCACCCTACGGGAACGTAGAAAGCACCACACTGGGGTCTACATGTAAAGTTAGCTTCTGCAACAGTTTTATTATTGACGTGAACCAAACATCATTTAAAAGAGACTATTTTTATATTATTGATATTTTTTTATTACTGTCTTAGATGCTTTCGATAAAGCCTCTTGCACATTCTTGATACCCTAGTATTCTATGGTACATTTGGGCTATAGCCAACTGTGGTTTCGAATAAAAAAAAGAATCGAATAATAAAAAAAATAAAAGAAGAAATAAATAAATTAAAGAAATTAAATAAATAAAAATTTTAATAAATTAACGGAAAGAATTAAATGAATGACTTATTGGGAAGTGGGAGGCTGCACTAGTTTGTCCTCCCCTCACACTCACGCAACTTCACACATGTACCTATATTTTTTATTCAGTTTTTCGGTAGGTTATAATAGGTATTATTATGTAGGTACAAAGACTATTCAGTTATCCCGTTCTATATTTCGTTTGCGGGACATTACAGCATTTTACACAGTTAGAATTTGTTTCGTGTGATTTTCTGTATATCCTTATTCCGAATGGCCTCTATACAGAGAATTAATTCGCTACTTCAGTAGTTCTGGTCTACAACTGGCCCTCATTTGATTTTTATAACGTACTAGCGACCCGCCCCGGCTTCGCACGGTTATTATACATATAAACCTTCCTTTTCAATCACTCTATCTATTAAAAAAACCACATCAAAATCCGTTGCGTAGTTTTAAAGATTTAAGCATACATATATTTATACTATGTAGTGATTATTAGCGTCAACAGTAAGTAAATAAGGGTTTCAATATCCAACCTAGCTTTATAGGCCGACCGTTTAACTCGCGTATCGCTTGCGCGGTAAGAAGGGACCGAGGGGAGATGTTAGCGGGTGGGTGAAAGGGGTACGCGGAGCAGAGAGCTTACGTCCTTTCCCTTTCACCCACCCGCTAACATCTCCCCTCGCTCCCTTCTTACCGCGCAGGCGATACGCGAGTTAAACGGTCGGCCTATAGCTTTGAACCAGAGGTCTGTACAACCCGCCAGGCGATGTAAGCTACGAGATGGCTACGCGCGCTAAGCTTTCAGGCGAAAATAAAATATTATGCGCGTTGTAGTATATAGGTAATATGTTGTTAATTAATTAATTAATTTGTTACATCCTCACGCAACAACTAATGAACCGATTGCGATTAAACTTGATAGCTAGTAGGTACATAGCTGTTACCTGTATAGCTGTTACTTTTTATCCCAAAATTCCCACGGAATCAAACCTTACGCGGGTGAACCGCGGGGCGTAGCTAGTCGTACATAATATGTTATTAATTTTATCACAATTTTACTTCTTCTTTTCATCTCTCACTGTGTGTTAAGCTGTGGGTGTTAAGCCAACGAAAGCCAACGATAGTGCCTTACAATTTTACTAATTTAATACTTACTATTATACATGAGACATAGAGCGAGTGTGGCTCAGCGGGAACTCGTGCGCCTTTCGATCCGACGCACCTGGGTTCGAATCTCGGGCTGAGCCCTGCGCCAATGATTTATAGTTAAGTGCCCATTTTGCACGCTCACTCTAAAACGGTGAAGGAAAACATCGTGATGAAACCCGTTTACTCGCTTTTGAGTGGAAGGCTCTGGCCGTGGTTGTAATACCACCCACCGAACAAAGCCATGCCATCAAGCGACCTAGTCGTGTTTCGGGATGATGTTCGGTGAACCATGGGGGAGACGGGTCTGAGCAGCCGCTTAACTGCTGTCTCTCTCTAGATCTATGTGCTCCATCTTAGGCCACATCATCAATTCACATCAGGCGAGATAGTGGCCTAACATAGACCTATTAAAAATTTCAAATCATTTGAAAGTAAAGAAAAAAATACCCCAAAGATTTGGAGTAGTATACTCAAAGATTGATAATAAACCCACCTATGGGTGTTATTGTTTGTGGGCGAAAAGTCCGCAAGGCCAACAACTTCTAATCATACAAAAAAAATCAACAGCGACATTATCAAAATATAAAGAACATATAAGAAAATGGTTCACATTTGGAGCATTTGATAAATTGATAGAAAATACCAAAGGTAAACTGAAAAACTAGGTCGCCTAATTTCTAAATTATCTTTTCCCCGGTACCTTTTAAAATAAAATTGACTAAATTTCGAAGTACCTATCCAACATCTCCTATACGTCACGTCACGTGCCAAGAAACGCAAGGATAAAGGTGCCTACACACAGTCCATAAACGCCGCGCAGAGCCGGATAATCGTCGGTTTATGACCTTCCATGTGCACCGTTTCCCAGAAGCACCAGCACTCGCTTATGACGCCATAAAAGCTGTGGTAACATGTGCAATGGCAGCGGGCTCAACCAATCGGAAACGATGATTCTGAGATATCTGGGTTTCGATTGGATTGTATTTGAATTTAGAAGTGTTTTTTTTTTTATGTTGGATGAAAACGTTTTGCTACAAGAGCCGAGATTGACGTTATTAGCAAGTTCCAGTTTGCTTTAAATCAGACTAGGTGGCAAATTAGGGTATTTTAGTAGTACAGTCGCGATAATGCCTGTCTCCAGCCAGCCATCACGAAAGTATCACAAACATGCTAATTAGATCACGGTCTAATTTACTTCTCTCAGACGCACTTTAATCAAAAGCTTCCAATTTTCGAGAGAGCGTGGCGTTGTTCAAAGTTTACGTTAGGGTAATGGCTAAAGGAACGTACGCGCATGGAATACGCGGGCGCATGCGCGTTACGAGCTGATGTGTTTACATGAACGCCCGTTTGTTCGAACCGTTTGATCTTTATAAATGCAATAGGTATTCAAAAATATCGCCGTCTCGACGGAACTCTGCTTTCATAAAAATGAGAATGATTTTTAAGAACGACAACCTTGATGCTCTGTTTATTCTCAAGCTAAGGTACCGTTTATGAGCATTTTTGATTCAACGTAACTGACGTGATGTTTGAAAATTACGGTACAAAAAGCAGATTATTCCTTTTAGTATTTCAATGTGAGTTATCTTGGGTTTGCGATGATTTGTTGGTTCGTCTTTAATAAGGTTTTTAATTTCAGAACCAGAATATTAAAAAAATTGTGTCCACTGATCTACCCTTAGAGACTTAGAGTATATAGTTATGTATACTCTAAGGTTCTACCTATTACATCCATAGTCATATACCCACTTGTATCTACTATTAGGTTATCCTCGTTTCATTTAAGTCACATCAAACCTACAAAAGTGGGTTCAGCAGAACCATACATTTTCGTGACTGCTACCTAACATAATAAACTAATCAAGTTATATCATTATATATAATAGTGACCACCACAACATAAACACTAGAAATAAGGATAGAATTGCAGTAGATTGCGGGTTTAGACACTGCAGGTTTAGACTGAGTAAAACGAATAAGTCCTTCATGGGCAATTGTGTACGTTTTGACAATAAAATTCCAAAATGTATAACGGAGCTCACAGAATTCAAATTGAGTGTCGAAAATATTCTAATGAAAAAAGCATACCTACTATACAGTTAGTAATTACATAGAAGACAAAAATGCATGGAACATTCCGCTTCTGCCAATTAGCCAACTGACACATAAGAAAAATAATATTGTCAAAAACAAACATAAAATATTGTAACAAAAGTTCTAAAAAATATGCCCCTCAGTTTCTTGCCGTATCTTCTGAGTAGTGGTTCTTTTTCCGATACGGTGGTAGAGTCATTGTAATAATTGACGTTCATAAGTGCGTCTGTGACGACAACATTTGGAATAAAGAACATTTGATTGATTGATTGATTGATATCAATAAAATAGTAAATTAACTGTTTAAACTCACTACAAAACTTATAAGTAAGAAAATGTATGTGAAGTGGATACCCGATACCACCATCGTTGGTGGAAGCCTAACATTATGTTTCTTATTTGTATTTAGAGCGAACTATTTTTTTATGTTTTATAACAATATTTTCTACATTACTTTATAAGTGAACGCTGTGTTGGTTTTGCATTTAGCATTTTTTTTTAGTAAACTTTAATATTTATAAGAAACAATGTAACTACTGTTGGTGAACCAAATAAAGAAAATAGAAAATATAGATATATTTTTTTATAGTTCATAGTTTATTTATTAATAACAATATATCGGTTGTGGCCTAACATTACTCATAACCAGCGCATTGGCCATGTTATATGAATTGTGCTAGGAAACACTAAAAATACATACCTCCTACCTAATTCAATTTTTGCAAAATATGTTTTACCGATAAATAAATTAAGAATAGGTACCTACTATCCGATCAAGTGGTGGCACCGACAACATTTACTCTATTCTAGTCTATAAAATCACATACCGCCGATAAAAATATATTCTAACTAAACCTTCGCTAAGTTGGGTTTCACCACAATTTCTAGTCTTGCATACAAGTAAAAATAACAATATTGCTTTTTGAGCAAACAGTGAAGCATTGGTTCACGCTTTGGTTCAGATGTGCAGACTTTGTCTCTAGCTTTTCTCCCCTTTTCCATTCTCACTCTTACGTACTAAGTTTTTTATGTAATTGAGCGAAGAGACGAGTAAGTCGTTCGCCTGGTGGTAAGCGCCACGCTTGTCCATAACAATTGCGGTGCCACCCAGAAATTTAAATGCCATAAAAAGCACTGCGTAGCACTACATTGAACTCATCACCCCGAGACATCAGATATTTTCGCTGGCTACAATGCCCTTCAAACCGGAACACAGTAATGCTTGCGCACTACTGTTCGGTGGCAGAATAACAGGCAAAGCGATGGTACCTACCCAGACAGCCTCCTGCATACGAGAAACCTACCACGAGGGCCTATATAACTTTTTCAGTTTCACACAGTCTCAACATGCACCTCAGCTGCTTTTCCACCGATCGTTCTATCTTACTTCAGCTAATAACGTACTGCTGTTTTTACATGAAATGCGCTCTTTGGATTCTACCTACACACGTGCAACTATCCCCATTTAGCCTTCCAGACGAATACCCCCTAAAACACAGTGTTTTTATCTCGCTTCTTGCGTTAGGAAATTTATAAAGCTGTTTCAACTGCAGTTTTACTTTCAAGCGTCATATATGCTAAAATACCCTCTAACTTTTACCTCCCTAAAGAGTTTTGGATATACTATGCTAGTAGTCGTATAAGGGCGTTTACCTCTCGCTTCCTCCAATAGGTAAGTATACAAAGCTGTTTCACTTCTACGTTTCAGTTTTAGCTTCATACAAGCAATGCGATTGCATTTACCCCCCTTGAATTCTAGAGTTGCATGTGTGTATTGTGTGTTACTAGGAAATCTACCCCATATTTATATCTCGTTCTTTCTTGTAGGAAGCGTATACCGCTGTTTCAGCCAGCATTGAAATCAGTTTGATTTCAGGCTTCTCTTCACACTTGCAAACGTGCCCCCACGTGTCTCCCGTAGCCGTTTAGATTTGCAGTAACCTAGTAAGAACCTAAATTCTATGTTGTCCTGGTACGGTGACCGCTGGTTCGCAACAGCTATGCAGCTTATTATAAGATTATTTTTACCTTTGGCATGTCAAATGGGACTGACTGGTGTATGGTGGATGCCATTGAATATAGAATATAGAACTTTAGAACTTAATAAGGATGATTTGTTTTTGTTTTAAGACGGACCAAATGTCTTTATTACTAAAAAAAATACTACGTACTCATTGACACTACTTACTAAAACTAACTTTCTATTGCCGTTACCAGTTGGTAACGTATCTAAGAAGCTGGCAGCATTACTCTGTTGGACTGCAATATACGTAGAGCCGTTTCAGCATTTTGGTGACGCGTCGCTTTGACCAGGCGGTCTGACAGACTTTTGAAATACGATGAGCTCCCGGACCAACACCAAGTGGCGTAAATATGCCACCGTCTCAGCGAATTTGCCGCCGAGTATTTAATGTCATAATACAACGCACACAGTCATGTTATAATGCCACACGTATACAACCATGCCCACAACATTGCACCTCGGAGATTCTACAATCTTCCCAGACTACTATAGGTACTTCAACTGCCGCATTCCCAATCACCACTACCTACGGAACGGTTTGTTTACATGCATTTTTCAACCGTATCGTGCAAGTGTGACGTCATGACACACCTCTAGCTATCAATGCACGTATCTCCCTTGCATTTCACCCCGTTACTTCTCCTTTTTCTTAGCCCTGTGAAATTTACAACCAACCAACCGACACGATTTACTCTCACTTTTTATCTACATACTAGCTTTTCCCTGCGACTTCGCCACGTAGACGATAGAACCCATAGTCGTCTTATTTCCAAGACCATTTTAGTAAAACCTCCCCAGTATATGAGAGTGCGTCCTGCGAATGGATCAAGCTGTATCTTTGCAGTCAGTGCATTCACTCAACCAACTTTGATGTAACATACCCTATAATCTAAGTTGGGATTGGGAATAGTGCTACCAAACTCTGAAAACCAAAACGTACTTATTTTACATTATTTTAATTGGAATAGGTGATGACAGGTGTAGGTATGTTAGACTATCAAGATGTACAAGCAGAATTAAGTTTATGCCCAAAACAATAGCAGTTTGTGAAACACAGACAGCCGAATATGTACCAAATCGTATCGAATATCGTATCAAAAGCTGCGCAGAATGACGTCATTAATCACTTTCATTTTCAATATACGCATAGGTATTGAAGTATTGATTTCAAAGAAATAAACCTCTTCCTAAATAAGATCTCCTGGTACCACAGTCGATGTTATGTATGGGGAAAACGTTAGCGTTGGCAGCGGTTCACGATTGTGTTATCCGGCGGTCATAACTCACATAAATATTGAAACCCCTGCGCAAACTGACGTCATTAAGCACTTTCATTTTCAATCACTGAACGCATTTTGCAGTATTGATTTGCACTTTTGACTGCAGGAAAATCTATAAGTATAACCAAAGCGACATTGATTTCTATGAGTATCACCTGCACAGTAAGGTGAAAGTGCATGCTTGTCCTCGTTCTGCGCAGGGGTCAAATAAAACTTTTCATTTCTATGATGGCCTGGTACTTCAATCGCTTAATGTATGGAAGAAGCCAGTATGACGGCAGTTTTCGGTCACTTCATTTTCAATTTGCGCATGTTTTGACTAATAATATAACAAGCTCAGATAAAATATCCAGTAATGTTGGCTGGCTACTCGAAGTTTGTTCTATATGCCCAATTCTTTATCTTTGTATATACCAATATACCCTCAGAGGATTCCTCTGAGAATATACCTAAATGCACTTTTGATAGATAATGAGAAGGTAAAAAACATTGAGGAATATAGTGTGAGACCTCAATGGTAGAAAAAGTTCTTGCGTCATTCAGCGCATCTGTTTAATTTGTGTACAATCAACTCTTTTGTTGATTGCCTGGTAATATAAACAGAATAAAACATAAATTGTTAACCTGTTTTCCATGTGTGTAACAGGAGAACATAACATAACTCACAAAAAGATTTTGCATTGGCCACTGAGCGCAATGTCTTCACAAACACTATCTACTTCACAGCTTGTTCTTCCTTGATTTTGCAGTTTACATTTTTCACAACCACGCTCAGCCCCATTCTTGATTTATTAAAAGCCAAATGTGTAAATCTTTTGTAAAAGGATTAAAACATTTATCAAAGATTTTGATCTCTCGGGATCATAATCTTTGAATTAGTAATGCTTCCAAAACTCCAAGAACTACCAGTTTCTTCCATTAACACAGAAAAAATATGAGACTCGCAGATTTTGACAACAATAAGTCAATAACCACAATCATAATTCTATGACAAATTCCAAATAGTGCAATGTACATACCTACATTGTAAAGAGAGAACCAATTTGGAGAGCAGTCCTGCCCCATTTTTTTGTCACTATAGTTTTTCCATGTTGTTTTATGTTTTGTTTCGTTAACCCTTTTATCAGACCGCACACGTAGATCGAACTCTTTTAACTCTATGGTTTATTTTAAAATTTGTTCATTTATTTCATCGAGACAAGTCCTCTGAAAAGAGAACATTCTAATTTCTCCTTTCGTATATAAGATGAAGTAGGTATACTATAGGTTTAGGTATATATGGTGCAGATTCAAGTAATACCTATAATTATTTTTTATATTTCTTCTTCTTTCGAAGACGCAGGTTTGATCCCTGCCCGAGCAATATCATTTTTCTTCTTCCTATTTATTTATATAAAAACCTATATTTATGTTTACTGGATGTTCCTAACTTCTTAATTATGTTGCATGCAGGCACTGCATTGTAGCCAATAAGAGAAAAAGTGTCAGATAAATTTAAAAAATAACTCAAGGTGTGGGAGCAATAATATGTTTACAAGTTGTTTGAGTGAAATGTTGATGGTGATCATGAAAACCATGAAATTGACTGAGTGAATGACTACTAAGTACATGCTGCTAATAGAGTGTGATGATACTTCCGTTAGGTAGATAACTGCATTTACAATCTTATTATTATTAATGAATGGTTTAATTTGCATAGGGAGGAACGATGGCGCAATACCAGACTACTCGTATCTTTCCACGTATACCACGTTTGTGACCTGAATCCTAATCGGGAGGGTTGAAAACAGGTGTAACCTACATGAAATCAGGTATACTCTTAATTAGTTACTTAGTCTACCGCGAATTGATTATGATTATGTAGCCTTATTCGCGAATGTATCGTTGTAATATAATTCTGTCATATGCCAATTAAAATTACAAAAACATTATTTTTGAAAATATTGTTCTGGGTTATTGCGCCCTCGTGAATCCTTAATGCCATAGAAACACATTCGAATAATTTAATTACTAGGTAATAAAACTTTTTAAATACCTACCGTATGTTCCGTTCATCATAAATGTACGTGATTAGGGATCCGTGAACGTCGTATAAAATGAATTATCTGCTTTTATTGCATGTAGTAATGACATAAAAAATGTTTACGGTTATAATTTTTCCGGCATTCAGGATTCATAATTCGCTGGCGAATTTTAAATTTATTTCAGAATTGTATATATAATTTGCGAATGCTGTGCAACTTGCGAATTCTGGTTTACATTTTTTGTGTCTACTTCGTCCGTCAGAAATAGCTAGGTACGTAAGTACTTCAAGGAGAAATAGGAACTTTAACAGAAATAACAAACTACCTACCTATAAGCCCTGAAGCATAAAACGCTATAAATCTATAGTTAAACGGTTAAAGAAGGTACCTACAGTAATTTGGTGTAGAAGCACGTAGAGGAGTGGCGAGCGCCGCCGGCGCGGCGGCGTTCGTCTGTCGTCACGAACCGACTCGAGAGCCATTTATTCCGTCGTCGGGGCTCGCCGACGCTTGATCTACGAGCTTTAAAAAGCGATGACAACCTCCATGCATAGCGCATGAACGATACTCTCAAATACTCTAAGTACGCCACTTTAACTCCATCGGAATGAAACTGTTCGTGTTATTTTGGGCCTCTTTGATATCGTGGGACTGGGTTGCTTCAGAGTTTTTAGGTTGATCAGCTAAAATAGCTTTAACCCATTACGAGCTGATTTCTAAATTAATGTGTTGTTTGGTTTAACTGCTCTAGTTTTATTTGCTGTTGAGGATAATGAATTACAATGATTTCAGATATTTGATAGTTCTGAGGTTTGTTGAAAGTACCTAATTAAAGTACCCTTTGTACCTATACTTATGTATATTGTCATCTATGCAATGGTTGGACGTTATCATAATTTATCTAGTATTGCGCACTAAAAATACTCACCAGAAAACAGCTTTATGTTAACACCGATATAACGTCTTTACACACCTAAGAAACATGTGTGCCGTAATTCCCAGAATCTCCAGTAGCTGTATCTTATTCCGAAAGCCGTCCATTGGGCATTGGTGGGTTTGTTTAGTTTATAATATGGCGTTATAGTTGCCTGATGGAATGGCGGGGCTGGTTGCGTGCATGTGGTTGCCAACGGACGAGTCACAGCCGCTCTCCAACACTCGCCCGCTGGGATCTGTGGTGGAAACTCGTAATGTTCAATTAAATACAGAATCCTCGAATCTTCAGTACAACACGTGTTTGCTATAGGTAGGTACGGCGTCCTAATTATAGACTACAGCATTCGCTTTATGGATTTTGACTCAATGTAGAGCTGAGGGTCGGTAGCCTAGGTTTAGGTCACTTTGAATTTAATACGCAGGGGATAGTATTTTTTTATTTTGTTTATATATGGTTTACCAACAATTATTACATTAGTACATACTAAATAAATATTCGATAAATATAATTGCTAAACGCATAATCTCTTACAGGTAAACACCGCATGCATAAGTAAACTAAATTTATCAATTGAATAACATAAAAAGTACTTATAAAGGTAATGCTTGATTTCATCTATGTAGATTAGCATAGAGTTCTCGTCACTATACTCACGGGATATTAGAAATATTAAAAAAATCTAGTGTTTTTTACGAAACCCTCGCAATGAGTCCGCATATACGTCAACTACAGTGTTAGTATCGTTGAGAAGTCTGCTGAGCCTCGGGACCACAGAATTTGTAGCGTGGGTAGTCCGTCGAAAAGGCGGTGCAAATAATTTTATGAAACATCGTGGGAACTTTGAAACTAAATCGTTCCGATCGACCGATATAGTACTCAGGAACAAAGCGTTTTGCTTCAACTTTTATAATGCGAACAGCCAAGGAATGGAATACGTTACCAGCGTCTTGTAGTACCTACTGTACCGGGTACCCTGTATTAATTTATATTGCATGACTAATTTACTTTACGTATTCTTAAGTTTATAATGTTTTTGGTTAATTTTGATTTCTCACTGCTAGCGTTAAAGAAACGATCCTATTGTGTGACAAAGCTCCTGTCTCTTTTCAGGCGCCACACCAATGTTCGCGGGGATGCGCAGCGTGCATGGCCAGATGCTGTCAGGAGGTACCTCCATCGGACTGGGGGGGTTCGCCCTGGGATCGCAGCTTCCTCCCGAGCGCAAGGTCTTCTCCACGCCGCCACCTACGCCGATGCCATCACTACCCTCACCTGCCTCGGTCGCGCCCACGCCCACACACACCACCTCCACCACGGTCTACCCTTATTACCACTAACTAGGGTCTAACATCACATCCTGGATGTATTTATATTTACCTACACAAAATCGGACACTCTTGGTTAGAATCTTTGACAACGAACGGAGGGCAAATAGGTTGCTAAGAGAAAATACGTAGCGTAGGTACCTACCTGCACTGCTGCACTAGGTTCTACTATTGTTCTAGAGCATTATGTGCGTTCTCAGAGTGGAGACGATGAGAGCTAAGCTGGGATGAACGCTAATCAGAATTATTATGGTGTGTATACTTTGATTAGTACTCTTGGCCAGTTTGAACCAAGTGGGCCTTCGTTTGCTTTACTTGACGTATAACCAGAATAGAAAGCACGGGTGTATTTCAAATCATGAACAATTTTCGAGGAAAAAACTGTTTGAGTGAACTAAACTGCCCCCTCTCTGATGCTCTATATCTTGCTCTGAGCATTCTGTAAAAGCTATATGTACATATAGCTCAATGTAGTACATATAGCTCAATAGTGTGGCCAGTGTCAGATATAGGAACTATCCCAAAGAACAGCCAAAATGAACCAATTATCTAAAACCTAAGTTATTATTGTTTCTAAGTTAAACACGTAATTCACATTACGAATAACTTTGTAAATTTGATTTTGGAGGCAAAATACGTAATTAGCTTAAGTAAACAAATTATTATATTAAATTAGATGATAAGTTGGAAACATTCTCATTTTATTTACTTTATTAATTATTGATCCATTAAGAATCTTTACATGTTTTAAAAACTAGGACACCTCATCTACAGACTTCAATACACCTACTTTTCTCTTTATTTTTCATGGAAAAGTTAAGTCACACTTCTAATTACGACGTACGTACCTAAGCTAAGAATAAATAACACCTGCTTTCTAGATTGATATATATTATGTTCTGCGAAAGTTCAGTCTTCTTGCCGTAAAGTTGCAGTGCAGTATTACCTACCCGGAGCTGCAAGAGCGCCGCAAAGTTGTAAGTTAGGTACCGACCGGCAGTTTGCAGAAGTCGCGTGTACATGAAGTCACTGATAGCTTCAATATAATTTATATGTCTACGATTGAGATACTTTATCAAAATATATTGATATTGATGTAAATGATATTTATATCAATTTATTTTTGACTTTATGTCGCAAAAAGGGACTATTATAGAGATAGTTTAACGTCACCAAATATAAATACAAATAAGAAGAGATAATGGAACTGTATTTGAACAGTCGTATTTGCCTTTATGGCGCGAAATTTGCTCCCTTATTTTTGTCAAGTAGGTAGTTATAAAGTTTATCTGTAATAGTTTTTATGTACAGGTTTACAATAAAGAGTTTTTACTACAAAATATATGTACTGTACCTATAGGTACAGTACATATATTTCAATGGTAGAGAACTGCCCCCTACCCATATGTCCCTCAAGCGCCAATCGTATATCGTGTTGAGTTCAGTTTAGGGTATAGATTCACTGCGACAATATTTTATGATGCCATTTATTGTCCCATAAGTTTATCTCAACTTTTAGTTATCATATTTTGGTATAAATGAATGAAATTAATTCGATTTCTTGCCTGAATCGACAATTATTAGTCGGTATCTCATTAGCCGCAGTAAAGCTATACCTTAATTTGAGCTCAACACGATATACGATTGTCGCTTGAGGGACGTATGGGTACGGGGGCTGTCTGCAAATTTTAGCCAATATTAACTACTCCACATATCTATACGTAGGTACCTACTTCTGGGCACTTATTTTATTTATGTGTATTTAACGTAGATTATAATATCATTTATTTAAAAATGTCGGAGGAGAAGCTATAAATATGTTAAAAATCAAAATATATGAAGTCATTATTTAGTGAATTGCTAGAGTGTTGTCACAATGTTACAATCCTTGCACACTGCGGTATTGTTATGAGAAGATGTAGAATACCAAAGTATTAGAAATTATCTTAGGTATTTACTTAGAAAGTTAATTTTTAATATCTCGATTTATCACGGAGCCATGTTTAATTTTAAGCTGTTTCTAAATAAACATTCTTTTGAAAACTTTTAACTAGTTTTATTGTAATATAATGCTACTGTAGTTGCAGCTTCATTGTGTAGTTTTAATAACATTTACAAGTAGGTAGGTATAATTAATAATATTTTAATATACTTACCTACTCAGATAAAGTTTTGGCTGTCTACTCAAAGACTTACCTACGTGCGAGTGTGGCTCAGTGGGAGAATGTGTGACTTTCGCTGACGCTAATACAATGACAATCACTGAAAAGTTTGACATTTATATGTAAATTATTTTATGATAAAAACAGCTATTCCTAAATATTCTACAATCGGGAACATAAAATTGAAGTACCTATAAATATACCTACTGTTAAATTTGTGTAATATACTCAATGACAGTTTCAAACAATATATATATTGGAAATTTTATATTTATATGTTTAGCGCCATCTACAGTGCATCCAGTACCTATTTAAATTACAGCAAAGATGGGCTCAACTCACTTACCTCTATACATAAAAAGGTCAGTGCACCAACTATAAATAGGCTTGCGTTTAGCCTTAATGGTACAAGCTTTACGGTCTAGGTGGCGCTTTCATCGGAATGTTATTGCAATGATTTCACATTATGTCACAGATTAATAAATAGTAACTTCGTAACTTAGGTATAACCATTGAGGAATGACCTCAATGGGTATAACGGATGTGGTGACATTCGCACGTAGTACGTACCACTATAATAAAATTATTTTTCATTAAATATGAGAATCGCCATCATCGTCAACAGTCTGTATGTGTCCTGGACTCCTCCTACTGGACATATATCCGTTTTTATTTTTATTATTATTTCAGCCGTGGTCGTCCCACTGCAGGGCAAAGGCCTCACTACCCTCCCTCCACTCCTGACGGTTCAATGCTCCTTGCGGCCAATCCTTCCAGTAGGAGTCCAGCTCATCCCGCCATCTCCGTCTGGGCCTGCCGCATCGTCGTCTGACGTTGTGTGGGATCCACTCAGTGATAAGTTTAGCCCACATCTCGTTCGACATGCGGCAGTAAGTAAAAACAATTCGCTGGATTTGTAGCGCTTCGGAAAAGCGATTTTATTTACATTGGCTGATGGGCTGCATCATGTAATGACTGAATGCATAAGCCGTGCAAAGCAAGAGTAATGCTAGAGTAAAGTAAAGACGTGAAGCGAAGGGGACTTTTTGGCGGGAAGTGAAACGTGATACAGTTTGATTTTGTTTTATTTTCCAAACAAGTGCTATTTCGAGTAATCATGTGCAATATCGGTGGAATATTATATATATATTATGTTATTTTACCAATATTACCCATTATGTGTTCGTAAACGTGCACGAGTGTATGCAAATGGAACAAATAGAGAAAACATTGCTTTTTATATTCTCCCAAAAAGTCCATGGAAAACTTGAATAAAGTTCCACCACTTTATTGGAGCACTAGGAGAGGGTCCGGCTTGTTGTTGTTGACCCTCATTCTCAACAAAAGTATAATAAATGGAATATTATACTAACAAATAAAAACTACGTAAGACATGGGGGTATGGTCCTAGAGATTTTAGCTTGCCCTAACGGACGAACTTAGAAAAAAAAAGTGAAAGGAAGGTTATGCCAACGTAAGTCAACGTCATTGTCATGTCAGTGGATGTCAAACGTCAAATGAAAAAATATCAATAAAAAAGTAAAAGAGGAGTATCTACACTTTATGAAAGTTGAAGTTGACTTTTTGGCGGGAAGTGAAAAGTGATACAGTTCAATCTTGTTTTAATTTCCAAACAAATGTTATATTTCGAGTGATCATGTGTAATATCTGTGGAATATTAACCATTATCTGTTCGTAAACGTGCACGAGTGTAGGCAAATGAAACAAAATAGAGAAAGACATTGCTTTTTATGTTCTCTCAAAAAGTTCATGGAAAGCTTGAATGAAGTTCCCCAACTTTATTGAAGCTCTAAGAGAGAGTCTGGCTTGTTGCTGATGACCCTCATTCTCAACAAAACTATAATGTATGGAATATTAAACTATCAAATAAAAACTACGTAAAACAAGGCGGCATGGTCCTAGAGACTTTAGATTGACCAAAGGCGCGATTAAAAAAAAAGTAAAAGAGGAGGTTATGTTTGTTTTGATTCTACATTTTACAAACTAGAGTAAATAACTTCGAGTATACTTTATCTGAGGTAAATAATGAGCCTTCAAGATAGATTAAAGCCGTTTCTAAGAATACTAAAAATCGCTGGTTTGTTGGGCACAGGTGGTATGTTCATCGCGTATCATATAAGACAGACGCACAATGTTTTGAGCAAAGTAGTGAACCCCAATGTTCTCGAGAGGGAGAAGAAATACATTCCTGAATATATTTATATCGACGACCCGTCTTATAACGCAACAGTGAAGCTGGAACAGGACAAGCAGACGAAGCAGGCGGTGGGCTTCGCCAGGATCTGGAAAAGTTTGAAGCATTCTCTGGCGTGGCGGCTTCTGTGGCTCTGCCGGCACGGGAACAGGGAGCAGCGGAATGTGGCGCTCGAGCAGCTCGCCGCTTTCAAGAACAACAAGAGCTGGGATTGCCTGAAACTGGCGCAGGCACTCGACCAGTCGTCAGCCGTGCTGTTGGCACGCACGCGCGGCGCCGACCAGCGCTACTTCCTCCCGCCGCCCATCCACGTGCGACGGGCGGCTCTCGTACCCGAACTGATCTCATTCAAATACCGAGACTTGATACTGTCCGCGCAAGCTGTGAATCCCCACAGTTGCATTGAACATTTCCTCGCTAAATACTTTGCCAATGTCCAAGAGCAAGCGATGGAAGCTGACAATATACCTGCCAAACCTGAAGGCATTAGTGAACGTAATCTTTGCATCCATTGCCTCGATGCACTGCACCACCACATCAGCCTCTTTCATAACAGTGAATATAAGGAAGATATATCAACTATGACTCTAATCAAACTGGACCTTTTGCCAATATTAGCTGAAACATTGTTGAGATACAGAAATGACATGGAGATAGACTTAGGAGTCCTTAAAATTCTTACTGTGTTAAGTATTCACCCTAATTTGCTACAAGATTTTTTTCAAAATGGCCTAATCGGTGAACTTACAAGGCTTCTCCGACTCAAGGATGTGCGTTTATCAAGTTCCGCTGCAGTTTGCTTAGCTAATCTGTCTGGAGAATTTTGTTATAGACCCGGGCTATACTTACTGCATCCTTTGTATAGAACCACGACTCCACATGTCTGTGATACTCTTTTAGTTCATGGTTTAAGAGGTGGAGTTTTTGTAACTTGGCGCCAAAGAGATAAAAAATGTGCAGAGCCTATTGGCATTATAGAAGTAACAATGTCAGATGTTGATTGTGATCCATGCGAGGAAACACCTGATGAAACAAAGTTCCTTGATCCAGAGCTTCGACAAGTAATGGAAGATCTCATAGAAATAGAAGAAGAGAGACTTTTGTCTGATTATGATTTAGTTTTGCATGACTTACCTATAGAGGCCAGAAGAGAACCCCGAGATATTGATACTTATATGTCTTTTAGGAAACGTCAATCATTGAAGGAGGAAGAAGAAGACAAATCCATGCACACACTTTGTTGGCCAAAAGACTGGTTGCCAAAAGATTGTAGTAATTTAAGAATATTAGGAGTTAACTATTGGAGCTCTTTATCAGAATGGCTAGAGAGGTGTCCTCTCCAAACAGCAGATATAGCAACTCGCTCTTCAGATTTGGCCCCTATTCTCATTGACGCTGGAGTGGGCAGTAGAAATGTGCCTGTGGTGTGGTTAGCACACTCAATGGGAGGGCTTATTGTTAAGCAAATGCTCACAGAAGCTGCACAAAGCTGTGATCCCGATTACATGAAACTATCAGAAAATACTAAAGCAATCTTTTTTTACAGCACACCTCATAAAGGCAGCGCCTTGGCTACTATGCCACGTGCAGCTGCAGCCATTCTTTGGCCCTCAAATGATGTGAGACAGTTGCAAGAAAACTCTCCAACATTGATTGAGTTACATAAATCATTCTTGAAATATGCTGATATTTACAACTGGGAGACGATAAGCTTCGCCGAGGCAATGCCTACTTTAGTCACTGCATTTAAAGTTCCTGTTCATTTTGTTGAGGCTTTTTCTGCAGACCTAGGCCGTGGTGTGTTTTATCAGCTACCTCTAGATCACTTGTCAATATGCAAACCTGCTACCAGGCAGTCAATATTATACACTTCAGTATTAGATGTTATACAAAGAGTAACTGTGCGGGATGTACAATTAAAGTATTACAATCCGTATATCCAATATGTTATGGACACAATTTGGTGGGCTTTGAGAAGAAAAACAAAAGAAGTCTTTGAGTCAATTGATGAAGAGAGTCAAAGCACCGATGGCTTAAGATGGATTGAACAGGTTTTGCTTGATGCTTTTACTGATGGATTTACAGATTAGAATTAGATCTGAAGGTGAGTGTGGCTCAGCAACTCTTGCATAACTTGCATCTCATTATAGCTTATGTGGAACACATCTGAGATCTATTTCTATGTGTATCACAGAATAATGAATAGTACAAGACGAAATTTCTTCATTGAAATATTTACTGAAATATGTGACATATTTTTATTAAATTTGACAGCATAGGTATTAACGTAAGTTGTTATTTTACGTAATTTAAAGTATTACCGTATTACTTGTTATTAATTACCTAGTTACTATCTGTAGGTTCTTAATTATTTATATTTGTTTTAATTATTATTTATGTTATAATAGTGCAATTTGAGCCACTCATCAGAAAATAGCCATGAGGTAGGGATAATAAAAACTAAGCCCATTTTGTTGTTTACATATTTATTTGTTAGATGATACATTTATTAAAATAGAAAAAATCGCATTTTTGCAAAATCATGATAAAAATTATGTTAGTTGACATTAAATAATAATTAAATTAAAAATTCATTTACGAATTTTCAGATCATATAATCCAGTTTGATAGTATCAACTTACGGACTATGTAAGTGACTTTCTGTTTAGAAAAGGCTTCATATTTAATAATGTGAATGATAAGATTCCATTTTTAATGTCATTTCATTTTACGAAATTATTTTTTATTATTTTTTATTTTTTGGGTCTTCAAATAAATAAATCATGCAAGTTGTTGCATAAAAAATATATGTAAAATAATAGTAATTATTTACTTATATATGTGCATTGGATTGATTCTGAAATTTATTTCACTCATAATTTAAGTCTGTAGGTACCTACTTGATAATGCAATAAATGATTTGCTAGGATCTTGTAATATAAAATAATGAATATTTGTTTGTTTGTTTGTCTAAATGCGTTCGCGCATCGTTCATCCGATTGAGTTGAAACTTTGTAGTGTTAGCAAGTGTGAAGGTTTGCTATTAATAGATGAAAAAATTATAATATTGGAAATTGAGCGTAAAAATTTGCTATTTCACTGCTTTATGTGCTAATAAAATGTACAAAATAAAAATTGTGGGCCTTATATGGTCTAATATTTGTGATTTTTATTTACTTTGTACATTTCATCTATGTAGGTAATAAGGTACTTATTACGGTATTAAAACATTTACATCAATATTAAATGTGTGTTGATTGATGGTACCTACCTACCTACGTACCTACTACACAAATTCGTTTCGATGTTTATTTTAAGAATTATACTTAAAGATGTTTGGTCCATGGAGACCCTGAAGACTATAAATCCGTTTTACTCAGTTTAATTTATGTTGTGATAGAATTATGCATGGGAAGAATAGGTAACTTACTTTATTACTATCTGTGGAGACTTGTAATTGGCTCTTTGTTAGCTACTTGTACTCATGTTTTTGTAATTGATAGCTGTAAGTCCCCCAAATAAAATAAAATAAAATAAAAATAAAATAAAAGTAATAGAGAAATAAAAGAATAGGTAGAATATTCCCCGGTTCCGTACCCCGTAGCTAGAGCTAGAAGTTAGTATGAAGGTACTGAAGTATTTTTAAGCTCCTTAAGGTACTCAGACTACTCAGTCAGCTGAAGCACTAGAATAGAATATTTTTTTTCATCAGTATTATAAACTGATTAAAGTTTAGCGCCATCTGTAGGCAGTCTCGATCACTTATCTTTCACGCAGTTCTCAAATCTACTACGGATGGCGCCATTAGTATCAGTTTATGAAATAAGACTAATTTTAACCAAATTATCCATTGTGGTACATACATATAAACTTACACAGTGCCATTCAGATTGTATGTTATAATGTTGTAAATCCAGGCTAGAGCACATAGTTATAGTAAAAAGATGTAGGCAGGTAGCTACCTACCTACCTTCAATTTTTTCAAATCTATGAACGCAGTTGGACATAATTTCAAAACGACAGAATAGTACTATCACAATTATTATACCTATCATAATTATTAACGTTTTCTTGTGGGTAAAATTTCAAGTGAATGTCTCTCATGACCCATCTCACACTGTTGGTAAGGTAATTAAGTAGGTACCTACCTACCCACTTTTACGTATCTACGTAATTATTATAATATGTGAATAGCACCTAGGTATTTACCTATTTATGTACCTCCATAGGTAGGTTCATAAAATATTTCTTACAACTTGATTACTGTAACATCTAAATTGTGAAACATTTTCCAATAGAAGTTTGCATTGTAATAATTACAACCTTGCCATAGAACGCCATCGCCCGCCAGTCCCTTTACAAGGTCAATGTAAACATTGATAGTAGGTAAGCACTGGCCTATAGTACATAACTAAGAACCAAACTATTATCTTGATAGACACATATAACTCGCAATGACCCATAAGTTCAGGTACAGTGATGCAATCCTTATGTAGCTAGGATCTCACTATGTGCCTATATATACCTACTACTGCCAACCGGCTGACATATTTTTTATAAGAATGTTTGGTAGGAGCATTAGACGAGTCGTTTGCATGAGTAACCATACTATAATCTTGATACAGAACGTGTTTAAGTAAGTTTCTTCTGCGTCGTCATCGGTTCGCTAAGACATCTGTGGTGGTGCGTGTACTAGGATATAGATGATTAATATCGACCGTGATCTCCAATGTACTGGGGAAGTACTGGGAAAGGGCTTTTTAAAAAGTAGGTCGGTAGATACTTGCTCACTCTTATAACGGGGAAGGAAAATCATCGTGAGGAAACCGGCATGTTCAAGAATTAATCACAAAAGTTTAAGAGGATATGGCACAGCCGCGGCCAGCGAGCACTAGGTGTTTGAATAATGGTTAACGGTCTCGCAGAAAATGCGTAAATTAAATTAAATAAATTAACTAAATAATAATAATTTAACTAAATTCGTATCAACTTCAGATTTTTGTTAAAATTAGCGTTTCGGGAGAAAACGTTTCTATCACACTAAATCTCAACCAAATTTGGTAATTTTGGTCTCAATTTCTTAAATGGAGAATAAACTAGGTTTGCAGGTGTTCCTTTTTCTAAGTTTATGTCTATTTTTAAAGTTAAACGCTACCAAACTTAAAAAAAAAATTCGAGTAAATATCGAGTTTTTTGGGTCCATTTATTCAAATTCTATAGGAATTATCGAAAAAATAAAAACCTACAAACCTCAATAATGATAACATCTTTTACATGTTCAAATTTCATTGAATTTGGTTAATGTTTAGGTAGAAAAACTTTTTTCCTTTTTGTATGAAAATTTCAGCGTGCCGTTCCCTCTTAAGGACATGAAATGAAATGAAATAAGTTTATTGTAGAAAAAACATACTTAACTAAACATTAATACTAGGTATTGCCACAAAACAGCCCTACTCAGCATAATGCCGGCTGAAGCAACCAGCGCTGATCTTCCGTAGGTGACATCACGGATCGTAACACAAGAGATAGATACAAAAGAACATTAAATTTATAATGGCAAGAATAATTTGCACAAAAACATAATACGCTTAAAACACAATACAAAATACATGATTAAAACATAGATCACCAAGGTGACATTTACCAACCCGCACTGGGCCAGCGTGGTGGATTATGGCCCATAGGTACTCTCTCTATAAGCGAAGGCATGTATCCTAGCAGTGGGAACGTGATGGGCTGATGATGATGATGATGAGGTAGGTACTTATACTTACCTATTAACTAACCCATTAACCATCATTTAACACTCGAACTATAGCCGCCCTCTCATTGCCTCTGTGTTAACTATCTATTTTGCGAGAAATGCATTGTTTTACAAAAACCTACCACCTCATCTGCCTGTACAATAAAATAGGAATAGTAGTATAGGTACCTATTATGTACAGGAGTACAGAACCTATTTTATTCCGTGCCTGTATGCCCATACGAAGGGTTTTCTAGATCGATACAATCTATTACTTATTCTGTAGTGGCACCTGCACGCCCTGCTAAGGAAAATGGTACATCATGCTTGGAAGGTTTTGTCTTCCTACAATAAATAAGATAATAAAAGTAGATTATACGTAATTCCTTAGAGTATATATAACTAGGTACCTAGGTGTACCTAGTATGTATACTCTAAGCCTAATTCACACGAAACCGTGTGCGCGACCGTGAGTGTGGCTTAGTGGGAGAACGTGTGACTTTCGATCCGACGCACCCGAGCTCGAATCCCACTGGCCCCGCATCACTGAATTTCTGAAGTTATCTAACACTCGCTCTAAAAACGGTAAAGGAAAACATCGTAAAGAACCAGTATGACCAAGAATTCATAAAAAAATTCTAGGACATGTGACATCTACCAACCCTCACTGCGCCAGCGTAGTGGATTATGAATAGCCCATACTATCTTTATGAGAGAAGGCCCGTGTCCCAGCAGTGGGAGAGTAATGGGCTGATGATGATGACTCAAAAGCGTTGCGCTGTTACAGCGTGAGAAAGCAACAAACTGTGTACAAACATTTGCATAATATATATATATATATATATATATATATATATATATATATAATATTCGTTTGACTAGCAGCTGTCTGCGATTTCGTACGCATGGGATTTGGTTATCACGATCCTTCGGGAACCAAGTGTAAAATTGGGATAAAAATATCCTTTGTCCTTCTCCTGGCTACAGCAGGCTATCTCTTTGCCAAATTTCAGCCGTTTAGTCGTAAAAAGGTAAATGACAGACAGACAGAGTTAGGCACCTACTTTCGCATTTATAAAATTAGTGTGAATAGTTACATATGTATATATACATATGTACTAGATATGGGCGATAGATGTTTTAAAAATAGCTAGTACCTAGCACGTAAACAGATTCCAAACGAAACTGTGTAGGAAGGTACATAAATTCGCCCAACGATCAGAACGGTCAACGATGATATGCCAAAAATTCTAAAAAAATATGAGCAGTGGCATGCGGGGCCACCATATAATATAGGTCATACGCCACACTGTAGAGCGGAATAACATGGAATGAGATTTCGCGTGCCATGTTTTCGTCAGGTCCTATACTTATTCTGTGGTACTAGTCGGTATTGCCATGGCAACGACCATGTTCCGGGTATCGATCCCGCGCCTCCTTGCGGGTGCCACTGCCGAAATGGCGGTTTTCATTTCACTGTGCCATGGGTCCCTTTCAGTCGAGTAAATTAATAAATAATTAAGTTGTTACTAGCAACACAGTCAGAAGGAAAATGGTAATAATTTCAAAGCTCGAGTTATCAAACTTTGTGTTTCGGCTTTCTGAAAATTCCCTATATAGCTTTCTGAAAACTTAATAGCAGGAATACCTATCCATTATTATTATTATTATTTATTTTATTTATTATATACACAAAACAAACTACAATCGATACAGAGCTATAACTAAATATCATAAAGTTTTGAGTCTAGATTGTAATCCAAAAATATGTGTACACAGAAAAACAAAGCTGAGATAGTTTTCGGGATTATATAAAACAAATAGGTAATAATAATAATACAATATATGTTATGCAAAATATGCACATCTGCAAATATGACATTTACAGACATGCACATTCAGCACAAACACTATAAATATAAATAAATGATGAATGTTAAATTAAATTTAAATTTATGGAGCATCCAGTCTCGACACATTGGTTGAGTCTGGACTGTCAGGTTTATGAGAGATTTAATTATTATAATATCATCGCGGGGCGAACGCGGAACAAATAATAAATCCTACTAATATTATAAGCGCGAAAGTTTGTAAGAATGAAATGGATTTATGGATGTATGTTTGTTACTCTTTCACGCAAAAAGTACCGAACCGATTTTGATGAAATTTGGTTTAATGGGAAGCCGCGGGTGAAACCGCGGGGCGAAGCTAGTAATAATATAATAAATACGCCTAACGATCACATACATAGACCCTGGATAGCATTGATTAACTAGGGTTCCCTATATCTAGGGAACCAAGAACTACGCGGGCCATGGTCCCACAACACCCAGACACGATACAAAAACAAATGCTTACGCTTTTTTTTTTCTGTGCATAAACATTTGTCCCGTCGCAAGTATCAGTAGTGGATGAAATTTGAGCCAACCTGCCCAATCACTTCACCACAGAGGCTGACCTGTGGAAATCGTTCTTACTAGTTAGGTTTGGGTAGTTGATATATACTTGTAGCATGCCCCTTAAACATTATTAATGTTAAGAAGTACCGGTCGAATTTCGCGTCACGCCAACCCATCCGCCGAGCTTTTACCAGCGCCAATGTCGCAGCCATTCGCGAACCGAATGGTTTGATTCGTGACGATGGTAAAAGGCTTGATGGCATAACCCTGATCTCTCGGAAATTGGGGTGGCCTCTAGTGTGGGATGCTACTTGCGTCGACACTATGGTACCGTCACATCTTCCAGAGACGCAGAATAAGGCAAATTCTGCCGAGCAGCTGAAACGGCGCAAATATGCTAACCTCGTACCGGTTACATATTTGAGCCGTTTGGTGTGGAAACTTTTGGCCATGGGGACCGGGAGCTCATTGTATTTTCAAAAGTCTGTCAGAGAGTCTGAAGAAGATGAAACGCGTGACCAAAATGCTGTTACTTATTTGGTATAGCAATCCAAGCCTGCCAAGAAAAGATCTGCCAAGAAGGTATCGCCCGTTAAAACAAAAAATCAACTTCAACCACAAAACAGATAAGCTGTTTTGTGCTTCAACGGTAGGTAATTGAAGTCGTTCTTGTCTATAGCCTTTGCGTAACGATTAGTTCAATGAAAAGTACTCTATGAATTTTAAACTTACCTTGAAGCTGAAAGGAACCTATGCCCTCGTTATATACCTACATACTTCAGACACTGCTACCAAATAATTATAATTGTTATTAACCTCTTACTACAAGTACGTAGAGTACATACCAAACACCCAAACCCAATTTAATCACTGTAGTGACACAGTGAGAGTTTTAATCATGGAGCAATGTGGAATGCTTAGTCCTTAGGAGTCATTATAAAAGTGATCAGGAATTTCAAAAGTGCTGGCAGTAGGTTGAAATTGCATGGAATGAAACGCATATTAGATTCAGTGTAGTGGCATACTTCGTGCTGATTATATTTAATTATAGGTATGTCTAAATTTCAGATAATTTAAGAAAACTTTACGCTACTACAGAATAGGGAAACCGTCAATTGTTTTCCTATATATACTGGCTTGGCTGTTTGTACTATACTCGTGAAGGCCGGAAGTCCAGGGTGAGGAACATCATCGTGTATTCCGCTGACACTCATTGTATCTTTGCAATGAGACACACAGTGCCATCACGATACCTCTACATCAAGAATTGCAATCTAAATGCTATCGCTTACAAAATGAAACTATATTCAATAGAGTAGGTTTACCTGTCCTTTAACGTCGTGTTACCGCAAGTACTAATCTAACAGGAAGTTCAAAATTACGACGTCACAAAGACCTTCGCGCCAAGCGGCGTGCTCTCCATAATTTAAACGTATAACCCTGTGTTTAATTATACCACGTAGGAACATGTGCTGGTGACGTAACCAGCGGTGATGTCAGAAAACCTAGCTCATGGTACATACTAACTATGTGAACGGTTCTGTGGCTGGTTTAATAGTAACTGGAAGGCTATCTGTGGCGCTGTCGGCGACTCCTAGATTCTCGGACACAGATTCGACGATAGTCGCGACCTCGGAGCCTGCTGGCCAATTCAGAACCCCACGACAACATACCGAATCGATTCGATTGGATAACGATCTCGTGTCGTAGGTTTCTTTTCGAGCTATTCAGAACATCCGCCCCGAGGATTCGACACGGTTTCGGTTACGATATCGAAATCGATACGACAACGTGTTGCATTTACGGAGTTCGTTTTGTGTGCAATACTCGCAGAAAATTGTATTATTATCAAGACGATATAAAAATGTTTTCAAGTTATCAAAATTTATTATAACAACGTTTATCACGAATTAAATTATAATCAACAATTATAAGCGCCAGATATTGGTAGAAATATAAAAAAACAAGAGCTTCGTAAACACCCACCTGCTGATATCCACTTAACATTAATGTTTAATCTATGCTTTTGACATTGACAAACCGCCAAATTTAAATGTCTATCGCAAATTGTTTTCTTTATCATGTTTTGAAATTATTAAAAGAAGATCGAGCGAGAAGACGAGCCTCATCAAGATTCGTTAGAAATGTTAAGTAAATACCAAAATTACTATTACATAGTATCACAGAGTACTTTATTATAATTATATAGGTACAGTGATTTTATCTCGGTAGATTTATGCATCTTATTAAGTAGTCTTATAGTAGTAAGTAAATAGTCCTAAAACAATCAAAGCGAACTTAACCTACAAATAAATACTAGACTTGGTAGGTACTTTATTACATAGAATTAGTTTATGTTGAATCTTACTGTGAGTTTTATTTTATTTGTAGTAGAAAATGTAGTTTATTTAACAACACACGGAATATACTCGGTATTGACGGTCAAATCTAATGCTTTCGAGTGATATGTTGCACTCGATAAGTTGTCGTGGAAATTAATCGGACGTTCGAAAACTTTGCTTCGATATCTGCATTGTGAATAACGTTCTCGGTCGATAAATACGCGTTTATCGTACGGTTACGATTGGTTATCGACTACGACAATTTGAACGTCGATTCGACTATTGTGAATTTAAAATATTTTGAATCGTACGATATCAAACCGAATCGATCGACAAATGAGTTGTCGTGAGCTTCTGAATCGGCCAGCTGATTCGGTTTGGAGTTATGTAGAGCGTAAACGATTCGAGGCTTCGCTGGGTGGATAGTAGAAGCAATGTTAGCGTAATACAACAAAGGAATTTATACAAAAAGTTTATTTTCAACCAAACACAATTTTATTAACGGACGTGGTCATATTATAAATATATCAGGGGTGCGATTCAAACAGATATGAACTGATGATCTTAAAATTGTAAATGCCAAAGAAATCACCATAAAATACATTGATTACTACGTAGTAATAATAGCTCAATGATAACATATAATCATTTATACATAACAACAATCTAGGTACACTGTTTGAGAATTTTCAGGGTCAAAAATTACCGGTGATTTCGAATACCAGCACTCGTAGCGTCATTGATATCTAGATTCAAGTTGATACCATTTGTAATCTAACTTTTTTTCAACTGGCGAAAGCCTTTAACTCAAAATAATTCTACACCCTACTTAATAAACTAAACTAAGTACTTACAAGGAGAAGCAATCGGACGACCTATTGACCATTAAATACCTATAAGTACGTACTATCATAATAAGTATTATAGTACCTATTACCTATAATATTATGATCCATCTTTAGGTACTGAAAAGCAAGGATTATATAAGATAAGGAAAACTGTATAAAGGAGTTAGTAATACAGTTAGGAATCTTAGGACTTTGAGTCCTTTGTTTAGTACTCTAGCCCGGAGTTTGAATGGAACTGGTGTCATTTAGGGCGGGCTTATCAGGGTGCCATTTTTCACGTGATATTATCTAACTACTAACTGTAGTATCAGTTTTACTGAACTTTATCTATGTTTAGTTATAGTTAAGTTTATGATTTTTTCTTTTACAATATACTTTTTTAAATGCTTTATGTATACTATGGGTATGTACAATTATATACAAAAATGTATACAGTGATAAAGTCTAAACTAACCAACAATAAAAATAAGTAAATTTAAAGATTAAAAACTGAATTTAGTTCACCGTCTGCGGGTAAGTTACCTCGTGCACTATAGTATTAATAATATTTCTATCCCATTGATATAATTATATAAACTACGATCTAAGCCATAGGTTCCCAAACTGGTCCAGGTGGACCCCCAGGGGTCCATAGGAGACCACACGGGGGTCCACGTAGACGTGAAAAGAAAATAGGGGTTCACAAGTTGTAAGTGGGGGTCCACGAAACATTTTCTGGTTTTCATAATAAAGAACAAAAATGTTGGCTTGGATTTACCCATCAACGTAGGCAGGTGGCATCATTCACTAGGTAGGTACTCAAAAATATTCGAGACTCAGTTCAAACATAAAATGAATAGAACAATAGATAATAGTACAAGTGTACACTACATTTCGAGACTTGCAAAAAAAGATTACTTCTTACAAAACTGAAATATTGAAAATTTGCTGTCAATTCATCAGGTACATCCGTCTCATTAAAAGTATGACTGTTTTTTATTGATGATTTTTGCCAATTGTTGATTGTTTGTAATAATAAATGTTTATAATTTTGTATAACCACAAGTATTATTTTAATAAATAGGACACAAGAAAATGTGCTACTTTTTTTCTTCTTAACACCCCCAATTTAGGGTGATATTTTTAGGAGTTTTGGGAATACTGTAGAAAATTAGCAAGGGGGCCTACCAAAAAAGAAAAACTTTAAAAGTGGTCCATGGGAAAAAAAGTTTAGGAACCTCTGATCTAAACTGTAAGTAATATGCATAGCATGGCATTCATACCTAAACTAATCCGAACACCTTTATCTATAATCCGAACGCCCTGCTCTTCCCGCAATGGTCTACCACCGTATTATCTGCTTCCAATAGGTATTTGCTTCGAACATCATGGGCTGCCCAAGAAGTGGACGTGGTATTATTTCAGCCAGAGAAAATATGCCTTTATGCCTTTTAACGAACAAAATATTTTACTTGTCACTTAGCTCCATAAAGACCTTCATTATTACATTTATCTTTGTTTTATTTCGAAAATATCTTCAGTAAGTACCTACAGATCTAAAGGTTTTCCATTATATTCTACGGACTTTAATCCGAACGAACGCTTATTGGATCCGAACAGGGTACAAATTTCTGGTGTTGGGATTAACCAGAACCTGATGTGTAAAATTGGAAACCCACCTTCGACGTCACTTCTGGTCGATTTTTATAAAAATGATCAGTCTTTTAAAATGGAAGCATCATCAAATTTTACATGAACACGCAACGCTACTTGCCCCGAGGCCTACTCTATGTTTTCTTGAAAACGCTTTTATTACAGGACAAACCTACATCAGATGACCATATAAAATATCTATCTAGTAGACTGGCGTATGGTAGGTAGAAACAAAACACCAAGCTAAAGAACCGGCCTATAGCGCGCACGCTGCGCGTCGCTTGGTATTGATTCTAAAATCATCTTGACCTAGTTTGGAACACTTCGGCGCCGAACCTTTTGTATAGCATATATACTTGCATAGATACGCTTAAGTATAACCTACATATCGCAAGTATCGGTATGTAGGTGTGAGTTTGAGAGATGCCATGTTAGGTGCGACTAGAGTAGAGATGCAACAAGGACGTTTTGAGCTGTTTAATATTTGGTGATATATATATTAGAGTACTTTTTTAAGTGGGTGCTCTGTGCGGGTAGGCGAGTTCAAGTTCTTCATACTTAGGTACTATCTGTATTATTATGCATAAATTCTATTACGTACCTACATATGTATAGGGTGTATACATATAAATATATTATTATTTAGTCTGTACATATAATTGATATATTTATTTATTTAATCTTTATTCAGGCAACATTAAAATAAGTTACAGATGTTACTTATTCCACGGCCCTTATAAATATATACCTTAATTTATATAATATATAGGGTGAGTATTTGAACAGGGATTGTGAAGACAGGCGTTAAAGATTGAATGATTTGTTTTTAGAAATCTATTTAGAACTTTCCAAAATGTATACAGCATTACAAACATTTCGCAAATAAATCATTAATTTTTAGAAAAAAACAAAAACCGACTTCAATGTATCTTCGAAGTCCAAGGTCACACATCGATGAAATTTATATGGGACCACTTCGTAGCTATACTGAACCCGACGCAAAAAGAATTTTTCAAATCGGTTCATAAATGACGGAGTTCTGAGGTAACAAACATAAAAAAATAATAAAAAAAAAACAATCGAACAGAGAACCTCCTCCTTTTTTAAGTCGGTTAAAAAAGAAAAAATGTTTTTAACACGCTTTTTAGGTCGACTTTTAATAACTATGGAATCTAAGGAACTGAGTTTCCACTTAACCCACTTTCAATTGCTGCATCATGTACTTCTGACGACAATACGAAAACATGGTAATATCAAGCTAATCTGATGCTGGAGTTGGAAGGTGTAAAGGGCTGAATGGCTACAAGTCCGCCCATGGAGTTAGGGCACATTACTCAATACTCAATAGTTTATTGCAATCATATATGTATGTACATTTGAAGAGGTCTAATGAAAAGGTAAGTTAACATATATGACCCTGACAGGGTATGGCAATAGGAGTAATAGGAGCGTGCGGACCGATCCATTAAATAAACATTGGTATTTTATAGTCATAAAAAGAATTTATTTTATTAGTATATTGATTTAAAATATCTATTTACTTGTCATTAAAAAATTCGTGTAAGTTGTAGTAGCATTTGTTAATTAGGTATTGTTTTAATTTTTTTAGGAATTTTTTTTCGATGTTTTCAACTTTTATGTTGTCTGGAATTTTGTTGTAAATTTTATTAGATTTGTCCTAACGAGCTATTCATGTCATCTGATAATGAGAACCTGATGGTGATGGCATAGAATAGGTAATTAGGTACTATTACTACGTGTGGTGTTAGACCTGGAACGGAACCTTTGAATCGCTACTACCGAGCTTGGACCCATTGGATTTGTCTTAACGAATCCTATTTATGTTCTTTTACAAGATTTATTTTAACATTTAACTTACATTGTTTATTATTTTTATTTTTGGGTCAAATTTTGCAATTTGAATCGGAACCACCACCTCTTGTCCTATGAAGTTGAAATATTGCATAATTGTTAAAGTCCGGTGACAATGCAATATTATGGTGACAGCCAGCTGATCTGATGATGGAGGTGGGCAATGGACGGATAATCGTAAACTACTGTAGTGTTTGGGCTCATTTTAATCTGCTCGCGGTTCCGATTACGAATTTGTTAAAAGCTTGTATTGAAAAATATATTTTTCAACAAAAAACTTTTACATTCTATTCTGCATAATACGTTCGAAAATTCTTTTAGAAAGTTGAATTTTGTTGCTGATAAGAAAGTAAAGTATCGACAGATCATTTTTCTAAAGTTAAAGCTAGACAAAAATTGATGAAAAATTAAACGATTATATTATGTTTTTCCATAAAAACCAAATTGTACAGCATGAAATGCCAATGTTCAATGTTTATATTTCGAGGTCTTTTATTAAAACTGTATCCAAAATCGTATATATTAGGTACCCAGGTAGGTACTTATACGAGTAAAATGTTCCTCACGTCTGTCTGTCGCGTCACCGGACAGCAGGCTCGCTATCTCACCCTATTATATAAAAAGGGTCACGGCTTGTATCCAGCGTTAGATAGACAGTTCCAGATACGGTTAGCTCTATGACGTGCGTAGACACAGGCTAAGAGAAACCATGCTTTAGTAATTTCATGGGGAAAATTAGAGCTAATGAAGTAATTAATTAAATCTAATTAATTTAAGAGCGCATCGCTGAATCGAGTCCAGAACCGCAAGCTAATATTAAGATGAACCATCCCATAAATGGCTGCAGTACTCCATACATGCTTTAACTTGTGCAAGATACATGTTGTCTCTGACTGACTGATGCATTTTGAAGAGGCGCGATAACTTATTTTACCCTTTTTAGTGCAAAACAAGTTTTAATTAAATTAATTTAAAAAAGTTTTTAAAGACAAGCTTTTATGATCTAGCAGCCACGTCATGACGAAGTTTACAACGGGCTCATTCAAAAAAAATCATGTCTGTCCTATTCACCGTTGAGGAGTTCCCTCGCCGGAAATCAACCCTGGGTGCAGCTGCCATGTCATGATGGAGTTTAGAACACTAGAATTTGATTTAGAAACAGGATAGTAGTAGTTAAGAAAGGCCAAAACTCTCGTTTAGAACAGGCTTTATTATAGTTGAATCCATTTACAAATTTTCGGACTTTGCTGTACGCCGTTGAGGAGTTCTACTATTCACCTCCTGACTCCATCATCAGATCAGCTCAATACATAGAACCTCCTCCTTATTGGAAGGCGGTTAAAAAAACAAGAATCGACTTCCAGATTAAACGTATAGGTATTTATTGTTATTGTTATTTTTTTCAAAAAGTGGTAGATCATTTTCAATAAAATTTATATGGGATCTCTAAAGTATGATCTACCAAACAAAAAAGAATCAATTCATAATTGACGGAGTAATCGCGTAACATACATACAAAAAAATAAAAGAAGTAACGTTGAATTGAAAACCTCCTCCTTTTTTGAACTCGGTTAAAAAGAGCTCGTCTTCGTGAAAGATCAGCTGCTCACCTAATACTAAGAAGCTTCCCAAGTTAAAGAATATATTACTTAGTTAGACGTTCGATTTTCAAGAATGTAGGTATACGTACTATATTTATTTATTTATGTATAAGGTATATTTATGGGTATCTTATGAGCAAATAAGAGCTTTTTTTTATAGCTGAATGACAAGACGAGCTGGTCGTTTGAGTAATGGTAAGCCTGCCCATAACAGTAACAGCACCACAAGAACTTGGTTTTGCAAAATCCTGCGCGGCGCTGCACAGCGCTCGTCACCCTGAGACAAATAGCTATTAAGTCACATAATACCCAGTAATTTCGCTGGCTACAATGCCCTTCAAACCGGAACACAGTAGTGCTTGCTCACTACTGCTTGGCGGCAGAATAACTGGCAAAGCTGTGGTACCCACCCAGACGGCCTCTCGCAGTTCAGCAAGGATTCGTGTAAATTGCCTCACGACTAGCTGCCACTATGGTCACCCTAAACACGTGGTAAAATCTAGAGCATTTCAATCAAAACTAAGTATTTTAGTTGACAATCAGCTAACCTCGTTATTTCATATCAATTGGAGTAGGTACATTTCAACTCTATTCTTATTGAAGTACGAACTAGAATCGTAGAACTGCAGTTATATCTAATGATTTATTGAAGGTTCTTGGTGCATAGATTAGTAATTAATGATTACAGAAGTCTTTTAAGTATAGGTATCAAACGTTCGCGAAATCTCAATAGATTCTGTGTTATTTATGGACATTATAGTATATAAGTAACTATTAGATATTAATAAACCTTACATACTGCATATACTTTTATACACAAAATATTTTCTTCGAAGTACCCGCAAATCTGAAAATTCATTGGTTATGGTTATGCTAGCCGCACTGTATCTCCACTGGCCATAGTAGTGCTAGACGCACTGTATCTCTACCGGCTATGGTTATGCTAGCCGCACTGTATCTCCACTGGCCATAGTAGTGCTAGTCGCACTGTATCTCCACTGGCTATAGTTATGCTAGTCGCACTGTGTCTTCACTGGCTATGTAGTGGCACTATAGCTACCCTAAGAAACCTATTACCTATAATATAGTAGTGTTGTAAAAGGTCACTCTTTAGCTATGTGATAAACTAACTGCCGCTTATCGCGTGGTCCGGCCTTGGCATGGATACGCGTGTGTGGTGCGTTCAAATTCGAGTCGACTCTCTAATCTAACTATAATATCTATTGGGCGTTACCAAGTTAATGAAATTTTTAAAAGTATTGAAGACATGTTACAACCAATGAATGAAGTTCATTCTGGGATTTTTAATATACCTAGTTAAATAATGACCTTAGAAACTAATTTTCTTTAGGTCTTCAAGTCTTTTATATATTTTTTATGTAATTGCATGACGAGACGAGCATGTCGTTCGCCTGATGGTAAGCAATACGCCCATAACAGCTGCCGCACCACCCAGAACTTTGTTTTGCATACACCTGCGTGGCACTGCACTGCACTTGTCACCCTGAGACAATAAGTACAGTCTCATAGTGCCCAGTGATTTCGTTGGCTACAATGCCCTTCAAACTGGAAGACAGTAATGCTTACGTACTACTGTTTGGCGGCAGAATAACTGTCAAAGCGGTGGTACCCACCCAGACAGCCTCTCGCGTAGTATAAGAAATCTACCACCAGTAATATATTCGAGTAATTATTTTGAACTGTTCAAATACTTCGTAATTTCCCTACAGACGCCTATATTATATGAAGCAGAGATAGATGATATATTATTTTATTGAAATATAGTTTCTATTTCAACTTACCTATGTCAAGATGTCGTCTGAATTTGTTTTTTTTTTAATGTTACTGAATGACGAGACGAGCTGGTCGTTTGCCTGATGGTAAGGTATTCCGCCAGCCAATAACAATAACAGCACCACCCAGAATTTTGTTTTGCAAAATCGTACGCGGCGCTGCACTGCGCTCGTCACCGTGAGACAATTAGCTGTTGAGTTTCATATTGCCCATTACTTTCGCTGGCTACAATGCTCTTCAAACCGGAACACAGTAATACTCGCACACTACTGCTTGGCGGCTGAATAACTGGCAAAGCGGTGGTACCCACCCAGACGGCCTCTTGCATACGAAAAACCTACCACCAGTAAATAAAGTTATTTCTTATTAGCAAGGCTACCTACCATCACATCAATAAAAATTACTAGCTAGCTTGAAGCCTCCACGAAAACACGGTTCACGACTTGGCTCTAAGCCAAAACAAGAAGGGTGGGTATACCTACTGAAGTTGAAAAATGCCTTTCCTGATGGCCTTATTGATTTTTATAACGTGACTAGACTAGCGTGTCACTGGGAAATTCTTGCTGTAGTGTGCTTAGGTATAGGTAATCCGTCCGGAGTTCACAAATGTATTTCAAGAAAACATTGACTGAAATTGTCTACCTAATAAGGTTTTAGTTTTTATCTCGACAGGACGAGCCTTTCTTGGTTGTAAAATAATATCAATAAAATGTTTTTGACAATCGTCTGACTTTGCCCAATAATTTGGGTAACTAAGTATAGGTATATAAAGCCGCTGTACTTATGTTTGGAGTTTCGGAGTTCCCGGCGCTGAATATTTGAGTTGGACTGAGAAGGTATTTCACCGAAGTAAGACTGTAACCTAGAGAAAGGTAGAGGTTATCTCAAGGTAACAATACAATGCCTTTAATAAAAAAATGATAATATAATGAAAACTATAGAACTACTAGGTGCCCGCGGTATTTTAACAATAGCAGATTGTTTTAAAATCTTAGGAAAACGATGACATTATAAAATGAGATACTGAAGAGATTCACAATATTAATAACATGATGGAAGATAATGCACAGGGTAATTGGCTCTTTTCATTCAAACATATATATAACCGGGAAGCCGGGATTCGGATCCGGGTTCGTTAGCCTATGGCTTCAAAAAATAATATGTAAACTTTTTTTCAATCAATCAATCATTTTATGCAAATAAACATTAAATAAATAAAAAAATATTATTAATTATTATTATAAACATAAAAATAATTCAAACAAAATGCATTTTCGTTTATAATTTTTTTTAAAGATGGAGTTGATGGACAGTCGGACATACTTGACCAATTAAACTCCCATTACTGGCAACGATTTCTTAGCTGAAATAGCTGCAAATGACAGTTCATTTTAATAGTGAACAGTAAAGACGCCGTTTTCATCAATGCACAGTAGGACCATATGAATCATGGCATCACGCGAAAACTGTAGTTATTTTATCTCATTGCAGTGCCAAGTTCGAGAAGCGACACGTTTATCGATATCTCGATATGGTACGACCTACAAGGTACCTAGCAACATGGTGACATGACAACATTGCCTACCTAACAAAGGCTCAGGAATAATGTATATTTATGGGTATCTTATGAGCAAATAAGAGCTTTTTTTATATAGCTGAATGACAAGACGAGCTGGTCGTTTGAGTAATGGTAAGACGGCCTCTCGCAGTTCAGCAAGGATTCGTGTAAATTGCCTCACGACTGGCTGCTACTATGGTCACCCTAAACACGTGGTAAAATCTAGAGCATTTCAATCAAAACTAAGTATTTTAGTTGACATACAAGGTACCTAGCAACATGGTGACATGACAACATTGCCTACGTAACAAAGACTTAGGAGGTTGAAAGTGTTATACCAGTTTTACAATAGTGATAAAGTAGCTTTCATTGTTAAGCTCTTTCATGGCTCTTTTCAAAAATTGTCAATAGTAGTGTAATAGGGACAATATCGATTTATGATAAAAACAATGCAGAGGTCGAACTTAAATCTAGATCGCCTGTGAAGATTCTGCAATACCTATTACATTATGCAGTATGTGTATGTATATACTTGTATGGTAATGACCCTTATTCTTAACTGATTCTTTTAGAAAAAAAACTTACAAGTATCTAGTTAACAAATCGGTTTAGTAAAATATTTATCCAAAATCCGAATAATGCAACCTACTTAGTAATTTCTGTACTTACATGGAATTGTGAATTGTCCTGATTTTGCCACCTCAGAAATTATAGACACGAAAAGAAATGACCACAAATGCTTAAAATGCGCATGGTCAATGCCGATTATAATAAAAATAATAATAATTTGTATAGGTAGGTATTATTCCTTCTCACAATGGTTTGCGAGGCATGCGTGTCCAGAATTCGACCAATTTGCTCGTGACCTCTGCCAAGTGGTATTTCCTCCTCTAACGGCCTGTTTTTGGCACTCTAGAGAGGGGAGGAGAAGACCAAAGTTAAACTGGTCATGTTAAACAAAGAGGCCGTAATAATAATACAGTTAGAGCGTGGAATTTTGGCATTTATTGCGAAGCTATAAACAGTTCTAAACAGCAGAAAGTTTAGTACTAATATGGTCGAAGGAAGCGACACAGTTGTTGCTAAGGCGCATTTATCTGAAATGTTTTTTTTTTATTAAGCTATGTAGTAGAGGTAGGTTATGTTCGCCTCGAATGACCGGTAGGTGGAGCACTGAGAGACCCGTGAGACCACGTTGTACCTGCCAAATTATTTTTTGTGCCGCTATTAAGTATTCTGTGAGTGAGTCCGTGACACAGGCTGTTATAAGTAGGAATTTAATTAATGACTACTGAAGGCGGTGAACTGTGAGTTAGAAACTCAAATAGTTGTTCTGACGGTTAGAATCTAACCTAACGTAACTCACACGTAACAATAATGCCAGTTGATAAATTGAAAGATTTATTTCTAGATGTTATCCAATGAATTAAAATTAACAGTTTTCGTATGGCACCAAATACAATAACTAAAAACAGTGGAAATTTGAGATGGGTCTTGAAGGGTAGTTTCTTGAACCGTTGGAGATAAAAACCGTACCGTACCGTTGAAGTCGTATCCATATTGCTTGATATTATTTTTAATAGCATTTACTGATTTTAAAAATCGTTCCTAAGTACTTACTACAGTAGTAGTGTCATGTGGATTCTGTGGCTTCTTGCTGACTCAGTACTACCACAGAATACTAAGGGACAGAAGCATCACTCCGCAAAGAAATTTAAACAAATAGCGACTCTTGCTATGACGCAATAAAATTCAATTCAGCTCGCGAAGCGCTGCATACCTACCAGTCACATTACCCTATAGAGCGCCTCTCTTTCTATCGCATAGCTCTTACCTCTTCTGACGCGACACATGTAACGACGCGCGACCCGCCATCGGTGTCCGGCTATGTACTTGTAGCTTCGTACATACAGTGCGGAGTGCGCTAGGCCTGGTACTACTGAGTTAGCAAGAGACTATTAGCAAGTGAGTTAAGGCACTAGAAAAGGCAGAAATCGCAAACAAACTATTTTTATCTAAACTAGTGTTTTCACATTGTTTAACAATAACTGTTAAACACTCTTTAAAATGGTATATGTATCTACCTACCTACATTGCCCACATACATCAACAATCAAAAGTAAAGCTATCTACACCACATTATTATTTTATTATTACATTAATATTCACATTATTATTTTATTATTATTTTATTTATTAAATGATAAAGAAATTATTAATAGAAGAAATAGGGTGCTGAAACTTGTTCATACATAATATTAGGGACATTCCTTATACCACTACCTATAGCTACCTAATATCTAAGGCATGAATACCTTATTAACGGGGAGATTCCATTTCCACCAAATATTTTTTTAATGAGAATTCCTTTTTTCCATTTCCAAGGTTCCGTTCAGTTCCTTCATAATATATAAGAAATGAATAAATTGTGTCCTGTACTCCGCAGTTCTCTAGCTATTATCCGAGGAGACTTGGAATAGGGTAGATATCTACAAATACTTCCAAAATGGACTTGCTCAGAGTAAATTTCTTTGTAATAATTGAGGTCAGCTCATACCTTACATACCACGGGGGTTGCGAGTTCAATTGCTGCTCAAATGTTTGTGCTAGAAAAAAAACCGGTTAAGTGCGAGTCGGACTCGCGCGCGAAGGGTTTACGGAACCCTTTTATATTTATATTTTTTCTTTTTTTGAACATTATCTATAAAAACGGCAAAAAAACACATTTGTTGTATGGCAGCCCCCTTAAATATTATTATTTAAGGCTTATCGTCATCCTTCCGGCATGCGTTCCGACACACGATATGCTTCGGCATACGAAAGGTTCCCCAAGCATCCCACGGCATTCCAATGACATCGCCAGCCTATTGAATAAGTGAATCGTAACATTGGTCACAATTGTAGTGTAAGAGAAAAACCTCTATTATATTATGCATTAAGAAGATCCCAGCAAGATGGGCCATTTAAGTTCAGTAGACATTATGTCTACAATACAGATATTTTTACAGGGTGGGGCAAATTTTTGGCCGCTTAAGGGTAGCTAGCTACCTTTTCTTTTGTAATTGGAAGGTTTTGTTCTTAGGAGCTGTCTGTTTTATTATGAAAAAAAAAATATTGCCATTTTTAGATTTTGAAAAAAAGTGGTTTCCCAAAAAATGACATATGTAAAAAAAAACAAGTTGGTCTTAATCGACTTTATTTTCAACCAGGAACACTTTTTTCCAAAGTAACTTACCAAATCTATGTATGTAATGTATGGGAATCGTTTTTTTTAATTATTGCCAAAACTTACGATTTGATTTGGTAAGTTACTTTGGGAAAAGTGTTCCTGAGTGGAAATAGAGTCGATTAAGATAAACTTGTATTTATTGACGAATGTAATTTTTCGGGAAAACCGTACTTTTTATTGTCAAAAAACTAAAAATGGCAATATTTTTTTCTTTAAAATAAAATAGAAGGTTCCTAAGAACAAAACCTTCTAACTACAAAAGAAAAGGTAGAGCTACCCTTAAGGAACCAAAAATTTGCCCCACCCTGTATACCTAAGTAAAAAATGTGTTTTCCTTTGTTTTGAAGTCGAAACTCTATTTTATAGACTATAGACATATTGAAGTAAAATCAATATTAATGAACTATAAAATCATGATCTTTTCCATTTTCGACATAAAGTATAAAAATAGAGATATTTCTATAGACTTCATAATGTCTATTTAGCAAAAATTGGGTTCAGATCTGTTCTGCTGAGGCTATGCTCCACCAGCAGCGGCAGCCTCTCAACCTAATAGAAATCTTGCCCTAGCTATTGCATGATACCCTTCACGGTTTCAATTGACATGGAGCAAAGACGGCTAGGCTCGCCGAGCCGGCTCAGAGGCAAGGCCATGCCAGCGACAGCGGTGACTTTGAACCTGAGAGTAAAATTTACACGTACCTAAAACTAGTACAGTTGTTATTTTTTTGGCTATATATACTACAGGCCGGCAAGCTACTACATAATTTTATTTTATTTTACATAACAAACAGCAGTACACTTACATATTAACTAAGACTATTTTATTTTAATTAACTAAGAAGTGTATATTGGTGAACCACCAAAAACGCTATCTAAGTACGAGTTACAAAAAAAAGAAAATAAAATGGTTAACGAAATCAAGTTTTCAAGTACTTGTGCCTCTAATTTTGAGTTAAAAATTGTCTTACTGATTTCTTAAACTTATTGGCGGACAGTGCAGATATCAATTTGCTTAAAACGAGCATTGTAAGCATTAACAAGTTGATATATGGGGGCGCGCTTACCAGCGCTGGTTCGACACGAAGGCGTGGCGAACAAGCGGCCAGTTCGCACCGCGCGTATGTGCACTGTTCGCGGGACATTGAACAAAGCTTGCTATTAAGTTCTGTACAGTTCTATAATAATATTTTATTGGTATTTAGGTACTAAAGGTGAACCACATAACCAAATCATACTGCTAGATTTGGTCCATGCTGCTAGGAAACAAAATTAGACATGCCGAAATTCCTGATCACAGCGTAGAAAGTTTGGGCCAGTCAGCTCATAATAATAATCCCATATACCGCAAGGTGGTTTCGGCTTTAGTTTTTTCCGGCTTCTGGACAAAATTAAACATCAGTGTGGGCACAACATTTATTTTTGTTTCCTGCGCGTTGTCGAAGTTCCCGGTAATCTAGATATCGCGTTCTTTGTTTATTTTATCCCTATAGCATATTACACAGTTGAGCTAACGGAAATAGCAATACAGTTTAATAATAGATTACATTATAAAAGCCCAGTACCTACGTTCTGACAGTCTTCAGAAGTCAAAACAATAATTATCTCCATGATAATCGTCCGGCGTTTCCTTGAGGCCTTCGCAGTGTAAGAGGTTACAGTAATCAATCTAAACATAAATATTTTATAAGAGCGTAAAAACATTACGTCAGCAGGAAAGTCGAAGCCGATCGAAGGCACTGCTGCAGTGACATAGTTGAGTTAACGTTAGGGCCTAATGATAGCCCAAATGTCACGACCTAATAATTAAACAATTCTTTTACTTTCTGATTAGTTCTTATATTGGCAATCCTTAGGCTGGTTTACAGAATACCTTAGTATTCTGTGAGAATACTAATAATCTAAGTAATAAGGTAGCTTATTATTTAGATTATAATTATTATTCATTATTTAGATCTAAATTATAAGATACCTTATTATTTAGATTTCAGTCATCTGATCTAATTTTTTACATTGTATTAATAAAATTACCACATTTACATTACACAGATGATGAAATTCAGGTCAAAGAGAGGAAAATTGTAGCCATTGTTCTCTCATCGCGTGTCATCTAGTTCAGGTGGCAATTATAAGATAAGTAGACATAAAGTATTCTTGTGTCTTTTGGCATTTGAATATCTATTATATTTGCCTATAGCTCGAATTACTAATTCGAGTTGTTTCATCTAGTTGTTTCGTTGTCATCCTTCATATTTTGAAGAACTCCTGTAGGGGAAAAGATAGTCGCAGACGAGTCCAAGCTTGAACCGATGCCTCTGAGAGGATGAAATCATGCAATGGTATTTCAAAAGTGGCACATCTCGGTCGTTAGACCTCCTTCAGACAATAGTCTGGCTGTCGTATGGCAGTTACCGCAACTGATAAGTCTTAAACAGACGAAACAGCTATACACTCCCAAAATTAACATGTGCATGGGCGTTGAATCTTTTGGCATTTGAATATCTATTATATTTGCCTATAGCTCGAATTACTAATTCGAGTTGTTTCATCCAGTTGTTTCGTTGTTATCCTTCATATTTTGTAGACATAAAGTCTTCGATAGATATAATTCGATTTTCTTCGGTTCGGTAATAAAAAAAATTGAAAATAGAGTGCTTAGAATTTGCAACAGTAATAAAATTAATTTCTAAAAACATTATCCCATTTATACATAGGGGCCAACAGAATATGCCTACAGAACCTCTGATCTATACAAAGTTCTATGGGCAAATATCATGAATAATCCCCATAGCCCTACTATACCGAAAGAATAGTCTCTCGGTATGTATAAACAATATGTGTGTCTATAGAGACATACATATTATTATATAAAAGTTCACTAACACTAGTCTAGTCTATTACTGTCTAGTCTTCCAGTCTTAAAATCTGTCATTTTAATATAATATAATATTATCTGTCTTGATTTCCTATAGCATATTTATGTAGTCTGTACTTCCGGCCAAAACTACGGATCTATAAAGAAAAACGATTATTTTTATAATAATAACACAATTTTGGTATGAGGTGCAGCGGGGCAATCTCGACAGCGGGAAATTTCAACTAATCTTAATAACTTCTACATTTTACTTTATTTGAATAAGTGCCATCTATGACCGGATAGCTCAAAAGCAACTTCATAGTTTCTAAATAGATGGCACTGCTAGACCCAATACTGTTTGATCGGCACGGCCATTTTGTTTTCTTCTCTTTTTCTTGTTTGCACGTGCAAATTAGTGTCTCACATTTTGCGAAAAAAAAGTGGTAATTAATGTGTTTTTCGAAGATTTTCAAAGGTAAGACATTTAATTAAAGCCTATTTCATGTTTTTAGCTATTTTTTTCTGTTGTAACTTGCGTTTTAACAGCATTTTGGTGTGAGTTTGAATAACCCCACCTGGATTGTAATGGCGGCTAATTTCAACTTTTTTGCAGTTGGAATTGCCCCACCAGATTTTATATGGAAATGGACAAACACTAGTGATGTGCATGTTTCGATATGTTTTGTCGATGTAAATACTTTACAAATATTTAACTTGTAGCTATATTATTGTAATCTTTCTATTCGCAGGATCGCAACACGATTCAAATCGATGCATTTCGAGGGATTTTTTAATTTCTTACTACTTTTTTAATTTATTGCAGATGGTTCGCCACTATAAAAAAACAACGGACAAGTCATACACAATGGCAGAATTGCAGCAAGCAGTGCAAGATGTCAAAAATAAAGTAATGACGAGTTACCAAGCTGCAGAAATATATGGCATTCCTAGATCAACCATTGTAACTAGAGTTTACAATAATCATATGAACGACAACGTTGGAAGACCTATAGCTCTCGGGGAAGATGTGGAAAGAAGAATTGCCCATAGCTTACATGTTATGGAAAAACATGGTTTCCCGTTAACTAGAAAAGAAGTAGCTGTTTTGGTATCTCAATATGTCCGCCAAAATGGAATCGAAAATCCCTTTAAAAATGATTTGCCGGGAAAAGACTGGCTCCAGGCATTTCAGAAAAGGAACAGTCTCTCAATCAAAAAGCCTCAATCCGTTGAGATAGCTAGAAGAAAGGCTTGCGATCCTTTTATTGTTTATAGTTATTTCGATTTATTAGAAAAGGTATTGAAAGAACTGGACCTGACAGATAAACCGGATTATATTTATAACTTAGATGAGACAAGCATATGTAATGATCCTGTTAAAGGCAAAGTAATCGGTAAAAAAGGTTTCCGCTGTACTAGAACGACTAGTGGTCCCGGAAGAAATAATACAACGGTTTTGTTGGCGACGAATGCTTCTGGCAACAAAGTTCCGCCGTTAATCATCTTTCAAGGAAAACACCTCTGGTCCGAGTGGATGTTTAAAAACGAAAACATACAAACAGCTTACGCCGTAAGTGAGAAAGGCTGGATGCAGACCAGCATATTTGAAAAATATCTGAAATCTGTATTTGTTCCTTCGCTGGGAAGTGTTAGGCCGGTGCTACTAATATACGACGGGCATGCTTCTCATGTCGATCTAAATGTCATACAATATGCGGCCTCTGAAGGTATCACAATTTTAAAACTTCCACCACACTCGTCCGATGTTCTCCAACCCTTGGACTGCAGCACAATGAAACCTCTTAAAGACCGATGGGAGGATGAAATAATAAGATGGCAGAGACTTCACGTAGGTTCGAAATTGCCGAAGTCAGAATTTGCCAGGATTTTGACAAAATTATGGAACGAACTAGATTGTATTATTTTAAGAAACGGATTCCGCAAAACAGGTATTTATCCTCTTAACCGAAATGCCATCCGAGAGGAGATTTTCGACCCATTGACGTTGCAAAAATGGAAGACTTCTCAAGCCGCAACCCTTGCAGTGAATCACAAACAACCACAAGGTGAAGCTTACAACGCAACTGAACCACGTACGTACAACGCCGTTCCCAGTTTACTAACAATTGTTTTGACAAAAATCAACGAATATCATAGCAGCGGTAAGTTCCCGGAAAAAATCTGCGACAAGCCTACACAAAATTGTGTTTCAGCTGATGTATCAGATACTGTGTTCGATGAAAAGAACGCGATTTATAGCAAAGACGAGACGCAAAATACACTTATCACAGTGCAAAACACGACTAAGCTGCCGATACCGAAAAGAATTGACGTGGAACGATTGACATCTTTAAAGATTTTAGATTGCAAGATAATACCTTCAGAAAACGCTATCCAACCAATTTCTTTTGAGGAACTTTTACTTAAGAGTATTGCCAAAAATGATCAAACTAAAACTAAAAAAAAACGCGTCCCCAATAGCAACGCGGAAGTACTGACTTATAAAGAAGTACTGGATCGTTTAAAACAAGAAAAAGAAGAGAAAGAGAACAAAACATTAGAAAAGGAAAACAAAAAAATGCAAAAACAGAAATTAAAGCAAGAACAAAACCAGAACAAAAAACAAAAGAAGCAAATACCAAAGAAAAAAGAAAATGGAGTAAAAAAAAGATCGAAAGTTACTAAAAGGTCTACTCAACGAAAAAAAGTTTCCAAAAAAAAACAAGTACGAAATGGACAGTGATTCCTCTGGCTCCTATAAAAGTCTCAGTGAAACGAGTTCTGAATGTGATATGGTAGACTTTTACCAAAGCTTGATACGTAACCAGGAGTCTGACTCGGAAGATGAAGATAATCAGATTGATGTGGACTTAGTCAATGTTGGTAATGTGGACTTGCGTATGTCTACAAATGGTTCTAATTTAAACTTTGGTGCTAGTACTTCTAGGGACATCCCAGTTCATGTCGCTTCTCCTAAACAAACTCCAGAAAAAGGGAGATTCGTATTGGCAATTTTTTTTTCATCCAAAGGAAAGAAAACTTTTAAATACGTATGCCAGATTGAACGTGTAGCTCGAGACAATATTTTTGTACAAGGTTTTCGATCATACAAAAAAAACAAAAAAGTTTTTCGTCTCATAGAAAACGATCAATCAATAATTGATGAAGAAGAGATAATTCAATATCTTCCCGACCCTGAAGTGAAAGGCCCTGATTATATCTTCCCGAGCAATATTGATATCCAGGAGTATACTTAATTGAAATTTATGGATTATGATACTCACACTTAGTTATTAAGGTTTGAATTTTAGAGTCTGATGATAGATCTCAACTTTTAACATGTTACCTACTTTTACCTAGATAGGTATTTGCATAATTATTTGTAACTTTTGAAGATTTTAAATAAGTATAAGTCAATACATAGTTTGATAAATATACTTTTCTCTTTTGAAGAGTTAAGTCCAGACTGATTAAAAACGTAGAAAGGTTATACATACTTAGTTAGATAAATATACTTTTCTCTTTTGAAGAGTTGAATCCAGACTGATTAAAAACGTAGATAGGTTATACATAGTTTGATAAATATACTTTTCTCTTTTGAAGAGTCGAATCCAGACTGATTAAAAACGTAGATAGGTTATACATACTTAGTTAGATAAATATACTTTTCTCTTTTGAAGAGTTGAATCCAGACTGATTAAAAACGTAGATAGGTTATACATAGTTTGATAAATATACTTTTCTCTTTTGAAGAGTCGAATCCAGACTGATTAAAAACGTAGATAGGTTATACATAGTTGGATAAATACACTTTTCTCTGATTAAAAACGTAAATTGGTATATACTTTATAAGTTTTATAACTGTTGATTTTTAATTCGTAACTTTTGAAGATTTTATTAAAATAATAACTTAATAGGTATACTTTTCTGAAACATAACTAAAGACTGACGTTTTGTACACAATTTAAAAACGCGCATTTATTAAAAGCTAGTTATGAGAGTTAAGAGATTTTAGATATTTTTTAAGGTACAAATTTAAGAAGACAAGTGTTGTCTGAAAAAATTTCGATTGCAAAAATCTTTGTTTGTAATTGAATACTTACATAATTAGTAGGTGCCTGTCAATTCGACCAGTACTTTTTAAGAACTCAAAGATTAGTTTTAAGTTGATTACCTACTTTTTGTTATGACTTTTGTTAATTTTTATATTTGTTAGATTATTAATTGCTGTTTTAAAACTAAAAAAGACAGATGAATCTTGGTCCTAAATTATAAAATTGCGTAACGTTTATATGACCGATTGTAGATTTAGGGCGAGGGGTGCTCTGGTTCTATTTTAAATACATATTCCTTTCTTAAAATGAAGTTTTGATTTATGATTAGTGAGTAGATATAGTACCTTTAGTAGATAGCAGACCAAAATTATTTATTGGTGTATCTATCGACTTATTTTTTATTACGTTCCCATCACTATTAAGTATGGCGAGCAGTCGAAATTACCCCGTCTAAACCTTTAACATGTTTTTATTCAAAAATGAGCCTAGCTGCATAAATGACAAGATTCAATTTAGATTACTATCCTTATAAAAAAACTCTGCATCCCACTAACATCAAGCTAAGAGCTCTAGAAGAGAAATTATAATTAATAGTTGAAATTGCCCCACAGAGGGGGAATTACAACTATTTTTGCCTTTTTTGACAAAAACACATTTTTAAGCCTATCTATTGAATATTTTTCAATATGAGTTTGTAAACATAATACACAGATAATGACTCTGGAGCGTCAATACATTACATTTTTAATAAAACTATATCATCTAATATTTTTATACCTTCAAAGTTGTGGTTTAGGTTTTACCAGTCGAGATTGCCCCGCTGCACCTTGAAGAAAAACCATGTTATCATGGCAAATATACAGATATCAATGGTACAGGTCTATATCGTAGATATAATGTCTTCTGAGCTAAAATAGCCCAGTAGGAGCTAAACACCTCCGACGCAATTGAGCGTTGCGGCGTTACTATCGTCTAGATTACCTACTGCCGTTGTTTGTACTCTGACCTTGGTGGGACGGAAATGGCCCAAGTTCCCAGCGTGGGCGGCCGCATCACAGATTACTTAATAGTCACTACGTAAGCCGCACCGTGCAGTGTAGTATAGACGATGATATACTATGGGCTGGGACATAGCCAACGGCTGCTCTCTAAACATAAGCGTATCTTTTCCGTATGTTTCTGTACATGTCTGTACGCTGAGCCACTGATTGGCGGCATGTTCTGGAATGCACTCTTGGAATAAATTTGGACACCTGCAAGGAATAACATTGTAACTTTTAAATTTTGAGTTACAATATGGTTACAATCATAAAAATAATTTGTAATCGATAATTATTACAGGCAACTTACACGTCACGGCACGACACGGCAAAGGATTTTTGTAATCTGAAATGAGTATCAATCTTATTTTAGTACCGTTAGCACTCAAAATTCGTTGACATTGTCACAAAGAGACGTGAGGTGTCAGAAGAGGTAAGAGCTTCGCGATAGAAAGAGAGGCGCTCTGTAGGTTAATATCACTGGTAGGTGTGCAGCGCTACGCAAGCTGATATGAACTCTATAGCGTCGTAGCAAGAGTCACTAGTTGTTTAAATTTCTTTGAGGAGTCATGCTTCTGTACCTTGCTACTATTAAGTTTTCTGTGGTAGAGATTAATTAGATAGGTATGTGAATTTTTTTTGATTTCGGGCAAAAGCGTCCTAATTTAAACAAACTTTTATACATTCTAAACAGATATAGTATACAATAATAATGTTCTCCTATATACCTTTACTGCGCAGTTAGAATTGGTTTAAATTATACATTTCAGAGTTGAAATCTCGCAAACTGTGCACCCTCGGCAGCCTGAATTTTGCATCAAGACAATAATATTACATATGCAAATTGAATTTCATACACGAACCTAGACAATTCTTGGCATGAAACGAGCACTGAAACTGTATTGTAAATATAATTTTAGCCACATATTTATTAAAATGTTTATTTAGATAAAACACTAAAGTACAGCAAACCACGTAAGGAAATCGTTTATAAAATTATTTTTAAAATCTTGTGCCTTTTTTTGTCGTTTAAATTGGGCCATCCTGTAGTTTAAATATGTATCAAATTCTTCTTCACTTAAATAATCCACTGTGAAATGACTTTAAATTCTATTTCTACAATAATTCAGTACAGGGTAAGGGCGATGGCGGGATGAGCTAGACTCACACCTTAAAGTTTGGTATATTGGCAATTGATAGAGATAAGTGGAAGGAGGGTAGGTAGGCCTTTGCCCTGCAGTGGGACAAAACAGGCTCCTAATAATAATAATTCAGTTCAAACTTCAAACCCAGGATTATAAAAAATACGTTTTTAGAATACAAAAGAAAAAAGAAACCTAGGTATGATCTAAATATTTCTTATATATGGACTAAGCAGGCGCTTACTTCTTATATTCAGTTTAATCTTCTTTGTCTAATGATATCATATCGTGCGTAAAAAACGTTAGATGTTCAAAAAATGATCATTCTAGAGCCCAACAAATTCCGCTTCTCGAAACTATGCTCTATACACATTGAAACACGGGTTACTGAAGCAGTCGTTGAGTTACAGATGTAGGTAGTTAGAAGTTGTTCAAGGCTGTCGACTCTTGGAGGAGTATAAACTTGGTCAAGGCCTAAGTACTAGATGAATAGTGGTTCCAATGGTTCGCCTTTTGTTGCCACCTATTTGTATAGTACCTTCGTACAAGGTAACTTGACGTAAAACAATTTTAGGCGGTTAAAATAGAATTGAAGCATTTTTAATCTCAATGTGTTTTTTTTTATGTAATTTTGTGACGAGACGAGCAGGTCTCCTGATGGTAAGCAACACGCCTGCCCATATCAGTAGCAGCACCACCCAGAACTTTGGCAAAAATTTGCGTGCACTGCACTGCGTTCGTGACCCTGAGACAATTAGCTCTCAAGTCTCATAAAGCCCAGTTATTTCGCTGGCTAATGGCTTTTCAAACCGATACCACAGAATACTAAGGGACAGAAGCATCACACCGCAAACAAATTTAAACAAATAGCGACTCTTGTTATGTCGCAATAAAATTCAATTTAGCTCGCGTAGCGCTGCATACCTCAGCCATATTAACCAACAGAGCGCCTCTCTTTCTATCGCATAGCTCTTATCTCTTGTGACGCGGCACGTTTAAAGACGCGCGATCCGCCGTCGGTGTCCGGCTATGTACTTGTAGCTTCGTACCTACAGTGCGGAGTGCGCTAGGCCGATACACAGTAATGATTGCGCACTACTATTTGGCAAAGCGGTGTTACTCACCCAAACGGTGGCCTCTCGCATACCTATAGGTAACAAACTTTTCTCGTATACGAGAAATCACCAGTAGTAAAGTTTAATTAATTTGGTCTTCTCGATCCATAAATGCATATTATGTATAATTATATGTACCTTGGTATACCTTCTATATGTTAACTTTACTATACCAGTATACTCCTGTAGCACCAATTTATTAATAAGGTATAGTATAACAATCGATTAACTGTAAATTTATAGTAGGTACAACGAATTCTGTGGTACAACCTAGTATAAAACCTAGTCACTATAGTGTATCAAATAAGAGGTTATTTATAAAATTTGTTTCTGCCTAATAAAGTATTATAACGTAATAAACAACTTAGGTGACTTAGCCAGCGTACTAGGTACTTTATTCGTACAAAAAGCTCTTACGTTTGCTTTTCCTTCTGAAAAAGCATTTGCGGGAAAATCTTATTTGCGTGTTCTCTTTGCTTTTAGAGAAAAGTAATTAAAGTCGATGTCCAACAGTGCAATTTGCTGAGAACATGCTGGAAACTCATTCGATCCGAGGATTTACTTTGTCTCATTTATTTTTCAACAATAAAAGGCTTTCCCACTGCAACCGATTGGTGACGCTGCGAAGATACGATCCATTAACACAAGCGATCGCTGTAACCAGTTTGATTGAACATTTTCCCGGAATCGCTCATGTATCAGTCAGCGCTTTAGAACGTTCTACCAGGCCGCAGACAATTGGGAGCTATTGAACTTCAAAACGACGCAACAATAAGGCTACAGAATTGTAGCCAGTATACCAAAAAATCCGATCTAGCGATCAGTTTTAAATTTTAAAGTCGTGTTGTGTTCATGTATGGCACGGATCGTCGGTCGCAGTGGGTAAACGCCTACAGCGAATTGAATCCAGTCCTCGTTATTATGCATTTCAGTCCAGTTTTTATTAATCGTTTGATTTTGTTTTAAATTTCCGTTGACAACGCTTCTTCGTGCGTATTTTCAACGAGAATATACAAAAGTCAAACATTTTAGTTTTTGTAAAATTTATTTTATTTATTTATTTATTTCAGGCAATATTTAATTACAACAAAGTAAAATTAACACAAGCTCATAGAATATATACCTTACAGAGATAAAGTAAGAACTAAGAATAGTAGATATACATCTACAATACATTGCAAATACGATGGGGTTGACAATGTTGACATGTACCAAATCATGTACAAGAGCAAACAAATGGTATATATAGACTTTAAAAGACACTTAATTGCTTGATTTATATTATCTAGCATTGATGAGAAGCTAATATCATTAGATTTTCTAAATATTTTTTTAATGACAACTAATTTCGTTTTTTTTCGAAACCCATTTTATTGCATATGAAATGCTTTTAGCTTCCTCGTATAAAGTTTCACATTCACCGGGACTTTTTTGAGAGAACTTCAAAAGTAGTTTTACTCTAAGTTATTTGTATCATTTGCAAGCTGTTTACAACTGTTATTATATGTGCACTTAACTGTTTTTCTTTTCTTTCTGCATTTCCATATCCTTTTTTTATATTTATTTTCTAGATTTTTTCCGCGGCTTCGTCTATGTGGACTATAGTTTATACACTGTAGAGATGTTAAATAACATATCCTCTTTTTAACCGACTTCAAAAAAGGAGGAGGTTCTCTGTTCGATTGTATTTTTTATATTATTTTTTATGTTTTTTACCTCAGATCTCCGTCATTTATGAACCGATTTGGAAAATTCATTTTGCGTTGGGTTCAGTATAACTGATCGAATATAAATTTCTTCGATATTTGACCTTGGACTACGAAGATACATTGAAGTCGTGTTTTGTTTTTTTTCTAAAAATTAATTATTCTGCGATTGTGTCAATGGTAATTTGCAAAACTCAATTTACTTAAATTATTCTGGCACTTCGGGTTACCACCGGCAACAAATGGAAACAGCCTAAAATTTACTGCTGAAGAGAACCGTCATTTCTCTTCACCATCATCATCAGCCTATCACGTTCCCACTGCTGGGACCGTTATCCACCACGCTGGCCCAGTACGGGTTTCCTCTCGATGTTTTTCTTCACCGTTTTAAGAGCGAGTGTTAAATCAGCACATAGCTTAAGAAAGTCAGTGGTGCGGGGCCAGCGGGATTCGAACTCGGGTGCGTCGAATTGAAAGTCGCACGTACTCCCTTACACTAATATAAATCTTCACATTATATTATTAAATTTACTAGTTACGTCCCGTAGTTTCATCCGCAGTATCCTATACCTTTCATCAAAAACCGTTTAATAGTTTTTGAGTGATTGAGTAACAAAAATACATCCATTCATCAACTTTCGCATTTATAATATTAGTAGGAAAATTAAATAATAATAGGATATTACGATAGGATAGGACGAAAACAAATCTGTGATTTCGAGTCTCATGAAGTACCTTCATACGTAGCAGCTTCGTGCATTGCATAGAGCTGACAAGGTGACCTAATCTCAAATATTTGACTTACCTACATTCACTTAACCTTGTGTTGTATGCGTACTTATTTATTAACATTTCTTGTTTTTTTTTTATTTAACTGAATGACTAGACGAGCTGGTCGTTTGCCTGATGGTAAGCAATACGCCAGCCCATAACAACAACAGCACCACCCAGAACTTTGTTTTGCAGAATCCTGCGCGGTGCTGAACTGCGCTCGTCACCCTGAGACAATTAGCTGTTGAGTCTCATAATGCCCAGTAATTTCGCTGGCTACAATGCCCTTCAAACCGGAACACAGTAATGCTTGCGCACTACTGCTTGGCGGTTGAATAACTGGCAAAGCGGTGACAGTCAATATCTATTATAGATGTGTTATAAAAAACTTTCATTACAAAACTTGACCATCATAAAATATTGATTCAGAATAAGGAGACTTTCGAATATCAAATACTAGGTACTAAAGCTACGAACTTAGTCATTATATTATATTTGTAGGGTACTTTCCAGTCTTTTTATTTTATGAAATATATTAAGGAGACTGTCTTTACAGGGTGTGTTTCAGGGATCCTTATGGCAACTACCCTAACCTAGATAGAACAATGTAATGTCCCAAAATGTTTCTTTTTTTTCTTTTTTTTTAACTGGCGAATGCCTTTGTAGTAAACATATTTATATTATGACAAACAGAAAAACAAAATACACAAAAGGCTCATTTTGTTTCTAAATTATTAAACCCATGTCATGTTAGAAATCCATCTAGAGATTACCAAACGTTTTTGAAAATATCGATAAAGGCTTTTATGTTTAATTGACCACTATACATATATAGTAAAATGTAACGGCAAACAATCACTTTATATTGCCAAACATAAATAATCACCAGAAAAATAGTAAATGATCACCAAAAAAGGCTCCACCAGAAGTCTCCCTCGTGACCCCTTCATGTCGCTTTCCCTACTTGACCTTCGTTCCGCTGCGGAATTCGCCGGCTCGCTTTGCTCGCCACCTCCCCCCTTCTCCACTCGGCCTCGTAAGCTCGCTTCAATCAGGACCTCCCTCGCGAGCTCCTGGCTTATTATATACTCTCTAGGGGTAAGAGCGACTTGGACCACGGAAGAGTGAGGTGCGGCAATTCGAGTAAGATTAGGTCTAACTAACTTTGGTGGTCATTGACTTAATTTGATCTGCCGATACAATTTTTGGATAGAAGTGTATGGGATCTCAAAGATAATTCTGATGGTCATCATATTTTGACGACATCATATTTGATGACCATAGATAAATTGTCCAGACTATCAACGAACGACAAATTTTAAACAACATATTGGTAGATTGGTAGTGCCTACCTAGTTGGCGACTGCACTCTGTGGACGTTGTTTGGCAACCATCAAGGGCAAATAGGAGAACCATGAGTAGTGTCCTGAATTCTGATGGTGTAGAAATACAAGAAAATGCACAATTCTTTATCTAATGCATAATAGAGTTGTGATAATGCATACCGACAACGGACCAGAAAATATTAAAAATATTTAAATTTTTATGTTTTATTATTTTTATATTTAATAATTTGTATAAAAGTAAATTGCAGAGCCTTACTACTTAATTTTTACTAACCACATAACCTATACCAACTAATATACCAATACCAACAGATGGCTTAGATTCTAGAACGTTCTATCTATTAATTCTATATAAAGATAGAAAAAAATGTGATTGTTATTGCAATTTTTAGAGCTGAGGACGATGACGATGAATTTGTGAACTAAATTTGAATTAACTTCGTTGGACGTGTTGAGTTAGGGCAAAATCTCGTAGCTCTACTGCTTTCAACGATACCTTGTTACGATTCAATGTCAAAATCAAACCACCCTGTATAGGCCGAGTACCTGATTATTTATTACTAGCTTTATCCCGCGACTTCATCCACGTGGACGACACGGAGAAAGCTCGTAGTGGTCTTTTTCCAGTACAAAGTTAGCAAGACCTCCCCAGTAAAAGAGAGCGCGTACTAAGAATAGGCCAAGATGTATCTACGTAGTTGGTGACTACGATTTTCATGTAACAAACTCTATAATCAAAGTTGAGACTTATCTACCGAACTACTACCAAAAACCAGTTTTCGAGTCTATAAACGTAACAAACATACAAACAAACGGACAAAAGTTTTAAAAATCATGTTTACTCCTCCTAAATCATATCCTACTAATATTATAAACGCGAAAGTTTGTAAGAATGGATGTACCTTTGTTACACTTTCACGCAAAAACTACTCAATGGATTTTGATGAAATTTAGTATGGAGATAGCTTATACCCTGGATTAACACGTAGCTACTTTTTATCTCGGGAAACCGCGGGTGAAACCGCAGGGCGCAGCTAGCTAGTCTATATCGGAGAGACGGGTTTGAGCAGCCGCTCAACTGCAGTCTCTCTCTAGATCTATGTGCTTCATCTTAGGCCACATCATCGCTTCACATCAGGCGAGATAGTGGCCAAACATGGATCTATTAAGCGTAAAAAAATTATAAGTAAGTTTTTAACCGACTTTAATAAAAGGAAGTGGTTCTTAATTTGATTGTATTTTTTGTCTGTTACCTCAGAACTCCGCCATTTATAAACGTAAAATTATTTTTGCGTTGGGTTCAATACAGCTACGACGTGGTCCCATATAAATTTCATCGATATTCGACCTTGAACTTCGAAGATACATCAAAAGTGAAGTTGTTTTTTTTTTGATAATATGTATACTTGTTTAAAAACTTCAATGTATATAATGGTTTAGTATAGACGTATAGAAGATTAACTAACTAGCCGTCCCGAAGGTCGTCCATAACGATCAATACCCATCGAGTATTAATGTAGGTAACACACGCAGCTTGACCAGCTGCTGCTAATATGAATAACTATAGTTACCCGCTCGTGGCTTTGCACGTGACGATTTGAACACTACGCAGTTACCTATGTCCCTAACCTCACTACGTACCTCTAGATTTTTACAAGCTTTTATTTAACTTTCAATCTTTGTTTATTTGGGTCCAATCTTGCAAGTTGAATCAGAACCACTTCCTCTTAGCCTATGAAGTTGAAATTTTGCATACTTGTCATATTCCGATGACAATGTAGTATTATGGTGACAGTCAGCTGATCTGATGATGTAGACGGAAGGTGAGCAATGGAACTCCTTGACGGATAATGGTAAACTACCAGTGTTTGGGCTCATTTTAATCTGCTCGCGGTTCCGATTACGAATTGGTTAAAAGCTTGGTTGAAAAATATATATTTCAACAAAAAATCTTGTTCATTTTTTCTATAGATTTTTTATATAATTGTGCGAAATTTAAAAATTATGCAAAATCTTTCGCGGCACTGCACTCACTGTCCCAAAGAACACTGGCGAACTTAGTAGACGTAGAGATATGTTATCAATAAGAATTCATGGACTAAAACAAAATAACCTTCATCCTGCAAGAGAAAACACCTAACAAAATGCTTTTTCCGTGTTCTTTCTACCGAAAAGGCTGACGACGTCACCTGACAGGGGAGACGACGATGTCTTCATTATTTTTCGCACGTATCCTTGTATCGGTATCATTCATCACGTTTTCGTTCTCGTTTCCTCGTAAAGAGGGTTTGCCGTTGTGAAGGAAAAATTAGCCTCCATTGCAGAAAAAAAAGAGAAAAAAACGAAGTCTGTCTTCGTTTCTGGGAAGATATAAAGTTGGACTTAGGGAAAATATTGGGACTTTTCAGGCTGTGGTACAGGTAAATTATAGATAAAAAATTATAGAATGTATTTTTAGTTACTAAGTTAGGTATATTATATACATTACATTCAGTCGCCAATAAACTAAAAACACACACTAATAAGTTTGAGCATGAATTGTAGTGGACTTTTTGGCGGGAAGTGAAAAGTGATACAGTTCGATTTTGTTTTATTTTCCAAACAAGTGTTATTTCGAGTGATCATGTGTACAATGGAATATTAACCATTATGTGTTCGTAAAATTGCACGAGTGTAGGCAAATGAAACAAAATAGTAAAAACATTGCTTTTTATGTTCTCCCAAAATGTCCATGGAAAACTTTAATAAAGTCCACCATTTTATTGAAGTACTAGGAGAGAGTCCGGCTTGTTGCTGATGACCCTCATTCTCAACAAAACTATAATGCATTCTCAACAAAAGTCTAGTACATGGAATATTAAACTACCAAATAAAACTACGTAAGACATGGTGGTATGATCCCAGAGATATATTTATAACAACAATATAAGGACTAAAACAAAATACCCCTAAAATGATACATAATATACTAACCAATTATTTTTTAAACTTGTGCTCCTCCAATATCAATCAGGAACCATTAAGTGTGACGTAAACTTGCATAAGTGGTGACCAAAAAATTGACTGTCTCAAGCGAAATATTTGGGCATAATGAGATTTTAGAGCTATTGTCTCAAGGTGACGAGCGCAGAAGTAGTGTCACGGAAGATTTTGTAAAAAAATGTTCTGGCTGGTTACCATCAAATGAACGAACTGTTCGCTTTAATTTTAATCGCTTTAAGGTCCTCCCAAGGAGTTCAGTTAGCTTAGCCGATCCCCGCACCTATTTTGAAGAACACTTGACGAAAGCCAGATAATAAAATGCGACAACAATTAAATGGTCACTGCCAAAATTTATCACTCGTTTCCGTTAATTTACAAGTTACAAGTCTGGTTGTTGCGAGGCGTGACTAGGGATTGCAACCCCGCAAAACGGGATCACGCATTCCCGCGGGATCTCGCTGCTTTTATTAATCTGCTTGATCCCGCACCTTCAAAGCGCGGATCCGCGGATCTCGCAAACTAAAAATTTGGCGTTAATCTTTTGCGTAAATCGCGAGTAGCACGAGCGCGACGTTGCCGTTCCGCAAAGAAATGAACAAAAACATAAAACTGTTGTTAGGAGTAAGGGTAAAAATAAACAAAACTATTAAACTATGCCAAACATTTAAAGATGAATCTAAGAAAACAGATTACTAATTACTCATATCTACTTAATGAAAAGAAAAGTAATAATTTCTGTTGCTTAATGTAAGAAATGTTTAATAAAAGTTTATTTGTAGAAACATCTGTAGTTTCAATTTGATTTTATAAAATAATCTCAAAAATACGGGATCCCGCGCGGGATTGAATAATCCCACATATCAATCCCGGGGGATTGAATGAGCTGCGGGATTGCAACCCTTACGCGTGACCATGCAACGTGGCAATGCCAACTGGGAGTAAACTCGAGCATATGGGTTATAATCTTTGAAGGCCAATAGGTTCACCAATTATTTCACCTTGTGAGTAATTCAGTTATTTTTAGTAAGTATATGTAGCAATTGTTTGGAGCGGGCAATCGCGGTTAAAATAAAATAAAAATACCACAAGTCCTGACGCTTCGACATTGACAATTGGGGGCACCATTTCAAAACTTAAATTATTATCGCACTTATAGTAGATACAGTATAATTCTTCATAATATATGTACTCGTATGTATAGTATAGTTTCCACATAGATGTATAGACACAGATGTAGGTATAGTGTGGGTAGGTACTACAGCTTTGCCAGTTATTCTGCCACCAAGCAGTAGTGCACAAGCATTACTGTGTTCCGGTATAAAGGACATTGTAGCCAGCGAAATTACTGGACATATGTCTCGGGGTGTTGAGCACAATGCAGTGCTACGCAGCTTGATTTTTATGGTATTAAAAGTTCTGGGTGGCACTGCAATTGTTAAGGGCAAGGGTGGCGGTTACCATTAGGCGAACGACTTGCTCGTCTCATCACTCAGTTCCATAAAAAAATACCTTTTATACTGACCCCAACCAGTCCGAGTAGGAATTCCCAAATACGGTATTTCAACCGCTCTGATTAGCTCTGCGGCAATTCGAATAAAAACAACGGTATCCTAGCCAAACCGGAATGCTTAAATACCTACTTGTGTTATTTTATTATCTACACCGTTACGGCAAATATTTCTTGGCTTTGTTAATGTGGCGGAAATAAATAGAGGTTTGCTAACATGCGAACCGTGTTTTCGGTATAGGCAGACCTAGCGCACTCCGCACTGTACCTACAGTGGGTACGAAGCTACAAGTAAATAGCCGGACACCGACGGCGGGTCGCAAGTCGTTACACATGCCGCGTCAGAAGAGATCAGAGCTATGCGATAGAAAGAGAGGCGCTCTGTAGGTTAATATGGCTGGTAGGTATGCAGCGCTACGAGCGAGCTGAATTGAATTTTATTGCATCATAGTAAGAGTCGCTATTTGTTTAAAATTTAAATTTCTTTGCGGAGTGATGCTTCTATCCCTTAGTATTCTGTGGTATAGGTATTAAACTAAACGGAGTTCCTCAATACATTGTACCAACACAGTAATGGTGGTTAGGTATTAATTGAATTGCATCGTCTAAATAAACGATAGATGATTCCTGTATTGCTTTTTTTTAAAGAATAGAGTAGGTATTTAATAATTTTTGCTATATAATTTTTATACTTAGAAGCAGCCTCTTCTAAATTGCGTGCCCGATTGGGCCCTTAGTGAACTGACTACAAATTGACCATCTGTTGTACCTATCTACGTTAAGGAATGCATTAAATAAATAAAATGAAAAATGTTTCATAGTTACCATATTACCATTATTGCAATTAAATCATTGCCTTACTACAATAGTATGTAACATGCAAGAAACATGCAGCGTCTAAAGGGGCCCTAAAGGTAAAATAAATAAATTGATGACATCGGTTACCTACCCTAACTTTCTAACGGAAAACATACGGGCTTCAGTGTGACGTCAGTGCCACAGGTGTACCTATGCATAGACACACATGGATAGTAGCCGTTGCTTTTGGTTATCATTAGGGAAAACCTCCTTATTTAACCACGTTTTAAGGGTTCCGTACCCAAAGGGTAAAACGGGACCCTATTACTAAGACTCCGCTGTCCGTCTGTCTGTCTATCTGTCTGTCTGTCTGTCCGTCTGTCATGAGGTTGTATCTCATGAACCGTGATAGTTAGACAGTTAAATTTTTTACACTTGATGTATTTCTGTTGCCGCTATAACACGTATACTAAAAAACAGAATAAAATAGTTATTTAAGAAGGTTCCCATACAGCAAACATGACCTTTTTGCCGTTTTTATAGATAATGGTAGCCCTTCGTGCGCGAGTTCGACTCGCACTTGGCCGGTTTTTTTCTTCTGTCTTATTTGTCTGTCTGTCGTTCTGGGTGCAACTCATATTTTGAGCACTTCTCTATTAGCTATCCGGCTGAAACTTTCAGTAGTAATATTTAGTTTTCTTTGCTTTCAGGGTAGCTCACAACTCTATGACAATACATTCTAAATCCATAAAATCGTGGTTTTTAGATTTTTAAATACGTATTACGCTTGATTAGTTTATATTTTGTCCACGTTCAGTCAAATCCTTGTCGAACATTAAGTAACACAATAAGCGCTGTCTTGCACTTCGCGACAGAGAACAGTCCTCCACCGGAAAACAGTAATGCATGGCGATATAACTGACAGGATGATGCCACTTGGATGTGCTGGATGGACGGAATCACGCACAAGGAGTTGCTCGTTTATCTCTAATTGACGGCTTTGTAGCAGCTTAATGATGAAAGTTACAGTTCCACAGCACTTCACCACTTCACTCCCGGACCCAAGTATATGCCGCAGGGATATGATAAGAACAGTAATTTGGTCAATTCCCTAAGTGATTTGATCAAATCACGGAGGATGTTAAAATAACAACATGATATGATCTGAACAAATACTAGAACTGATTCCGTGAAATGTTTGAACAGCAACTCTTACCCCTAGAGTGTATATTAAAAGCGAGGAGCCCGAAGCTCGTCGCGTGTGGAGCGAAGGGATGACGAAGTGAGAGTTCTGGCTCTCCGGGCTCTCTGGGCTCTCCCATTTATTGAAACTGTACGTCGTGTCCTTAGGGATTTCGTGAAATCCCTGGTGTCTTCATTTCCCTGCAACAGGTATTTGTTCAAATCACAAGTTGTTGTTTAGGGAAATTATAAAATCATGTTGTTATGTTAACATCCTCCGTGATTTGGTCAAATCACTTAGGGCAGGGGTTCCCAAACTTTTCCAGTTAGCGGCGCACTTACAGGTTTAGTATTTTGTCTCGGCGCCCCCTAGTTATATTTATATACAAGAAAAACATTTATTATTTAAGAAAAATAGGAAATTAAATATAATGGCAACTTAGTCAATATGACGTGTGAGTTTGGTGATCACCACACATTTTTTCAAAGGTATAAAGCGTGGTATAAGGCTTGACACCGCGCGCTATTTTCATTTGCCTAAGTTTAGTTTCCGGAGAATGGTAAAAGGGAGCGCCTCTCGGCGCCCCTCTTTACTCTCTACGACGCACCAGGGCGCCGCGGCGCACACCTTGGGAACCCCTGACTTAAGGAATTGACCAAATTTCTGTTTTTATCATATCCCTGCGACATATACGAGGAGGGATCAAAAAGTAGTGAGAACGACATACTCCTTGGTAAGAAAAAAATAAATACTGGCAGGCATAGCTCAGATACATATTTGTGATATTTATAAAGAAAAAATCTTCGATTCTCTTTTGTTTTTTTCTGAATGTAGTCATTTGTTTGCTTCGTGTCGGAACGTGTTCTCGAAAATCGAGAAAAACCAAGTGCGAGCCGTTATTAAATACCTCTGTTTAAAAAAGTTAACGACGCAAGAGATTCATTGCGATTTGGAAGCAACATTAGGAGAGTGCTCCGCCGTATTCCACTGTCGCAAGGTGGGCTTCTCAATTTCGAGTAGAGAGAACGAGCACGGAAGACGAACATCGTTGCGGCCGTCCATCGACGTCAGTTACCCAAGACAATGTTGCGAAAGTCGAGAAAATTGTATTGAGCGATTTTAGAGTTACCATGCGATACTTAATTTAAGAAACGGGCATTTCATATGGAAGTATTCAATCCATATTGAAACAATCTTTGAATATGAGAAAAGTCTCCGCAAGATGGGTGCCGAGAATGTTAACCGACAGTCAGAAACAAAATCGACTTGACATTTTGAAGATATTGTTGGACAAGTTTCAAGAAAATTCTGAAAACATTTTGTCTCGTTTCGTAACAATGGATGAAACATGGGTCCATCATTTTGATCCCGAGACAAAACAGCAATCTTCGCAATGGAAACGGCCATCATCACCGACCCCGAAGAAGTTTCGGGTCGTGGCATCGGCTGGCAAGGTTATGGCCTCAATATTTTGGGATTCAGAAGGGATATTGTTGATTGATTACACGGAGCGTGGAACCACTATTACAGGCCAATATTATGCAGATTTAATTCCCAAGTTGAGGAATGCCATCAAAGAGGAGAGGGAAACTTCGAAGGGGCGTGCTGTTTCATCACGACAACGCACTCGCGCACAGGTCGGCAATTGCGATGGCTGCCATTCAGCAAGCTGGCTTCGAATCGGTTGACCACATCATTCACCAGATCTGGCACCTAGCGATTTTTATCTGTTTCCCAAATTGAAAGAATATTTAAGCGGAAACAGGTACGAAGACGATAACGAGGCGATGGATGCCGTGGAGAGCTTTTTGCAGGACCAAGACAAAACTTTTTGTTTGAAAGGGACTGAAGCTTTGGAAAAGCGCTGGACTTGGTGTGTAGAGAGACTCGGAGACTATGTAGAAAAATAAATTATTAAGTTATCAATAGTCATTATATTCTATCTCATTGTCACTACTTTTTGAGCCCTCCTCGCATATCTTTTCATTTTCCGTATGGTAACTAGGTACTGTAACCTAAGAGCAATTTACACATAAGGATACGCCACGGAACAACCGTGTTATTTTTCTCTGCTTCTGATACACAGTGGTGAATCATGTTTCAAGAAAAACACGGGCTGACTAGCTCTTCCTTGTGCTCCATGAACTACACTGATGTCTAGTTCTATAATACCTAGCTAGATCTATGTAAAAACGTCGATTCCTTCATTAATAAACGACATCTGCAAAATTTGTATTCTCTATGACGCGTCATATATAGGTATAAATATACGAATGCGTTACAGAGATGTCGTTTATTGAAGGAATCGACGTGATTTCGAAGTAAGGAATCGACGTGATTTCGCCAAGTTATCATAGTGAATTGGGGCCCTGCTATTTTCCTGTTTCGCATATATATGAGATCTAGCCAAGAGCTATCAGTAAATTCGTTAGACGTAATAGACCGAGCTGGTGTGTCGAAGCTTCCGATGTGCGACTTCCATTCCGACACACCGGAGTCCAAATTCCAGCGTTTGTGAATCTGAATTCCTTTCCATTCGCTCTATGCTGGCGTAGGAAAACAAAGGAAGTCCGCATGGCCTATAACAACAACAGACAAACACAAAATATTAGTATCTTTTGTTTAGGCATAGAATAGATAGAATAGATATGACGAAGGTATCCTTCCGAGACCGCCAGCAAACAGAAGCGTCATGCATAGAAAATGTATGTATAAGTCCTGGTGGTGCCAGCGACAGATGTATCTGTCGTTTCATATGGAAACGTCGCACCCGTGCTGCCGCGTGTCACTGCTGCCAGTCTCGGAATACCTATATGAATAGGTGCTGTTCCTGAAACAACTTCGGTGAAGATCAAATTGGTGGTGTTCGTTGTACCTTACACGGAACCTGCGTGATGTAACTTACTCCCTGTACCCCTGAAAAAGCTACTTCAGTGGATAGCAGTGGAAATTGGCACTAGAAACACAATAAGAATGATGAATGATGATGATTATTCTTATTATATTTTGAAAAATCTTATCATTTAAGAAATATTACATATCAAAGGGATTCCTTACGAGAAACCACGATGGACGAAACTGTTCACTGCCGAACAATATAACGCGCATAAAATCCCTAAATACCCATCTATTAAATATTTGACCAATACGAAACCGATTTGAGCGGCAGTTTGGAAACTATGGCATAACTATGAATATTTCCAAACTCCTTCATAAAATGTCAGCGGCTGCGACGTCGTTTATATATAAAGTTGGAGGGGAGCCAATCGGTAGGTACCTACGACTCGACACACGCGACTGACGGCGACTCGACGGTTCCCGTGAAAATTATAATTAGGAAACTTATATTTGTCGTCTTACTCAATTCGAAAGATCTTAATCCATTTCCTATTCCACGTCTCATAACGTCACGGGATGTAGGATGGCACACAATGTCAACATTTAAGTATATAAGTGTGCCTCAAGCTTATGTCTGCAACAGACTTATTATATCTATTTTGGGCATTTTAACGAAGGAAAACAGGGTTTTCCAAGAAAAATAGTTTTCTTTGAGATACGATTTATATTCATAGAAAACTATTTTTCTTGGAAGACAACTATTTTTTTGGCTTAATATTAAAGGACAGCGAAATTACTGGGCATAACATGAGACTTAATATCCGATATCTCGGGGTGACGAGCGCAATGCTACTCAGTGCTTTTTATGGTATTAAAGGTTCTGGGTTGCACTGCAATTGTTATGCGTGGCGCTTGCCATCGTTAATTTAAAAAACAAAACACTATCTTTTCTTTAAATATTAGGTACATATCTCTATCTTAGAAATAATCTCTACTGCGGGGATTGAAATAAAAACCTCACTCCGTATATAGTGTATGTATATGTATACATATAAGTAAGACACTCCACGAGAATTCGATTTTATGAGCAAAATACCCAACCTACCTCGCGTCTTTGCCCGTGGTTTTCAAATGGACATTTTTATAAATTATTTCTTGGTGCACCTCTACACCCTAAATAAGGAACATGACAACATAATTCCTAGTTTTGGAACTCCTGTAGTTGAATCTATTGTATAAAAGAGCCTCACCGATATGAATGGACAGATTAGAGGTTGGCTAGTTGTCAAATGTTACGCGTCGGCAAATTTACACTAGGTCAGCGACTGACTGAACAGGTGTGTTGTTTGATTGATTCTATAATGAAGTACGTATTATAACAGTTTGGCTAATAGGTACCTACTATTCTGTAAAATTAAATGAGGGTTCGTCAATGAATTTATAGATTCCAATTTCCAATTATTAACCTTTCCACAAGATTTATAATTAGTTTTAATTAGTTATTTTTTTAATTAGATGGGATTGATTAATTAGAAGTGTCTGAATTTCATACATTTTTTTTAGAGATTTTGCCCGTCTCTCTGTGCATCGCATTACGTAAAATCCACTGAACCCCACCAGGCACAACCCTAATAACTATTGTATGTATACGGACTTGAAGCAAATGGAAATATAGATGAAAGCAGCCATTGATACTTGAAGCTCTGAGTAGTTTTGATTTATTATAATTTAAAACTAAGGTATAGATACTTCCTATTTCTTTTTTACCGATTTCAAAAAGGAGAAGGGTCTCTGTTCGATTGTATTTTTTTTATGTTTTTTACCTTGTTGTCATTTATGAACCGATTTGGAAAATTATTTTTGCGTTGGGTTCAGTATAGCTACGAAGTGGAATTTCATAGATATTTGACATTGGACTTCGAAGATACGTGGCCTTGTCCCCGTTACGGGGACAACATGATGTCAAAATTTTCGTACCATTGTCCCCTTTACGGAGATACAGCCACTAGGTTAGGTTATGTTAGAACTGTGACCACACAGCGCGAGCCGAGCGAGCGCAGGGAGCGTGCCGCGGCAGCGGCCGGCGAAGCGCCAGAAAATAGTTTTCTCATATAAAGTTTACTTTACAAAGGAAACAGAGTCCTTACTCTGTCATCGTGGACATCAGGACGTATTTTAAAATATTTTATTAAGGTACCACTGTCCCCGTTTAACGGGGACTCGGCTTACGGGCCTACACCATTCGTTGTACACCAAGTTGCAGAAAGAGGCCTTTAAACTCGAAAAACTCGTCTATTAAGATATAAGTACTGTAACTTAAGAGTTACAGTTTTTAACGTATTTTAATTGATTTGTATTATATGTAGGTATGTATAAGACGATCAAAAGTGCATTGTTTGTGCCTATTTAATAAAACACTATTGATTTTTGACTGTCATGTCACATGTGTTTGGATTTAGTGATTCGTGGTTATGCCGGTTTCCTCGCGTTGTTTTCCTTCATTGTTTTGAGCGAGGGGTTAATCCGCACTTAACTTATGCTTGAATCTATCCTTATTGTGTAAAAACTAAAAATATACTAGTGCGCATTTACGTCATTCAGATAATTAGGTAGGTATACATGATAAACATTGCATTGAGAGTTCGCGTCACTGGGTTTTTTAATTATTTTATGTTTACTACAGTTACATAGTAAAACTTATCAGTAAGACCAAGGTACGATTTCTGAACTGGTGACATAATAGTTACCGGTGCAGTGGTTTAAATTACTAGTGCTAGACACCCACTGGTGACGACTTGGACCACATTTTTTTTAAATAAGGACCGGAACCTATAAAATTTATAAGTTGTTAAACTATCACGGTCACTGATATTAAAATTTGATTAAGTAACAAATACATGGTAATCCCGTCACTAAATCAAATGCAAATTGTAATAATGTAGCAATTTTTATTTATTTTATATGTAATTTTAAATTAAAACAAATTCAATGTATATTCAAAAATCACACCCCTGAACAGGACTGGCGCAGAACAAGGATGAATAAAGTATGAAAAAAGGTGTATGCCCTGCATATAGTAAAATTGAACCGATGACGATGTTGATAATTGATATCTAATGACTCAAGGGGGGTACAGCTTTGATATTAGGGATGCATTAGGGCTTTTAAAGGTGAAAGTGTTAGTTACAATTATGCTGTGCTTATAAATATCCTTGTGGCGCTAGGTAGAGGTATATAATAGTAGGTACATAGATAAGTTAATGAAAAGTACTTTAACTTTTTTTTACATCTGACCAGCCGCATTTGACCGCGATCTCTAGACCAGCCTCCGTAACTATTTGTGCCTCAAGCGCCAATCGTATATCGTGTTGATCTCAGATTAGGGTGTAGATTCACTGCGAAAAGTCTTATGGTGCCATATATTGTCTCTTTAAATTTATCTTAACTTGTAGTTATCGTATTTTGGTATAAATTAATGAGATTAATTCGATTTCTTGCCTGAATCGACAATAATTAGACCGTATCTCATTAGTCGCAGTGAAGTTATACCTTAATTTGAGCTCAACACGATATACGATTGGCGCTTGAGGGGCATATGTGTAGGGGGCTGATGGGAAGTGACGAAGCGGTGGAACTGAATTTATAAGTAGGTACTTAAAATTCAGTTCGACCTCAGTTCAGTTAGATTCCGTTCAGTTAACCTAGTTTTTTTTTGTAACCGAATGACGAGACGAACTGGTCGTTTACCTGATGGTAAGCAATACGCCAGCCCATAACAATAACAGCACCACCCAGAACTTTGTTTATCAAAATCCTGCGGCGCTGCACTGCGCTCGTCACCCTGAGACAATTACCTGTTGAGTCTCATAATGCCCAGTAATTTGGGGCTACAATGCCCTTCAAACCGGAACACAGTAATGTTTGCGCACTACTGCTTGGCGGCTGAATAACTGGCAAAGCGGTGGTACCCAGACAGACGGCCTCCCGCATACGAGAAACCTACAACCAGTAAATAGTTGATTTATTCAGAGCTTTTATTGGATCTCAAAATAGTCAAGTATAGAGATAGGCTTGTGGGTACCAAGAAATTGCTTTCTTTTAATACAGAATGTAGAAAGCGTGGGAATATAAAAAATACATTTATGGTTTTGACATATGCATCCAACATCGTGTCCTAAAAACCCAAAGTTGACCGTCTTGCCTAATGACCATGTCTGATCGGCGTTTGGTTTGAAGTTTGCTTCTAAGGCTGCCCACTAGTGTTGCCTGGTGTCCCGATTTGCGCGGGACGTCCCGATTTTTAAGGGGTCTGGTGACACGTCCCGATTCACTTTTGATCGGGACGCCAAATGTCCCGATTTTTCACTAATCTCTTTAGTCTGTACTTTATTCGATAATTTTGATAAAAGAGGACACAAACTTAATGATTATGGTTAGTCGAAATTGTTACGTTTGAATTTCGTTATATATTAGAGAGTTTTATTAAATTTGTTCTACTGTTTAAAAAATACTGACAATCCGATAAAAATATAATCCGATAAAAAGCTGATTCACAAAAACATGTTTTCTTTTGTAGTCATTGTAGTTGTTCCGATTTGAAAACCAAAATCCCGATTATTTTAACCTTCCGTTCCGAAATTTGACATACTGGACCTGGCAACACTACTACCCACCCACGTCAGACAATCGTTCACCGATATTTTGTCTGTCAAAATGAAACATACGGAATTCTATATTACAACGCACACGTCCTACAAAAAGTCGGTCACAAAATAGGTGACAAATGTCTGTAAAAAAATCAGACCTACGAAAAGTCTGACGCTAGCGGAGGCACTTAGGCTGGTGGCTCGTGGCTGCAGTACCTACCAGAGATAGATACCACATCGCGTCCTCATTACTGCTCGAGTTTGGCAACGGCATGACACCGTTTCCCTTGGCGATAACAAAACTAGGCGTACCAGCAACTGTTGCCCAATCTGTGAGCTGGTTTGACGTCATCTCGCGTCGAATATAACAAAGACTGCCTTTCTTTTGCTACTAACCAAATGGTTCTTTGGCTCTTTTACAAGTTTTCGCTTGGGAATCATACAGTGATTTTGATGCATGGTATGGTAAACTTCTTGACGCAGTTTCTGTGGTGTAGCGGCCAGGTTGATTACAGAAGCATAAAACGAATATATATAAAGCTTTAAATAAAATAAAGGTATCATATTTAAAGTTTTTACAGGATAAAAAAACCAAAGGCACAGAAGCTCAATATTTCGTTTCATGCTGATTATCGCAACCATAACCTTCATAGTTCCTGAGCTTGCATAAGTACTACTAATAATATTGTTGCGAAAGTATGTAAGGATGGATGGATGTTTGTTACTCAATCAATCAGATAAAATCAACTCGAAGCTCAATCACGCAAAAACTACTGAACGGATTTTGATGAAATTTGGTATGTAGGTTCATTGCTCGTACGGAGTACGATCTATGTCGGGAGTGTATAGGTAATCGTATCTCTCTCGGTAACTTGTATGTAGGTAATCGTATTACCAAGATAAATTCTAAATAACCAAAAATTCTGTTTTACAATACAATTCAGAATGCTTTATTGTACACCAAACAAAAATAATCAGTAGGTACCTACATGAAAACAACTGACAAGCTAAAGTACAATGGGCGGACCTATCGCTAAAAGCTATTGAAATCTCTTCCAGTCAACCTTTGGATGGAGTTAAATAACGGAGTGGGAGAGGTCCGGCGGTGTAAACAAAATAATAATAAATTATGTGTTTTCCTAAATTAAAATACAAATGCATAAAATGGAATAAAATGCATAAATAATACCATATTTTTACCTAAAATACTAAAACACATCATATAAATATAATAAATATTACAGATAATACAAATACATATATTACAATACATATCATATTCGTATAAATACTACATACCTACATGCAAGGAAAATAAATATAATTAACAGTGAGTACTAGTTTGAGAATGGTAGAAGATTTTCAATTGGCTTTTAAAGCTAGACAATGTGTTTTACGCTCTTATTTAATATGCTTGACCCACTTTCCTCTGGAAAAGTGGGCCAGAGGTCAAAGGATGTGCATAAGAGCTGAAGTGTGCCGTCACGTCTCCTTGGCTGGAGCGTGGCGATCACACTAAATTATTTCTACTGCCCGTCCTCTCGTTGTCAATCATAATGATTTCAAACGGTTTGCCCTCGCTCCGCAACTCGTTGGCACTAGTGTTGCCAGCAAGCTTACCACCATCTCTATTTTAAGCTTACTTCCGTTTTCCGTACCACGAGGTCCTAAAAAAAGCTTACTTTGATATTGTATTGTTGAGAGGTGACGTCATTGTAAATCATTCATTCAGGTGTTTTTTGACAGCTGACACTTCGCAGGAACAAAAACATTATTGTTTTATGAAGCTCATGGTACGAATCAGAGTAATATGATTGTAAGCTTCAAATAAAACGTTCCTGTAGCATGATTGTCTTGTAAAAGTTGGTGGTAAGCCCCTAGGTCTAGTATGTCAAATTTCGGAACGGAAGGTTAAAATAATCGGGATTTTGGTTTTCAAATCGGGACAACAAAATGGTTACAAAAGAAAACTGGTTTTTGTGAATTAGCGTGTATATTTTTAACGGATAATCCGTTTTTTTAATGACAAAACAAATAAAAGTCCTTTAAATATATACCAAAATTTTAACATAAACATTTCGAATAATTATAATCATTAAGTTAGTGTAGTGTAGTAAGTAAGTTAGTGTAATTTTTTATCAAAATTATTGAATATTAAGTACAGACTAAAGAGGTGAAAAACCGGGACGTTTTACGTCCTAATCAGAAGTGAATAGGGATGTGTCACCAGAACGTCCAGAACTCTAATAATCGGGACGTCCCGCGCAAATCGGGACACCGGGCAACACTAGATGGCACGCCAGATGGACTGGATATTCAATGTTCTATGTACTACGCTATAAATAAACGTATAATTATTTTTAATAAAGTTTTAACATTTTAAATTGGCATTTTAGTAACGACCACAAACAAAATAAAGGGTGACAGTACATAACTACCTACTCAAATAATTAGGTATGTTTATATTTTTGTCTACATTCCTTCACTTGTGGTTTGTCTGGAAGAGATCGCTTTGAGCGATAAGACCGCACATTGTGACACTATAATTAAGTTAGTTGTTATTTTAGTTTTTAATTATTTCTGTATTTTTTGTTATAATAAAGAGTTATTCTATTCTATATAAAGTGAATATGATAAATATATGTTTAATGCAATGTAAAGTTAAAAGTTAGAATAATATGTAAAAAATAATAAGCAAGAAATAAAAGGCTTTTTAACTGATCTCAAAAAGGAGTTCTCAATTCGAGTGTATGTTTCTTCTTTTTTTGTATGTTTGTTACACTATCACTCCTTCATTTATAAACCGATTTGAATAATCCTTTTTGAGCTAGGTTCAGTATAGCTTCAAGGTGGTCCGATATACATTTTATCGACATTCGACCTTGAGATTCGAAGATACAAAGAATTGAAGTCGGTTTTATTTGGTAAAAAGGATTATTATTTGCCATTGACTCCTTTCGATACTGTCCATCCAAAGGTTGTCTGGAAGAGATCGCTTTAAGCGATAAGACCGCCCATTGTACTACCATTGTAAGGAATTTTATGCTATTATTAATTTTATTGTTTAGTATCTGGTATGCATACCAGCATAAAGAGTTTTGTAATTTGTAATTATTTTATTTATCTATTATACTTATGTGTGTTAAGTTCTGAGCACTGCGATTGTTCTGGGCAGGCGTGGCGCTTACCATCAGGCGAACGACAAGCTCGTCTCATCTATAAGTTCCATAAAAAAAATTACCTGCTCGACGGTTTTCGTAGTTTCTGGAACCCTAGATACAGTGAATCTTAGTTGGTGAATGTATGTAGTACGTGGTAATACGTACATTTAGGCAAAAAATAGTAGTGTTTCAATACTTTAGTAATGCTGGGATTACATTCAACAAGCAGTAGTAGTGCAAAAGTTTGAAGATAATTGTTTCAAGTGAATGGTCTCAGGACGAAGAGCGCAGTGCAGTCGCACAAGATTTTGCAAAACAAAGTTCTGGCTGGTGCTGCAACTGTTATAGGCAGGGGTATGCTAACATACCATCAGGTCAACGATTTACTCGTCGTCGTCAATTAGATGTAAATAAATGTACTTATACCTACTCATAAGTATACAGTCCAGCCTTATAATCTCTTATAATTGTTACTGGTGGTTGGTCTCTCGTATGCGGGAGGCCGTACCACAGCACAACACCAGGTACCACAGCTTTGCCAGTTGTTCTGCCACCAAGCAGTAGTGCGCAAGCATCACTGTGTTCCGGTTTGAAGGGCATTGTAGCCAGCGAAATTACTGGGCATACATGAGACTTAATATCTGATGTCTCAAGGTGATGAGCGCAGTTCTACGCAGTGTTTTTATGGTATTAAAAGTTCTGGCCGGCACTGCAATTATTATGGGCAGGCGTGGCGCTTACCATCAATACTTTAGCGTGTGCTGAGTCGGAACCTTTCCTGACATCGCGCAACATTTCACTGTTTGTATTTATTGTTTTAGTTTTGTCCTTATTCTAGTATGTTCAGTGTAATGTTGTGTGATGTCCTGAATAAAAGTACGTTTCTTTCTTTTTCTTACATCAGGCGAACGATATGCTCGTCTCATCACTGAGTTGCATTAAAGAAAAATAAGTATACAGTCCAGGCAGTTATAATGTACTAAAATCATATAGCCGCTTGGATACCGTCAAACGCACGCAGAATAATAGACTGCAATAGATAAGTATTGTTCAGGGTGGCATGATATCTGTATCTCCTATTAACGCCGTTTGTATATGATAGGGGAACAAATAAACAATATTTCTGCACTATTTTGTAATTACTGTTAATATGAAATGATTATAGGTCATTCTTCAAAAGTTTTGGTCGATCATCACCAGTTCATTACGTTTCCACTGCTGGGACACGGGCCTTCGCTGGCCCAGTGCGGGATGGTCACATGTCCTTGAATTCTTAGTAGATACTTGTATACATACCTAATTATACCCGTAGGTATATAAGCACTAGCTGTTGCCCGCGACTTCGTACGCGTAGTGCAGTAATCTAATCTGTTCCAGACAATATTCCATGCCATCCTAATCCCGCTCTTGCTTCCGCTTCGCTCCTATTCCGATCCCGTCCCCGTCCTATCCCTTCACTGTCCCACTCCTGCTTTCATCCCGCTCCTATCCAGATTACGTCCTTTTCCTATAGAAAGAAAAAGAAAGAAAGAAAAAACTTTTATTTGACAACCACAAAGAAATAAATGAAAAAGACACACGTAAGATAAAATACAAATACAGTGAAAAATAATACTTATAACAAAACGAGACAATACGAAATACACGAATAGATGAAATTTGTGGTGCCAAAAGGGACTATAGCGCAGCACAAATGTCTAATGTCAATGACATCAGACGCTGGTTTTCAGCATATAATATACCATATACCTATACCAATATAATTTCCTCTTTAGTAAAGATAATAAGTACCTACTTTAATCATGTAGCACATATTTTTTATGTATTAACAATACTCTCAGCGCACGCCAAATAATGAATTTTATAGAAAAAAATTTGCTACTTTGGGTATAGAAGAATAATGTGAATTTTACTGGGCTACTGTAACGTTTCTCAATATTAGGTTTTACTAAGTGTTAGGTCTCTCTTATGCGAGTGGCTGTCTGGGCTGTTACCACAGCTTTTCTAGCAAACAGTAGTGCGCAAGCATTAATATGTTCAAAGACATTATAGTTTGCGAAATTACTGGGCAGAGGTCTCGGGCTGATGAGCGCAATGCAGTGCTATGTAGTGTATTTTGAATGGTCTTAAAGGTTTTGGGTGGCACTGCGGTTGTTATGGGCAAGCGTGGCGTAGCCATCTGGCGAACGATTTGCTCGTCTAATTGCTCAGTTGCATAATTATACCAATAAAACCAATATAAAAATCAATTTTCAATAAATTTATCGTAATTTAAGAAAAGGCACAACGTCGTCGAGGCGGACCTATAAAAAGGTGGCGAGACGATCTAGAGCATACCAAGAAAATTGGAGGTATGAGGTGGCGCAGGAGCGAGACAGGTGGAAGGAATTGGGGGAGACCTTTGCCTAGCAGCGGGACAGTATAGGCTAGTAAAAAAAATTGTAAGAAAATTTCACAAATCACAGAATTTCTCCTATCGTTTAAGAAAACTATGGTGGGATATATCCGTATCTACATCTCATTTAAAAGCATCCTGGATGCTTTCACCAAAAGTCCAACGTGGCCAACGCCGCCTGTCCTAGTGTAACCATTACGAATATAATATATACTAAAATAGGTGAGGATCCACCGAAGACAAGTCAGTTTAGACAAATCAGCCAGTGTAAAGATAGCAGGCCTAAATCCTGTCTTCACAACCATTAGCTTCAACTGCTGCTAATTTGTGTACTGGTCGAAATAGTGCTGCTGGAAATTTATAGTAACTGTTACCTAAACTGCTGTGGAGGCTTCATTCGTGGCAGTTGCACGTCATTAGAAACCAGCCCGCTTGCGAGTCAAGTTACATAACAATGCCAATGGTCGTACGAAACGACGGTATCAAAGACTGTTCAACGCACAAATGATATTAGATTATTGTTTTCTACTTGTAACTTTCACTACAATAAGACATTTGAAAAATTGATCTGTGCTATTTATATATTTATTGTGGTAGCCATGTTTCATCATCTGATGATGCGCCCATTACGTTCCCACTGCTGGGACTCGGGCCTTTCCTCATAGAGAGAGTATGGGCCAAAATCCACCTCGCTGGCCCAGTGGCGGTTGGTGGATGTCACATGTCCTTGAATTTTTGAAATACATTCTTGGACATACCGGTTTCTACACGATGTTTTCCTTCACCGTTTTTAGAGGGAGTGTTAAATCCGCACATAACTTTTAAAAGTCAGTGATTCGGGGCCCGCGGGATTCGAACTCGGGTGCGTCGGATCGAAGGCCGCACGTGTTCCCACTGAGCCAGACTCGCTCTCTCGCAACGATGTTTAAAATAATGGTTTTATTTGCATATGCTTTCAGTAGCTCGCTGTAATTTTTCAAGTCGCGAGTCGCGTAATAATTTCAGAGAGGCCTTTGAAATCCACTCTATAATAATTATGAATGCGATTGTAACTGTCTGTTTGTCACCTTTTCACGACTAAACGGCTGAACCGGTGTTGATCAAATTAGGCACACCGGGAGCATGTAGCTCGGAGAAGGATATAATTTTATAACCCAATTTAATAAGTGGTTCCCGAAAGATTGCGATATATCCAAACCCCATGCGCACGAAGTCGCAGGCAGCAGCTAGTGTTATATAATTAAGTCGGTACTAATACTTTTTTTGTTTGAGGTATTATTTTTTAAACTGGTAAGTACATTAAAATAAAAGAATTGCAAGGTAAGGCCTGGCATACATATGTTCCTTTCTAGGTTCTCACTGAGAACCTAGAAAGAACATATGTATGCCATATTTATAGATTTCCGTTGTGACAACTTCTCACAACGGGAATCTATAAATAATATATATATTTCTGCGGTTCTGACTCAAACAGCTTCTACTGTGATGTTACCTCATGCAACCCTTTTCTTTGCACCGTTTTATCGACTATCTCAATTTAACGATATTTTGCTTAACGAATTCCTTAATAGGTACTTTATTTGCATTGCAGATAAGCATACGTAGGTACATACCTAATAAATAGTCTAAAACTAAAGCACCTACTTATCAAACTTAAGTTTGCTTCACTACAACCTTAGCGATAGCCTCACCATTTATTTATTCTGTATGTTCTATAGAAAGGTCGGCACATTTTTTCACGAGTAACTATGGAGTGAAAGTCGACGAGAGGCCGTTTTTGACGATCGTGTTGCCAAATAACGTGGCTTAGGAGGAGGGCCACGCTCGCCTGGTATCTACTGTCGGTAGGTTACCGAGTTGCAAGTGAGTTAACGTTCTAATATATATTTTTTATATGTCTACAGAGGTATTATACGGTTGACTTGTAAGTAAGTCAGTTGCTATTACTAATTACTAATTAACAAAGAAGTATTAAGTAGGATGGTATAAGTACTTTTTTTAACCAGGATTTTTTGGGTTGTGGGTGACATTTATGCATGGCAAAGCAAGTGTGCATCCCATTTCGATACCAATTAGCCTCTTGATGGATTGGACGTGGTTACATACAGTCGTGAAGCGAAATTATTTATGTCTGAAGTCCTAGTGTAATATTCGTTAAACAGTGTTTGAATTACAGCGTGTACTGGCATACCATCTCTGCTGAGTTTTCCTAACGCGTGAGCATAGCACTTTATTTATTTGTATCTGTTTTTTTTTTATAAAGTTAAATATAATATATTTAACTTTTTTATAATATTTTAACTTTATACTACATATTATGTAGTATAAAGTTAAAATAAAATCTTATAGATACTTATTTCTTCCGATGATGGGATTGACTGAGATATGTCACTATGTGATTCTACATCCGTCCGTCCGTACTTTCCAACGACTTATGCATTATAGCTTCCTTGTCGGTGTGCAGCGGGCTTATTGCTTACTTGGCTCACCTGCCTACAGTCGCGTACAGCTTGGCTGTGCGTTGTCAAATAACAGCTTTTGAACAGGTGGGCCACATCCACAGGCGGTGGTCACGAGCGGGTGGCAACAGTAACAGCCAACCACACCTGTGGCCTTTCGCAGTTACCTCCGGTCAGAGGTAGTCAACACTGTTTGTTTGAGGACCACGTGCGCAGCCGACGTTTGGGCTAGAATTACAGGTCTGTATAGAAAACTTGAAATAAAAACATAACCCTATTATAGGCTTACACTTAAGCAATAAGTAAGTATACATTTACTTATTATAAATTGTATCACTTACTAGGATGATGTACGAAGCGACAACCTAACAGAGGTCATGTAGTGAAGTTTTTGTTTCATTACCTATGTATCTAAGACTTTTATCGTTATTTTTACTTTTCCCAGATGCTGTATCTAGAGTATTGTTGGTATCTAAGTATTTGAGATTTGTCCACAAAAACTGCCAATAACATACAACATTGCAAACTAGTTATAAATTATAATTATAACTGTACACTGCATATTTCGGGCAAGGGCCCGACGGCAGAGATCGTCAGAACCGACCGAGCGATAGCTTGAAAGAATTTCGCGTATCAGCCATCCTATTTCTACTTATAGGAGGATCTACCTGTCTCCTTCGGACTCGGTTCACCTCTAAAAGCTAATCGGCTCCAGACAGGACCGGTCTCGTTCGACAGGTTTCTAAAAATAGCGGAAACTGCCGATTTTTGAGAATGACCTAAGGTTTATAGCCTCGAGTCGGGGTTTGATCGATCACTGCGGATGGGAATATCTCCGACATTCCTCCTGGGTTGGATGTGCAATCTCTAATAAGTATTAGCCAACAGATTGACTTATTGTTTCGTTTAGTTTGTGAGCAGCTTAGTTAGTAATTACATAGTCGTAAAATACGTAGGTATAAGTAATTTGTTTGATAACGAAGAAATGGTTTCCAACGTAGTGGCATTCAAGAAGTGGTTGAGAGTTGACATATTTATTGCACGGAGAGAACATAGGAGAACAATGAACTTATTGCAAATGTTTGCGTGAATGCAAATATTTCCTATTACTTGGCTTTTTGACGCTCTAGCGTTTAAATTAATTATAACTAATGTTTGTTTTCGCAGTTTTAAGTGAAATAATCTATGTATGTTATTGGTAATGAAGTCGCCGAAACCGCCGCCTCGTAATATTATAGATGCTTTGTGGCGCACAGGCGCCCGTAAATTGGCAATTCGTAATCGATATGTCTTCGTCCCCATTCCAGTAGATTATATCAACTAGGTCAACTAGCCTTGTAGATATAGGTATTTTATACACTATAAAGTCAGTGGGACTATATTTTTGATATTGTCCTTCGAAGACATCTGGCCTGATAGTAAGTGAAGATGTAGCCCAAGGTGGAGCACGCACTCTATACTGAAAGAGACACATGTTGTAGTTGATCGGGAACAAAGAAGCTGGTAGAGCGTTCCACTCTCTACCAGCATAATGAGTCTGCGAAACGCTTAGCACGGATCGGTGGGATGAAGCGATCTTTAAAGAATTGCAGTTAAAACTTTCATACACTATTTACGAGTACCTAGTAAGAGACTAGAAGAGGTGTGTAAAAATGGAGATGGATATTTGATCGATTGACGCTTTTGAAGAGAGGACAACATGTGTGATGTAAACTATTTTAAATGCTCACATATTTTCTCGGTAAATGCACTTTCATTTTTATTTTTATAATTATAAAGTTGCAAAAAAGGTTATGACACGTAATTAGGTACCTAGAAGATGTTTCTACTACCACCCGTTACTATTAATAATTCTGTGCCATTAATAATTTACAATGGGCATTGACTGTGTCCTAGTTTTAGATAAATTGTTTCAAGAACATGACTTCAACTAACATACCGCGTGGCGCCACAATGGAGCCATTAAATGAACACACAATTAGGGCTACTTGTAAGGAATCATAGAATAAATAATTTATGTTTATTAAACTTCTAAATCTTACAAACAAATTAATAATAAATACATTTTATAACAAAAAAACCGACTTCAATACTGATATGTCTTAGAAGTCCAAGGTGAAATATCGATGAAATTTATATACCTTGAAGCTATACCTACCTACTGAACCCAACGCAAAAAGAATAATCCAAATCAGTTTATAAATGACGGACTACTGAGGCAACAAACATAAAAAAATACATCTAATTGCGAAGCTCCTCCTTTTTAGAATGGGTTAAAAATTAAGAAAAGTAATAGCTGCGAGCGCGCGACGCGACGCGACGTTGCCACTTAGTAGGTACAAACACGTAGTTGGTAAGCCTACCAATGAATGTTTCCCTCACAATTATGTGAGGGATCACTGTTTAAAAACCCATCCTGTATATTAATACAGAATGGGTTTTTAAACAGTGATTCTTAGGGCAGTTTCGCTAACTGTTAGAGATAGAACAATAAAATGTACTAAAATATTTTTTCGCGAAAATAAATTCTGTTTCTGATAAGGAACAAATTGTATGAGAATATGTTTCAATTTTCATACAAAATTGTCTAATTGAGGAGGAAAGACAACAATCCTTGTAATTACATAGAACACAAAGAGGCATGAAACATTCCGCTTCTGCCAAGTAGCCAACTGGCACATGAGAAACAAATTATTGTCAAAAATAAACATAACATATCGTAACAAAATTTCAAAAAAAAGCCGCTCAGTTTCTTGCCGCATCTTCGAATTAGTGAATCATCTTTTTCCGATACAGTGGTAGAGTCGGTGTAATGATTGACGTTCATAAGTGCGTCTGTGATGCCAAAACTGGATAAAGAACTTTTGAACTTTAAACTTGCCTAGATCTAGACACACTGGCGCACCATACTGTATGACCTTTTAAGAATTATTAGCTACTATTAATGTTCCTCGCAATAAGGTAGTTAAGTCGTAAGCAAGGTTTTTGTTTGAAAAATATATTTTTCAAGACTAGCTTTTAACAAATTTGTAATTGGAACCGCGAGCAGATTAAAATGAGCCCAAACACTAGTAGTTTACGATTATCCGTCAAAGAGTTCCATTGCCCACCTTCCGTCTCCATCATTAGATCAGCTGACTGTCACCATAATATTAAATTATCATTCGACTTTGACAAGCATGCATAATTTCAACTCCGCAGGATAAGAGGAAGTAGTCCTGATTCAACTTACAAGATTTGACCCAAACATATCAACATTGCAAGTTAAATAGAAGCTTGTAAAAAACGGCAACTCTTTGAATTTTTATTATGTTCCACTAGCTATTAGAGACCAATGTCCCTAGAGTTGCTTCGCCATCTTGAACGATTAACTACAATTTTGTATCAGCAACGTTACAGAAGTTCAATTGTAATTAGGACACAAGTATAACTTCAGTCAGTAAAATATTACATAATATAATTTTGTAATAGTATATATATAACTATGTTTACGGAACATCAAGCTTCCTCTGTAACATTCGTTTTTTTGGAAATAAATATCTCTTAAGATGATACTTCTTATACTACTCATTTACTGAACAGAATCAGTACTGACAAGCGCCACTGAAACACTGAAAAATTGCAACTCCCTAAGATTAGAAAGCAAACTTGCTCAAAAAAGAAAGGTAACCATCTGGCTGCTCAAAAATGGCTTTCTAATTCAATGTAGTTTTTGAAAGTGAAATTAAAGTGTGTACTCTAACCGAAACAAATCCGAGTGAAATGAAGTGTTCGTTAGTGTCGGTTCACGCAGCATTGGCGTTGATAAGGAACGGCTAACGGTATGCTATGCACGTGTATTTCAGTAAGTACTTGATAACTTCAATACTTGGTTCGATGCTTGATTTCTTTGTATTTTAAAATTAAGATAAATAAAAATGCTTTGTTAGCATTATTTAATTTTTACATAATTTTACTTGGGTCAAATCTTGCAAGTTGAATCAGAGCCACTTCATCGTATCCTAGGGAGTTGAAAATGTGCATATTGTCAAATTCCGACGATAATGCAATATTATGGTGACAGCCAGCTGGTCTGATGATGGAGACGGAAGGTGCATTGCAATTTAAATAAAAGCTTGTATTTGTACATTTTGATTATTATTTTTTTTTTTAAGTTTTAAATTTACATTTATTAGCTCTTCACACAGTTCAACAATTTTATGTCATTTTTGAAGACTTCTGGTTCACTATATTTTAAATTAAAATACAATTAATGTATTGAAAACTTAAGTAAATACCTATAGTGTTGCCATATAAGATGCATGGCTGTTTGTGAACATTGTTTCTGTCCAGTAATTATTTTTTTTAATTGCAATTACTTTTGATTTCATGTACAAACTTAACTATGAAGGTACAATCATTCAGTTCTGTCATAGGAGATTCCTACTGCAGCTGCAGACCACATTCTAGAAAAAACCGGCCAAGTGCAAGTCGGACTCGCGCACGAAAGGTTCCGTACCTTTATCTATAAAAACGGCAAAAAAATCATGTCTGTTGTATGAGAGCCCCCTTAAATATTAATTTTATTGTTTTTCAGTATTTGTTGTAAAAAGCGGCAACAGAAATACATCATCTGTGAAAATTTCAACTGTCTAACTATCATGGTTCATGAGATACAGCCTGGTGACAGACGGACAGACAGACGGACAGACAGGCGGACAGCGTAGTCTTAGTAATAGGCTCCCGTTTTCCCTTTTGGGTACGGAACCCTAAAAGCGACATTTACAAAATATATGCAAGTCCTGAATAGACGTATATCAGGTAGCTGTACTCCGTTGAGTATAATTTATTACATCCTGAACTGGAACGAGGTCGACCACGTGCTGTTACTGGCATGCTATCAAAACTACGCTACGTCGCCGCCCTGATACACTGATAATGATAATGATAAGTGATTAGGGCAATGATAACCTCATTTTTGTTCTCCTTTATTTTCAAAAGATGTATGTACTACTGTGTGTGTATGACAAGTAGGTGCCACTTGTGGTAGGTCTCTCGTATGCGGGAGGCCGTCTGGGTAGCTACCAAAACTTTGCCAATTATTCTGTCGTCAAGCAGTTGTGCGCAAGCATTACTGTGTTCTGGTTTGAAGGGCATTGTAGCCAGCGAAATTACTGGGCATATGAGACTTAATATCTGATGTCTCGGGGTGATCAGAGCAATGCAGTGCTATGCAGTGCTTTTTAAGGTTTTAAAAGTTCTGGGCAGCACTTCAATTGATTATGGGAAGGCGTGGCGCTTATTATCAGGCAAACAACCTGTTCGTCTCATCACTCAGTACCTACAATAAAAAATCCCATACCTACCGGTTTCTTCTTGATGTTTTCCTTCACCGTTTTTAGAGCGAGTGTTAAATCCGCATATGTAAAGAAAGTCAGGTGTGCGAGACCAGCGGGATTCGAACTCGGGTGCCTCGGACTGAATGTCTCACGTTCTCCCACTAAACCACAATCTAGAACACTCTAAAATAATTTATTTTGCTATATTATTTGTTATTCATTTACTTTTGGTATCATGTGTGTATGATATAATTATATGTTGTATGTATATAAGAGATAAATGCATGTATATTAATTGAGTAGGTATATAAGTTTAAATATATAGTTATACGAGTACCTATATATGACTACATAATAAAGCTTATATATGTATTTTTTTATACAACTAGATATTATATTTTATATTATATATATATAAAATGCTCGTGTCACAATGTTAGTTACCTTACTCCTCCGAAACGGCTTTACTGATTTTCACCAAATTTTATATGCATATTCAGTAGGTCTGAGAATCGGCTACTATCTATTTTTCATACCCCTAAGTGATAAGGGTTGTTCACCCTTAACATTTTTTTTAATAGCTATTAATCAGCTAGTAATGTGTAAGACCTTATTATTACCATCACCACCGTCCGTAAATGTTACATTATCACTCTCCATCAAAAGGTTGTCTGGAAGAGATTGCTTTAAAAAAGCGATTAGACCGCCCATTCCTGGTAAAGAACATAGGAATCCTTTTATAGAAAGTAGGAAAGATTGTAGTAGGACTGGGATTCGTTGGACATTTTAGTTGGATTATATAGTACCTATATATCTCTTACATAATTTATATATATAAGATAATATAATGTTTAACCTTACGTACCGTTTTATGTGTACCTACTAAATAGTTAGATGTTTTGGTAGAAGTGATGTGATGACATGATGTTACAATATCTTTGTTAATGTAAGTAAATTATATTGTCTAAATAGGGAAAATACTAACTAGCATCAGGCCTAGCGCACTCCGTACTGTAGGTACGAAGCTACAAGTAAATAGCCGGTCACCGACGGCGGGTCGCGCGTCGTTACACGTGACGTCAGAAGAGATAAGAGCTATGCGATAGAAAGAGAGGCGCTCTGTAGGTTAATATGTCTGGTAGGTATGCAGTGCTACGCGTGCTGAATTGAATTTTATTGCCTCATAGCAAGAGTCGATATTTGTTTAAACTTCTTTGTGGAGTGATACTTCTGTCCCTTAGTGTTCTGTGCTAGCATCGTAACACAGGTCTAGCCTAGTACGAATGCTGGTGATTATTTTATATTTATTTTGTGTCATAATTATGTACTAGCTATTTTTATATCATAAAATTAGCTATTTTATTCAATTAAAATATTATATTGTATTACATGGCTTTGCTTAAATAAATTGAATTGAATCCTAATAATATATCCTGACAACCTCTGTGGTATAATGGTTGGGCGGTCAGGATTTTGAATCGATATCGTTGACATCGTGCTTATTATATTTAATTATTGAAATTTTATTATATAAATTCAATTTTGTAATATGTATATGTATTTCAGTGTGATAAATGTAATTTGTATAAATCGATTTTTATAAATAAATATATGTTATTATCATCATCATCAGCCCATCACGATCCCACTGCTGGGATACGAGCCTTCTCGTATCCCAGATAAAGTTGTAGAAAAAGTTTAAATTCATAACTTGTCTCTCTACTCTCTCTCTGTCTCTATCTCTCTCTCACACATTTTTATTTATATAACGTAACCCACAACTTTTTTTGATATAAACTTGAAGTGCTCGTATGCATATTAGATAGGTACCTATTTTTTAATTATATAGGTAAACCTGAACATTATTATTTGGATATTAAAGAGGTCGTATATAGGCTCAGATAAAGTATCCAGCCTATATAGGTTAGTATAAAAATACAATTTTTCTCTAAGCTAACTAAAGCTGTTACTTATATAGTAAAATCTTCAATAATAATTCATTTATTTCCGTCATCGAAGAAATAATAAAATAAATAAATACGTACGGCAATCACAGACATAGATCCTGGCCCCTAACTACGATTCCCTGTATTTTGGGAAGCAGGAACTACGACGACTATGGTCCCACAACACCCAGACACGAAACAAATGCATGCCCTTTTTATCTTCAGCGCAGAAAACCGCAACCTCAATGGTATATTCCAGTCACACCACAGAGGCTGACAGATAACAAATTAAAAAAACCAGAGGACCATAAAATATATACCTATCACACAAACTAGGATACCTACTAAAAGTTATACATATTAAAAAAACATACATATTAAAACATATATATATATATATATATATATATATATTCAGTAGGTCTGTGAATCGGCTACTATCTATTTTTCATACCCCTAAGTAATAAGGGTTATTCACCCTAAACTTTTTTATATGGTATAACGTTTGCCGGGTCAGCTAGTGTATATATATATATATATATATATATATATACATATATATATATGTATGAAGAAGATAGTAGCCGATTCTCAGACCTACTGAATATTCATATAAAATTTGGTAAAAATCAGTAAAGCCGTTTCGGAGGAGTAAGGTAACTAACATTGTGACACGAGAATTTTATATTTATGACTAGCTGACCCGGCAAACGTTGTTTTGCTATTTAAATTAAAAAAAAAATTTAGGGGTGGACTACCCCTAACATTTAGGGGGATGAAAAATAGATGTTGGCCGATTCTCATAGATACCGGATAAGCACAAAAAATTTCATCAAAATCGGTCAAGCCGTTTCGGAGGAGTATGGCAACGAAAACTGTGACACGAGAATTTTATATATTAGATAGTTATAGTACATACATGTCATAGGACGTAGTTATACAAATTAAAATCAATAAATACTAAAAAAATACTACGCTCGTACGCAACAGGGTTTTTTTTTGCCTACGTTCTTTATACCCATAGATATACCTACCGACAAGACCAAAATATTTAAGGTTAGGTTTCTCCTAGGGGTGCTTAGGGGTCTATTTATCTAACTTGTACACAATATGTCGTTGGTTGTATCCATATTAGGTTGTATTTTGCAGTAGAACCCACACACGACAGCAGGTTATACATTCTTCCTCTACAGAGGTACTCTTAAAATTGTATAAAGTTCTTGAGACGTGATAAAAAACTTAAACGCATACCTATTGTTATAGTGGTTACTAACACTACTACTATACCCAATTACCTATATATTATTAACGAGATTTTTACCATGTATATAATTTGTTATGAGTTCATTCGTCATCATGGCGCTTGTAACGGTGCCGAAATATCGAAAATTCAAAATAAATGACAAACATGATAAATATTTCGTTAATAATATGTTTGTATGTACCATTATTATTGTTCTATTTGGCCATAGATAAAACTACTATTTTAGCAAAAATGGAAAGTCCCTGCGGGCGTTGCGACAGAAAAACTATAACTTATAAGGAAAACATTTGTTTTATCGCGGATGTTTAGGAAGAGGCGTGCTTTTAAGTAATCTTCGTTGTTATTTTTTTCATTTTGTTAAATTTGTTCACGTGCCTATATATACATTTATTTTATTATGTTTGTATTGTAAATACTTACGTCTGTATCTAAACTGCATTTAATCTAATCGAACAACATTTCTAACTATATATTATAAAACTAACTATATATTTGATATTATACTTTGATATTGTACTATAAGTATGCATGTGTTTGTAAATACTCGTAAAGAGAATATATTTGTGCATGTCCTGTGTATATGTGTACGTTTCGAAAATATATACCTACCCACATAAGTATTAATGAATACATCATATTGAGTAAGTCAATTCGCCGTTGAATTTATTTCAGATTCATTTATCTACTAATAAGTTATTCAAACAATTTGTGGATCTTACCTATATTGTAGTTCCATATGTTGATAGTGTATGTGAGAAAAAAGATATTGTCTCTGGTCTAGGTTCTATCTATAAGGCTCAGCATGTTTATTAAGAACATTTATTATGACAACTTCAGAAATAATAATGATTTTATCAGATTTATTTTATAATTTATTAAAGTTATATAACATATCAAATTAATTTCTGTGTGATTTCTCGGAAGGCCCGAAGGTTGCCGAGGGCAAGGATACGCGCCATTGGGCCCACGTGGGGGCGGACCGGGGTGCAACCCACAACCTACCTTAGAACCATGTCATCATAAACTCTTAATGACCTTATGTACTCAAACAAGGGACAACAAATATATAAACAATAGATACCTATTATAAATTAAATGAATATGTACAAAAAATAACAATTTAAATCACAAGAAGTATTCAATTCAAATCTCTTTAATTAAAATCGCACAGGCATACAATCATACGCAGCATTCACAATCGCAATGGACGAAATTAAAAAAAAACGAAGACGCCGCGTTCTCCAAAGGACTGAAAAAAAAGATAAAATTAACGAACTCGTAATCGGTCGGTTGAATTCGCGCTTCTTCGGTAGTTCGGCGCAAGAGTTGAAATTTTAGGCAAGCGCTAGCGCTCGCGGTGCGGTGCGGCGCGCGGGGGACATCCGCTTGCTCGCGGATTGCCCAATTCCCGCCGCGAGCGTCCCGCTGTGCCGCGCCGGCGACGATCATTTCGTCATGCTGGTACTCTGACTCAAACCGAACGATTACGACACAGATATTTCAGGCATACGACGCGTTCTTACAATGATACATTCAAAATTCAAGAAATTCCGCTACGTTGATGTTTCCAATAGCAGCCGTGTATCTAGCAGAAAATTCAAAGATTTCGCAGCCGAATTTTAAATGACAGCTTGCGTAAACTTCGACGTCACTGCATACACGGCCCGTAAAGTAGCTGAAATGTGACGAGAAGCAGCGACTGACGACCGACGACGGCGAACGATGAATGTATGCCGACCGTATAGGAGAGAGAAAAAGACTGACTAATAGGAAAAGTCAGAGTCAAATGCTCTCCCCGACACGGCTGACATTAAAAATCTTCTTTCTTCAGTGTTCCTTCTTCACAGGAGCCCTTGAATTTCCAGCCGTTATTTAAAATTTTAACTCGCAGAGTTGCGCTGGAGTAGCCGCGGCAGGCGTGAGTCACATGACGAGGCAAGAGGAAAAATGTGACTAATTACATTTAGTCGTGCAACCGAACGTGGACCGTGTGTGCTAATGTCTTATTAAATATTTTACAACTATAATAATAGTAATGAAATATGCTAATAACCTACTTTAACACGTTGCGGAAGTTTCGGAACTAGGGCGCGCGCGAACGTCTCACAATAAATTTAAGAACGAAACTAAAATAATTTTAAAGTGATTTGATTTTATTTGATTAACACTACCATTCGAAAGCAAAGTCGCGAACGAGACCGAACACGTCAAACTACTAACTTGGAAAATGTTAAACTAAAGTTAACTTGCACTAGGCTGGTGCTCTAAGAGTTTAGGAAACGACCGAAGCTGGCGACGACCAAAGTGCGAATGGTAGCCGCGTAGCGGAGATCCATGGCGTAGTGGTAGTGGCTACAGGCAGCCGGGGGGCGAGGCGCGGAGAGCGGGGCGGCGGGTGACGGGGCGGGCTGCGCGCGCAGAGAAAGGACGCGAATGATGATGTAACCGATCGATGCACCACAGGTATGGTATGAGGAGCCCGAAGATTGGCTACAGAACTAACTACCCGCGCTTATTGTGAGTTTGGACCAACAGGAAAGTGAAATAGGCCCAGTAACGAGCTCGGTAGGGATGATGCTTTGTTCATAAGTGAAATGTTGGTCATGTATCAGACATTTGTCAAATATTAGGTAGCTAGCACAGAGAAAATCGTCGAAGTCGGGTCAGTGAACCATGCTTAAATACACGTGCTGTGCTCCACGTGGAGGTACACAGAGAGTGAGAGCGGGTGTGCGTTCCGCGAGAGCACACGCCACACAGAACAGTAGGTATTTCATGCTAGCTAGACTTAACTACACCGAGTGATGGTGAGACAGCGCCAGCGCCACGGTGGCGTCGGTCGGAACTCTGTATCGATCGGCGAGAAGTGTAGCTGCCTCTCGGGTTGGGTTCGTGAGTTTCCGCATGCGCTCGGCGGCTTATGTAGGTCACACGTGTAAACGCTATCCCCACCATGGCGGCCTTGGCTTACTTCGGCCCAAATGGCAAAGCGCCTCCCCTTCTCCATAGGGCCGACTGGGCTGATCTTCGATCACGGGCTAGCCTAGCTCGCACCCCGTCCGTACCACACTGTTGTAAATCGACGTAAAATTACTACGACAGGCAACAAAGACGTATATCGTGTAGCGAATGAACAAATGTTGTATGAATCAGATTCTTACTATTGTTTTAATTTAATTAATTCTTTAACTATTTTCGATTTTGCAATATTACCGCCTGCTTAACAAAATCATAAACGTATGTATCGTGATGTTCGTTAAACATACGTAATCATACCTAAAATGTAATTACTTTGAGCATGGCTGGTACATGGTAACATGTTTATAATAAATTAAAATAAATAGAACAGGCAACACCGATATCTTTAGTAGCAAATAGCCCTAAATTAGATATTACGGCGAGGGTGTGTAAGGGTTCGGGGCGGGCACGTTACCCCGCCGCACCCCATGCGCGCGCCTACCTGTTTTTCAGTTCCCCGCCAACAAAGGCTACAGCGGCGAATCGCCATAAATCATTGTAGACTCACACTCAAGACAGGTGAGAGATAACCATTTAATTATCTTCTTAATATTTAAGGTAAGTGCGTTGTAGAACATAAGATATAGGCTGTTGCCTATATGTTTACGTTGCCTTTTTCGGACTGAATGCACAAAAGGTGCGAAGCATATATATGAACATTTTTTTTACTTCGAGCTCCGCGCACCATAACGTGACGCAGTCGCCGTGATAACAGCGACCGCTCCCAGTCCCAGCTACAACCGGCGAGTGAGCGGTGAGTATATAAATTCTAAGTCAGTATCTATCATCGAGGTCGGCCAGCCCAGCGCGGCCCCATCGAATAAAACCGCTGCAGATGATGAAAACAGCGTTGCGACCTCGTTCCAATGTAGGACAGCACCCGAAATAACTAGGGCGCCGTTCTGCGCAACTCATAGCTAACGTCCAGCGTCACGAGACCCGCGACAAATTCCGCGCATCCCCAGCATGGCACGGCGCGAGTGAGACACGCGAGGGCAACGCAGGTTCACCTTTTACTGGTCGCGTAAGTTGCCGAAATCGACCTATCGCTCGCTAGCTAGTAGTATAGAGAGTTAGAGACTGCCTGTATATGCTAGTAAAAGTTAAACTTTATTTAAATATTTAGGGATGCTTAATGCACGCTAAATGCTATAAATGTTTGAGGTGATAAGTTTTTTTAGCTTTCCCACTGCTGGGCGAAGGCCTCCCCCAATTCTTTTCACCTCAATCGCTCCTGCGCCATCTCATACCAATTTAACAATCTTTAATAGGTTCCTACATCCGAGAAAATTAAATAACAAATGTCGGTTGTAATGCAGTAAATCAATAATTGCCCTTGTTTTCAAACATAAGTTTCTATCTGGTTCTCTCGGTATCTCGGTTATTTTCCACTAGTTATTGCAATTAGATAATCAATACCAGCCCAACTAATTAAAGTTAGACAAAGTAGCCTATTATAATTATCACTTTGATCTATAACCTCTACATATAGCTTATATTATATGTAAAATATTAACTGGACTTATGTGTAACCTACTACAATACTCTGCCATGGTATCAAGACTATTACTTTAAATGTCACATGGTCCATAATCTTTGTACAATGACCTATTTTTTAACCGAATCCGAAATGCCCCATCATATTTTAGTACCGACTTCAAAAAGGAGGAGGTTCTCAATTCGACGGTGAGTTTTTTTGTTCCGCCAATTATGAATAGATTTTGATGATTCTTTTCTTGTTTGGTAGGTCATACTTCAGAGGTGGTCCCATATAAATTATCGAAATTGATTTAGCAATTTTTGTAAAAATAACAAAAACATATAATATAAGTTTAGTCTTGAAGTCGGTTCTTGTTTTTTTTTTTAAATAAATTATTCTATTAATTTAGGTATGTATACCTATATTATTCTGTAAGGTAAGTATATATATATTTTATGGGCCTCTGGTACGTTTAATTTGTTAACTGTATTATTGCCTAAAATAAATGAATTTATTATTATTATTTTCATTTAACCGACTTTAAAAAGGAGAAGGTTCTCAATTCAACTGTATGTTTCTTTGTATGTTTGTTACGCGATTACTCTGCCAATTATGAATTGATTTTCATGATTCTTTTTTTGTTTGGTAGGTCATATTTCAAAGGTGTTCCCATATATATTTTATCGAAATTGATTCAGTGCGTTTTTAAATAAACTACAAAAACAAAAAATATAACTTAGTCTTGAAGTCGGTATTTTTATTTTCTAAAAGTTATTTTTGTTACTTATTATTTTTGTTGCTTATAAGTATACATTTAATATCATTATGTTTTGTCGTATATTTAATATGTAATATTTATTAGATTTATTTGTTTGTTTGTATCTCTAATTTCTAAATAGTATATCAAAGTCTCTGTCCGCGTCCTCATTTATGTTTGTCCGCTTACTTCTTCTAAACCGCACAACGGAAGGTTAATTATGATGTACAATTGAATGAAAATTCAATGCTTTGTAATAAAGCCGCAAACACTAACAATTTTATTAAGCGCCGCCCGGGCGGATCGCTCAGTAAAATTGTTAAAGTTATGTAAGTAGCGTACAATCACTTTGATCTATCTCTAGGTACTTATTGTTTATAAATATTTAATAACACGGCTAGGACTCACGTAGTTAGTCGAATTAGTCGACCTAGGTTTCGAGCATATCCGATGCTCTTCTTCAGGGCGAGCTTACGCTGCGAGATCGCGGCTAACTCCGTGAGTCCTAGCCGTTTTTTTATGGTTTGTAATTACAAATGTTTATTTCTATGTCATATTTTATTTATGTTATAGATTTAATTTATAACATAAATAATTAATAATATATTCCAATGTATCTCAGGAAAACAACTATTATTGTATTAAGTAACTTTATGTGTTATTTCGCAAGAGATCTAAAAGACAGTACATTATGATAACAAATAAGTATTTATCTTTATACTCGTATAGGTACTGTTCTTTTGTAAGCGCATCGCTCGAGAACGGCTGGACCGATTATACGATATATTTCTTTTAATTTATCCGAATTAGGCTTTTAAGGAAAAAATATTTGAAAAGTGGCATGGAAAATAGGACAATTCGGAAAAAAATAAATTTGCTATTTTTATATTGGATTTTCATACGTCTACTACGTCTGCGTACAAATTCAATACCTATTACTTTTAGTCTGAAATACTAAAAGCAATATTTTCTATAATTTACAAGATTTAATTAGTTAATTAATAAATTGTGTCATGATGAAAACTAAAGAATCGGCACGGAAGTTGAGTGGTGAGCTGATGAGCGGACCAAGCGCTGCAGTAAATACTTTTAAAATCAATATCTGATGAAGACTCGTGGGAAAGTGGGTAAACAGATTGGTATATAGTAATATAATATGCTAGTAATGTTAACAATTTATATCAATATTTATAAAAATAATTTACATTGATGTACCTTTATTATATTGGTATACCTACTTACTCTTCGTAAGTTTGACATAGTTTTGGGACGAAACTTTTGGTTTTTATTAAGTACCTACAATTAATTTTAAAATAATGTTCCGACCCAAAATGATTAGTTTAAATTATCCCAATTTTATAATTTATACATATTACCGATTTTTGGTATAAATATATGTTTTTTTTGCGAGCCCATCAAAATATTTATTTATGATATAAAAGAATGTACAATTATTTACAAATATAATATACACACAGTGATAATGACTAAACTAACCTACAACAATAATAAAATTATAACCTGATAAAACTTGTTATTTCAAAACTAAAAATGTAGTCGAGAAAATTAAGTTTATTCAAAAATGTTCTACAATTTGTTTACTTTGCTGTTTGTCTATATAATAAGTTTTGTTTGATGTTGCGAAAACATAAGAACTTACCTAAGTAGGTAGTAAGGTTGCAACGTTTTTTGGACAAAAAATATAAGACATTTGCGCTGGACCTATGTTGCTTAATTGACAGATCTCTTTCCTCAAGCGTTTTCTGGAAGAAAATTCTTCTTAGGGTTAAGCTCGCCTTTGTTCATTTATTTTATTATCCACGATGTAAAATGTATTGCCAGTGTACAAAAGGTAAAGAATATAAGAAGAAGAAGAGACTTTCGACCCATTGCTGAAAAATATAGTAGGGAGGGCGGCGCCGGTGCCGGTTACCGGGGTAAATTGTTCCAATTGAGGTAGCTTTGAAAATAAAAGAGATTAAATATTTTTCCAAAGTACATCGTAGAATGCTACGAAGCAGCCCATCGATAGCCGCTAATAAATGCGCTTGCGTCTTTACGGTCAGTAACGAAAGAATTAAGTTTAGAAACAGAATGTATACCACGTTTTTGAAGGTTTTTTTTTAGAAACGGCGCCAAAATATCGTGTTCTCAACATAAATCAAATACATGGTACATATTTCCTAAAGTTTCATGCTTGCTAGTATTGGTTTATTTTACTTAATTTCATAAGCTTTTTAGCTTTTTGTGTTTAGAATTAGAATAGAATGGCATTTATTTACATAAATGTCGATTATGTTATGTACACATTGTTGATTTGCTAACGTTAAAATAAAGTTTGTTTAATTGTCTAGCCTATCATTTGTTAATATGAGGGAGTATGTTATTTGAGGTTCAATGTTTCTTACTTTAGTGGTATATTGTAATTATGGAACAACGTACCTCATTGCATCGATTAACAGCAGTGAAGAATAATGTATGTTAACTTGTTACTTATAACAACATTTGGACTAAGCAGCAGTTATACACAGGATTAATACACAAAATAAATAATAGCACTAATAGGCTACCTTTTTATCCAGGGAAACCGGGGGTGAAACCGCGCGGCGCAGCTTCGGTAACCAGTCTAACAAGATATAATCCCATAGTTTGTAAAAAGTGAGATTTGTTTTTATTGGATCGTCATTATGTTAATAATTTGTATTCCAAAGGATGATAAATTAATCGTAAGTGTCGTAAATGAAATTCTAAAGTCTGATTAGATAAATAAGCTTTTAATGTTAAATTTGTTATTCAACCAGAAAATATAATTAATAGATAATAAATTGAAATAGAAAATTATACATTTTGTTTTTCGTTCTCCATTTATGTTATTTATTATTTAAGAGAAGTGACTAAGACATTTTTGATTAATGTTAATGCACGAGTCTTTGCCAACCATTTCAAATCGATCCGCTGCTTACTCCAATGTTCAACTTCTAAGCCGACAAAATCTATCGATATGATTTTGATAACTTATATTTTCTATATGTATGAACTACTCGTCCAGTTAGGAGCTAAGGTCTTGGACTAATAATTTTAGATATTTTAAAATTGAGTTATTCAGTAGGTATCTATAACATGGTGTATAAATAGTACGTGTAAGAAAGATGAAAGTAGAAACATTCGTAACGACGTAGGTAGACCAGGTGCCTAGGTAAATGACGGAGACTACACTATGGTAATCTAACTGAATGTAACCTCATTCTAGTTGAATCTATTAACCGATGACGCACACTACCCATCGTGCACGAGAGGAATGCGTGCTATAGCTCCTTTACCGTTAATACATTGATTCTTGTATTCATAAAGTTATATCATTATCATCGGCCCATTACGTTCCTACCGTCGGGACTTTGGACTTTGGCCTTCCTTCGTAGAGAGAGTATGGGCCATAATCCACCACGATTGTCTAGTGTGGGTTGGTGGATATCACACATCATCACACTTTGAATTTTTGTGATAATTTCTTGAACATACCAGTTTCCTCCCGATGTTTTCCTTCACCGTCTTTAGAGCAGTTTAATATGCACATAAGTTAGGAAAGCCAGTGGTGCGGGGCCAGCGGGATTCGAACTCGGGTGCGTCGGATCGAAAGCTGCACGTGCTCCCACAGAGCCACACTCGTTCTGTTATATAGGTAGGTATATACAAAAGTATAAAGTAGGTACCGACTGAAATCGCCTAAACACGCACGCGGCCCTGCTGATTACGCGTTACATAGAACGTTGTGCGATAACGTATAGCTAAATAGACACACGAAGCGGATACATGTTCAATTAAATTAATTGTTCTCGGTAATACATTCAGACGTAGTTATTCGAGAAGGTCGTCCGCCCGTTTGAAACAATAGAAACTGAAGCCGCTTCTGTTAGGTTAGAACGGTTTTGTCCGCGGTTGGGGTTGGGTAAAATCGATAGACCTTGAAGTTCAGGCATATGCGACCTACTCACATATATCATAATCGACGTAACACGACTCTTCCGGTACTCTGTGGTCTCATGGTCTGCCATTCTTCGTCTATAGGACATATATTATAAAACATCACAAGTGCCGCAACTTTTTGTTGAAACTATAGGGATTGAAAGATCTGTGATGTCGACATGATACAAATTATTATTGAAGCCGGCGAAACATATTAATCGTATCGAATTACTTACTTTAATATTTTATTTCTTATTTGTAATTGTTTCAGCAGAATTAACACTAAAATGAAATATTATAAGTAATTGGTATTAATTAATGGTTAATTTTCACTAATTATTGTATCACTTTTAGGTCTATAGAGTATAATTTATTGAAATTATATACATACATTTTTCAGCGAATATCGATAACATCAGTCGGTATCTTCACATTCCTAGCTGAGTTGAAAATGCGACGAAGAGACGTCGTAGATGCGGGTGGTTCAGCACGAAGCTTAAAAGGGCGGTAAGGCCGACTCGCCAGCGGTTATGTCTGTTGCAATGGCCAATGTGCTCGGTCGCTCAGCGGGACTCACCTGGACTCTCCGAGCGATGGTGGCGGCTCGGGTGTTGGCTGGACGGGTAGTGCCACCATCGCCTGCCATGTTATGTATATTTATGTGAGCCACGACGCGGTGTGGCGGCTAGTACGCTGGCGCGCGTCGACGCAGGACCGATACCGCATTTTGTTCTATACAGTCAGTTTATGCGCGGCTCTGTAGCACCTCTACCAGCCCCCCCCACGTCCCTCTCCCCTACGCTTAACCCCCCTCCCCCCTGCTCTACTCGTCTTGGCCTTTAGGCCGCGATTCGCTCCGTGGCACAACAGCGTAACTGCATTTGGCACAGCCAAGCTCGAAATAAACTCTTTAGCCGCCATACAAATTTCATTTAATATCTATGTCAATTAACGCTGAATCGGTTGCATTGATAAATAATCCGCGATCACTTTATATTTAAATCAAGAAAACGGTTCCCAAACCTACTCTGGACCTATGGGATCAAAATGAGGTATTAACGGATAAAAAAATTCTGATAAATATATCTAGAGATTTATTAAACGTACCGAAAATGCATTGGAGCCACCTTTTATTTATTTATGCCAAAATTGCAGCTCACAGCCTCAAGGGGTTCTAAGATCTAGGATAGGAACATAAGTCGGTTGACCAAATAAGCACTCTATATCACTGCAACTTAGGTTACATTATTAATTTCAGTAAGTGATAAACGGTAGGTTCGAACTCAGTTGTACTCTATACTAAAAGCAACAATAAAATTAAGATGTATACACCGTCGAATTGAATTTGATATTTTTGCGAAAAGTATGTAATTGGTTTATGATACATTTATTTTTGCGTTATTCCTGTCCCTACACGGTTGTCTGGAAGAGATCACTTTTAGCGATAAGACCGCCAATTGTTACACTACCTATAAGCTTTTATTGTTAGTTTTTTAAATTATCTGTATTTTTTTGTGTGTTTCAGTAAAAAGTTATTTTATTTCATTTCATATTAGTATGGGTTTTGGTTTACGTAGCAGTTTTCTTAGTAGTTTTGAGTTTTGGCAACTCGCTACTTGCAAGTGACTGTTATGACGATTTGCATAAAATGTCAAAAGCTACGTTACGCCCGGAAGCCTAAAGACTGTTGTCCAAAGACAATAACGGGGACGTGCCCTCCGTAGGATGGTAGCGCTCAGATGTATGTAAATCATTGTTTATTTATGTCCAAGTTGTTACCGCTTTCTAACAGCTAGGCAAGCTACGCTACGAGCGCTACAAAATATTTATGAAAATTTTCTATGATATTTTCTAAGCTGAATTGTTTTCGGTTTTGAAAAAAGGGATGAATCCAAACCGTCTATTACGGTCTATTTACTAGTTTGTTGCTGTCGACGCCGTTGGCGGCGACGTTATAAAAGTACAACAGGTGCTGCTACTTCAAAATCCATCGTCACACTGATATTATGTTGTGCAATTGAACGTTGCAGTAAAGAGTACCAACTATTACAATCATCAGTTCTGTTACCTTTCAGTTGCTCCAGCTAGCAACCGTTACAAGTTGCTACGTCTACGCCTTCTTATTTACTTGCACCACATAGTGCTTCAAAAAGTAATGTACTGGTTTTACCTGGTTTTGTATAAAAGATAATTATATGAGTCTCGTCTTTTTTTCCCGTCACGTCGCTCATAAACTACTAATGAGCGTAGCTCAGCATGGCTCACAAAACATTGCTAAAAGCATCCGACATGTTTAAAAGCGAGTTTTTTTTACAAAAAACAAGATTTGACTGCAAAACTAAACTTATATTTTTAGTTTTTGTAATTATTTTCAAAAAGTTCTGTATCTGTTTCGATTACATTTATATGGGACCACCTCTGAAGTACGACCTACTAAACGATACAAGAACCATCAAAAACAATTCATAATTGGCGGAGTTATCGCGTAACAAATATACAAAAAAAACATACCTACGAATTGAGAACTTTCTTTTTTTGAAGTCGGTTGAAAATATCTTTGAATAACATAGAATCGAATTTTTTAAACATATTTGACACAATCCCAATGTTTTCCGGGATAGTGCGGAAAATTGTAAAATGGGGTGGAAAAATATTAAAACACATCGGTCAGGTCTCTTCAGCTCGCTGCAGGCTCCAGAAGTGAAATTAGGTTTTATCTCCTTTGAGAGGCTTTCAGCGGATGAATTGAATCAGGTCGAGACTCGAGCGAGACCTAGCTGCGGCGGCTGCAACTTCATTACGACGGTGAAACCCATTGTACAATGGATGGACGGATTTATACGACCTTCCATTGCGCTGAGAGATTCGAAATGAAATTATATCCAATGCTACTAAGTTTATGACCCGTAATATTGCGCTCGCAGTTTTCTGTTTTGCTTTAGGAATATTGTATTTTCCCTTAATTAAATATGTTACCGACTTATAGGTACTTTTCTATATACATAAAGGATGAGAACTAAAGGATGGGTTGACATGCCGGTTTCAAAAAAATGTATTGTTGAGTCCTAGGCTACAACGAGATAAAACGAGATCGAGACAGAAGCGCGACGGTAACGGGATACGAGAGGGACGTCAACGGGATTTGAGCGGGTAGGTAACAGGAAAGGAGAAGGTGCTTATGCTGCAGTGTGCTTACGCTGTTCTGGATTAAAGGCACAGTCGTCATCAGCGTAAACTCTAACTCTAAAGCTGATAGTGCGTGCAGCGACAGCAATATCCTGGCAAAACTACATTGCTGTCTACCACTGCTGCAATGAAGTAGGTTCAATTCAGTCTCTCGAAAGCAAAGTAGAAACTAAACATCGGAAACATTCGAGCAGCAGCGGGGACGACCATTGTACATAACCAAGTAACTATGCTTCAATCTGCGCCATAACTGGGTCAACACTAATGTTTGTAATCTCGTGGGACGTGTGAAAGAGAAAGTCAGTGTTGTTATGTGCGGTATTTTAACATTATCGAACCGTTTCACTTTCCCTTGGTTGAGAATCCCCGCTTGAACAAGCTTTGAGCGCGTAAATGTAGGTACCGTCGCATCGCACAGGTCCTTTTATATTGATCCTTTTAAATATATATATATATATATTAATATATATATATATATATTAATATATATATATATATATATATATATATATATATTTAAATAATATTATATTTAATATATTTATTTTTTTAATATATTTAGTATATTTTAAATTAATACATAAATACAATAATTGGAGTTTGATTGGATACATAAATACAATAATTACATATAATTCATCCAAAGGTTGCCTGTAAGAAATTGCGCATAGCGTTGAAGCCGCAGAATGTACCCACTGTTTATTGACGTTTTGACTATTGTTTTTTCTTCGTGTTTGGTATTCAATAAAGCATTATTGTATTGTATTGCATTGTATCGCCTTGTACATTTTTTATTAACAGCTTAGCAAATTATGCTCTGAATTCTATCTCTCTGGAAGCACTAGGAGTTGTACAGAGAAGACTGCTTTTTGACCCCAAACTCAAAAATGAGGGTTGTTATAACTTTGTGTGTCTGTGTGTGTCCACTTTTGTGTGTCTGTCTGTGGCACCGTAGCTCTTAAACGGGTGATCCGATTTGGATGCAGTTTTTAATTTGAAATCAGGTTAGTTTAGCGGTGTTTCTTAGACATGTTTTGTCAAAATCGGTTCAGCCGTTTTTACAGGTTTTTTGTGTCGGGTGTTTTTAAATTTTAGTTTTAGAAACACGCAATTAAGCAATCTTTTAACCCGGTATGGTAAGGTTCTCGATTTTTTTGTTGAATCTGTTTAATAAAGTAAGCCTAACAATTAAAATTGTTATTATTAAAAAAAATAGGCAATACCTAGTTACATATTATAACTCATTTATCTAAGTACCTAAGCTTTCTTAGCTTACCTGCACTATCCTCTTTATAATGTTGTTTTCCTTACCCTATCGTTGATTGGAAGAGATCGCTGATTAGCGATAAGACCGCCTATTGTACTTATTAATTATGTATTACCTACCAACTGTCATTCTTTTTTCTTTTCTTAAGTGCAATAAAGTGTTATCTATCTATCTATCTATCTGTTCTCATCTCATTTAGAGATCTTTTAATCTGTAGAGATTATAGCTTGAAAATATTGTTTTAAATAGCGAAGACGATGTTTTTTTTACAAAATATAGGCCTACGTTTGACCACCATCTCGCCTGATGTTAAGCGATGATACTATTTCTTGTATATTCCACAAGGAACGTTAAATTTACGAGCGAGGCAATCCACTCCGTACCTTTTTGAAAGTGGCTTCCTTCTCACTATACTACTAAGTTAGTTTTTTGTTTCAGGTAGTTCCTTGCAGCCAGTATTTGGATTTGCAAGTATTTGCAAGTGTGGCCAATCGGATTCCTCATGAAGAAGATAGTTGGGACCACCATAAGTACCTTGTAGATCAACAAGTCTCTAGTCCAAAATGTGTAGCCAACGCCTTTGAAAATTTCTTTTCTAACATACCGTTAGATGTCACAAAATCGCTTGATTCTAGTCCTAATGTAGCAGAGGCTCTCCTGAAAGATAACTTCCCATTAGACTTACCAGATTTTCAATTCAGACATACTTCCTCTTTTGAAATTATCAAAACATTCAGATGCCTTAATATTAAACCTACGGAAGATTTATGGTGCCTCTCCGTTAAAATGTTAGAGTCAATAATAGAAATCATTGCACCACATCTCATGGCTATATTTAATTTGTGCATTGATACAGGTTCATTTCCCGATTTGATGAAAAAAAGTAAAGTTACTCCCATCTTCAAGTCAGGTAACAAAACTGACCCCTCAAATTATAGACCAGTTTCTGTGCTTCCGGCTCTAAGTAAGATATTTGAAAAAATCATACTACGGCAACTATTGTCTCACTTTAACGAACGCAGAATATTGAACGAGAATCAGTTCGGTTTCACGAAAAGCAGAACAACAACTGATGCCGGGGTACATTTAGTTACCCATGTGCTTGAAGCTTGGAAGAGTTCACAGGATGCCATTGGAGTTTTTTGTGACCTCTCCGAGACTTTGGACTGCGTAGAGCACAGTACTCTGATTCGTAAACTCGACCACTACGGAATTCGTGGAACTGCTCTGGATCTTGTAGAGTCCTACCTAACTGAAAGGCAGCAAAAAGTTGGTATAAATGGCGTCACTTCATCTGGATCTTTAGTCAGAATGGGTGTACCACAAGGTTAAATTTTAGGGCCGTTCTTGTTCTTAGTGTACGTAAATGACTTACCTTTTATGGTGAAAGACCTTGCAGACATTGTACTTTTTGCGGATGATACATCGATAATCTTTAAGGTAGATAGGAAGGATAGTGAACTAGTACCTACACGTAAATAATGTATTAGATATTGTGTAAAATTGGTTCGCTGCCAACAACTTGTTATTAAACGCGAAAAAGACGAAATGTTTAAAGTTCTCTTTGCCCAATGTTAGACATGTAGAGTCAAATGTAATGCTTAATAGTTATGCATGGCATATATATATTTATTTTTATATTCATGTATTTAGTTATTGATGTTTAATTTAGAGTATGTATTTATGATTATAATTGCTGATTTTTTACTCAAGCCGTAACCGTACACTGAAACCTATTTGCTCAAGTGAAGGTTTTGTTTCTAGGGTTAAGCTCGCGTTTGTACATGTAGTTTATAATCCACGATGTAAATCTCAGAGTAATTACTAATTACTCTGAAAATCTGTAAATGTTCTGACAGTGTACAAAAAGGAATATAAGAATATTTCTAACTGGCAGAACGATACCATCATCAAGTGAAAATGTATGGAAAAATATCGTAATAAAAAGTATTTTCCAAAGCAAAACAAGAGCGAATAAAATACCGTCCACTATTCATTATTCAGAAAGAAGCTAGGCGCCGCTGCAGCGGGATCATTAATCATGGAGCAAAATAGGTCAACTGCGCATTGAAATGAAGAACCTAAGTAGGGCAAAAGGTGGAGTCGGTGTATCGGGAGCTAGATGAATAAATATAACTACTTTTTATGGAAATATAACTATTATCCTTAGGAGTGCATGGTTGCATTTTGTTAGAATCCCAAGGCTCAGTTGCACCAACATGAAATCGCGGTTAGCCAAAGGCTTAGGTATATATCTTACATAAAAAAGTTAACCCACGGGTTTTAACGATTTTACGTTGATGTAGCTAAAGCGAACCTTAATCTGTATATTCTTTCCTTGAACCTAAAAACCACAGAACCTGCTTATTTAACTAATCCTACTGTATTAATTAACTAGTCCTACTTAACTGTAATACTGAATAAATTCATTTATTAACATTATAAATGCTTACTGGAATGCCGCTTTGACAATTTTATTATTCTATGCATAGTATAATATTTTTATATTTATTAATTAAATTCCAGTTTCTACAAAACTTAGAATATTTAATACTTAACCAAAACGCTTTTGAGTAATTTTGGTTAGCATTAAAACATAAGTATGTCATAAAACAAGTTTATTGTTGAAAAATATATTTTTCAAGACAAGTTTTTAACAAATTCGTAATCGGAACCGCGAGCAGATTAAAATGAGCCCAAACACTAGTAGTTTACGATTATCCGTCAAGGAGTTCCATTGCCCACCTTCCCTCTCCATCATTAGATCAGCTGGTTGACCATAATATTGCATTGTCATCGGACTTTGACAAGTATGCAAAATTTCAACTCCGTAGAATAAAAGGAAGTGGTTCTGATTCAATTTGCAAAACTTGACCCAAACATTGCAAGTTTAAAAGCTTGTAATAAAAAACATACACGGGCGGAGGCGCGGGTACCGACAAGTGGCCACTAATTGGTTTAAGCCGGATCCAAATTCTCTAACTAAATAGGTACTTACTTATTGATTTTTTAGGCCGAAACAGCACTCGGACGCCATTTCGTAGTGGGTGGTTCTAATTTTTAGGGTGAAAAAGTAGGTCACTGGATCAAAGCGCTGCGTGGAGTTGTTGAAGTCTGTTACGAATGTAACAAAAATAACAAGGCTTGCTATAAAAAAAAATTGTCGGCGAAGAATTTACTACACATTTCATAAATTGGTATAATACATCGTAGTCACAAAGAAAAAAGAAAGAAAGAAATACATTTATTTCTGACACACAAAAATACACTAAACAAGCCAAAAAAGAAAAACATCAAACAAAAATAATAAAAAATTAAACTTAGTTATAATAAATACCTACATAATTATATAATATACACATACATATGTATAGGTACAATCTAATGTTGCGAGATGTCAGGAGAAGGCTCCTACTCAGCATAAAACTAAGGTAATAAATACCTTAGTACTGGTTTTCAGTCGGAACCTACGACTACGTAAGTAATAGCTGTGGTATTCTTTGTTATGACCGTGACATCACGTGGGTACAATCAGAAAAACATATATATAAGATCATGAAGTACTCGATCAGTTTATGAAATGTTGGCATTTCAGCAATATTACACTGTCTATTGTCTACATCACGTAAAATAGTTACATTATGCATCGCTAGATGAGTAGATAGACGTAACTTCCACCTATACGCGCTGATAACACTATATTTATAACATCATGGCGGCGGTAAACAACGTCGATTTTCTTGCTTTAAATGCGAATAATTTGGTATACTAGCTGCGCCCCGCGGTACCACCCGCGCTTTCCCGGGATAAAAAGTAGCCTATGTGCTATTCCAAGTCCTAAAGTACCTACATACCAAAATTCCTTCAAAATCGGTTCGGTAGTTTTTACGTGAAAGAGTAACAAATGTACATCCACACATTCTTACAAACTTTCGCGTTTATAATATTAGTAGGATGTAGGATATGCAAGACCTAATTTGTGACGAAGATCTTTATTTTAGAAAGATAGATAGAAAACACGTTAGTGCACGTAAAAAAAAGAAACCAGAATTACAATTGGTAATACATAATTTCCTATAAGTACAATATGTGGTCTTATCGATTAGCAGCGATCTCTTCCACACAACGTAAGGAAAACAACAATTTAAAGACGATAGTGTGCAGTAATAAGTAGGACGAATGTAAATTATTATACTTAGTCTGGCCATAAATACTGTTAGCATTAAAAATAAACAAAATATTACATTTGAATTTGGAATCTGTCATTTTTATATGATTGTTCATTGAGTTTTCTCATTTTGGCGCAAATACATTGTACAATATTTTGCGACATTAAAATAGAGTGGGGTGATAAAGAGAACCGAATCGCTGTGATTGCATTACACAATTTTTAAAACTTTCCATTTCCATATTAGTAAAATGTTTGTGTACCGGGCTATTAATAGGTACAATGAGACCTCCTCTGTTTGTGACAGAAAAAGATCTGGCCGTCCACGTAGTGTTCGTACGAAAAAGGTGGTCAAAGCAGTAAGAGAAAGAATTCGAAGAAATCCTGTCCGAAAGCAAAAGATTTTATCTCGGGAGATGAAGATAGCACCTAGAACCATGTCGGGTATTTTAAAAGATGACTTAGGACTTGCAGCCTATAAGAGACGTACTGGTCATTTCTTAACTGATAATTTAAAAAAGAATAGGGTGGTAAAATTAAAACAACTACTGAAGCGGTACGCAAAGGGAGGTCACAGAAAAAATTTGTTTACGGATGAGATTTTTTTTACAATTGAGCAAGATTTTAACAAACATAATGACCGTATTTATGCTCAAAGCTTTAAGGAAGCTTCCTGATTAGTCGACAGAGTGCAACGTGGGCACTATCCGACTTCAGTGATGGTTTAGTGGGGTATTAGCTATGAAGGAGTGACTGAGCCATACTTTTGTGAAAAAGGTATCAAAACATCGGCGCAAGTGTATCAAGATACCATTCTTGAGAAGGTAGTGAACCCTTGACCACACCATGTTCAATAACCAAGAATGGTGCTTCAAGCAAGACGGCGCCGGGTCATAAAGCTCGGTCTACGCAGTCTTTGTTGGAAACGAACGTTTCGGACTTCATCAGAGCTGAAGACTGGCCGTCGTCTAGTCCCGATCTTAATCCGCTAGATTATGATTTATGGTTAGTTTTAGAGAGTACGGCTTGCTCTAAACGCAATCATAATTTGGAGTCCCTAAAACAATCCGTACGATATACACTCGAGAGCAATGAATCCGGGTCACTTAAAGAATCCTAAAAATCTCGGAAACTAAAAATGCTAGGTTAATGCAATAAATTGTATTTAATAGACAATGTAATACTCCTTAAATGAAGGTATTAAAACTTCTTAGTTATTGTAAAGTTATATCATAAAAAAATCAAATTTGAAAAAGGGCCACTTTCGAAGATGGAACTACGAAATTACAGCATTTGGTTTTGCTTTTGTTTGTAATCTGTCATTTATGTGGGTACATAAACCATGTTGATAGTGCTCTATATTCATTATTCAAGCTGAAATTATGTCGCTTACGCCTGAAGAATGCACCAGAATACTTACAATGCTGGAAACCGGCCGGAGTCAGCGCGATACAGCCAGGACTGTCGGTGTGTCGCTGTCAACAGTACAAAGAGTTCTCCGACGTTACAAAGAAACTGGTTCTAACCTACGCAGACCAGGAACGGGCAGAACCAGGTGTACCACAGCACGAGAAGACCGATACTTGGTGAACACCATGCTTCGAAATCGCTTTCTCACAGGAACTGAACTCACCAATCAGTTTCGACGCCTCGGAGGTAGTAACCCAAGTGCATGGACAGTAAGACGTCGGCTTGCTGAATCTAACTTAAAACCCCTTAGACCTGCAAACGGCCCTAAACTGGAGCGTGGGCATCGTATTTCGAGACTAAGATATGCCCAGAGCCACGTAAATTGGAGTATTGAAGATTGGTCAAAAGTTATGTTCTCCGACGAATCAAAATTTATGCTCTACAAGCACGATGGAAGACACAGAGTGTATCGAAGACCAGGGGAAAGATTCAAGCAAGCATGCATCGAAGAAAAAGTAGCCTACGGTGGTGGGTCTGTACTTGTGTGGGCCGGAATTTCTTCTGAAAGTCGCACAGAGCTGGTGATCATAGAAAACGGCTCTTTAACTAGCGTAAGATATGTGGAAGAAATCCTCAATGATCACGTTGTTCCATTTATGGTCAATTTAGGTGAGGATGCTATATTTATGCATGACAATGCCCGACCTCATACAGGTAGGATTGTGAATGACTACCTTCAAGAGATGAACATTACTCGTATGGAGTGGCCAGCGCGCAGCCCGGATATCAACCCGATCGAGCATGCTTGGGACGAGCTAGGCAGATGCGTAAAACAACGAAACCCTCCCCCAATCACGCTTCGTGAGCTCAAAATTGCTCTCACAGAGGAATGGGAGAATATTCCCCAAAATCGTATAAGGAACTTGGTGTACAGCATGCCAAACCGCGTAAACGCAGTAATGGAAGCACGAGGAGGCAATACGAAGTATTAAAATTCAAGAAAATCGTAATAAAGTTCAAAAATTTCATGTTTCCTATTTTTGTTTTAAGGAGAGATCAGCAGTTTTTTTCTTTATGTAATTTTGTGTTAATAAAATGTATGGTGACTCATATTTTTTTTACTTTCATTTAAGGAGTATTACATTGTCTATTAAATACAATTTATTGCATTAACCTATCATTTTTAGTTTCCGAGATTTTTAACATTCTTTAAGTGACCCGGATTCATTGCTCTCGAGTGTATATATATTGGCAGTGAAGAATTTTCCCATGGAAAGAGTGCGTGCTTCTATTGACAACTGGCCTGTATTGCAGCCAGGGAGACCACTTTGAATAAGCTTTTTATATTCTAAATTGTTTTATATTTATATATTAAACTAACACACTGTATAAGTAATAAATGTTATTTGCAACAGATTTTTTTTCTTTGTCTCAGTGTTTATGTACATTTGATTTGTAATTATACATAAATACATCTATATTGCCTATTTTTAATATATACATAAATTATGTCATTCCATTTGTACTACAAGAACAATTAAAAAGTGGCTACTTAAGCTATATTAAAATATAGCTTTTTTTTAGATATAGCTTGATTAACCTCTTCGTAGTAAGATGTAAGATGTGTGGCACTGCAATTGTTATAGGCAGGCGTGGCGCTTACCATCAGGCGAACGACTTGATTGTCTATTCACTCAGTTCCATAAAAAAGATCGGGGTCTTGGTGAAATGGGAAAAACTAGTTATTCATAAAGCCAGTTGCGAACATAGCCTATTAAATAGCCGGCTGGCGGCACAGGAAGCTAGGTGGCGTGACGATGCAATGGGGACATTCATCAGGAGCGAAATAGGTCGCAAATAAAAACGAGATATAGCGAATGTAGCTGTGGGTCACGTAGTTGCGGTGGCCACGACGCTCTGAACGTAGGGACGGTCTTCCTTGATTAGATATACAAGCAGGCAAGCCATAATTAAAAAAAAATAAGAAAAATATAAAAACCGACTTCAAGACTGAACTTATTATTATTATTTATAATTTTTTGTATCGTTGATTTTTCCAAAAAGTGCTACATAAATGTAAAGTAAGATGCACTGTGCGTAATGCATGGTGGCACTGCAATTGTTATGAGCAGGCGTGGCGCTTACCGTCAGGCGAACGACTTGATCTGATTACTTGATTGACTTGATTGAGGTTAAAAAGATGTTAATGATAATCAATGCGTAGTAGCGAGTGTGGCTCAGTGGGAGCACATGCGACTTTCGATCAGACGCACCCGAGTTCGAACCTCGCTGGCCCCGCACCACTGACTTTCTTAAGTTATGTGCGGATTTAACACTCGCTCTAAAAACGGTGAAGGAAAACATCGTGAGGAAACCGGCATGTTCAAGAATTAATCACAAAAATTCAAGGACATGTGACATCCACCAACCCGCACTGGGCCAGCGTGGTGGATTATGGCCCATACTCTCTCTACGAGGGAAGGTCCGAGTCCCAGCAGTGGGAACGTAATGGGCTGATGATGATGATAATCAATGCAGGGATCTGAGTGTTGGTTGGTAGGTATTGGTAGGTATGAGTAGGTATACTATATGACGTAACAGAGGTACTATATGACGGTATATATTGGAGAGATTGATCCTGAGAATCCTGTGATCCTACTAATATTTTACATGTGAAAGTTTGTAAGTTGTGTGTTTGTTTCTTCTTCACGCCGCAACAGCTTAACATTTTTAGACGTTTGGTATATGGAAATAGCTAATACGGTCCTTTTTGAGAGTGAGTGTGCGTCTTTCGATCCGACACACCCGAGTTCGAATCCCGCTGGCCCGTACCACTGGCTTTCTTAAGTTATGTGCGGATTGAACATTCGCTCTGAAACAGTGAAGAAAAGCATTGTGAGGAAACCGGCATGTCCAAGAATTAATGACAAAAATTCAAGGACACGTGACGTCCACCAACCCGCACTAGACCTGCGTGGTGGATTATGACCCATACTCTCTCTCTCTATGAGAGAAGGCCCGTGTCCCAGCAGTGGGAACGTGATGGGCTGATGATGATGATGGCTCCCTTTTATTCAGAGAAATCGCGAGTAAAACCGGGGGAAGTTACAGTATTTCTAACTGCTTAATTTGTCAATAGCCTTATGTTGGTGGATATATCATCATCATCATCACCTTATTATGTCCCCACTGCTAGGACACTGGCCTCATATAGAGAGAGTATGGGCCATAATCCACCACGCTAGCCCTGTGTTGGTGTTGGCTAGTTGGTGCATGTCACATGACTTTGAACTTTGTGATTTTTGGACATGCCGTTTTCCATACGTTTTCCTGCGCCGTTTTACTAACTTATAAAGTCAGTAGCTGCGCCCCGCGGTTTCACTCGCGGTTTCGCGGGATAAACAGTAGCCTTTGTGCTATTCCAAGTCTTAAAGTACCTACATACCAAATTTCATCAAAATTGGTTCGGTAGTTTTTGCGTGAAAGAGTAACATACATATGTACATTCTTACAAACTTTCGCGTTTATAATATTATTATTATATAGTATGATAGGATTGGTGCGAGGCTATTCCATTAAATAATATAATAATAATAGTATTTACCTATTGAAAAATAAATTGGGTGCAAAACGTAGTTAATTGGTCCCCAAACTAGGTTAACCTGTATCTTGGGGACCTCCTTCCTAATGTATAGGTAGATAGTTTTCGTTTCTTTGTTTTTTAATAAGTATTCGTTGTACTGGAGTTTCTATTCTTCTCATCTGTATTATATGTATATTAAGTATCTTATCCTCTTCAATTCCTAATAGCCTATCTCCAACTTTGAACACACTATATATTTTGCTACTTCTAATAATTAAGGATCGTAAAAACTGCTCCTGCTAGCTGGCTACACAAGGCGAAATCGTTATCATCAAAAATATATGGTGACCCTTCGCCGACGTGGCGAGGCCGGCCGCAGATAGAGGGGGGCATTACGTAAAGCAGGAAATAAATAGGTCGCGGGGCACGGGACCCCCTCGGGGCAGGGCGGCGGCGCGGGGGGAGGGTCTGAGGAGGCTCGAGGGTCGGAAACTAGGTGGCCTACATGTGCAGGAGCCCGTTCCACTGCACACTTTCAGAACCTACAGCTGTACATATGGGCGCAGACAGCTCCAACTAGTTGACCTTGCACTAATCCCTGAATATTATTTCTGTTTCTCCGCTTTCTTCTTATAAACCACGCAACAGATTTTGATAGGTACAGTTTTTAGTGTCACGTAACATAAATGAGGGTAAACATAGCCATAGTATGCATTCTTAGCAAGTTCTTTTGTAGTTGGCGCTTATATTATTTTATTTCTTTCATAATCATGATCATTATTTCCAAAAATAATACAAATACAAGTACCTACATTAGTTTCTTCTAAGTTAGTCACTCATCTTAACACAAACAAAATCGTGCGAAATATATTAGTACACTCAGAAGTGTCGTTGGTAGCCCAACTAGCATACCGTGTGTTACAGCTACTACGATTCCTTCCTCTGGATAGCCGGAAAAATATTTAATATATAAGAAACAAAGAAACATTTTTTTTACAGTTTGGGTATATGCAATTTTTTTTTTGATTTCTGTCTTCTGGATGGCGTAGGCTAGCACAGGCAGTGTGACTATCTCATCTAATTCGGTATTTTCTCTTAAACAGAAAACTTCGATGGGAATTAGGTTATTATTTGAATATAATTAATTTTTATAAGAAAAAAAACACAAACCAACTTCAAGATGTCTATATTTTTGGTTATTGTTGATTTTTTCAAATAGGTCTGAATCAATTTCGATAAAGTTTATATGGGACCACCACCACCACCACCCACCTACCAAACATAAAAAGAATTATCAATATCGGCCTACTCTGTAAAAAGTGATGCGTATATATGCATATATATATACGCGTCGACTTGAGAACCTCCTCCGTTTTTCGTCTGTTATAAATTAGGGAATTAGGTATGTTGCAGCTATACACTATCAGTAACAACAATTTTAAGTAAAATAGTACCTAGTGAACATTCTAAAAGCAATTATTATAAAAGTTCCGTTTGTAGTATCAATAATAATATACCATAATATTATTTATTTAATTAATTAACATTATGATTTAATTCGCAGTAAATTTTTATATAATAGGCATTCATTGTGTTTCCAAGCGACAGTGGTTCATTCTAACAGCGCATCTCACCATATCAGAAGTGTTAGATGGCTGCGCTGCGGTGGCGAATAATCGTGTTTTGAACCTAACTCAAACCACAGATTTATAAAACTGTACACGAACCTTTTTTTTGTTAATTAGGTAATAATAGGCACCTACTAAATTACAGAAACAAAATTAAACAATTCTACATTTTATAAAAAACCGACTTCAATTCTGATGTATCTTCGAAGTCCAAGGTATCGATGAAATTTATATGGGACCACTTCGTAGCTATCTGAACCCAACGCAAAAGATTTTTTTTTAATCGGTTTATAAATGATGACTTTATGAGGTACCTATTACACAATAATATAATACAATCGAATTGAGAACCTTCTCCTTTTTTAAATCGGTTCAAAACTGTGCACGGACAGTTTTTCTTTTAATTGTGTACTAGTAGGTACCTACTAATTTAGAAAAACAAAATAAAACACCCAAAAACAGTTCTTTGACCACCGACCGGCATCACGTGTAACCGCTTTTTTTTGCCATTCTCGACAATATTCGCGTTGTTGTTGATAAGATAAGCTGTGGATTTCCGGAATTTGTACCGCAATCGGCTCAAAAGTGCAATGGCCCCAGTTTCGGGAATTTATTATAACGACTCATGAACTCACTTCAGTCAGTCATCACGAAAATTGTACAGTAATAAATACACACACGGTTTTGAAATCATAAGGCATAAGCTCAGATAAAGTATCCAGCCTATAAATTATATGTAATATAATATAAGATAAAGCATTTGGCTGTCTACTGGAAGGGCATAAGGCATGTCCTTTGATTTGCTCCGCTGCCACATCTCTCGCCCATCACAAAATAACTAGTCATTTTATGTAAGTCCTTGGCTTTGCGGTTATCGCATATGCGACGAGATTTGAGTGCAGACCTCGGATATTGCTGAGGTGTACTTTTGGGGAGTGCTACTGCTGTTTAACCTTTCTCTTGTTGCTCTTGATTGACATATTTGTAGAGTGAAGAAGGTAGGTAAAGAAAACGGCTGTGAAGCGAGGCACTACACTATTGACACTCAAACTCACACTATGCAACGTCACCTAAAGGGGACTAGACTGGAGACTGCGGGGACGCCCGAGGCTCACCGGGGATGTCCATCGGGCCCTCTCATCCGATCGCGCATCCCGGTATTTTTCGTCAGTTGGCGGGGCAGCCTTTCGCGAGTGGCTAGTTCACTACTTGGGCCCTCAACTACCTGCGGTCGGACAGCGGTGCACCGTGCCTCGGATCCCGCTACCCTCCACGCCTAGTCTCCCGATGAGGCTGCGTAAATGCAAGTAATAGTCAGTCAGATAGTCGCTACTGGCGCTACTGTTTCGACTCGTTTCCTTAGAATTAGCGTCACCGAACATCACTCCGGAACACGGCAAGGCCATTTATCGGCGTGGCTTTGTTCGGTGGGTGGTCTTTAAGCTACGGCCGAAGCTTACCACCTAGAAATTGTCACCTGACTGGCACTACCCAGGGACCATGTGTAGGGATTCGCTGTGGAGTATCCTCTACGGACGTGAGTGACTCGGTCTCCAAAAACCCCTGCTTACAAATAAAAAAAAACCGCATCGAAAAATCGTTTTACCCGTTTAAGATCTACGGAACACATCACCATCGGCTTGTCGGGATAAAAGGCCTATGTCCTTTTCCAGGACATAAAGAACCTTCATACCAAATTTCGTCAAAATCCGCTCAGTAGTATATGCGTAAATGATTTTTTTTGTAGTTTAGACAATAAAATGGACTTCTATCACAATGATACTGGTACCAGCCGCTTGGCATGTCCCTGGATTCTCTAACTAGGTCGAGTCGTGTCCTAACCTTATTAAACGCACACAGACATAGTAGGTACATACAGATAAACTCTTACGTACACATATTTGACACATATGCTTATTATCGCACACAGAGATACATCGTCCGAGGTGTCCAGAACCAAAAGTAGGCCAAAAACTCGCGCATGCGCGATCACACATTACCTACTCAGCTAAATGTCCCTCTAAATTATTTAGGTGCTTAGGCTTCTTGTCCACGACGCCGACGATCTTACAGTACAGCGCGGAAACGCGCCGAATAAGAAACTAAATCCATACAACACTGTAGCGCTCGTAGCGTAGCTCGCCTAGCCGTTCGCAGCGGTCACAACTTGGATGGGTGACCGTTTGTGTGGTATTTACATCTGAGCGCAACCGTGCTTCGGATGGCACGTTAAGCTGTCGGTCCCGGTTGTTGTCTGGACAACAGTCATTAGGCGACTTCAGCCAACCTGCGTCATATGAAGGCAAACGGTTTAGGCGTACGTTTTTGTAAATTAAGGACTTCAGGGTCGTCTTGGGATGTACAACATATCATTTTGATTTAGATACAAAGTAAAAACAAAGCAAAAGCAAAAATACTTATAGTAAAACTGTAACGTTATTGTCAGTTTGGGATAAACTCAGAAAATAAGTTACGAATTGAAATGCAGTTTTTTAAAATATGTTCTTCTATGGAGTCCGGCGCTACACATAGGTTTTTTCATAAATATCGAAATATTGAAGTTATGACGCAATTTAGGAAAAAATATAGATGTCCACTATAAGTCGAACCTTGGAACATACCGGACCCTTAGTGCACAAGACTATACTCTAACCGTTAGAGTATAGCCTTGTTAGTTAGTTAGAGTCTAACGGTTAGGGCACTTAATTGACATAAGGGATTCCTGTTCAAAATCTAAAAACCACAGAACGTATAGTATGATTGCTTTATACACAGCCATCTTTGTGTGTAGTCGAAGATCACGCGAGTCCCAAACTCCTTTACGAAGTTTACCAAAAGAAAGCGGCGAGGATATTTCAGTTATGCGCTATTATTGAGCTATATCACCTTTGCCCTTGTACAATTTACAAACGGTAGCATCCTTTCAGTCCTGAGGTATTATCCCATTCTCCCAGATGACTACAAATCGAATATATTATTTTGATCATAAGGACATTATCTCACCGCATCTGGCCTTTCTTATATTGGCTCGGAAGTGCTTGCGCAACTGACATGTGAGTGGCGCAAATCTGTAGACATGGCAGTGGCAGTCGCTTCTTAGAAAGAACCAACCCATGCCTCCCCATACCTACGCGTATTATGCGTCTGGTCAGTTGCATTGGCCACCCCGCAATAGGACCTTCAAAACCAAATTTTGTTTGGCTAGTCATATACGATCTCTCCGTGGGCGGATACGTTGCACGACATCACCATCACGTTCTGTAACGGTTACGGTAGTTACCATAAGGGATCCCTGTTCAAAAACTCACCTCTACCCTGTATGTACCTATTGTACCTACTAAGTGCATTTAATAGGGAATATGCATGTGTTGTCAAAAAATTCCGCAATAAGTAACATTTTTGCATATATTGTTATTTAACTTATTTCTTCGTCATTGAATATTACCTACCTACTTACTACATTTGTTTCCTGGAACATCAGTGTATTATTTTAGCTGAATTTTGTATTTTCTTTAATTGAACCTTTTTTTCCCTTTTCGTTCACCTGTGGTCAACAAAGCTGGTGCACCAACTATTTAATCATTTACTATAGTTCTGTAATCATATTTTTGTTGTGTACTGTTTGTTAATCCATAAATAAATAAAAAAAATGTTTTTACCTTTTGGATTGGCCAAATCAAATATTGTGTAGGTATTAGGCAGTAATACTGAATACAAAATATTTTAGCTATATCGTACTAATTATCTCCTTGTCTAATAATATATTAGAAAGGTATTCAGGTATGTATTTAGTAGCTTCAATTGGGTTATTCCCAAAGTACTCCATTCTTTTTTTTTTGTTCCAAGAAGATAAGAATCTCATACATTAATTCTCAAATTACTCCAAAGAAATATTAGTACCTATATTTTTTTTTATTTTTTTATGTTGCATTTTACTCCACGTGTTGCTGATTTTATTCTCAAAATACTCCAGTGATTTTGCAGCATCAAATACCTAACTACTCCATCTAGATATTATAAAATTAACATTTCATTTTCAGTTTCATTCTACTCCATGAGATGTTGAAAAGGTACAGTCAGTCACAGTATTTATAAGCACTATACCAAATAATGCAGAGAAAAGTTTTTTTTTATTGGGTTAGATGTTTACGTCCGTAGTATATTGGAGTAAACCTCGTCACACCACATATTTTTATTGCATTATATATTACCTATTTATTAAAACGAGTGTGAAAGAGACAGTTCCGTCAAGTTGGAAGTCAAGCTGGAAAGCAGTGTCGCTATCACTAGCGCCGCCAGTATCGGTTCACACGCATAGCGCGATCAATGTGTTTAGAGAAAGAGGAGAGTAGAGTATTGTTTATCTATGTTTAAGTAAGGTGCAATTCACTTGCCTTTTTTGTAATAAGCGGATTATGGTCATTATATACATCAAGGTTAAGTTGAATTCACGGCACAAACAGAGTGCTATAAAAATTGAAAATGTATGTATAAGGAGCATTCTGACGACATTGGGGCCACTGGATCGAGTATCGAAGTCCCGGAGGGCAGAAGAATTTTAAAACGAAGTCAAATCTGTTTCATGAACGAAATTTTTTGGAGTTGTCCCATGCCGTTTCATCAGCTCTATTCGATACATGTGGACGTGGGTAGCAATGAGAGTCAAACTCTAACATGTCCAGTTGAGTTTATTTTTCTACCCATTAAAGAGCAACATACATACGAAGTTAAATAAATAAATAAATGCTCTGAGCAAGACATTTCCCAATGCCATAACCAAAGGATGCAAATTTCCACTTCAAACAGGCAATATCATAGAACACAGCCCTGCTGTAAACAGAAGCCGACACTCTACAAACAGGGACCTGAAACTGGCTTTGATTTTATTTTGATTGGTACATTTCTAGAATATTATTTTAAAATTAGGGCTAGAAAGAGACTTATTGTTTTTATTTTTCACGTAAAGTAAAATACATCAAGTATTTTATTATTCTAGGTAAGTTCATATATGTTTTTTTAACTATCGTGTTAATTTAACTTTTTATTCAGTTACACAATTATTTTTCAAAATATTGTGGTTGATTAATTCAAAATTATATTTAATCTAATATATGTATAAAATGTAATTTATATTAATAAATATAAACAATGAGAAACCAGTTACTGTATTTTATTCCAACTTTTCCTCGTGGTTAAATATATTTTTATAAACAGTTTTGCACCTGACTGTACGTCAACTATCTTTTGGAGTATATATAGAATGCAGCATAAAACAGTTTTTTTTTAATTAATAATCATTAAACAGAAATGGTTGGAGTAGTTTGAGAACGAATATACGGTTTATGAACTCATTATACTACAACTTATTACCTAAACAACCCTTTTGAAACTAGTAGTGTGGAGTACTTTGAGAACATTTTTATATTGTCATGGAGAAGAATGAAACTTAAATTATAAAATATATTTTTGATATTTTTTTCGTGGAGTAGTTTGAGAAAATTTCTTGGAGTACTTTGGGAATAACCCCTTCAATTTAGTTTTAATGACTAATGGCGTAGGTACGTCAACGACATAAGTAGCTGAACTTTTACGTTATTTCAATTGTCTATACAAATTACATGCAATTTTTTGCTATTTCCCTATTCGCACAGTGTATTAACAAATTTTTGAAATGCAACATTCAAAGAATAATAAAAAATTAAATATTGAAGGTGTATGTAGTCAATCATAGATTCACAAATGTTCAGCAGCTTTTGTCGTTGACCGTACATGAGTAAAATCTATACATAGTCTTTGAAAGTAAGAAAAGACACACAATGTTTTTTACTGTTTTATTTCTTTCCTACTCAATATTAAAGCAGCTGAAGCTTTTAGAATATCTCCACCGGCTTTATCCAGTTCCGCGCTACAATCTTGGAGGGTTGCGTCTGGCTTGACGGCGGTCTTTACACGCACAACCTTGATGGCTTGATGAACGTTCCAGTTTCTCAGTTCCAGGGCTTCAAGGCACTCTTCTGGTGTCACCTGGGAAGAAAAAGGTTCATTTAAACTAAATAACTTTTAACTTTCTTTTTTTATAACTTTCGGTTTGTTAGAGCGAGTGTGGCCTTTCGATCCGACGCACCTGAGTTCGAATCCCGACTCGGCCCTGCACCAATGACTTATAGTTAAGTGCAGATTTTGCACGCTCGCTCTAAAACGGTGAAGGAAAACATCGTGATGAAACCAGCTTACGCGCTTTGGAGTGGTAGGCTCTGGCCGTGGTTATAATACCACCCACCGAACAAAGCCATGCCGTCAAGCGACTTAGTCGTGTTTCGGGGTGATGTTCGGTGAACCACGATGCACTTATAAACGTCAAATTATCACCGTGACTCTACCACCGTATCGGAAAAAGAGTCACTACTCAAAATATATGGCAAGAAACTGAAAGGCATTGCTTTATTAGAGATTATGTTAAAAAAAATTGGTTGTCTACAATGTTATGTTTCTTATGTACCAGTTGGCTACTTTACAGAAGTGGAATGTTCCAAGCATCTTTGTCTTCTATGTAATTACGAACAGTATAGTATGATTTATTCATTAGAGCAGTCTTTACGCGTGATTTAAATTTACTTTCTGTGAATTTTATAATAAAAACGTACGCATTATTCGTGTGGGCGTAATTTTTCTTCCTTGTGGGTGTGTGGCCAACTCTGGTGTCGGAGTTTTTAGAAGCCCGAGGGCCTCCGACAAGGCCCAACGAAGCTTGTCCAAAGACAACAACCGGGACCGACGGCTTAACGTGCCCTCTGAAGCACGGTAGCTCAGATGTTAATACCACACAAATGGTCATCTATCCAAGTAGTGACCGCTGCGAACTTTGCTTAACCCAGATCTGTTACAAACACCTAGGCGAGCTATGCTACGAGCGCTACGATTACACAATCAGAACATGATACAGACCAAGATGTCAATTAAACGTGGATGTAATATACAATATTTTCACTTTGTGTTGTCATCGGAACTACAAATAAGCAATGTTTTAGCCGGCTTACTAACTGGACTATGGTGTAGTGTTTGAGTTCGCCTTATGGGCACGGTTTCAAAGCCATTTAGCAGCAAGTATTTCGAAAGCGAAGCATTTTCTTCCAAATATGTTCGGTGAACCATCGGGGAGACGGGTCTGAGCAGCCGCTCAACTGCCGTCTCTCTCTAGATCTATGTGCTCCATCTTAGGCCACATCATATCGCTTCACATCAGGCGAGATAGTGGCCAAACATAGATACATTAAGCGTAAAAAAAATAAATTAAAAAATATATCAGACACACATAGTGGTCAAACTTATGACACCCTTTTTGCGTCAGGGGTAAAAATAATACCTGTTCTTTGAGCACTTTGCTCATGATCCTGACTTCGTCTGATTCCACGCCGCGCTGTCGGCCGCACGGCTTCTGGTCTGCAAACTCTAGTAAATCTTCGACTGAAACGTGGTCGCTGCAGTCTGCAAACAACAAACACCATCATAACCTGTCGTGAACAAGTTAATAATGGTTGAATTTTGTATGACAAACGTACCACCTTACGTCTTACCTTTGAGCATTCCCTCCTTGAGATCCTTGTCATCATCATCGTCATCTGTTCCGTCGTTATAGTGGAGCGGGCTTTCATGATCGTCCTGGTTATCCAGATAGCAGTTGAACGGGTTAGCGGAGTTAGTCGAACTTGTGAAGGGGTTCGTGTCTAGCTTGATTTCCTTACCTGCAATGCAAAAGTATAATGTTTTTATAAGCTTTTAATTAATAGTATAATTTTTATGCAATGTTTGGGTCAAATATTGCAAGTTGAATCAGAAGCACTTCCTCTTATCCTACGGAGTTGAAATTTTGCATACTTGTCAAAGTTTGATGACGATGCGATATTATAGTGACAGCCAGCTGATCTGATATGGAGACGGAAGGTGGGCAATGGAACTTCTTTTTGGATAACTGTAAACTACTAGTGTTTGGGCTCATTTTAATTACGCGGTTCCGATTACGAATTTGTTAAAAGCTTGTCTTGAGAAATATATTTTTCAACAAAAATCTTGTTTATGTAACCAACACGCCTGCCTATACCAGGCCGTCATCCAAGAATAATTTCTTGCAATATCCTGCGCAGCACAGCACTGCGCTCGTAACTCTGAGACAATGGCCCTTTATGTCTTATTAGCGACCCGGCCCGGCTTCGTACGGATGCTATTTACTTTAAATGTGGTGTGACTTTTTTTGAATTTATTACAAAACATTGAATGTTCTCAATTATACAAAAACTTAATTTGAATGTACTATACATATTAACCTTGCGTAAAAACTCTTAATGACAGTAAAAACCGTATCAAAATTCGTTGCGTGGTTTAGAAAAAGAAAGCGGACAAACAGAAATGAGGACACGGATAGCGACTTTGTTTTATACTATTTAGAGATAATGCTTATTAATTTTATTTGACACAGAATACAGTAATGTTAGTTTAGCTTGGTTCATTCATCGCCTCATTACGTTGCTGGATAACAAAATACATATCGTTACCGCCGGTATCGGCGGTAACGGCGCGGCGCTGCGAGAAGGCAACCGGCCGGTTCCAACAAACACTGACTACGAGATTATACGAGATTATATCGAGATTATAAACTACCCTCATTAAATATATATAATTAAGCATTAGTATTAATTGTTATGTTTTTAAAATATTTAAGTAAGCCTGTATTGTTAGCCTAGTAAACTGGTAATTTTGTTTTTTTTTTCATGTAAGTGAATATATATTCTTTTTGAGAAATTAATATCTTAAACCTGTAAAACTCACTTGCGTGCGCGATATAATATTACTCCGGACAGGGTTCGAATATTCGTTAGCTCTCGTCTGGCTCGTCAAAACATCGAAAAGAGAATGGTATCGGAAATAGATAAAAAATACTATTCACCGTCACAGACTTCCTTTCCATTTGTGGGCTGAAGGACCTAGGTACCAGAGGTAGTTGCGGGCAGGCGTTCTGGAGTTCAGGGGGTGGAGTAGGCATCGAAAATAGATAAGAAATAGTACTCACCATCACAGTCCTCCACTTCATTCGTAGGCTTGAGCTGACCTAGGTACTACAGGTAGCTGCGGGCAGGCGTTCTGGTAGATAAACTCAGAGGATAGATATCTAGTAGGCATCAAAATAGATAAGAAATAGTACTCACCATCACAGTCGTCCACTTCATTCGTAGGCTTGAGCTGACCTAGGTACTACAGGTAGCTGCGGGCAGGCGTTCTGGTAGATAAACTCAGAGGATAGATATCTAGTAGGCATCAAAATAGATAAGAAATAGTACTCACCATCACAGTCGTCCACTTCATTCGTAGGCTTGAGCTGACCTAGGTACTACAGGTAGCTGCGGGCCGGCGTTCTGCTAGATAAACTCAGAGGATGGATATCTAGAGGCATCAAAATAGATAGTAAATAGTACTTACCATCAGCCGTCCACTCCATTCGTAAGCTTGGGTAGTGACGTAGGTACCACAGGTAGTTGCGGGCAGGCTTTCTGGTAGATAAACTCAGGGGTGGAAATCTGGGAAATAGTTCTCACCATCACAGACATCCACTCCATTCGTGGGCTTGGGTAGTGACGCAGGTACCACGGATAGTTGCGGGCAGGCGTTCTGGTAGATAATGGGGCGCGGAGCAGGCGGCGCCGGCGCCGGTTCCGCGGGAAGGCGGAGCGGGTACTTGCGGATGTGACGTGGTTTGTCCACTAGTTTCGGCTTGGTGTTGCGAGGCGGGAGGGGAAGTTCGTTTACGCTCTGTAGTAGACAAATATTTTAAATTAAATAATTTTTTTTAGAAAAAAACCGAAACCGACTTCAATGTATCTTCGAAGTCCAAGGTCACATATCGATGAAATTTATATGGGACCACTTCGTAGCTATACTGAACCCGACGCAAAAGAATTTTTCAAATCGGTTCATAAATGACGGAGTTCTGAGGTAACAAACAAAAAAAAAATACATTCGAACAGAGAACCTCCTCCTTTTTGAAGTCGGTTAAAAAAACGTTTTTCATATGTATATGCAGCATAAGTAGCAGCATTTTTCATATATTTTAGATTTCTAGTCAAGACCAGTTTCTAGTTTTTTTTATTTAATTTATTAAACAAAAAGTATTATACAAACATATTTCTATAGTACCACAAAACCACAGTAGGTTTGTCTTAGTACGCACACGTTACGTTAGACTTAGTCATAGATTATTATTTTGAAATTCGTTCTCATGATTAATTCTTTAGTGATATTGTATTCTCATGTAAGTTCAAAGTTTTGGTATAACAATAAAATAACACAAGTATGACTTTTGATCAATGCCATTGATGATGAAATAGCTAAAGATATTTTAAAATCGTAAATATGAAATGAAAACTAAAAAATATTGCTTCAATATGAAGAACCAATATTTGTAATTATTACGACAAAGAAGGCAACGTCCTCAAAAATATCTCAAATATCTCAAATATGTCAAAGATATCGTTAAATCAGCAACAGATTCGACAATGATAGACGTCATTTGTTCCAGTCGCGCGTTTGTTTACCTGGATATCATTAATAAAATGCATTTTTATCAATGAAACTTAGCGCGAAGATTAGCGCGTAAACATCCCTACGCGCTTTATGCTTACGTTTCATAGATAAAATCATATCATCGTACGACATTGTCGTGTTCGTTGTTAGTCCTCGAAAACTAACCTATGATTATAAATGCGTAAGTGGGATACTTACACTTGTTAGCACTTGATTATCTTGGC